>CM069136.1:52400146-53600146 GCA_035221665.1 Okamejei kenojei
GGGGTTTTGGGTTGTTGGTTTTGTTGTTGGTTTGCGCCATGGGCCCAAGCTACCTTGCCTTCTTTGTTGGGTACGCAACAATCCTTCTTCTCGGCGAACCAGGAGGCCCCATCCTCCGACATCTACCTCCGTTACATCGACTACTGCTTTGTGTCACCTCCTGCACCCACACACAACGACTGACTCATTCAATTCACCATCAACGACCATCCGGCACTCAAATACCTTGGACCTGTTCCGACATTTCCCCTAACATCCTTGACCTCACCATCTCTATTGCAGGGTACACTCTAAACGATCATCCACTACTAAACCCCACAGACTCCCTCAGCTACCTGGACTACTCTTCCTCCCACCCTGCTTCCTGAAGGACTTCCATCCCCTATTCCCAATTCTTCGTCTACGCCGCATGTGCTCCCAGATGAGGTGTTCCACACCAGCATACACAAATGGCCCCACATTACATCAGAGAACGGATTCCCCTCCCCCACTATTGATGAGCTCGCACCAGGGTCTACCTCCATACCCGCAACACTGCCCTCTCTCCCCATTCCCCCACTCGCAAACAGGGCAGAGTCCCCCTGTCCTTACCTTTCACCCCACCAGCCAGCAATACAACCAGATAGACATCCGCCAGTTTCGCCACCTCCAACGTGCCCCCCTCCACCCCGCCACATTTCCATCACCCCCCCCTGTCTGCCTCCGCAAAGACCGCTTCCCACCGCAACTCCCTTGTCATTCTTCCCTCCCCACCCCTCTTAACATACTACCCCCTTCCCCCGGGCACTTTCCCTAGCATCCGCAAGAAATGCAACACTTGCCCCTTCACTCACCCCCCCTCCACACCTTTCAGGGACCCAAGCAGTCCTTCCAGGTTCCGACAGAGGTTCAACTGCACCGTCTCCCACCTCATATACTACTGCATCCGCTGCTCCAGATGCCAGATGATCTATAGCGGTGAGACCGAAGGCGGCGGAGGCATGGCGATCGTTTCCCGCCGAACACCTCCGCTCGTCCGCAAAAACACAACCCGACTCCCATTCCGTATCCAACCTCTTGGTCCGGGGACCTCCACCATGGCCAGAGTGAGCAAACCCGCCAAGTTGAGGAACAGCACCTCATATTTCCGCTGGGGAGTCAGCATCCTTTGGCTTTGAACATTGAATTTTCTCAATCCTGTAGCCCTTGCATCTCCCTCCCTCCCCTTCCCACCTCTCCTTAGCCCCGGGCCCTGGCATTCCCTCTACTCTCTACTCCCTCCCCCACCCCTAGTCCACCAGATTCTCATTTTCACACCACAAACCAGCCTTACAATGGCTTGTTCCCTTTATCATCGATACTTTTTTGCTATCTTTCATTCATTGTTCTTTAACTCTCCACCATCTTAGTCTAATCACTCGTTTCCTTCCTGATCCCTGACCATCTGAAGAAGGGTCTCGACCCGAAACGTGTCGCCCTATCTCGTCGCCAGCCCGGCAAACACTCACCACCCCGGCTCTCGGCAACTATCCCGCCGCTGCTTCAGCCCCGGTCTCTCAACACCCGCAGCCCATGCAGATTATATGAGTTTTGACATTTTCTTTCATTTTTTTTGAATATATATTTTTTTTATTAGAGTATATAGACAGTGGATTAGCAAACATAAATCATGATAAAATATTTCATGTTCAACAAGCATACACTATTAATATTAACATTGTATCATTTTGGACTCTAATAGTTGTTTTTTAATAGAGAAAATTACACTTACAAAATAGAAATATAGAAATCAATAACCTGAGAAAAAATCATAAAGAAAGGAATAATTTACTATTAATACATCGAAGAGAATAAGATCAAAGAATATAAGATATAACATTTCATCTATCCTAAATCCAAGTTTCAGTTAGGGTTCCCTGCCGAGACCATTCTACCCTTTTAAGTAATTCAATGAAAAAGACCATGTTTCTACACAAAAACTTATTGTTTGTCCAATAAGGCAATCGGATTCCTTTTCCAGGTGTAGGGTCAAACGACATTCCATCAATCCACATTTTAATTGTGGGGGATTATAGGCCTTTCCAAACATGGAAATTAATTTCTTCCCAATTATTATACTGTAGTCTAGGAAATTTTTTTGGCTTGTTTAAGAGTTAAACTTTGTCTGATGCTCCAAGTATTATTAATTTTGGGGTCTCCGGATCCAGTTTAGTATTTAATAACTTCAGAAGTTTAATTTAAAATCTCAGTCCAGAAATTCTTTAATATTTATAACTTAGCAAAATTATGTGTTAAATTAGCCTCTAGATGTTGAAATTTATCGGGAAGATTCAAATTTAGTTTAACTTTGGAATAATTAGTCTAATGTAAAACATTTAAATTGTAATTAGAGCATGTCTGGAATTTAGCGATCATTGATGTAAGAATTGTAACTTTCATCCCATAAATCTTCGTATATATTGATTTATTTCATTTTCCCCATGTGTGTCTATATGATCCGTTGATGTATCTCACTAGCTAAAGGGTGTTGTAAATATAAGTTTTTCATTTTTCTGTATAGGATGATTATGTCGACATTCATCTAAGATTTCGGTTCCCATTCCCTATAATCTTGTTAATTTGACTAACATAATCTCTAGTTGCAAGTAATCGAAAAAAATTATTTGAGTGTAACCCATAAATCTGTTCATTCTTGAACACGAGAGATAAGTCCTTTTTTGTAGGTGTTCCACCCTTTTGATTCCATAGTTTTTCCCATTGTATAAAGCCTTTATCTAGTAAGGCAGGTTTGAATAAGGACTTTAATTCTACAATAGGGTGGTATATTGTCCCGTTTTAGAGCCTTTTTAAGTTGTTTTCAGTTACGTATACACTATATATTATAGGTTTTCCCAGAATTTTTTTGTGCAATTTTGTCGGTGCAAAATATAATCGACTGATTCAAAAGGTAACAGTCCTCCTTTTCCATCCTTAACCATTCTGGTTGTGAATCCATTTCTTCCAGCCAAAAATTCAATTTTTTAATATAAACTGCCAGAAATAGAACAAAAAGTTGGTAGAGCTCAACCTCCATTAATCTTTGATTTACATAAATGTTTTTTATTTTATTTTAGATTCATGTAGTCCCAGATTAAACTTTTACAGTGGAGTCTAATATAGGCGGGAGGCGGGAGGAATTAATTTTGAATATATATCGGAATGGATTGAAATACCGTACAATGAATTTAGAGCGGAAAAAATCATTTTATAAGCATTAATTCTAGCCGACGCGCATTGAGATATGGACAAGTGGTTTTTCCATATAGAATATGAGTCTTATGTATTTATTAATCTAAAGGTGAAAATTTGATTTAAATAAAGAGCGATACCCCTTAGTTACATAAATACCAACAATATTTAAATTTATGTCAACTATTTTAAAAGGTGATTGTTGTAGTATATGTATATTATATCCGTATTGACATGATTTCGCTTTTTTCCAATTAATTCTATAATCCTTAAAAATTGACCGAATTGAGTTATTAATTTAAAAAATTTGGAAATGGCTAATTTCCGGGCTTTGTAATATATATTAGTACACTCATCTTCATATAGAGAAATTTTTATTTGTTTTAATCTTTATATTGTACCCATGTATTTCTGGATTTAGATCTGACATTTTCCTGCAAGCGGTTCATGCTAACGCAAATAATAATGGAGATAACGAACATCCTTGTCTACCAAGCCTCTGGAAAGATTAAAATTATAGTTGATAACATTTGATTTTGTTAGTATTCTAGCTGTTGGGTTTAGAATTATAACAGTTAATCCTCAAAATTTAACCTTAATCCTCAATTAAAAGAACAGTATGTTGTGAATAACTTGTAAAACAGATTAATATGATCTTCGAGATCAACCATCCCAAAATCTCTGCTTCCCTTCTCTGGAAACATTCAAAGCATTTACATGAGGGGTATTAATCTCCTCTCAGGCATTCTTAACAAGAGAATAGAGCCAAACAACAGACATTGTAATTGGAAATAAAACAATTAGACATAGAAAACGCAAGAACCCCTTCATTGGTAAAACATAATAAAATGTAAATTTAAATAAAAATATACTCCGACCAAATACTTAATCAAAAAATAAAATAAAACATATAAATTTCACAAATCAACAACATACAAAACAATTAAATTTTTGAATTTGGTGATAACCACACAAACTATTGGCACGCGCAAAAACAACTTCGAAAACTGGATGGAGAAAAAATGATTCATAAGATTAGATCAGAAAAGGAAAAACACTAACACTGCCCAAAGATATTAATGACAGATTTTTTAAATACAATACTCCCTTATCAAGATCTTTATTCAACTAAAGTGATCACAACAATCAATAGGAAATTAAGCATATTTTTACAGAAATGCAACCTTAAAGGCTTTAGATCTGCAAGAACAGGAATTTATTAGGAGCTGAAATAACACGGCCAAAGATATTGAAGAGTCAATTAGATCTTTAAAAAATGGAAAAGGCCGCTGGCCCTGATGGCCTAAGCTCTGAATTCTATTAAAAAATTTATGATCTGATTTCTCCTCGCTTACAAACACTGTATAACATGTTTTATACTCAACAGCAACTCCCGAAACTTTAAATGAATCTACAATAATACTGATACCTAAAATTGATAAGGATCTAGAAGACCCGGCCTCATATAGAGCAATAGCTCTATTAAATACTGATCATAAAATATTAACTAAGATCCTATCTAATAGATTGAGCTTAGTAATTAACAAATTGAAACATCCTGATCAAACAGGTTTATCCCTAAACGTCCACTCCATTTATATAACCTTAGACGATTGTTTTAATATTATATATTCAAACAAATTGCTAATGAAGATCTAGCAATTTATATCGCTAGATGCTGAAAAAGCCTTTGATCAAGTAGATTGGCCATATTTATTTCAGTGATGGAAAAAAAATCTCAATTGGGAGAGAAGTACTCTCTGCGCATGGGTTAACTGAGTTTTGACATTTCCGTTGGTCACAGAATTTCTCATGACAGAGCATGAGAAATTTGTGATTAGCGTGAGAGCATGAGAATTTGTCCAAATGCGTGATTCTCACTCTCAAAGCCTGAGAGTTGGCAGCCCTGGTATACAGTGTCACGGGTTTGGAGCCATTTGCAAATCCCAGTTGTTGTAAGTCTTGGTTCTGACCTGACCATGAAGGTCTGTTGTCCTGGCGGCGTTACAGGGTCAGGCTGGCCAAGTGCAGCCATTGGAGTGCTCCACCATTGTAGGCCGCGCCCAGACCAGCCGCGCCCCAGGCTGCTGCAGGGCCTCCAACTATCGAGGCCATACAATCCCTCCTGCCGTCGGTCTGCTTACCGGCCCTCCAGGTGGGTTCCTGTGGGTCCTCGATCCACAGCGGGCGAGCTGCTTTCAAGTGTCTGTATCTTCTGCCTGACAGGAGCGGGAGAAGAGGGGATGATCACGATGGGAAAAGTCTTTCTAATCATTTTTGTAAAGATGTTGTGGATTAATTTTGTTTTACCTCATTCAACTATTATGAAAAAGCGATTCACTGATCTGTTCCTTTGCATGATTAGATTTATGTTAGACTATCGAGATGAAGGCAGGAGTGCATTTTTAGTGACTCTGCCTCTTCAAGATTCCTATTAAAACACAGCTTTGCAAATTATCCTTCACGGCTCGGTCAATATTTCCTGAACTGAAAGCCACGAGTTTGGGAAGAATTGAACCGGAAGAACCTCAATTTACCAGTTTGGCCACAATGGTGCAGTTAATTTTTTCAGAACTTGCCCTTTTAATGAATGCACACAGGATGGAAATGAAAATGTTTTCAATACATTAACTAAAGAATTGTCAGTTTTATCCAGTCAGCGGAAAGATAACCCAACAGTGTGTTTTTATAGTGCATCTGTGGAAGTTTGTATGAGTCATTGGAGACATGCTGAGCTTTGTCAGTCTCATAGGGAGGTAGAGGCATTGATGTGTCTTTTTGGCAGGCACGTCTATGTGGTTAGACCTCGACAGGTTGTTGGTAATATTAATGCCAAAGAACTTAAAGCTCTCAACCGTTTCCTCTTCAGAACAATTAATGCTCATCAGGGCTATCTGAATCACACTATCTGAAGTCAGTAACTAGCTCCTTCGTCTTGCTGGCATGAGGGAGAGGTTATTGTCCTGACACCATGTTACTTAGTTCATTATCTCCTTTCTGTGCTATTAGTTCTCTATTTCTTCCCTGTGCTTGACATCCGGTAGTGTAGGTTTTTGATGGGGAGATTGCAGCTGGCACTCTGTCCCTGGTCAATTTTCAGAGTGAAATTCCAGATATGTAACCAGGACATGCCAAACCTTAGATAATATTTAAGATCTTAGATAAGATTGGAAGGTCAATGGCTGGGTTGGCTTTGGGAATTGGCACCAAGTTCGGCAGGAGCAGTTGACCTCAAGACCCTCAATAGTTTAACGTCACCCTAGTTGGCTTTGAAAAGGTTGGGTTGAGAAAACAAAACCAAATAGTCATTGAGTCATACAGCGTGGAACCATTACCTAAATTGCCAACACCAACAACATGTCCCACCTACACTAGTCCCACCTGCATTACGTTTGGACCATATCCCACTAAACATATCCCCTCCATGTACATGTCTAAAGGTTTCTTAAACGTTATGATCGTACCTGCCTCAACTACCTCCTCTGGCAGATCATTCCATAGATCCACTAATTTTTGCTTAAAATAAAATTACCCCTCATCTAAATAACTAAAAATCTCATCTTGATCACTTCCTGTCTGCGCTGTATATTGATTTAGGAGAAATGCTACCATATATCGCTATGACTTTTGGCCATCTTACAGTCCTCCTCCGCTGAGGGAACCCTGAGGGTTTTTCCGATCGATGAAAAATAAAAAAGTTATGAGTGTTTAAAAAATCTTGAGATCAGCTGATTGGTCTTCTCTCCTGTCCATCATCACAATGAAGGTAACGCCCCTTCAGGACCATAAAACCCCAGTTGCCTGGACGTGAGTCAGTCGCTCTGGAAGATCGCAAGGGAGAGTCCACGACTGTGATTCTAAGCTGTGAATCAACTGAAATTTGAGTCTGCAATCTACTTGCAATAAATGATTTGTTAGCCCTTAATGACAATGCAATGAGTTGTTTGGCTATTTGATGGCCTGCACTCTGCTTGAAATGCTTTGAAATTGAATTTGCTGGCCTGCACTCGGCTTGTAATGCTTTGAAATTGAATTTGGTGGCCCGCACTCTGCTTGAAATGCTATGAAATTGAATTTGGTGGCCTGCACTCTGCTAGAAATGCTATGAAATTGAATTTGGTGGTCTGCACTCCGCTTGAAATGCTACAAAATTGAATTTGGTGGCCTGCGCTCTGCTTGAAATGGTGTGACTGAATTTGGTGGCCTGCACTCTGTTTGGAATGCTATGAAACTGAATTAGGTGACCTGCACTATGCTTGAAATGCTATGAAACTGAATTTGGTGGCCTGCACTCTGCTTTAAATTGAATTTCAAGGAATTGCCTGAGTGAACTGCCAGCCCACCAGCCCTGAGTGACTGATCTGCCAGCCCACCAGCCCTGAGTAACTGAGCTGCTAACCCACCAGCCCTGAGAAACTGGGCTGCCAGCCCAGCAGTCCTGAGTGACTGAGCAGCCAGCCCACCAGCCCTGAGTGACTGAGCTGCCAGCCCACCTGGCCTGAGTGACTGAGCTGCCAGCCCATCAGGCCTGAGTGACTGAGCTGCCAGCCCATCAGGCCTGAGTGACTGAGCTGCCAGCCCAAGAATCCATTCAGCCCACAATGTCCATACTAGCCCTCTGCAAACCAGTCCCTTTGGCTTACAGCGCCCATACTAGCACACCAGACCCCCCCCCCCCACTGGCCACCAATATTAGAATTGGTGGAGAGGTGGAATATTGCATTGGGGGACCAGCCCTCCCGTGTCAACATGGGACCCAATGGGTCCCACAGTCTAGTGTTCCTATTATATCTTTCCCTCCTCACTTTAAACCTTTGTCCTCTGGTTCATAATTCCTCTACTCTGGGCAAGATGCATGCTGCTGTTAGAATGAATGGCAAGGCAGGTAGGAGTGGAGAACCCTGGATGATGAGAGAAGTTGAGGCTCTGGTCAGAAAATGAAGGAGGCTTGAGTTGTGATAGAGTCTCTTTGCATTTACCCAATCTATTCCTCTCACGATCTTGTACACGTCCATAAGATCACCCGTCATCATCTTGCCCTCCAAGGAATAGAGTCCTAGCCTGCTCAACTGCTCCCTATAACTCAAGCCGATGAGTCCTGGCAATGTCCTCATAAATCTTCTCTACACCCCTTCCAGCGTGACAACATCTGTCCTGTAAAATGTTGCCCAAAACTGAAGAAGACTCACCAAAATCTTACGTGACTGCAACATGCCCCCCCCCCCCATCTCCTCTACTCCGATTGACGAAGGCCAAGGTGCCAAAAGCCTTTTTGACCATCTATATACCTGCAATGCCACTTTCAAGGAATATATATATTTCTTAATATGGGCTCTTCATATTTGCTTGGTGCATGAACCATGAAATTACTCAAATAGACGACTGAAATGATCTGTTGAAAAGCAGACTCAACACCATGAATATTTAGGTGTTTGTCAGTGCCATGCGTATAATTATTTCTTTCATTTTATTACAATGGTTCTCTTCCTTGGTGATCTCTCAAGCAGATGGTTCTCTGTGATGATTTGCTGGTTGTTGCCATGGTGTACGTCCTTCCCTTCTCTCTTCAGGACATTCCATCTTTCTACGATAATCTTTTGGGAAAACCCCTTTGTTTAATTGTCTGCACAAAATTCTGAGCAGATCCTGACAAATTTAGTGATGGCCTCCCCTGGGCTGCTGTCAGTGTTCATATTAAGAAAATGGCCCCAGGTATTAGTGGCCTCAATATCAACTCTATTTATTCCTTTCTCTATGCAGCATGCATCAGTGATCTATTGTGTTACATTAGTCAATTTGTCTTGTCTTAGATGGTTTATAACCCTGCAACAACAAACATCACCAATGATTTAGGCTCCAAAAATATTGAAGCTTAGAAACATTAAGAGGGTTATGATATAAGGATAAACTTGTTAATTTTTGCAGTTTTTATTTTCCTGGCCAGTTTGACAATTTTCCTGGAGGATGTACAAATCTTAGAAGAACCACCATTTATTTATAATTTATTCCCCACTATAGTGTAATTCAGTAGGAACATTGTTTTCAGTAGGAACATTGAAAATAGCGATTTTGTATTTTTCTTGTTAGCAACTAAGTGTTCAGTTATTGATATAAAAAATCTGAAAATTATATGACAGTTAAGGGACATTCGACATTTCCGACTGCTCCAACGGTCAGGAAAGAATGTATGAACTCCATACAGACAGCACCCATAATCAGGATCTAACCCAGGTCTCTGGCACAGCAAGGCAGCAACTATATTGCTGCACCAGTGTATCAGCCTAGCACCAAACAATAACCTGGCTGCAGAACTGAAGAACTGTGCTGCAGAGCTAGTCACATTTTCAGCCAAGCTGTTTTGCTGCAGTTAAAGCATTGACATTCACCCAACAATGTACAAAGCCATTCGGATTTATCTTGCTCAAGGAAGTATTTTTCAAAAAAACATAATTTCCAATGAGGCTACGCTCAATCATCGCCATAGTGATGAAAGGTGACACTGTGCTGCAAAGTAACATTTATTCTGCAATATCTCCCTAACTGAAGCCCATTTTGGGTATTGCTGGGATTTCTTGATTTCATCACAGTAAAGAGCTGGTACTTTGGCACCAATCTACCTTTTGATTAAGTGCGGCATGAAGGCACCATGACAACTGAAGTCAATGGCAGCAAGGGAAAATACAATAGGTAGTTAGAGAATTACAGTTGGAGAGCGGCACAGTGGTGCAGCTGCCATACAGCACCAGAGACCCGGGTTCAATCTTGATGACAGATGCTGTCCGTACAGAGTTTGTACATTCTCTCTGTGACCACACGGTTTTCACCAGGTGTTCCGGTTTCCTCCCACACTCCAAAGACATGCAAGTTTTCGAGGTTAATTAGCTTCTGCTTCTGTGCAATTGTTTGCATCTCAACTATGAGAAACTATTTTATTTTGAAGTCACGTGAGTGACTACGTGAAGAGCCCGCCAGCCTGCATGCGCGTCAATACATCTAACGCATTGCGCACGACATGTTTAAAAGCCTCACAGGTAAGTGTGAAACTTGCTCTGAGGTACTTTGGTATATGTATTTTTTCAACTACAGTCTCTAGAGTTATGGAAAAACCTAGGACCAATAAACCTAGACGGGCCGCGGCGAAATCGGCTGCAGAAGACCGCGGGAGTGCGTGAAGCCGGCGGCCATCTGTTTTATCTTCAGAGTCGCTGGCAGTTTGTTCAGCTACTTCGGATTTAGTTCTTACAAGAAGCAGCTTGCCAACCCCGAAGGGGGGTAAAGCCAAACCAAAATCTATCAGGCATGTACTCTCTGATGATTCAGGCCAGGAGGATTCTCCTCCAACATCAATGAGTGATGTGTTAGGCCATTTATCACAAATGGAGCACCTCATGGAGAGGATGCTGACACACAGTATGCTCCGTGGTACAGAGGCATATCCAGGCAGCTCTATGCTAACGCCTGCTGCAACTCCTGGTACAGGGCTGCTTATTTCCTCCCACTCAGATGAGGGGAGTTTCGGAGATCATTATACAGCTGACTCCGAATATGGATGTGTGTTGGTGGCTCATGCTGTGCATGATATGCGTGAGTCGCATATACAAGACTTACCTGCTCTTGCCTCCAAATTAGCTGTTCCTTCACAAACAGGAAAACCACTTCTTGAGGAAATGGCCTCAAGCATCAGCTACCTTATTTCCCACCAACTAAAAGAAGAAACTATGGTGGAAACGGCTGCTAAATACCCCACTCCAGAGAATTGTGCAACTATAAATGCGCCTTTGGTCAACGCCTCTATTTGGGGTTATATTGGGGCCAACATCAAAGCCAAAGAGATGAAGCTCCAACGCATCCTGAAATTATTGTCTACAGGCATCACGGCTTTTGCCAGATCGATTGATGGCGGTCCATTATCTGATGTTCAGCAAGATTCAATGCCGCTGATGTGCAACGCCCATTTTGAGCTAAATTGTTTCCGGAAGGACGACATCAGGCCAGTACTGAACCCTAAGTTCGCACATCTGTGCAGGACCAGTAATGTTCAGCCTCCCAATCTCGTCTTCGGAGAAGACCTGAGTAAACAGGTCAAAGACTTGCACGACGAATCTAGAGCAGCAGGATTGATTAAGGCATTTCCTATGGGCAAGTCTCCGCTCTTCCGACATCAGCACCCCAACGTCTCTTCTAGCAAAAGTAGTTTTCTGAAGCCAGTGGGAGCTCCAGATTTGTTCCACCCAGTCACAGGTCTTTTTTAGGCCTAGGCCCATCCCGCCCATCATGGAAGATGCGGTAGCCTCACGCCCCAGCAGCTCAACCCTTCAGAGCAAGAGGAGGAAAGCAAATCCAGATTAGGGTCCGCTGGGCCTGGTATCAAACCACCCGTAACCGTTGAGGTAGGTGGGTCTGGTTCTATCAGTCACATGGGGTGTGAGGAGCAATTACAAGTTGGTGGTAGGTTAAGTTTGTTTTTGCATGAATGGCGACAGATAACTTCAAATCCATTTATATTGCGTAGCAGAAAGGGTTTCAAAATTGATTTTTTGTCGAGCTCATTTCCATCCACACAAGATGCGTCAAGTCGGTCATATACTTGTTCGAAACAAGAGGCTTTGGATATGCAAGTGGATATACACGCATTGCACAAAAAAAGCAGTAATTGAGAGATCAATTTATGAAAAACATCAATACGTCTCTAATATATTCTACAGGGAGAAGAAATATAGTGGATGCCTTATCATCCTTGATTTGGCAAAATTCAACACATATGTGCAATATAGATTTAAAAATGGAAAATGTCTTTACTGTTAAGCAACTAATCTCTGACGGCTGCTTTATGGCATGCATCGATTTCAAGGATGCATATTATATGGTTCCGATTCACAAGAATCATCGGAGATATCTGAAGTTTAGCTGGATGGGACAGCTGTGGCAGATTAAAGTATTACCTAATGGGTTAAACTCAGCTCCTTGGTTCTTTACCAAACTGCTGAGGCCAGAGCTCGGTCTGGTCAGAGCTAAAAAACATATTGCTATGGGCTATTTGGATGATATTCTGATCATAGGGAGAACACTATATTTGGCAAAACTAGCTGTTTCAGCTACGAAGCTCATATTTGAGAAATTGGGGTTTATCATCCATCCAGCCAAATCCAGGTTAATACAAACAATGCCTATTGATTATTTAGGGTTTACTATTAACTCAATAGAAATGTCTGTGACCCTACCTGAGGGACAGAGACTGGATTTAACGGAAGCCTGTAATAACCTTCTGATTACAGAAGAGCCATCTATTCGCCAGATGGATAGAGTAATTGGCAAAATAGTGGCTCTTTCCAGCCGCTTGATTTGGGCCTTTGCATTATCAAAATCTGCAGCGTGCAAAGGATCAGGCACTTAAATTCCATTTAGGTCATTTCGACATACCTATGCAATTGTCGTCTATATCTAAAGCAGAGTTATAATGGTGGACGACCAATATTCAACATTGCTCCCGCGGCATTTTGTTTAGTAAACCTTTAATTGTACTTCAGAGTCATGCAGGTGCACTGGGATGGGGAGCTCTAACACCATTTCTAGTTGCGGCGGTAGATGGAACATGCACGAGTTACCATTTATCCGCCAAGATGGTATCCATTACCTGGAAATGCTAGGTGCATTCTATGGTTTAAAGGCTTACTGTGGGAAGCTATATGATGTGCATGTTAGACTTCAAATCGATAACACTATAGCGGTGGCATATATTAATCATATGGGTGGAATCAAATCAGTATCCTGTGATGATTTAGCTAATCTCACTTGGAATTGGTGTATAAACAGAAGGATTTGGATCTCAGCTGCTTATTTGCCAGGTAGATTTAACACGGTGGCAGTTTCTAGATCTCATAAATTTAATGACTGCACTGAGTGTTAAATCACGAAGTGTTTAATGACATTATTGCTCGTTATGGAACACCTGATATTGATTTGTTTGCATCCAGGCTTAATCACCAATTGCCAAGATATGTAGCATGGGAGCCAGACCTAGGGGCGGAAGATATAGATGCATTCTCATTAGCCTCGGGGGGAATGTTCTTCTATGCCTTCCCTCCATTTTGCCTCATCGGTCGGTGCTTGCAAAAAATCAAGCAAGATCAGGTATTATAGTAGTGCCTAACTGTCCTACGCAACCATGGTTCCCTTTGCTGTTCGAAATGCTAACAGAACCGCATATGACTATTCGTTAACATAAATACTTGCTTGTTCATCCCGTGTCTTGGGAGTCTCATCCTCTGCATCACAGAATGTTTATTTATTTATTTGTTTATTTGTTGCGAACAAGTAAAGACATAAATAGGAATAAATAACAGCAACAAAATCGAAATAGTCAAACAATTGGACATTCCAGGCAATATTTGCAAAGCAATGAAAAGTATAAAGCAAAATTTAAATGTCCAACTCTTTTTCTTTACAAGATCGAAAAGGGGTGAGAAGAAGAATAACTTATTTAATCTCACCCCTTCTCCCTAAACCCTTCTTCCATATTTAATAATTAATTAATAAATAATAATAATTATCACCATTATTAATAACATTGCTTATAATAATAACAATACTGATAATATATCAATAGTAATGTAATATGTAACACAATATACAATATATAATGTACAATAGCTAATTATTCATTTAAGATACAATTTAACCGTAGACATACCCCAGACAATTTTTAGAGATGCATACAGACATATATATACATACATACAAGTAATATGTATGAAGTAACCAAAAAAAATAAAAATAAATAAATAAACATTAATAAACATTAACCCTTGTTTGTCAACCATCCTCTTCGTCCCTGTACCTTGTGAAAAAAAGTTTTTGTATGTCATTTTGAACTGGTTCATGTTTGGACATTGCTTTAACTCCACATTCAAACTGTTCCACAATCCCACTCCACAGAACGAAATACAAAAGGTTTTTCTGGTCGTGCGGACTCTTTGTACCTTAAACTTAAATATTCTTCTTAAATTATAACCCCGCACTCACTCATTGAATAATTTTTGTATATTTCCAGGTAAGTTTTTATTTTTGGCCCTAAACATTATCTGTGCTGTTTTCAATGAAACCAAATCTGCTGATTTTAATAATTTTGACTGTAAGAATAATGAATTAGTGTGATCCAGATACCTGACATTGTGAATAATGCGTATTGCTCTTTTTTGTAGTTAATGAATGTAGCGAACTTTTATAGTTATTGCCCCAGACTTCCGCACAGTAATTTAAGTAGGGTAAGATTAGTGAACAGTAGAGAATGCGGAGTGATTTGTGATCCAGAACCTGCTTAACTTTGTGTAATACAGAAATGCTTTTTGACAGTTTGGATTGTACATGTTTAATGTGTGTTTTCCAGCTGATTCTATCATCCATTATAACCCCAAGAAATTTATTTTCATGAACTCGTTCAATTTCAACCCCATTTATCTTTATATTTGCTTGTGTATATGTTTCTGCAATTACCAAATAACATTATTTTGGTTTTGCTCAAATTTAATGATATTTTGTTCCTGTCAAACCATGTTTTCAGTTTGCCCATTTCTTTTGTTATTTTGTCAAGTAGTTGGTTTAAATTTGCCCCAGAACAAAAAATATTTGTGTTGTCTGCGAACAAGACCAGCCTCAAGGCATTGGACACCTTACAAATGTTGTTTATATACATGATGAATAGTTAGATGAATAGAATCAACCTATTAATTTGCAGAGTCTAAGAAGACTTTTTCTGGGGCTCGGATTATCCGACCGAACGGTGGATGTGATCACTGCAGCTTGGTGGGACGGCACTAAGAAGCAGTACATTTCTTACATTAAGCAATGGGAAGCTTTTTGTGTTAATTCAGATATAACGTACATTACAGCAGATACAGCTGATGTGTTGGAATTCCTTTCAACTCTATATTTTGATAAAAAATTAAGTTATAGTGCTATTAACACTGCTCGAAGTACTTTATCATCATACTTGCTGCTGGGGTCGGGACACCATTCTATCGACTTTCACCCTTTGGTATCCAAATTTATGAGGGGTATATTTAACAAAAACCCTCCCAGGCCCAGATATACGGAGGTATGGGATATTAATGTGGTATTAACGCTGCTTCGCAGTTGTGCACCAGCTGCATCTTTGTCTTTGGTCCAGCTCACCTATAAATTAATGATGCTCATGGCGCTCGTTTCGGCGCAACGTGTACAGTCATTACAGAAATTGAGGCTGGATAAGGCAGTTATGTCTAAAAATTGGGTAACCTTTTACATAAATGAGTTAATGAAGCAAAGTAGACCAGGTGTGCTAGGATTTAACGTGGAATTTTTGGCATATCCACCTGATCGTAGGTTATGTGTTGTTACGTATATTAAACAGTATATAAAGGTTACAAAGGACCTTCGAGGCACCGAACTGGCTGTTTTCATCAGTCACAGAAAACCACACAGAAGGGTATCGGTGCAGACTATTTCTAGATGGTTGAGATGTGTATTAGCATTCGTAGGAGTGGACACAGATGTATTTAAATCTCACTGTACCAGGGCTGCAGCCACGTCGGCAGCAAGAGCCATGGAAGTTCCGCTGGACCACATCCTAGTGACAGCAGGATGGTCGAATGAGTGAACATTTCAAGCATTTTATAATAAGCCTATTACCAGGCCTGGTTTGTTTGCTAGAAAAAAATTAAGTTCTGTTAAATAATCTATTGTTTATCCCTGATGTAAGGGACCGTTATTATTATTTTCATTAAAAGCATGGACATGTTTAAGTCAATATTATGTTTTAATGCGGTATGTTTCTTCAGCCTTGTCTGATCAACTGAGGCAGTATGTTTGCATGGACTCGGGTTCACTGCATGAAACCACGGAGCTTCGAAATCTTCACGTAGTCACTCTCGTGACTTCGAAATAAAATAGAAAGATTAAACAAGAACGTACCATTTGAAGTTTGATCTTTATTTTATGAGAAGTTGAAGTGAGGGATTACGGGCCCTACACTCCCAACCGTATTCTCATAAAGATCATTCGGTAGTTCTAGTTCGTTAATCTTCCTATAGCTTAGGTCAGCAACTATTATGTGGTTTCATACTGCTGCTTTAAGGTTTGACGCGCATGTGGACTGGCGGGCTCTTCACATAATCCCTCACTTCAATTTCTCATAAAATAAAGATCAAACTTCAAATGGTAAGCTCGTTTAATCTTTCTATTTTGTTCCTTCAATGATGGACTTCTCTACTCCACAGTGAACTTAGTTTACTGTGTTTTTTTTTCCAATATGTCAGTATCTTTTTGAAACTTTCTTCTCCCTTAAGTGACTTATTGTGCACATAACTTATTGTTGTCAGCAAACTTAGATTCTATTCTTTCATGTGAGTTACCGGGAAAATTGTAAAAAGATACAGAACTCTAGGGAACATCACAACATCCGCCATTTCAATCTCCTACTTACGAGTCAACACACTTTTCATTTTTGCCCAAGGTCATCCCTGGATGTCCATCAAGTCAGGTTTTTTACATTGAATAACTTTTCGAATGCATGAATAATATCATAGGGAGTCCATCAGCTACCCAAATCGATATCATTTCAGCAAGGTTTCTCAAATGTTCATTTACACTTTCCCTCAAGTAAATCTCAGTGATTTCCTCACAACAAGTATTTGACTCAGTGGTCCTTATTTATATGGGCTCCCTCTTTTGGTCCGGACACCCAGTGGTGCTGTAAGCTGGCTGCCTCTGCCTTCAGTCTGGTATCTTTTTTATTTTTGTTATGTTTAAAGCATGTTTTATTTGTTTTTTTGTTGTTGTTTTATGTAGGGGAAAGAGGGTACGGTAAGGGGGAAACCGTCCTCCAGTCCAGAGGATGCGACTATTATTCGAGTCGCATCCTCGCTCCCCCCCCCCCCCCCCCTCCCACGTGGCCTACCTACTGGACTGGCGCAGCCTTTCCTGCCGGGACCGACCAGAGCTCCAGCAGCGGCAGCGCAGTGCTGGATACATCGCGGAACAGGCGATACCTTACCTGGGATCGCCGTTTGGAGCTCCGGAGTATTGGGCCTGCAGCATCAACATTGCGGAGCTGTGGTTTGCGGAGCACCCGATGTAGGCGGCACTGACCAACATTGCGGAGTCCTGCAACCCTTTGGTGGGGGTCGCCAGCGTGAATCTCCGCCCAGCTTGGCCTGTGGACTTCGGGAGCCGCGGACTCCGGTAGGAGGTGGTCAATTTAGAGGTCCGGGCCACTGAGGGTGTTCTCCCGTTCGAAGTCGGGGTTCCATCATTCCCGACGAGAGGACCTGAACATCGGGCCAACCGTAGCGGTGACTACGGGGTGCTCGGGAGCCCCTGACCATGGGTGAACATCTGGGAAGATCAGCGAGGAGGTGGACTGGACTTTGGTTCCTTCCCTCACAGTGGGGAACTTTGGTGCCGCTGTGGGGTTGTGTAGTGTCATGGACTTCTGTGTATTGTGCTTTTTTAAAATTATTTGTTTGACTGTAGGAAAAAGGCATTTTGTTGTCTCTTTATGAGACAATGACAATAAATTGAATCCAATCCAATCCAATCTTTTGCCCTCATGAAATTCTCGCAAAACTTATCTTCCATTTATTTTTTATAGTATTTAGACTTTAGACTTTAGAGATACAGCGTGGAAACAGGTCCTTTGGCACACAGCGCCCGCACTGATCAGCGATCACCCCATACTATCATGTACACAAGGGACTATTTACAATTTACAGAAGCCAATTAACCTACAAACCTGTATGTTTTTGGAGTGTGGGACGAAACTGGTGCACCCCGACAAAGACCCACGCGGTCACGGGGAGAACGTACAGACGTAAAGACAGCACTCGTAGTCAGGATCAAACCCGGGTGTCTGGCGCTGTAAGGCAGCAACTCGACCGCTGCACCACTGTGCTGCCCTTGTCTTTATGTGTTATATAATCTGCTTTGATAGCTTGCAAACAAATCTTTTCACTGCATGTGACAATAATAAAATTAAATCAAAACCTAAACCATTGTTCTTAAGAGTAAAATCTTGATGTATTTTGTGTTTGGAGAGGTTTGCCTGAGAGTTTTTCTCAGAGAATTCCTGCTTGTTGTGATGAATAAAGACATTTACATCCACCAGCTTCAGTCTCCTGTGTGCTACCTAATCCAATCTGTCATTTCCATCAACCTAGGCCTCAAGCAATGATGACAATAGAAACATGGCCATGAGAAAATCTATGTTTAATATCTCAAGGATCCCACAGAGTGATCTCTCCTTGGTTCCTCCCGGCCAACCTGCTTCATCCCAACCAATAGAAGCTATTGAGTCTTTCGTAGCTGCTCTGCAGTCTACTATAACCAGCAGCTGAGAAGAGACACAAAGATTTTGTATCAGAAAACCTCAAGACTTGTTTGATGAAAATTACCAGACATAGTATGTAACTAATGGGAAACACGAGGCATTCTTGCACTCAAAACATTATCAAATCCTATGGGGAAAAAGAAGCAACTCAACATGCATCCAAAAGCCAAGACCTAACCAAAATCAGATGACATATGGGAAGTAGAGAGAATCCAGAGAATTATAGACCAATAAACCTCACATCAGAAGGTAGGTGGTAAAACCCATGTGATCACAGGGGGAATGTACAAACTCCATAGTCAGGATTGAAACCTGGGTCTCTGGTGGTGTAGGTTGGCAACTCTACCACTGCGCCACTGTGCCGCCCTAATATACACAATGTGGTCACATCCAGCAAGGACGTATTTCATTGCCCATCTTTCAACAGTCACATTGTGCTGTTAAGCAGGGAATTTCTGGATTATGACCCAACAATGTTTATAGGTCCAAATCTGGATGGGGAAAAGTGTGGAGTCATGCATTTTGGTAGTAGGAATTAAGGCATAGACTATTTTCTAAACCGGGAGTGAATTCTGAAATCGGAGGTGCATAGGGACTTGGGAATGCAGGTGCAGGATTTCCAAAAAGTTAATTTGCAAGTCGAATCGGTAGTAAGGAAGCCCAATGGAATGCTAGCATTTATTTTGAGAGGGCTAGAATACAAAAGCAGGGATGAAATACAGAGGCTTTAATAAGACACCGGTCAGACCATATTCGGAGTATTGTGAGGAGTTTTGAGCTCCATTTCTAAAGAAGGATGTGCTGATGTTGGAGAGGAGGTTGACAAGAATGATCCCAGGGATGAGTCGGTTAACATATGATAAGTGTTTAACAGCACTGGGCCTGTGCTCACTACAGTTTAGAAGGATGAGGGGGTACATCATTGAAACTTATCGAATAGTGGAAAGCATAAAAAGAGTGGATGTGGAGAGGATGTTTCCAGTAGTGGAAGAGGCTAGGGCCAGAAGGCATAGCCTCAGAATAAAAGGACACCCCCTTAGAAAGGAGATGAGGAGCAAATTGTTTAGTCAGAAGGTGTTGAATTTGTGGAATTCATTGCCACAGAAGGTTGTGGAATCCAAGTTGATGGATATTTTTAAGGTGGAAATTAATAGGTTCTTAATTAGTAAGTGTGTCAAGGGTTGAGGGGTTGGGGTTGAGAGGGAAAGATTGAATGGCGGAGAAGACTTGATGGGCCGAATAGCCTAATTCTGTTCCAACAACCTATGAACCTGAAAGGGATTGAATTTAGTCATGAGATTCTGATCAACAACAAACTTAGAATTGAGTATCTGAAACACAAAGTATCCCCGAGAAGCTGTTTTAAAACAATGGACCACTCTTCTTATTATAACTTAATAAGTTGAATAGAAAAATCTGCATGATGGAATCCAGCACTCATTTATTGCCCTACAACAGCTGGCACACTCTATCACTGCTGCTAAGATGTCTGTATGTTTTACATTGGAAGTGTCGAAAACAAGTTTTCCAAGGTTGTTTTAGTTGAACAATGAATCATCGGCCAGATATTTCACTTGGTCATGTATCATATGATGCCACATGGAATCACAGAAAGCACTCCAGTAGAGATTCAATATGTTAGGAGTCTCAGATGCACTTGAGTGTAGCATGGCTTCAGTATGAGGAAAGAGTGGAGAAACTGTATGTAAAACAAAAGAAAACCTAACCAGTTTCAACCTGAAACATCATCCATTCCTCCTCTCCAGAGATGCTGCCTGTCCTGCTGAGTTACTACAGCTTTTTGTGTCTATCTTTGGTTTAAATCAGCCTCTGCAGTTTCTTCTTGCCTAAAAGAAAAGTAAAGATTTGCATTTCAAAAACTCTTTGGGGTGAGACAAAGAAAACCACACCAGACAGCATTAGGGATAGATACTTCTCAGGGTAAATAGGTAAAATAGTAAAGTAGGATACTAATGGGATGATGTAAGTTTCCAGTATTAGATTATATTCTGTGCAATTGAGCAGAAAATATATTAGTGTTCAGATTTACTAAGTTTACAGGAAGAAATCACCAGGTATTATCATTACATTTGTTTTTTCGCCTTCCATCACAGTGATGAATGTAGAGGAGTCACTGTGGTGGATGTTTATGTTAAAATGTATTTTGTGTGTTCTGTTGCTTTTTATTGGTATGACTGTATGGCAAATGAAATTCCTCGTAAGTTGCAAAATATACTTGGCTAATAAATTATGATTATGATTATTATGATTATTTACGAGACA
Organism: Okamejei kenojei; assembly: GCA_035221665.1. NCBI lineage: Eukaryota > Metazoa > Chordata > Chondrichthyes > Rajiformes > Rajidae > Okamejei > Okamejei kenojei. The sequence goes on from CM069136.1 coordinate 52,420,998, forward strand.
ATTAAACAGATACATGGGCAGGTCTGGTTTATAGGCGTATGGGCCAAGCGCTGGCATGTGGGACTAGTGTAGATGGGGCATGTTGGTTGACGTGGGCAAGTTGGGCCGAAGAGCCTGTTGCCACGCTGCAGAACTCTATGACTCAATGACTCTAAACTGGATGCCGCGGACCTCTAAGCAGAGCTGTGGGCAAAGCCTGGCTGGTGGCCAGCATCTAGGTAGATCAGACCCAATGTAATATTAAATTGGATGCAAAGTAACAACAAATTACGACCAAACGTTCCATTCTGGAAAAAGGACTTGAATATTCCGATAAATATCACGGCTCTTTCCATAAATGTGCACATTCTGGCCCAATTGATTTGTGATCTTGAAATTATATCAAGTCATGAAGCGTTACCTATCTCTGTTCTCCAGAGATGCTGCTTGACCCGCTGAGTTACTCCACCACTATGTGTCCTTTTGTGTAAACCAGCATCTGCAGTTCCTTATTTCTATATTTTTATGTATTTTCTAGTTGCCGCTTCAATTGACAAAGTTTTGGGTGAAGGTATTATGAAACTTTCATATGCCAGTATATACAAGACAAAATTTTAGACACACAGTATTATTTTCATGTTAAAGGCAATGTGCATACAGTGCAGAAACAGGCTACACTTCTCATCTCATCCTTGCTGGCCAGAATGCACAATCTATGTTAATCCCATTTGCCTGCATTTGGCCCATGTCCCACAAAACCCTTCATGTGCATGTGCCTGTCCAAGTGTCTTTACAATGCTTTTATATTATCTGCCTCACCTACCTCCTCTGGAAGCTCTTTCATATACCCACCACTCTCCCTGTGAAAAAGTTGCTCCTCAAGTTCCTTTTAAATCTTTGCCCTCTCACTACGTTCTCTGGTTCTTGATTCACCTATTCTGTGCATTCACCCTGTCTGTTCCCCTCATGATTTTATACACCTCTGTAAGATTACCCCTCAGCCTCCTGAGCTCCAAGGATTAAAGTCCTATCCTGCCCAACCTTTTCCTCTAGCTGTGATTCTTGGCAACATCCTTGTAAATTCTTAATGCTCTACTCAGCACCATTGTACAGCTAAATGTTCTAAATATATACTTCAATCATCGTGCAAATTCAGATTTTTTTAAATATAACACATTCATTTCTGAACTTCATGTTTTTTTTAAGAATTGCAGCCAAATGACTTGACCAAACACATGACATTATTTTCTCTTGATGCACATAAAGTGTTTCTGTTTGATTAGTAAACATAATTGATAAAAGTTACTGCACATTGAATATGATTAATTGCTTTCGGAAATGTATCTGATAACTCTTTGCAAGAAAAGCTAAAGCCAACTGGACAAATGACTCTGTCTCCGCCTCTTCCTTTCTTCTCCCCCCCCCCCTCCCACGCCCCCGCTTCAGTCTGAAGAAGGGTCTCGACCCAAAACGTCACCTATTTCTTCGCTCCATAGATGCTGCCTCACCCACTGAGTTTCTTCAGCATTTTTGTCTATCTATGATAATTATGACTAATAATTAGCAGTAAAATAAAATGGATAATGCAAATTTTACTTCGGAGTCACGTGAGTGACTACGGGAGAGCCATGCCAGCAGCGCCTAGGACAGGGCTGCTCAAGGTCTCCTTGTTGCAAAGGTCAATGGAACATGATACTTTATTGATGTTAGCATTGTATATTGCTTTATTTTTTAACTGGTCTCTTTATGTTGGGGGGAATATCTTTTGTCCCTTTCTATGTTTGAAATGTAAAAGTACTGATTTTATTAGTGTGACACCGAACTTGTCACAGCGCTGGCCTATGGGAGAGCCGCGCCAGCAGCACCTGTTGACAGGGCTGTGTATGTGACCTCCCGTAAGCAGGAGCTGGGAGAGCCAGGGCAGTATAAATCTGACCCTGAAGTGGTGACCTCAAAGTCAAAGTCAAGTCAAAAGAGTTTATTGTCATGTGTCCCTGACAGGACAATGAAATTCTTTCTTTGCATAGCACAACAGAACATTGTAGGCTTTGACTACAGTTATATACTTAAACACACACATTAATTAATAAATTAATAAAGTGCAAATAACAGATGGAGGGGTATTAATGTTCAGAGTTTTGTCCGAGCCAGGTTTAATAGCCTGATGGCTGTGGGGAAGTAGCTATTCCTGAACCGGGTTGTTGCAGTTCTCAGGCTCCTGTACCTTCTACCCGAAGGTAGCAGGGAGATGAGTGTGTGGCCAGGGTGGTGTGGGTCCTTGATGATGCTGCCAGCCTTTTTGAGGCAGCGACTGTGGTAGATCCCCTCGATGGAAGGAAGGTCAGAGCCAATGATGGACTGGGCAGTGTTTACTACTTTTTGTAGTCTTTTCCTCTCCAGGACATTCAAGTTGCCGAACCAAGCCATGATGCAACCAGTCAGCAAGCTCTCTACTCTGCACCTGTAGAAGTTAGAGAGAGTCCTCCTTGACAGACTGACTCTCCGTAATCTTCTTAGGAAGTAGAGGTGCTGATGAGCTTTCTTAATAATTGCATCTGTGTTCTCGGACCAGGAAAGATCTTCACAGATGTGCACACCCAGGAATTTGAAGCTCTTGACCCTTTCAACCATCGACACGTTGATATAAACAGGACTGTGGGTCCACATCCTACTCCTTCCAAAGTCCACAATCAGTTCTTTGGTTTTACTGGTGTTGAGGGCCAGGTTATTGTGCTGGCACCATATGGACAGTCGCTTGATCTCTCTTCTGTACTCCGACTCATCCCCATCAGTGATACGTCCCACTACAGTGGTGTCGTCAGCGAACTTGATGATGGAGTTCGCATTGTGACCGGCTACGCAGTCATGAGTATAGAGTGAGTACAGCAGGGGGCTGAGCACGCAGCCTTGAGGTGCTCCCGTGCTGATTGATATCGAGTCTGACACATTTCCACCAATACGAACAGACTGTGGTCTGTGAATGAGGAAGTCAAGGATCCAATTGCAGAGGGATGCGCAGAGACCCAGTTCTGCGAGTTTGGTAACCAGCTTGGAGGGGATGATTGTGTTAAATGCCGAGCTGTAGTCAATGAATAACAGCCTGACATATGAGTTTTTGTTGGCCAAGTGGTCCAGAGCGGAGTGGAGGGCCAGCGAGATCGCGTCCACCGTTGATCTGTTGTGGCGGTAAGCGAACTGCAGTGGGTCCAGGTTTTTGTCAAGGTAGGAGTTGATTTGCGCCATGATCAACCTCTCGAAGCACTTCATCAAAGCGTTAGTGCCACAGGTCGATAGTCATTGAGGCACGTCACCTTGCTCTTCTTGGGCACTGGTATTATTGATGCCCTTTTGAGGCAGGTGGGAACCTCAGACCACAGAAGTGACAGGTTGAAAATGTCCGTAAAAACTCCAGCCAGTTGGTCCGCACAGGTTTTTAAAACACAACCAGGTATGCCATCAGGTCCAGACGCTTTTCGAGGGTTCACCCCTCTGAAGGATTTCCTGACGTCGGCCTCTGTGACTGAGACTGAAATACCATCACAGCGAATGGGGGCTCGGGAAGGCACATCGGTGTTCTCCCTATCAATGCGTGCGTAAAATGCATTGAGCTCATCAGGGAGTGATGTATCGCTGACATCCGAGCTGCCTCCTGGTTTCGCCTTATAGGAGGTGATTGCATTCAATCCCTGCCACAGCTGCCGAACATCTGTCTCATCCTCCAGTTTGGAGCAGAACTCCCTTTTGGCCTTTTTGATGGCCTTACCAAGGTCGTATCTGGACTTCGTGTAGACCACTGTATCATCAGACATACAGTGACCTCCTCCTGTGAGCATCAACCGGGAGCGCCAGGACATGGGAACCTAGCACAGCAGCTCCTCGTTAGGGCTGTGTGTGTGACCTCCTGTGAGCATGACCCGGGAGAGCCAGGGCAGTAGGAATCTGACCCTGAAGTTTGGGGACCCAGCACACCAGCACCTCATTTAGGGCTGTGTGTGACTTCCCGTGAGCATCAGCGGGAGAACCAGGGCAGGAGGAAGCTGACCCTGAAGTTTGGTGTCACTGCTTATGTGCATACACCAAAGCACATGAGCCATTCTCCAGGTGTTCCGGATGTGGTCAGCAATTTACCATATCGGCGGGAACTGGTGAAGCCAGGGATGACAATCTGGCCAGCAAATTAATGGCCTCTCACCAGTTCCAGGACTTCATAATGGAAGAAACTTCACATATCAAACACCTGTTACTGTGCATCGCTCTAAAGGAGCGCATCATGAGGGCGCATGATTTAAGGCTGCAGAAGTCCTAAAAAACTGGTTGGAGCAGGAACAATGGCATTTGGTCAAATGGCAAGGCCACTATCTAAACACAGCAGGATATGGACCTTGCTGTGTAAACACAGCAGGATGCCCATTTGTTAGTTTAATATTTACAAATAACTATCCAGCCTACACTCAACCCACGGTTCACAGCCTTGCGCAGATCCTCTAATATCCGGGGAAGACCTGGACGATGAGACAAAAAGTGAGACCAGGATGCCACCTCAAAAACCATATCCTTTCAGATTAGGAAGGGGTAAGTGAATATTGGACTGTATCCGGGGATCTCGAAAAGGTGTCTCGGAAGTACATCCACCCGTACAAAATACACCTAGTTGGGTATTGGGGTTCAATACCACTAACTCTACAGGTGAGTGATGCATATCAGCCTTAACAATTGTGTCCAATTCCCCAGCCAAAAGAACGATGGTGGGTGTCGAGTCATTTTGGCCCTTAAGGTCCAGTATAAACGGTTTAAAATTTAAAAAAAATCAATATTGTAACTGGGATAAAAAGGGTGTTATATGGCAGCCATAGATCTGAAAAATGCATAATATTCAGCTACCACACACCTGTTGAGAGGTTAGGTCCTCACCCATCTAATTGAACTTAGATTAGTACCATTTAGAATGATTGGCTATTTGAGGTTCATCATTGGTTAATTAACATGGCATTACTTTGCCTATGGCCAAAACTGTAACTAATGTCTCGTGATGTACTAGAGACATTCTGACTCAATAACCTTTAGTTTACAAACTGATGTAAGCTTCAGGATGAGGAGCCACTGATATCGAGTCTGGCTGTGGTGGCAGATAGAATGTGAAAGAAGCATTAGCCCTGCAGAGGCATGGGGTAAACTGCATAGAATTGCTGGGTGCATTCTATGGCCTAAAGAATTCTGCTCAACAATGCATGATTTGCATGTGCAGCTTCAGATTGATAATACCACAGCTGTTGCATATCAGTCACATGGGTGGAATGAGGTCATTATTCTGTGACAATCTGCCTAACCTCATCTGGCACTGGTGCATTACAAAAAACATCTGGGTCTCAGATATCTCCCTATCAGGTATAGATAATGTGGAAGTTGCAGACACCAAGTCATGTCAATTCTATGACAAAAATGGATGATGAATCCAAAAGTTTCAAAATGATTGTTAGCTGGTATGGATTGCCAGACATAGATCTGTTGCATCTGGGTTAAATTACCAGTACCTAAATTCGGCATGGGAACCAAATCTAGAGGCAGTAGCGGAGGATACATTCTCGCTACGTTGGGGATGTACGTTCTTACGCATTCCCCATTTCTGCCTCATTTAATCAATGTCTCACCAAAATAGAGCACGACTATGCTTAGGTGTTTGGTAGTTCCTAAACTGGTCCACACAGCATGGTCCCATTGGTTCTGAGACTGATGACACAGCATTCATGATTATCCCAATTACAGCAACTTGTTGGTTCACACTGGGACAGGAGGAGAGTTCCCCTATACATGAGCGTATTAATCTATTGATTTATATCTTCTGACCAGACTGTTCCAGGGGCTCGGACTATCAAGTAGGACCTTCGATGTGATTACAATGGCCTGGAGAGATAATACTAAAAAACGATATGTATCTCATATTAAGAAATGGGAGATGTCCTGTTTACAGTCAAATGTATCTTATCATAAGTTTCAGGCATTTGGGATGTATTGGAGTTCCTGCCTACATTGCATTTTGATGAGCAGTTAAGCTATAGTGCCATTATAATGCTCAAAATGCTTTGTCCTCCTACTTAGGGCAAGGATCCGGACAACACTCTGTCACCTCTACCTCCGTTACATCGACGACAAACCTCTACCTCCGTTACATCGACGACCAATCCTTGTTCTCGGTGTACCAGGGCCCCATCCCCGACCTCTACCTCCGTTACATCGACGACTGCTTTGGTGTCACCTCCTGCACCCACACACAACTGACTGACTTCATTCATTTCACCACCAACTTCCATCCGGCACTCAAATACACTTGGACCATTTCCGACATTTCCCTACCATTCCTTGACCTCACCATCTCTATTGCAGGTGATACACTCCTGACCGACATCCACTACAAACCAACTGATTCCCACAGCTACCTGGACTACTCTTCCTCCCACCCTGCTTCCTGTAAGGACTCCATCCCCTATTCCCAATTCCTTCGTCTACGCCGCATCTGCTCCCAGGATGAGGTGTTCCACACCAGGTCATCACAAATGGCCTCATTCTTCAGAGAACGGGGATTCCCCTCCCCCACTATTGATGAGGCTCGCACCAGGGTCTCCTCCATACCCCGCAACACTGCCCTCTCTCCCCATTCCCCCACTCGCAAACAGGGCAGAGTCCCCCTGGTCCTCACCTTTCACCCCACCAGCCGGCAAATACAACACATAGTCCTCCGCCAGTTTCGCCACCTCCAACGTGACCCCTCCACCCGCCACATCTTCCCATCTCCCCCCCTGTCTGCCTTCCACAAAGACCGCTCCCTCCGCAACTCCCTTGTCAATTCTTCCCTCCCCTCCTGCTCTACTCCTTCCCCGGGCACTTTCCCTTGCAACCGCAAGAAATGCAACACTTGTCCCTTCACCTCCCCCCTCCACTCCTTTCAGGGACACAAGCAGTCCTTCCAGGTTCGACAGAGGTTCACCTGCACCTCCTCCAACCTCATCTACTGCATCCGCTGCTCCAGATGCCAGATGATCTATATCGGTGAGACCAAGCGGAGGCTTGGCGATCGTTTCGCCGAACACCTCCGCTCGGTCCGCAAAAACCAACCCGACCTCCCGGTGGCTCAGCACTCCAACTCCCCCTCCCATTCCGTATCCGACCTCTCGGTCCTGGGCCTCCTCCACGGCCAGAGTGAGTAACACCGCAAGTTGGAGGAACAGCACCTCATATTCCGCTTGGGGAGTCTGCATCCTTTGGGCTTGAACATTGAATTTTCTCAATTCTGTTAACCCTTGCTGTCTCCTCCCCTTCCCACCTCTCCCTCAGCCCTTGGGCCCTGGCATTCCCTCTCTCTCTATCTCCCTCCCCCACCCGTCGCACTAGCTTCTCATTTTCACACCACAAACAGCTTACAATGGCTTGTTCCCTTTATCATCGATACTTTTTTGCATATCTTTCATTCATTGTTCTTTATCTCTCCACATCACCGTCTATATCTCTCGTTTCCCTGATCCCTGACCAGTCTGAAGAAGGGTCTCGACCCGAAACGTCGCCTATCTCCTTCGCTCCTTAGATGCTGCTGCACCCGCTGAGTTTCTCCAGCTTTTTGTGTAACCCTCGATTCTCCAGCATCTGCAGTTCCTTCTTTAACACTCTGTCGGATCTCATTTATTGGTGGCCCGATTCATAGGAGGTATTTAACAAAACCCTCCCAGACGTAGCTATTCGGAAATCTGGGATGTGAGCATAATTCTCACACTGCTTTGGCAATGGGCTCCAATTACATCTCTGCCTTTCCGGAAGTTAATGCTCAAAGTGGTCATGTTCATGGTGCTAGTGGCAGCACTATGGGTCCAAATATTGCAAAAGTTATGACTGGACAGCATGCATTCTTCTGTAGATGATATTGTGTTTTATGCATATGATCTAATAAAATAGAGCAGGCCATGGATGGCTGGAACAAAAATAAGCTTAAAATATACCCATTGATCTAAGACTATATGTAATTACGCATCTGAGCTAACATATCAAGGTCATCAAGAGTCTCAGAGGCTCTGAAACAGCGATGCTCATCAGGCACATAAAACCTCATATAAAGGTGTCAGTACAAACTATTTCTAGATGGCCGAAACAGGTTTGCATTATACTAGAGTAGACACTGATGTGTTTAAATCACTCCACCAGGGCGGCGTCAACGTACGCAGCAAAGGCACAGGACGTTCCATTAGACCAAACCCTCACCGTAGGATGGTCCAGTGAAGGTACCTTTTTCACGGTTTATGATAAACCTGTTCTTGCAATGCAAAGATTTGGGCATGCTGTTTTGGGTTCTGTTTGAGTTCTCCTTTGTAATTTCCCCTGCGAAATAGGGGTTATTACTGTTCTTTTATTGTTTAAGACGTTCATTGTATAACTTAAACAATGTTCAATACATTATTTGTTTATCCTGTGTCAACCAAGGCAATATGTCGTATGGAACTGTAATCACAGAGCTTTGAAATCTTCACGTAGTCACTCACGTGACTCCAAAGTAAAATAGTAAGATTAAACGAGAACTTACCAGTTTGAAGTTTGATCCTAATTTTATGAGGAGTTACGATGCGGGATTACGTGCCCTCCGTTCCAGACCCTCGTAATCACAAAGATCATCTGGTAGTTCTAGTCTTCTGAGTCCTACTATATCACTTCGACTGTAGTTACTGTGATTTCATGCCGCTGTTTTGAAGATTGATGAGCATGTGCACTGGCGGGGCTTCTTCAAGTAATCCCTCATCGTAACTCCTCATAAAATACGGATCAAACTTCAAACTGGTAAGTTCTCATTTAATCTTACTATTATAAATGTATTTAGTTAGGAGGGGAAAATGAGAATCATAGAATGGCAATATAATCCAATCAATCCACTTGAAAAATGGATGCCTGTGAGGTGGGGGGGGGGGGGGGGGGGGGGGGGGGGGGGGGGGGGGGAGTGGAAGGATGAGCACCACAATTTGACAGCCGAGGCCTGAAAGTTCACCACACCTGGATGGGGTATTTGGAGGGAGGGGGAGTGGAATGTAAAATCTAAGCTAAGGATTTACGACTAAACTTAATTTTGTAGCATTTGATATTTATACATGATATGGCTGGATAGGCTGGGTCTTTCTTCCTTGGAGCTCAGGAGGCTGAGGGATGACCTTATAGAGGTTCATAAAATCATGACAGTATTGGATAAGGTGAGCAGCCACATCCTTTTCCCCAGGATTGTGGATTCTAAAACTAGAGGGAGTGAGGGGGAAATATTTAAAAGGTAACTGAGTGGCATTGTTTTCATTCAGAGGATGTGCATATATGGAACAAGCTGCCAGAGGAAATGGTAGAGGCAGTTATTATTATAACATTTAAAATATGCCAGCATAGGTAAAAGATAGGAAGTGGAAACAAATGACTGCAAGTCAAGTCAAGTCAAGCCAAGCCACTTTTATTTATATAGCACATTTACAAAACAACTGTTGTTGGCCAAAGTGCTTTACATTGGTGGAGGTACTAACGTTATACAACAGTGGTTCATAGATTAATTACATGCATAAATGCATACATATAGCCCTCACTCAGAGGACGTCAAGAAAGGATTGAGAGTAAAGATGAGTTTTTAGTCTTGACTTAACGGAGTTGATGGAGGGGGCAGTTCTGATGGGAAGAGGGATGCTGTTCCACAGTCTAGGAGCTGCAACCGCAAAGGCGCGGTCACCCCTGAGCTTATACCTGGACCGCGGGATGTTTAGTAACCCCAAGTTGGCCGATCTGAGGGACCTGCAGGTGGTGTGGTGGGTAAGCAGACTTTTGCTGTAGGTGGGGGCAAGCCCGTTAAGTGCTTTGCAGACATAAAGAAGGATCTTGACATTTATTCGGAACCGCACAGGGAGCCAGTGGAGAGAGGCCAGGATCGGGGTGATGTGGTCCCTTTTTCGGGTCCCGTCAGGAGTCTCACTGCGGCGTTTTGGACCAGTTGCAGGCGGGACAGGGAAGATTGGCTGATGCCAGTGTGGAGGGAGTACACCGATGCTGGTTTATATCAAAGATAGACATAAAGTGCTGGAGTAGCTCAACGAGTCAGACAGCATCTTTGGAGAAAAGGGATGGGTGACATTTTGGGTCGGGACCCTTCTTCAGTCTAATTGTTGTATAATATTGGCATTGGTTGTTTGATGTTCCTTGCAATGAATTACTAATTGTCACATTGTGTAGTTTCCTGGGGTGTTATATTATAACGTGTCCTTGAGCTACTTACACACTTTCTTCATCTTGGTAACACCCCCTCAACTTTGACCTGACACTTGCTATCGTACTATCATGAAATGGCAGGAGATTGTGTCACTTCTATTACATTTCAGGAAACTGCATTGTCCTATAGCTTAGACCTTGCCAGTGTGAATCAGGAGAACAAGGTCTGGGGACATCAGAGACATCAGATGCTGGTGTCTGTACAAAAATAAAACAGGTTGCTGGTGGAACTCAGCAGGTCAGGTAGCATCTATGGGGGCACAACCCTGTGGAGGCACACTCGCATTTCTCAATCAACAACGGTTAACCTCTCCTCTGTCAGTAACTATCGCAGAGCTTGCTTGGCTGCAGTGACAAATAAAATAGATGACAAATTAACCATTCCATGACAGATTTAGAAATCAAAACTTGCACATTTATTCACAGAAATCAACTAATCACACTTGCATATTCTCTCAATCTTTCCTACTCATTCCCCAGTATCCCTGCACTGTTCCGCAACATGACTTGTTGGAAAACTCTTCAAAAATAGTTTGGTGCCTGAAAACCCTTGACTTTTGATGGAAAAGAGCGCAAATACAAAGGGGGTAGGGGTAAAGTAGTTTAAGACAATGAATCTATCTTTGACCCGAAATGTTGCCTATTCCTTTTCTCCAGAGATATTGCCTGACCAACTGAGTTACTCCAGCATTTTGTGTGCAGCTTTCATCTGAACCTTCTTCGCATGTGTGTTAGTCTGACTATCTGTCAAAGGCCAGAGAACCAGACTGTAGTTATACCCTGAATCCTTAATCCTTCAAAACTAGTGGTGAAACAGGAATCTTAATAATAGCTCAATCTTACACGCGTTGAACGGAACTCGGAACCTCCATTGTAAAACTAAGACACTGTGTGACTGCTGTTTGTAATTCAATGGTGCAGAGATACAAGCCATCATATTCTGCATTATAGTTGGGTCCACATGTGTACTATTGTAGCTGCCACCACACACCTGCTGATAACACCCCTAAGATGTACAGGTTTGTAGGTTAATTGGCTTGGTAATGTAAAAATTGTCCCTAGTGGATGTGGGATAGTGTTAATGTGCGGGTATCGCTGGTCAGCGTGGATCCGGTCAGCCGAAGGGTCTGTTTCCGCGCTGCATCTCTAAATTAAACAATCTCTTGACCAGATGGAGCTGGATTGCTCCATGCTCTTTGACATTACATGTTAGCTTTCTCCAAAGTCTGCTCATACACATCGTGTATATCGATCAGACTTTTGCAGGTTGCCGCATGTGAGTCCAGTCTGATCAAAAGAGTATATCAGTATATTTATTTTCTTAGATTGTCTGAGAAGATTCAGCATGCCCACGATAATTCTCTCAAACCTCTACAGATGTGCTGTAGAAAGTATTCGGTTGGGATAAATCTCAGCCTGGTAGAGCAACCATTCTGCTCTTAACCGCCCGAACTACAGTGAGTGGTGAACACAACCCAGTCCATCACAGAGTCGGCACTTCCTTCCATCCGGTCCATCTTTATGTTGCGTTACATCTGAAAGGCTGAAAATCTTGTCAAGAATGCCTGTTATCTTCTTAATTCTCGTTTCTCTCTTCTAATCCGAGGGATAAGATGCAAGACCTTGAAAGCACTAACATCCAGATTGAAGAACAGCTTTTCCCTCCACTGCTATCCTCTTCAGTCTGAAGAAGGGTCTCGACCCAAAACATCATCAATCCATGTTCTCCGGAAATGCTGCCTGACCTGCTGAGGTACTCCAGCACTTTGCGTCCTTTTGCTGAAATAGTAAATAGTTTTATACTATCTGATCACATATAATATTGCAGTTTTTTTCTTTATAAGTTGGCTATTAAATTTTTAATGCAACACAAAGGTATCACTCAGAAAATAATTTGGTGTAGAAATTCCATTAATTTGCCGCTTCACACTGCACACATTTGCGACTGACCCATTTTTAATTTATAAACAATTAAATATTAATAATTCAATGCCAGGGAAAGGGGATTTTTTATTACATTTCGAGGTATTGTAATTGGATGGAAATTATGGTTGAAAGTTCACAATCTGTTGCAAATATCTGACACAATCAGGATTCTGCAAATAATTAAAAGCACTCCAAATGTAATCATCACTGAAATATCCCGATGATTAACTGTTTCTTCATCCTATCATTTCGGTATGAATAATTAAGGGGTTCCTGTGCATGGTTTTGTTAAAGTTACAATTCTGAGAAATGTTATCTTGTAAAATGATCAACACTCCGCTGTTGAGAGCTGTGATATTGTTTGAGAACTTAATTTGCAGAAGAGTCTTTGTGTTCACTTTTACTTTGTTAGGATTTGGATTTGTGCAACAGTATAAAGATTAATTCGGATAAAGGTGGACTAATCATCCACATTTGTCTTCCTTGGCATTGCTGAATGAGCATGAATGAATGAATGAGCATTGAACTTCATCTAAGCTTGTACCTATTTTGACGGCAAACTCTTTAACTCAGGAATCATGACTGAGGAAATGTCTCATTTACCACAACTTTCTGACTTCATTGCAGGAGAAATCCCGTCAGGTTTGGCTTGATTTTCACTGAACAAGAAACATGAAACATCACCTATTCTTTTTATCCAGAGATGCTGCCTGACCTGCTGAGTTGATGTGTAGGAAAGAACTGCAGATGCTGGTTTAAATCGACGATAGACACAAAATGCTGGAGTAACTCAGCGGGATAGGCCGCATCTCTGGAGAGAAGGAATGGGTAACTTTTCAGGTCGAGACCCTTCTTCAGACTGTATGTCTCTTCGAGACACCTTCTTCAGACATTCCTTCTCTCCAGAGGTGTTGCCTGTCCCGCTGAGTTACTCCAGCATTTTGTGTCTATCCGCTGAGTTGATGGAAAGATCAGCATGAAAACAGTCCCTTCAACCCACCGAGTCCACGCCAACCTTCGATCACCCATTCCCACTAGTTCTTTGTAATCCCATTTTCGCATCCACTTTCTAAATGTGAGGGCAAATTACAGAAGCCAATTAACCTACAAATCCTCATGTCTTGAGATTTTTAGAATAACTTCTGAAGTTATTAATACTAAACTGGATCCGGACCCAAAATTAATAATACTTGGAACATCAGAACAAAGTTTAACTCTTACAACAAGTCAAAGAAATTTCCTAGATTACAGTATAATAATTGGGAAGAAATTAATATTAAAATTTTGGAAAGGCCCTATATCCCCCACAATTAAAATGTGGATTATGGAAATGTCGGAGACCCTACATCTGGAAAGAATCAGATTTGCCTTAATGGACAAACAAGAAGTTTTTGTTAGAATATGGTCTTCTTTCATTGATTACTTAAAAGGGTAGAATGGTTCGGCAGGGAACCCTAACTGAAACTTGGATTTAGGAATAGATGAAAAGTTATATTTTATATTCCTTGATCTTATCTCCTACGATGTATTAATAGTAAATTATTCCTTTCTTTATGATTTTCTTTTTCGATGTTGATTTTTATTTTATTTTTCTTACTGTTCTCCTCTCTTTATATAAAAAAACTATTAGAGTCAAAATGATACATTTGATAATATTAATAATGTATGCTTGTTGAACATGAAATATTGCTATCATAACATATGTTTGCTAAATCACTGTCTAAATACTCTAATAAAAATATATATTCTAAAAAAAAAATTAAAAAAAAAATCCTCATGTCTTTGGGATATGGAAGGAAATCAGGTAGCATCTATGAAAAGAAAACAAGTCAATAGAATCAAGAGTGTTTAATTGTGTACCAACACCAGAACAATAAAACACAATAATAGTTTAAAAAAAAATCAGTAACTTAATAACGGTAATTTAACTTAGTTAATAACTTAGTGCAACCAAGGACAGTCCATTGAAAGTTCACAGTTGCCGAGGCTATTGTTGTGTAGTGTTAAAGAGCCAGTCGGTTGTTGGGAAAAAGCTATTGTTAAAGCTTGTGTCCACAGTTTTCAGACTCCTGTACCTTCTTCCAGATGGTTGGAGTGAAATGAGAGTCTGGCCGGCATTGCGTGGGTCTTCAATGATATTGGCTGAATGGAACCATACAATTTTTAATTTGGTTTCCTCCAATTCAGAAGAACCCATCTTGTGAGCACTGAATGCAGAACACAGTGTTGGAAAAGTACATGCCGTCCACAGTGTACAGATACATGATAAAGGGGATGATGTTCAGTGCAAGATAAAGTCCAGTAAAGTTTGATTAAAGATAGTCTTAGGATCTCCAATGAGGTAGATAGTAGTCAGGACCATTCTCTAATTGTTAATAGGATTTCAGTTGCCTGCTAACAACTGGGGAGAAACTGTCCCTGAATCTGGAGGTGTGCGTTTTTACACTTCTGTACCTCTTATTTGATGGGAGAGGGGAGAAAAAGGAGTGACCAGGTTGAGACCCATGCTTGATTATGCTGGTTGCCTTGCCGAGGAGTCAAGGGAAGGGAGGTTGGTTTGTGTGATGGTCTGGGATGTGTCCACAATTTTCCGCAATTTCTTGCGGTCTTGGATGGAGCCTAAACCGTGCTGTGATGCATCCCGATAAAATGATTTCTACGGCACTTCTGTAGAGGTTGGTGAGAGTTTTTGGGACATGCTGAACTTCTTAAGTCTTCGATGGAAGCCATTTCAGCTTGGAAGAATGTTTGTATCTCTGGATGAGGAGATGAGAAGGGGGAAAGAACAGGAGTTGAAAGATGCCATTTGTATGGAACTGGCCAAATCTCCTTCATTTCCGATTTCCATAATCTGCAGTTTTCTCTATCTGACAGTTCCAGCATTGCTTCATTTTGCTTTCACTGTTCTATCCTCATAAATCTCCTTCTATTTACATTCCCTCCAGAGAGATCATGTGCAATTAAAAAGCCTTCACTGTCCCTCCTCAGCAGGCAGCACCACTATTTACATCGCTGTATCTCGGTTCCTTTGGCAGAATTCCCTTTGATCCCCGCTGGCCTGAACAAACACCACTTCAGTTCTCTTTTTCCTTTCCTGCCCAGTATTGCGCAGATGATCATTAAAATTTTAATAATTATAACGGAATCACGTTTTTAAGTGCAAAACTAAAAGCTTTTAAACCTCCCAACACCTGCTTTCTGCCTTTTGTGAACAAGCTTCCCTTGCATGTTAGTATTTCTAAAAAGCTTTCTAGGACAGAGTTTGCAGCCTGTGTTTTATAATCGTATCGTAAAGGCCAGCTCCTAGAAAACACAAACACCCTAGGTGGCCAGTCTTGCTGACTACCCACTGTCACACAGCTGTTGCGTTTTTCACGCAGCCTATATTCAGAGCCTTCCAAAACCTTATTTTAGTTTTTGTTTAGCATGATTTAGAAATACAGCGCGGAAACAGGCACTATGGCCCACTGTGTCCGTGCCAACCAGCGATCCCCGTACACTATTCTACACACTGGGGATAATTTACAGTCTGTACCGAAGTCAATTAACCTACAAACCTGGAATGTGGGAGGAAACCAGAGCAGCCGGGAAAAGTCCATGCTGTCACTGGGAGAACATGCAAACTCCATACAGACAGCACCCATAGTCAGAATCGAACCTGGTGCTGTAAGGTAGCAACTCTACCGTTGTGCCACCGTGCCGCCTATTTTTTCTCTCCAGCACGATGGAAAGGAGCACAAATTTTCAGCCAGATTCTGGAATATGTCAGAAAGCCCATTACACCTGCTCTGTACTCCAGCCTCACTAGGCACTTCCTTTCATCACACCATCCTAGCATGTTTGGTTTCTCACTTTGCGAAATTCTGTGGCAAGGACCTGAAACATAAACGTATTCTCTTTCTGGACATATACCATTTGACTTTCTCTGTATTTCCAGCATTTCAGTTTTTATTTTGGGATACAAAGTGTCATGCCAATTGTCTGTTGCAATCCCCACACCTGTTTTGCATTATAATCCAACTTAACACCCCCTTAGCAAAGAGCAGAGGAAATGCTATGCAAGAATAGAGGTGGCACAGTGGTGAGGCGGTAAAGTTGCTGCTTTTACAGCACTTTTACAGAGTTTGATTCTGACTACTGGCGGCCTGTATGGAGTTTGTACGTTCTCCCTGTGACCATGGGGATTTCCCCCGGGTGCTCCAGTTTCCTCACACAATCCAAAGATATTCAGATTTGTGGGTTAATTCGCTTTGGTAATTTGGTAATTTAAAAATTGTCTATAATGTGTAGCATAGTGTTAGTGTACGGGGTGATCATTAGTTTGTGCGGACTCGGTGTGCGGAAGGGCCTGTTTCTGCTTTGTATCTCTGAACTAAACTAAATATAGGTTACTATCACTCCGGTCACACCCAAACCGTAATCAGACCTTCCTTTTCCAGACCTGCCTTCCTGGAAGGTAATGCAGCTATTGGGCCTTTGACCAAGGCTGCTGAGCTATCAAATATTATATTTTCCTAATCCAATATAAATCTCACACTTTCACTAGTCAACACCTCATATTCCACTTGGGTACCATACAACCTAGCAATGTGAACATTGATGCTCCAATTTTAGGTGACTCCTCCCACCCCCTTTCGTTCTTATCTTCCCTGTGCCCTACCCAGGTGCGCACACTTTTCTCCCATTATTCCGCCACCATTCCTATTTCCCCTGTCCACTTCCACCTATATCCCTTCCTCAGAATTTAAATTTCACTTCTCTTCCCTCCTAATCTTACATCCTATTGTCTCTGTTTTACCTCTAGTTTTTGTCCACCCATCAACCAGTCAAAACCCCCCTCAGCTGTACCATTACTTGCCAGGTTCTGTTCCCCCTCCCCCACCCCCCCCCCCACCCCACCTCTTTCCAGCTTTCCTCCCGTACTACAATCAGTCAGTACGGGAGGAAGGGTCCCATTCCAAAATGTAGCCTATCCATGTCCTCTAGAGATGCTGCCTGACTCGCTGAGTTACTCCAGCACTTTTTGTAAACCAGCATCTGCAGAAGCTTGCGCCAACATAATGAGCTGCTTTGCTTACTTGTTTGGGTGGCACGGCGGTGCAGCGGCACGCCAGTAGAGTTGCTGCCTTACAGTGCCAGAGACCCGGGTTCAATCCGGAGTATGGGTGCTGTCTGTACGGAGTTTGTACATTTTCCCCATGTCAGACCATTTTCTCCGGATGCTCTGGTTTCCTCCCATACTCCAAAGTCATACAGGTTTGTAGGTTGATTGGCTTCGGTAAAATTGTAAATTGTCTGTAGCATGTGGGATAGTGTGAGTGTACGGGTGATTGTTGGTCGGCATGGACTCGGTGGTTAGAAGGGCCTGTTCCCGTGTTGTATCTCTAAACGAAGCTAAACTAAGCTTCAGAACTTGCACTCCAGATCTTTCAGTTCTGGATCAGTTCTGGAACCTTCTTGTTATACTGTCAATGTCTAAAAGGTTAGTTATGATTTAGTTACAGAACAATTGTCTTTGACCTGATGATAGGTCCATGTTTTATTCCAGAGATTTGAGCACAGCACCCAGGCGGACACTTCAATACACTATTCTATTAGACAACATATACTATTTGATAATAGAAGATAGACACAAAATGCTGAAGTAACTCAGCAGGACAGACCACATCCATGGAGAGAAGGAATGGGTGAAATTTCAGGTTGAGACCTTTCTTCAGAACGACATGTTATTTGTCCCTTTAACTGAATGTAAAATATCACATTGCATTTTTTTTTTAAGTTAAGGATAGTCCAGTGACTTCGCTAATGTTTGTATCTCAACACGACTTACAAAAGAAATCAATGAATACAAATATTTAAAATATTGTCTCTCACCAAACTTGCTAATGTGTTCCTAAATGGTGAATATGTTCTGTTTAAATGATATATATTTAAAGGTTTTGGGACATCTTATGGCTGCCTCATCACATGAAGGGTGTGAAAGCTTTGGAGAGGATGCTCTCTGGATTTTGAAGTATTAGCTAAGAGGAGAGTTAAGACAAAATTAAGTTGTCTTTTCTGGTGGCGAAGGGAAAATCTGATAGAATATCAGAAAATCTAATAGAATATCGGATTATATGAGGCATAGACTGTCAAAATCATTTATCCAGAGTGGAAATATCAAAGACTATAGGGTATAACTTTAAAGTGCGAGGGGCAAAGTTTAAAAAAGATGTGTGTGGCAAGTCTTAAAGGTGACATGCAGGGCAATTTAAGTGTCTGCATTTAATATAAAACTAGGGGCACAAAGAGAAATAAAGAAATTAAAGACAAGAAAAAGAAAAATAGGAAAAGTTTAATAAAAACTCTTAACATCAAATTTGGAGGTTTAAAAAAAATGTGGGTAACAATTCACTACTTGAAGAAATAAATTTTCACATTTTGACTTCATTTCCTGGGCTGGACAGAACATCATTAACACAAATCAGGTTATGAAAGGGATATTTGTGCTGTTAATGGACTTAACTTTAAGAAGCAATTAAGGTCTAATGTTAATATTATTTAATGCAGATGCTTCAGGAAAATTCAGGTTGAGTTGCAAATGTAAGAGCTAAGTGGGGATTCAATATTTTAAGGGTTGTGAGGTCATCATCACAAGTTTATGGAGCATTAACAAGGATATATGTATGCATTTATAACAAACTCTGGTCCATTACCCATTACTGTGTTTTAGTCATGATCAGACCCTCCTTATTTCTCGTTCTCAGTGTAGTGCTGAAGTCGTAGTCCAGTGAATCTCTCCTCAGATCAAGAGCCCTAAACTTGAAAGGAGCTCTTGCCATTGTTGGGTGGTCTTTTTCCAATATACCAATGTCATTTTGACTTGAAAATTCTTGAAAATCACATTCAGCTGGGAAAGAGAACCACACATCATAGAATCATTCCGTGTGGAAACAGGTCATTTGGCCCAACATGCCCACACTGACCAACATGCTCCACCTACACTAGTTCCACCTGCCTGTGTTTGGCCCATATCCCTCCAAACCTGTCCTTTCCATGTACCTGTCTAAATGGTTCTGAAATGTTCCGATGGTACCTGCCTCAACTACCTCCTCCGAAAGCTCATTCCATACACCCACAACCCTTTATGAGAGAAAGTTACCCCTCAGGTTCCGATTAAATCTTTCCCCCCTCACCCTAAACCTATGTCCTCTGGTTCTTGATTCCCCTACTTTGGGCAAGACACTACCCAATCTATTCCTCTCATGATTTTGTACACCTCTATAAGATCACCCCTCACCCTCCTGTGCTCCAAGGAATAGAGTCTTAGCTTGCGAAGCCTCTTCCAATAACTCAGGCCCATTGAGGTCTCATTTATAATTATATATATATTTTTTATATGTGTAGGAAGGAACTGCAGATGCTGGTTTAAACCGAAGATAGACACAAAAAACTGGAGTAACTCAGCGGGTCAGGCAGCATCTCTGGAGAAAAGGAATGCATGGCTTTTTGGGTCACAGCTGATGAAGAGTCTTGACCCAAAATATCATCTATTCCTTTTCTCCAGAGATGTTGTCCGACCCGCTGAGTTACTCCAGCTTTTTGTGTCTATCTTATATATTTTATATCACAGATAAATTGTACCTACATTGTGAAAGAAATGCTTAACACAATAAATCTTCAATAACCCCATTATGATTTATTTCCACACTAAAATAATTCTCATATCAAACTAGTAGAGTGTCATTAATGGCCTATGCAAGGTTCGAATAATCACCTTCACACTAAGCCTGCTTGTTCCTATTTGTCTCACTTGCATTTATCTGTTTTGCAACATCAACCTCCCTAACATTGGTGATGAAATTCAAGTTTCTACATTAATGTGTTTCCTCCCTTCCATCTGTTACTCATAAAGGGTTGTGGTGTCAAATAATTCTCATATAAGTATGGCATTAGTCATTATTATAAATCGATTAAAACACAATCCTATTTTATAAATGAGAGCTTGACACTTATTCATCATTGTCTAGTAACCTGAATTGTTGCATCAAGCTCCAACACACAACAAAGTCAGTGAAGATTTTGGAAAAAGCTACTGACTTAGAATTCCTTTATAATTAATCTACATACTTAAACGTTATCTAAGGTATGAAATCAAAGGAACTTCTGGAGAACAAAGGTCAATATTTGGATGCAGAAATATAACATCATTAAAATAATTGCATCCAAAATTAGGATTTGTATTTAGTTCAAACTTCTGGGCTTAATTATACTTGGAGGCTTGTAGCATTTTAACCACATTTCAGTCACAGGCAAGATGAATATTTAGCTTTAGCCAAGCTGGATGTGCACATAATTTTAACCATCGTGTAATTTCAATACAATTACATTTCTTGATTTCTTGAATGAGTAAAGAGTAAAACATCTACTTTGGCAGATTACTGGCTAGGCAATGAAGACAGAAATGTAAGGAATTTTAACTCTTGAACAGACACCAGATTCCAGGCGGACATTTTCACAAGTTATTGCATTTTTTATGACCCTGCAACAAACCTAATACTACTGAATTCAAACCATTCAATAAGTCATCATATCTATTTATTATTAACAATGCACCATCAGTGACAATGTAGGTGGTGGAGTCATTGAGGGTGATTTCATTTTTTTTTCAGAATATAGTCGAAAGAAAAGTTATGGTACACGAATGTCCTCATATCTGTTGTTGGAAGCAAAAATACAAAAGTCTTTGGTTGTTGTACACTGCTTCTGAAATTAGATTTAATTGACTTTCATATTAAACAGAAATGCAAGTTAGAGGCAGTATTGATTCAGTTTCCTACTCCAAACCAAGGAAACTAAAACCAGGCAGCTTATTAATATTGGCTAACTTCACTATCACACAAGCTTAAACAAAGTTCAACATGTCCCTGAAAAGTTCAGTTATTCACAGTGCAAATAACTTGGAATCCTGGATATTTGTCAATATGAGCCATGATGAGTTTGTCAGGCACGCTGCAATTTTCCAGTCAATCACTGCTTACCAAAAGCATATCACACAATTCCCAGGTTGAAGATTATGTCTTTCAGATTTAACATTTGCTTAGGTTTGTTGGTAAAATATTTGATTTGGCATAACGTGACTGAGATTGATCATTTTATCCCCCGCATTTAATAAATATTTATGGCCCTGTCCCACGGTATGAGTTCATTCCAAGAGCTCTCCCGAGTTAAAAAAATATCAAACTTGTGTTAAGCACGGAGAATGAACGTAGCGGGTACGTTTGAGCTCTGGAATGTCTCTTAGCGGCTCGTAATGCTAACGGCAGGTACTCGGGAAGACTCGCTAACGGCAGGTAAGCTCGGGAAGACTCTTGAAGATTTTTCAACATGTTGAAAAATGTCCACGAGAGCCCCGAATACTGACGAGCGGCCATTACTGTAAATTTCCGAGTTCGAATCAGGGCAAACTCGGGAGAGCTCTTGGAAAAAAACTCGTACCGTGGGACAGGGCCATAACTCAAAAAAATAGTACGCAGCAACTGTTTTTTATTTGAAGTGGTTTTGTGTACCTACCAGTAATAAAACAACAAACCACATGTTTTTTTCCACATGGTTTCTTTTGGTCAATGGATTTGGGAAGCAGGCAATATTGTTTGGAGGATACTCTTTTGAGACACAAATCTATTTAGTCTGTAATCCTTCTGTGACAATATAATCCAATGTCTATTGAATCTGTGTAATCTTTATGTGATAATGTTAGTGTTGGCTGTTAATAACTCTTGCCACATTAATATACAGAGATGCTATTTTACTTGTGCACAACAACCATGACCTATTGCATACCCCAAATATAAACCCTCTTGTATACTCCTAAATAAACCAACAAAGGTTGGTCTTGTTCAAACAAACAAACAAACTATTGAGAGAATGGATTTAGAGAGGGTGATACAGACATTATGATATATGGCAGATGGACTAGATAAGGGGTGAGCATTTTGCTCTGCATGGACAAGTTGGACCAAAGGGCCTGTTTCCATGCTGTATGACCCTATGACACTATTACTCTACGGGTGGAAATGTCAAAGACTAAAGGGTATAGCTTTAAGGTAAAATGGTCAAAGTTTAAAAGATACTGTATGTGCAAGGCAAGTTTTTTACTCAGAGAGTTGTGGGTGCCTGGAATGCGCTCTCAGGGATGGTGGTGGAGGCAGATACGATAGGGGTATTTAAGTGGCTTTTGGATATGCACATGGACATTGTGAATTGAGGGATTTGGATCATGTGCAGGCATTGGAGATGGGTTTAACTTTACATCATGTTCGGCACGGACATTTTCGGTCGAAGGGCCTGTTCCTGCGCTGTGCCGTTCCAAAATATAAGGTCATCCACTTTGGTAGAAAAAATAAAAAGTGGATTTTTTTTTAAAAGGCAAAGGATTGAAAAACATTGATGATCAGAGGGATTACAGTGGCTTTCCATATGAATCATTGAAAATTAGTAGGTAGGTTCAACAAATGGTATGTTTCAGGAAGTTAAATTCTGGTATGACATAAAGCAAAGAACTCAATTGTTTAATCTTTCGATGGTGCTTGTATTGTCACATGTGCAAATGCTTAGTGAATTATTTTTCTTACATACAATTCAGTACAATATTCCAATATCCAAGCACATCACTGATTAGCAAGTGTACAGAAATAGTCTACTCAGCCCGCATGCAAGAGATGCCATATTTTGGCACCATTTTCAAAGTCCAGTCTGCTCTCTAGTTCATATGAGCTGTGCCCAAAATTGAGCGGTGAATATTTGGAATAGGCTGAAGAGGAGGTAGTTGAGCTAGATATAATTACAATGTTTAAAAAGCATTTTAGAGGTACTTGGTTGGGAAGAGAACAGAGGGATACAGGCCTGATGCAGGCTCACAAGAGTAGTACAGATAGCAATCACAGCACCATGAAGGAATGGGCTGATAGAGCCTGTTTCTGTGCTGTACGTTTCTATGATTCCATGATAAGCCTCGAGTACAAGAGCAGAGATACCTTTTTACAATTACATGAAGCCTTTCTGATACCTCAGCTATAATATTGTGCAGAGGAGTAATCTCCCGAACCAAGGCGTGATAAACGTGATTGAAAATGTGCAGCAAAGATTCATTAGATTGATTCTTTGGATGGTTGGTTTGTTATATGAATAAAGATTGAACAGACAAGGCCTTTACTTGAAACGTTTTTAAGACTTTGCAAACCAACAGATCCTGAAATTTTGAAGTGTCAGAAAATGCTGGAACCACTCAGCAGGTCAGGCAGCATCTGTGGAAAGGGAAACAGAGTCAAAACCTGAAGTCCAAAACGTCTGACAAATGGTTTCAAACATGGAGACTAGGCTCTATTTCTCTGTTCACAGGTGCTGCCTGATCTGCTGAGTATTTCCAGCATGTTTTGTTTGTATTTTAGGCTAGCACATTCTTGAGAAAGAGAGGTGATTTAATTAAGTTATGCACACTTTTTCCAGAATATGGAAGATGTATGGATAAAGTTTCCCTGTCTGTGGTGTTTAGAATCGGCAGCAACTATCACAAAATGCAGAGCGAGGCATTCTAGACAGGGATAAGATCGAACTTCTTCACTCAAAACGCAATGCAGGCTGATGGAACTATGTCCCCACAGTACCAGAGATTTGGGTTGGATCCTGAACCCAAGTGCGGTCTGTGTGGAGTTTATACGTTCTCCCTATGACCACGTGGGTTTCTTTTGGTAGCACTGGTTTCCTCCCACATTCCAAAGTTATGCTGGCTCGTGTGTTAATTGGCCTCTGTAAAATGGCCCAGAATGTGTAACAAGTTTAGTTTAGTTTAGAGATATAGCGCAGAAACAGGCCCTTCGGCCCACAGAGTCTGCACCGACCAGCGATCCCCACATATTAACACACACGAGAGACAATTTAAATTTATACCAAGCCAATTAAACTAGAAACCTGTACGTCTTTGGAGTGTGGGAGGAAACCGAAGATCTCGGAGAAAACCCATGCGTTCACAGGGAGAATGTACAAACTCTGTACAGACAGCACCCATAGTCAGGATCGAACCTGGATCTCTGGCACTGTAAGGCAGCAACTCTACTGCTGTGCTACCATGCCGCCCTGTGTGAAGAGAAAATGGGATAACATAGAACATGTTTGCATGGGTGGTCAATGCACTCTGTGGGCCGAAGGGCCTGTTTCCATGCCTTCTAAACACTTAGTAAATCTAAGCAGACTGGCTGTGGGAGGGAGTGCACGGCCTCAACAATGGAGTGGGCGTTGGAGGCCCTGCAGCAGTCAAAGGGTTCAGCTGTTCCTGGCGACGCTCCAAGAGGCCGAGCACGTGGACCGGACGCGGCAGTGGAGGACACCAACAACCACGCTTGGGCAGACCAACTTGCTACGTGGCCAAGAAAAAGGACCTTCAGGAGCAGGCCAAAAATCCTGCACTTAAAACAACTGGGACTTGAAAATGGCGTCAAAATCTAGCAACTCTACATACTGACTCAGTGTCTTACTGCTGAACATTTGTACTGCTTCTGAGATACCTATCTAAAGTGTATCAAAGTGCTTGTGAATTTGGACCATTGGACCAATGAACTACGCCAAACTGAACTAAAATCTTTTGAAGTTGCTGTGTCAGATGGCTAAGATATTGGGTGTGTTCAAGACAGAGATCAACAGATTTTGAGACATGAAGGGTTTAGTGGAGGAAAGTGATGCTGAGGTAATGTCAGCCATGGTTGACAGAGGACAAATGGCCTTTTTATGCAATGATTCCTTTTTATGTTTGAAATGGAAGAATATTAAGTCCACAGCTAGTTTAAATTTGAAGTGGGGTAGAAACCTATCCCCACATTGTTTTTGCAGGGGTGATTAATTAAAATCTATTTCACAAACCTGACCAGACAGAATTAATGTTCAATATTCATGCGTTCTTGCTCTTGTACAAGCAAAGATCTGTTTGCATGTGAAATTAAAGCCCAACAAAACCTGACCTGACCACGTTCAGTCTGAACCTAAACTGAGCTCAAGGACTTGTTTGTTTTTAACTTAATCCAACATCATATGATCCCATCAGGCTTGGATCATTATATTCTAAATAAACTTGTGAACCTCTGTGCATTTATTTACAAAGTGTTAGATTGATATATGTAAGTTTGAGCATCAGGTTTAGTAGCCTACGGAGTCAATCCCCCTTGTCCCGTCCATCCCAACTTACATTTGAGACACCACACATGCCCTTCAATTCTTCAGCAACTTTCAATTCCCATGCACCCATTGCCTCATCTTTACCATGATGTCCAGTCCTTTTACATTTGCATCCCCCACCAGGAATGTCTCAAGGCCCTCCAGTTCTTCCTTGAAAAGGGACAACATTTTACCCCTACCAGTGCCGTCACCTATTCATGTTTTCCGGAGATGCTGCCTTACAGCAATTTGGGTCATGTTTTGTAAATTAGCATCTGCAGTTCCCTATTTCTCCCTCTACTAACCCTCACCTCGGTCTGGCAGAACTTGTCCTCAACATCAACAAATTCTCTCCTGACTCCATTCACTTTCTTCGAGTTTAAGATGCAACCATGGGTACTCGGATGGGTCCCAGCTATGCCTGGCTTTTTGTTGGTTATGTCCAGATCATCAGTCTGAAGAAGGGTCTCGACCCAAAAGGCCACGCATTCCTTCTCTCCAGAGATGCTGCCTGTCCCGCTGAGTTACTCCAGCCTTTTGTGTCTATCTGCGATTTAAACCAGCATCTGCTGTTCTTTCCTACACACTATGAAAATTGAATTCTCCAATTTTACGTAACTAACCTACAAACAACCACCACCCCCTTTCCCACTCCTGCCCCATTTGTTCACCTCTCTTCCCTGTGCCCAACCTGGGTTCACACCCACTTTTTTTAGCTTAGTTTAGGGATACAGCACAGAAACAGACCCTTTGGCCCACCGAGTCCGTGCCAACCAGCAGTGTGTAGCACTATCCTACACACCAGGGACAATTTACAATCTTACCAAAGCCAATTAACCTACAAACATGAATGTCTTAGGAGTGTGGGAGGAAACCAGAGTACCAGGGAAAAACCCACATGGTCATGGGAAGAACGTACAAACTGTGCCACCCTTTCTCTCCTGTCCTTCACCCCCTGCCCCTTCCCAGATACATTCCTTCCTCATAATTCACACCTCTTTTTATCCTTATCTCACACCCATGGTCTATTTATCTCTGGCCTTTAATTCAACCATCTTCCTATAAAAATCAAATACAGCCCTCCCCCCACCCCCGCTCGCCTATATGTTTAAGAAAGATCTGCAGATGCTGGTAAAATCAAAGGTAGACACAAAATGCTGGAGTAAGTCAACGGGTGAGGCAGCATCTACATTTTGGACCTCATATATAGGTCCTCAGCTATATCGGTCCTCATATATAGGTCCTCAGCTTGCTCGGCTTTGTCCTGTCCCCACAACTCTTCCAGTTTGAAGAAGCGCCCTGACCCAAAACATCACTTATCCATGTTCTCCAAAGATGCTGTCTGACCCACTGTGCCTTTTTTTGCTAATCGTATAGGTATCGTGGTTTCTATGACTTGTTAGCCGTATTTATAGAAAACAGATGTAAGGGTTAATATGACTATACTTAATTAAACAAAATGCCATGTTCCAATAATTACTTGTGTGATTAAAACAAGTGTAATTTTCCTAATTGGAAACCTTGCTTGATGTTCAAGAAGTTGTGGCGAGCAAGATTACTGCTGAGCAAAGCCCCTGCTAAATCAAAGAATTTGGGCTTTGTTGGCTTAACAAGTAATTTTGAAATCTACTCAGTTTGTCACATTTAAGACTACACAGAAATTATCGTCTTTAGAAGTTCTGAGATTTAAAAAAAATAGTTTTGAAGATTCATTATATTTTTATGACAATACTGAAAACACAGCTTTAATTAAAGTGCTCTAGTTATTATAATCACGGAATGTATTTGAAACATGAGCTGAAAGGAAGAATTAATAGAATCAGTGGAAATTATTGGCTTTATAAAGATTGAAACTTTGTTCCTTTTGCAAGGCAATTTCATCTGTTCTCCTTTTAACATCCAGTGATGCAAATAAGTTTAATACAGATTTATTGATACTTCTTTAAAATTTGCCTACATGCTGTTTCTACTTGTTGAAATAAATCACCAAATGTAAGATTTATCCACAATAACTCTGGTCTTCGATCATTGTGTGAACTGATCTGGGGTTTCTGAAATCTGTTATTGTACATAGCTGTTACATTGACGAAGCACTACTAGAAAATAAGCATCTTATATAATGCTTAGCAACTAAAAGAATTTGAGAAAGGAAAAAGTATGTATTACTTTTTACATCTTCAATATTAGATTAGACCACCGTTTCTCAAACTTTTTTACCTTTGCGGAACCCTTGAAATAATTTTCATGCCTCAGGGAACCTCTACATTAAAAATATTATATATCTTTATTAATCTCTTTTGTTCTCTTTCATAAACTTAAAGTTCATAAGGCAAACATAATATATTTTTCTGATAACTGGTTTAAGCAAAAAATAACTTATGTTTTTCTCAAGTTTATTGACAATGCAAAAAAAAACTGAAAGCAAACTGCTTGTTCAAAACTGAAGCAATTAAACGCAAACAGAAGAGCTAACCTTGGAGGAGAGAGAACACAATACACAAACTTTTCATAAACTACCAAATACATAAATATACTTTTCATAAACTAATAAAAGTAAACATAAACGTACTTAAATTTTTAAAATTCATATAACAACCCTAAATGATGGGTAAAAATCATTAAATAACGTGGGTGAATGAGGGACTGTACCTGCACGCCAGGAAGCACACAGGACTGATGGAGATTGTGCATGTGTCTACTCAAATGAATCAATTGATGATACACAAATCCGTCACGTACAGCTCCTGTCCATTGTCCACTAAGGCCGTTTCACACTGGGGGCATATAGACGTCGCTAAATATGACGTAGCTAAATATTCTAAATAGACATCGCTAAATATGCCATACATGTATAATGAAATTACGAATATGAAATTAAACACAAAAATGACTCAAAAATACATTTGCATATGATTAGCATATTTATCATTATTTCTCTCGGAACCCCTAGCGACCTCTCGCGGAACTCTAGCGTTTCTGGGAACCCTGGTTGAGAAACACTGGACTCGACATTAGAGATACACCATAAAAACAGAACATTCAGCCCATCGAGTCCACGCCGACCAGCGATCCACGTACACTAGCAGTATCCTACACACTAGGGACAATTTCCAATTTTTACTGAAGCCAATTAACCTACAAACCTGTACATCTTTGGAATGTGGGAGGAAACCAAAGATCTCGGAGAAAACCCACGTGGTTACGGGGAGAACATACAAACTTTGTACAGACAGCACCCATAATTGGGATCGAATCCAGATCTCTGGTGCTGCTAGCGCTGTAAGGCAGCAACTCTACCAATGTGCACCGTGCATCAAAGGTCTCCAATGGGTTCTGGAAAAAAGATGGTCTGGAGGTCAGGTTTCACTTTGAGCAATGATATCATAGACCACTGTAGGTTATCTACAGTGTGTGTGGACGTGGCGCCGACGGACGAGAAGCCGAAGCAAAGAAGTGGAAGCTAAATAACCGAATGGAAACAAAGCCGAAACACCAAATAACCGAATGGAAACAAAGCTGAAACTCCAACCAACTGAAAGGGTGGGACGCCTAAATGCAAACTAACCGAAAGGGCGGGACGCCTAAAAGCCAACTAACCGAAAGGTTGTGTCGCCTAAAAGCAAACTCACCTAATTGCCACTCTGCTGAAACACCACCTACCCGAAAGGCGGCGTCACCTACAAGCCAACGAACCAAATGCAGCTCAACAGCAAAGTCAAATAACGGACATGACGTTGCCGGGGGGAGCGACTTGTCAGCGATTAATCTAGACACCCGTGTCCATCACATCACTGTGGCGGGATGAACATTGTCCCACACCTCCGCTCCACCTGACCCACAGCCCGCGGAGGATGGCCGTGGGAGAGTGGGGGCTGTCCCGAGGGATGAGCGGCCGCTTACAACTTGGTGCTTGGGTTCAGATTACCCAGTCACCTATGGCTTGTGTGGGAAAATGACCCCCAACCTCCTGCTGGTGGAGACGGGAATGTGTCCGTCGGCGCCACGTCCGGGTATCTATCTACAGGCTGTTCCCAGGAACATACTGAGACAATTGCCAACTGTTGCAGTAAGATCATCAGGCAAGTGACCAGCCAGATCCTGAAACGTCAGTCTGCATGAAACTTGTTGTCTTCCAGTACAGGGGGATGACTTGAACCAAATATTGCAAACGGGTAAAGTCTGGGGTGTAGGATTACATGCTTTGGGATGCACTGAAGCTCAGTGCTGACACCACAAAGGCTCTGTGAGGAAAGACCACTGTATAGAGCCCTGTCACCGCTGGACGTGGGGGTCTTGTGCTACATGGCTGTATTGTTTAAAGAGGAAATGTGAGGAGTAATGATGCATTGTAAATGAACCCATTGGATAGATGGTACAATAAAAGTGGGGACAAATATTCAGTTTAGTTTATTGTCATGTGTACCGAGGTACAGTGCAAAGCTTTTGTTGCATGCTAACCACTCAGCGGAAAGACGTTAAATGATTACTATCGATCCATCCACAGTGTACAGATACATGATAAAGGGAATGACGTTTAGCGCAAGATAAAGTCCAGTAAAGTCCGATTAAAGATAATCCGAGGGTCTCCAAAAAGTTAAATAGTAGCTCAAGACCTTGCTCTAGATGTTGATAGAATGGCACAGTTGCTTGCTAACAGCTGGGAAGAAACGTTCCCTGAACCGGAGGTGTGCGTTTTCACACTTCTGTACCTCTTGCCAGCATTACGTGCAGGAAGGAATTGCAGATGCTGGTTTACGCCGAAGATAGACACAAAGTGCAAGAGCAACTCAGCGGCCCAGGCAGGAAAGGAATAGAGTTTGGGTTGAGATCCTTCTTCAGACTCTTCTTCAGTATTACATAACATTCAACTAACAAACTGATTTTCACCCTCAATGCCCGTGTGTGGTGAATCATGTTCTTTATCAAACTCAAATGAATTTACTCCTTTGAAGTCAACTCAGGTAAACCATTTTGTGAGCAAATAATTCTCTCTGGTTTTGAAAGCTTGGCAGTAAACACAATAATCCACCAAGTATCTTGTCATATTTAATTATTGGCTATGTTTGTAGTATGTCACATATTAGCTAAAATCAAAAATGCACTACATAAGTATATTAATTGGCTTATAGCACACACATTTAAAAAGGCAGCCGCAAACAGCTAAGGATGACCTGAAATGTGGTAGTACCAAGCAGAAGTAGCCCAACCACTGTCATTGCACTGGACAAGTAGACTGATTAAATAACTAATCCAACACTACAGTGCTAGAGTTGTCGGAAGGAACCTACAGATGCTGATTTATGCCAAAGATAGACACAAAGTGCTGAAGTAATTCAGTGAGTCAGGCAGCATCTCTGAAGAAAAGTTGTTTTGTGTCGGAAACCTACTTCTTCTTGGAGAATGGAGGCAGGTACAACAAGTGATGAACTGGAATAAGTATGAAGGAGACAAAGATGTTTTAGCCACTGGGGGTGCAATTATCACCTAGGCATTAGGAAGAGAGGGAAGAGAGCAAATTTCATTGTTTGGTGACACTTTGTGAAGATACCCAACTTATGGCTGGTCGAAGAAAGGTCTTGACCCGAAATGTCACCCATTCCTTCTCTCCAGAGATGCTGCCTGTCCCTCTGAGTTACTCCAGCATTTTGTGTCTATTATGGATGGCAGAGTTGATTTGAAGACCATGTAACCTGCTGTTCATTTCTTAAGCTCTTCTTTGCTGGAAACGCACAAAGCCATGCACGGTTTAGACAGGATAAATGCAGGAAAGTAAATTCCATTAGTACATTGTTCAAGGGGCAGTGGACACAGATTTAAAAGCCCGGGTAAAGAAAAGATTAATGTAATAAGAGAAGAATTATCTTAACAGCAGATTATAATAATGATTGCACAGAGTTACTGTATGTATGTCGAGCAGGATGAACCATAAACTGATTAAAATAGAAGATGAAGGTTTAATCCTAGATATTTGATACTATTTTGACTAATCATGGACTAATACTTTGGTCATATGAAACTAATATTTTATTTATTTTGAGATGATTAATTATTCCATTATTGGAATATATCCATCATTTCCCCCCCCCCCCCCCCCTCACCCCCCCCCCCCCCCCCCCCCCCCCCGTATAATGTTTTTCTTTATTGAATTTGAAGTTTTTCCTTCAAGGAAAGAACGGAGATAATAACATTTTTTTCCCCAAAAGCTACAGAAGTCTTTAGATGCCTAGCCACATTAGGGTGGCTATCACTAACTACACTAACCAGCTGTAGTATTTTTCTTTCTTCCACACTTCACTAATATAATAATCACTTATCTTTTCTATTTTGTAGTATATTATAATCAGTATAATCTTTATTTTGAATGGAATTATAATTGTTATTTAAGGAGATATGACCAAGAAGAAAACCTACAAGATCTAAAATTCATCTATCTGAGGTCCAGGTGTAAGGTATGGTTTAACGTGCTGAATCATCTGCTCCATTATAGACCACCCTAATTGGTTCGGCAGGGAACCCTAACTGAAACTTGGACTCAGGATTAGATGAAAAGTTATATTCTATATTCCTTGATCTTATCTCCAATGATGTATTAATAGTAAATTATTCGATTCTTTATGATTTCTTTTTTTGATTTGGATTTTATTTTTCTTTGTTTTTCTCTCTTTAGAAAAAAAATTATTAGTCAAAATGATTCACTTGACAATATTAATAATGTATGACTGTTGTACACAAAATATTGCTATCATAACATGTGTTTGCTAAGTTACTGCCTACATACACAAATAAAAAAATATATTTAAAAAAAAGAAAAATGTCAGGGATTCCAAGAAGGAATTGCTGAGAAATAATTTGGAGAGCTACAGGGAAAGAGGAGCCAAATGAGGCCAAGCATGTTGCTGCATTAAGGGCCAGCAAAGGCTGTATAGGCCAAAGGGACTCTTTATATGCCATAACAATTCTTTGATTATATCCTATTATGTTTTGGGTTATCACTTAGTGATATGTCATCTGCAAAATGCCTCTTACCATTCTTCAGAGAAAACAAACTGAACACGAGGTACATGTTCTCGCTCTCAAAGTGAATGTGTGTGTGTGTGAGTAAAGTTGATGATTGGCCCTCTATTGATCCTGTCTTTGATGAGCATTGAGTTTCAAATTTTCCATGTTAAATGATAGTGTGATTGAGGTATTGTGAGGCCAATGTTCCCAGTGAGAAAGGTGAGGAACTGGTGTTGGAATCGCAAATGGAAGGAACATGAAGGGCATGAATTTAATTAATTGGTGAAAAAAGTACATTATTGGCATTGAGTGCAGAATTTGAGCTGGATTACATTTGAGCTAGAGTATACTTTGAAGGTCTACCTATGAATGTGTTGCTTTATGAGGGAAAAAATATATCTTGGCACTTAAGAAAGATGGCAAAGAAAATGGGAGAATGGCAATTTCTTCAATTTGCACAGGGGAACATAATCTGCAAAGTTTCTTGTTGTTCTAGTGCCCTCTGAGTTTAAATGGTATCTGAACAGCCAATTGCTGAACGAGTCTAACAAGAAGAAATCAAGGACCAAGGGATATGTGGAGAAAGCAGGAATGGGGTACTCATTTTTGATGATCAGCATTGATCATATTGAATGGTGCTGGCTCAAAGGGCTGAATGGCCTACCTATTTTTATGTTTTCTATGTTTATAAATCACTTAAACATGCAAAGAAATTGCTCATATAAAAGAGTCAGGCACCATCCAAAAAATCACTTGAGCCTGTTCTCCCTCCGAACTGCAGGCTCAAGTGATTTTTTTTTAAAGATTGCGTAGAATTTGCCAGTTCAGGAACTAACATCGATTGGTTTTGCACTGTTTTTCGATCACTGAACCAACGCTTAAAGCAAATGAACACTCACAAACTAACGCATGGCGCCCTCTACAGATGCAGTATGTCTGAAAGTGGCAACAGCAGCGTGATTCATTGCAAGATGATCAAAGGATGGGCTTAACTTCGGCAGAGGTTCTGCAGCTGCCTGTCACAAATTCATCACAAATTCAACCCATTCTGCTCTTTATATCAGAAATATCTACGGCTTTTCCACCAGCATGTTTCACCAGATGAACAAGAGTCAAGAGTTTTTCATTGTCATATGTCCCAAAGAGAACAATGATATTCACTTGCAGCAGCACAACAGAAATGCAAACATCTGTAAACAATATATTAAAAATGAAAAAAAGTTCAGTATATAAATTGCTCTATATATATATATATATGTGTGTGTATGTTTCTGTGCATATGTATATATATATATATATATACACATATATATACACACACACACACACACACACACATATATATATATATATATATATATATATATATATATATATATATATATATATACACACATATATATATATATATATATATATATATACACACACATATATATATATATATATTACTAGACTAAGTGGGACCCGTTGGGTCCCAGCATCACATGGGAGGGCTGGTCCCCCAATGCAATATTCCACCTCTCCACCAATTCCAATATTGGTGGCAAGTGGAGGGGATGCTTTCTGGAGCGCTAGTATGGGTGTTGTGGGCTCAAGGGACTGGTTTATAGAGGGCTAGTATGGACATTGTGGGCCAAATTGATTATTGGGCTGGCGACTCAGTAACTCAAGCCTGTTGTGCTGGCAGCTCACTCATGGCTGGTGGGCTGGCAGTTGACACATGACTATTTCTTGAAATTCTATTTCAAGCAGGGTGCAAGGCCACCAAATTCAAGTAAAGTTTCTTCCCACTTCAAGCAGGGTACAAGGCCACCAAATTCAAGTTCAGTTTCAAACCATTTCAAGCAGGGTGCAAGGCCACTAAAGACAGTGAGTCATGACCTCTCCCTCCTCCATCTTCAAGAGACTGACCCACGCCCACACTTCTGAGTTTTATAGTCCCTCCCACTCCCACCAGAAGGGGGGGTAGCCTTCATGGTGTGATTGACAGGAGAGAGAATCTCAACATTTTTAAAACACAAATAATTCTTTTATTTTTCATCGATGAGAAAAATCCTCAGCACCTGATGAGCAGCGGGGGACTCTGAGTAAGATGGTCAAAGATACCACAGCCGTGCTTGGTAGCGGTTTTTCTAAAATCAATATAAAGAGCAAACAGGAAGTGGTCAAGATTAAACTTTTAATTATATCGAAGGCAAGGCCAACTTTAATTAGACAAGGCAACTTTAATTAGGCAAGGAAACTTTAATTAGGCAATGCAACTTTAATTAGGCAACACAGCTTTAGCATTTCCAAACCAAAGGCAACACAGCTTTAGCATTTCCAAACCAAAGACAACACAGCTTTAGCATTTCCAAACTATATTTTCAAACCACATTAAGGGCCCTGACAGGCCAGTAAAACCACTCACAGTTTAGTAGATATGCATTCAGTGTTATTCACAGCTCAGACTGAGAGACGTGACCCCATCTTGCAGAGACTGACTGAGGCACTCAACACTTCCGAGTTTTATAGTCCCTCCGGAAGGGGCGTGGCCTTTAGGAGAGTGATTCTCAATATTTTTTAAACACTAATAACTCTTTTATTTTTAATCGATGGGAAAAATCCTCTTGTCCTGCGCAGTGGAGGGGGCTCTGAGTAAGATGGCCAGAAATCACAGCCATAAGTGGCAGCGTTTTTTCTAAAATCAATATACAGAACAACAGGAAGTGGTCAAGATCAGACTTTTAGTAATATAGATATATACACACAAAAAAACAAAGTCAGGGCCGGCCTTAGGAGGTGCGGGGCCCAATTGGGAATAATTTTGATGAGCCCCAGGTTCCCAGCCAAGGTCTGTAGAATCATAGAAATATGAATAAAGTCTATTATAGACTTTATATCTCTATGGTAGAATGGAAAGTAATTAAACTGTGTGCTTAAAAAGTGCATTCGAGTTAATGGACCAAAGAGATCTAAGATATTTTTAATATAGAATTGCATACATGTAAGCCTACAAGTAACAAACAAAATGTGTAGATCACCTCTGAAAAGTACA
This sequence comes from Okamejei kenojei, assembly GCA_035221665.1. Lineage (NCBI taxonomy): Eukaryota > Metazoa > Chordata > Chondrichthyes > Rajiformes > Rajidae > Okamejei > Okamejei kenojei. The sequence continues at coordinate 52,456,393 of CM069136.1, forward strand.
TAGTTACAATACCACTTGTTTTAGTGACTGTGAAATGAAAAAAAAGTAATTTAATTAACTAGATCTTGGAAAAGCAATAACCATTGGTGAAAAACCAGTCCAAGCATTGAATTTTGTGCTTCAGCCCCATCCTAACTTAGTTGTGTGTGTGTGTGCGCATGTGTGTGTGTGTTTGATGTCTGTGCATGATGTGTGCGGGAGGGAAGGAGAAAAGGGAGGAGGGAGAGAATGGAGGAAGGGAGAGAAGGGAGGGAGGGAAGTCGAGAAAGAAGGGAAGGAGGGAAGGAGAGAAAGAAGGGACGGAAGGAGAGAAGGGAAAAGAGAGAGAGGAAGGAGGGAGGGAAGGGGAGAAGGAAGGTAGGGAGCAAGAGAAGGGAGGGAGGGAAGGGAGGGAGGGAAGGGAGGGAAGGGAGGGAAAGGGCCAGCAGCGGGAGCAATGCCGGGTTCCGGGTGGACGGGTGTGAGCTGAAGCCGAGGTTTGTAAACGTTGCTCCAACCCCCATCCGGCCCTCCCTTTATTGATCACCGCATCTCCACGGGGAGAGAGATGGGTGGAGCCGGGGCTGTGTGCATGAAGCACGGCGACTGGAGGGGCGGGAGCACTGCAGTTAGGGAACGACCCACCTCCCCCTCTCCCCCTTCTCTATTCACCCCTCACACCCCCCTCCCCATCTATCCCTTTCTTCCCCCTCCACCCCTCTACTCTCTCTCTCCACCACTCTCTGCCCCCTCCACCCGGGATAGATCTACCCGAGCCGAGAGTAGATTACTCTAGCATGGGCCTCCTTAGGCACGGGGCCCAATTGGGAGCAATTGGTCCAATTGGCGTAAGGCCGGCCCTGCAAATAGTACACTGTTCCACGCCTATGTTGTTCAGAGCTTATTTGGAGGTTGTTAGTGTTTAATAGTAAGATTAAATGAGAACTTACCAGTTCGAAGTTTGATCGTTATTTTATGAGGAGTAACGATGAGGGATTACGTGAAGAAGCCCCGCCTGGCGCTGGAACGGCATACTTCAAAGCAGCGGCATGAAAAACACAGAACATAATAGCCGGAGTAAGATAGTAAGGCTCAACATAGATTTAGAACTACCAGATGATCATTTATTTTATGAGGGTCGGGAGTGGAGGGCACGTAATCCCTCATCGGTACTCCTCATAAAATAACGATCAAACTTCGAACTGGTAAGTTCTCGTTTAATCTTATTCTTTTACTTCGGAGTCACGTGAGTGACTACGTGAAGATTTTGAAGCTTTCTGTGTTTTTTATGTCGTAGACTCATTCCATACGACACTCTGGCTCATTCAATACAGTAATGAGCAAAATAACCCATTTTTTCCCCCAAACATTGCCTCAAGTTATGTGATAAATTATTTTACGTTATAAAAGAATAAAAGTAATGCCCTTTCCATTGAAAGGTAAGTTTATCACAAAATATCAATTGATATATATAATTTGATGGTATGAACAAAGCAACAATTATAGAGAACCCAACACTCCGTGTCCAATCCTGACACCATGACTGGTTCCATTTAATTTAATATTTATTTTACACCCTCCTGTGGCCTTGCATCTTTGCTCGAGCGGCTCATCCTGTGCCATTCCTGTGAATGTATCTACCTCCTTAACAGTGATTTTCCACATTTCAGTGTCTAGTTCCACTGCGTGTTATTCAATTTTTAACCATCTAGAATACATTTCTCTAGTATCATCAGTTTTTACTGAAACGTAATGTGGTTTTTTGTGTGTAATAAGTAGTGCTGTCTCATCACCACAGAGACTCTTACCTACTTCAACATATTTCATCAATGTTCACACACACACACAATTTAAGGCCGACAGGATATGCTTATAGGTTTACCTTGGTTTCAGCTCTTCTTGGTCTGCTTTGTTTGGTAAATTCATAAACATATATGATAATGTAATCTGTATCCACATGCAATCATAACATAATATTTGCAATGTTTGCACTCTTATGTTGATACTAAAGTCATCAGCATTATTACTTTCAATGTTAACTTTTTTGAATCATTGATAGAATTGGAGTCCATTGCCTAAGGCAATTCAGGACTATATGGATCTCCCGACTTATGTATTGCAATTTTGGACAGATTATATATATATACATATATATATCTATATTTATATCTACATATATATCCCTTTTCATATCGGGATATTACGAATGAACCCAGTAACTTTTTGGTTAGTATATAGTCCATAAATAGGACGATAAACACTCTGAGCCCTATTATTGGCTCTATCAATTAGATACTCAGAAAAAATGCAATCCACAATGAACTCACATATATCTAATATGACAAATAACTTTACTGTATACACAGACTTCCAATTTCTTATAACAAAATATTGTTTTTTAAACTTATTTCTGGAAATTGCAGGTATAACACTTCTTTTGTACATAATTATTTTATTGTTATGTTGTTATATTAGTTAAACATTCATACCCTTCTTTGACCATCAAACTGTTGTAATGGTCTGGTCAACCTGCAGATAGTCAAATTCATATTTTCATATCATGGATGCCTTTGTACAACAATAAATTACTGCAACTATGAATCATCACAAGTGGTTCAACATCACTCAATATTTATGAAACCATGAAGGATCCATTTTGGGCCACCAAAATGCCTCTGGCAGTGTCCTGCTACATTTTCATCAGACACTGACCTGTCAGACAAAAATGAGGAACATAAAAGAACATCTTTCCTCATGTAATTTGAGAGAAAAGCATCCACCTTTCCTGTTCTTGGTTTACCCACGAGAACATTTGAAAGATCGGTGATTTAATCTGTATACAACCAGATTAATCGTAAGTAATTCATATTAATGACAAATGTATTTTCCCCCCTTATTTGTTGTTTCCGATAACATTGTCTCTTTCTTAGAGATAAACAGCTGGACTTAAATATTTTAGAATATGCCACATCTGTTTACTCAGATAATCCCACGATTATTATTTTACTTATCTTATGTGATTTAATATATGCCACAGCCGTGGTATTGTTCACCTTGATATGACATGGACACTTCCATAATAGAACAATTAATATTTAATCCATAACTCCTTATACTTCAATAATTAATACAAATGTTTGGAGAAATGTCTTAGGACAATCCATTTGCAATTACCTGGTATTATTGTCCGTAGTCCCAACAAGAGACGTATCAATTATTTTTATAAGAATAGATAATATTCTTATCTTACCCAAATATTCACAGAAGCTGTCCATCATCTGTTAATACTTGCTTCAGCTTGCAACAGCTGCTAAGCTTATAGTTGAAGCAGCTTGTGAACTTTTTTTTTTTAATCCATTACTTTAATAATGATAATGTATCATTTGGTATTTGCATAAGCCTCTCACAAAGGCATACATATTCTTATAAGCTTCTGTATTCCTTTTTTTGGAGCTTTATTTACTCTTTATCTAGGCTCCTTTTCTAATGGAGGGACAAAGTATGTCAACAAAGCAATGAGACATATTTGTATCATGGAACAATTTTCCCCCTCTTATGGTGCTCAATTACTCCTAAATCCAGAATAGTAATTTATGAATATTTTATGAATGCCTAAGCATAGGCTTTATGTGATGGGTCAGGTCCTTGCCTTTCAACAGGCTTGTAATTGCAGCACTAATTTGCAGCTGACTCTAATTTAAATGTGATCAAGATAAACCATGACCATGTCCTCATTAGTGCAAGTGCTGATATTTTATCAGTACAATTGTTCTTCCAGTATTCTGTTTAACTGCCTTGAACTGGTTTTAATCCTTTAGACAATGTTTTAACTTGCACCGCTTGACCCATTTTAATTAATTTCAAGCACCTGTAATATTTGATTAACACTTTGTTAATAACAACTGTATTTCAATGTTGAAGATGTTTCCATTTTTAAAAAAATATTCTTACACTGTGAAAGTGTATATAAAGTGATGTTTTGTATGGTTTATACCATCACATCTTTACACTGAGGTAATTTTATAATATATATATGTATTACTTTTGAGAATCAATTTTTTTTCTTATACAGGTGAACCAATCCTTTCTACAATTTTTTGTAGTCCTTAGTTATATTATATTAATTATCATAATACACCTGTAATCCCCCACAATCGGAGATTTCATGAATTTATTTTGTAACAGTTGTTTGCACCTCTTCAACGTACTTCAAGCCTTCTTTTCCCAATTATATGGGTTTGGATAAGGCTATGTTGGATTATGTTTATTTATCATACTTCTGCCTTTGTTTGATCCATTATCAAATCTTTATATTGGATCATAATTTTTTCCCCCCAAAGTTTAAAGATCAAAAGTCTGTTCTTTTGTAATCAATATTTTTGAATTATCATAAGGCAGGTTTTATTCCATAATAATCAGGAGTTTAACATAACCTGATTTGTATTGATCTGCAAATCTAGAGTGCAGATTTGGTCCCTATACAATTACATATATATAACTAAATTAATATTATATATTTCTTCCCATTGAGCTCCACAAACTAATGGCAATTTATTTTATTTTAAATGTATTGGTTATTTGCACGACATTTTATTTGTTTTCCATTGAATAGTAATGCCATGCACCAGTTTGAAATACTTTGAAATCGTATTTCCTTATATCTCATATAATTGAGACATGGATATCATAAATGGATTCACCGTTGATATCTTTATAAAACATAAAAGTTTTTATCATATTCTGCTGTTTTCAACCATAACAGCTTTGGTGAGACCAATTAATTTTTAGTTTCCATGTTTACTTTTCATGGCCTCACTCATTCATACGAAGTATCATACCTAGTACACCTCTATATATATTTTGTGCTGATATGGGTATATTTCCTGCCGATATGGGTTTCAAATTCACCACAACCACAACGTTCCAATCAATCGCGTTCCAGAAAATCCCACTCGCAAGATGATTTAAATGACCATTAATTTACGGGAATTCCTTCCATTTGGCCAATAAATTAATGACAATGAGATTTAAAAATCATGTTATATTGTGACTTCTTGTGTGATTGTTATTTGGACACTTAGGCTATTTAAAAATGTTCATCTTTTCTTAAGAAATTGATAGATGTTTCGATCTAGTAATTGAATTTTGTAATTAGCTACAATTGGGTAACTAACTAATTATATGCTTTAATTTCAGGTCATCCAAGTAAGATTGTTTCATATGTGTTTCAGAATACTTCAATCTATAATAACTGAAAATGTCTTTCAATTCTCTTAATTTTTAAGAAAGTTATGGGCTTTTGACTGTACTCGATCACAGCTTTTGTGTTAAGTCAATGGAAAAGCAATAGGGAACAAGATGCTAATTCCCGAGTATGAAAATGGCCATAACTTTTTTAATACTGAATACTGAAGATATGAAAGTGAATTAGGTGTCAAATTAAACTTATTTTTATGCTTTATCTGATGGGATAAATTCGATCCGGAGTTTGTATGTTCTCCCCATGACCACGTGGGTTTTCTCTGAGATCTTCAGTTTCCTCCCACACAGCAAAGACATACAGGTTTGTAGGTTAATTGGCTTTGTGCAATTGTTAAAATTGTCACTAGTATGTGTAGGTTACTGCTAGTGTGCGGGGATTGCCGATCGGCATGGACTCGGTGGGCAGAAGGGACTGTTCCTGCATTGTATCTCTAAACTAAACCAAAATAAACTTAGAAGCAAATGGGAATCATGTGCTACTTTCCAATATCATTACAGTTTGCTGCAGCATTTGAGAGTGCGGCATTGGCATTGACCTTGGTGATGCCTGCACTGTGCAGCAAGAGTCTTTGCAGTGCACATCTGCCTTTGCCCATTGGAAACCCAGCACTTCATCATTGTCATGGACACATTACCACAAGGTTCACCTCACTTGTTCTCCCATGTTGTGATTCATTATAGGCTGTGTTGGCCGTGTTACAGGTTTTTTGTTGTGGTTCAATTTTTTTAAGACATTTGAGGTGATCATGTCTGTATCAAAGCCTTTAGCATGATCACACAAACTCAAAGGAGACCTTGATCCATATCTTGTCTAAATTCATCCTTGAAATTTGCAACTACTTTAAGACATTTTTTTAAAATGTAATGGTATGTCGATCCCAAATGAATTAGTCTTCAAGTAACAAATGTAGCATCCAAAGAGAATAAAGTAAAATAATAATCAGCAGGTCAGTAATGAAGATCCGAGATGAAATTCAGAAGAACATTTTCAGAGTTGTTACACAAATGAGAGATTTCAGCAACAAGGTTAGATTGGAGAAGCTGGATTTGTGTACCTTTGGGTAAAGAAAAATTAAAGAGGGGTACAAGATCATGAAAAATAGAGAAAATGCAAATATACAGGAGCTGGTAATATTATGGAATAATTTAAGAACCAAAACAAACAGATTCAAAACTACCTGTGCCTGGTTAACAAAGCAGGTTGAGGGAAGAGGACTGGGAATTTTACAACAAGAGACTAAGAAGTGATTAAAAAGGAAGGAAGGAATTTGATAATCAATGAACATGGCCAAGTAATATCAATACAAACAGAAGGAGCTGCTATGGATGTGTATAGAGGAAGAGGGTGGGGAGGGTAAGACTGTGACCTCTGAAGAGAGGGGGGAATTAATAATGGGAGACAAGGAAGTCAATTGGAGACAAACAGACGTTGATTCAATAAAAGACACAAAGTGCTGGAGTAATTCAGCGGGCCCAGCAGCATCTCTGGAGAACATGAACAAGCAATCCTTCGGGTCGGGACCCTTCTTCGGACTGAAGAACTGTCTGAAAAAGGGTCCCAACCCGAAATGTCACCTATGAATGAATGGATGAATGAATGAATGATACTTTATTATCACATGTGACATGTCACTGTGAGATGATGTTTTGCATGTCACAGTGACTTTGTTTTGCATACCCAAGGTATGCATAAAGTGATCACATAATGGGCACTGACAAAGTTACCAAATATTCCATTTTGACGTATTCCATTTATTGGTCTCCTTAGTTCTCGGTGGGTCCCCCCCATGCCGGTCCTCCTTTGTTCTCAACGGCGCGACCGACCTCCAGCACCCACGTGACCCGTCCGATCTCCGACACCCAGCGCTGACTCGTCCAGGACTGCTAGCACCCGTGCACTCGACTGCTTCGGCCAGCCTCGACCTCATTCTCCATGTTCTCCAGAGATGTTGGCTGGGTTACTCCAGTCCTTTGTGTCTTTTTTGCAAACCAGCCTCTGCAGTTCTGTTTTTTTACAAGTTCATTCAGTACTTAGCATCAGTCTTTACAGTGGAGGGCACTGCAAATATCCCATGGATTTCTGATGAGGTAGGTTTAGTTTTGTTTAGAAAACAGTATTAAAGTAGGCCCTTCAGCCCACTGAGACCATGCTCACCATCGATGACCCGTACACTAGTTCTATGTTATCCCACTTTCGCATCCTACACGCTAGGGGCAATTTACAGAGGCCAATTAGCCTACGAACACCATGTCCTTGGCTTATGGGAAGAAACCAGAGCATCTGGAGAAAATCCCAGCGATCACAGGGAGAATGTGGAAACTTCACACAGGCAGCACCCGAAGTCAGTATTGAACCCTGGCCTTTGGCACTGCGAGGCAGCAACTTTTTGATAAAGTGCCACTGTACCACCCCTGGGTGGTTGGTGTATGGAACATGCTGCCAGAGGAGGTGATGGAATCAGACACAATCGCTATATTTAGGAGTAACTAGACCAAGTGGGACCCATTGGGTCCCGTCCCCTCAAGGCAGGGTTGGTGGGGGGGGTGGGGTAGGGGGGAGTTGGGTGGGTGGGGGGGGGCGGCCTTCCGTGTCACACACACACTCTAACCACCCCCCAACACACACACTAACCTCCCCCCCTTGATATTATATTAATATTATTAATTCACTCCTTTTACCCCATCCCCCGCCCTATCCACTCATGCATAACCCATAACTGCGCAGGCATAGCTGAGAGGGGGGAGGGGTGGAGAGGGAGGGCAAGGGGGTGGAGAGAGAGGGGGAGGGGGTAGAGATTTAGGGGTGGGGGGAACACGGCGTCACTGGTTCCCGAACGCAATACTCCACCACTCACCCATAGGTCTCAATATTCACCACTCCCTGGAGAGGGAGGGGAAGCAGAGAAGGTGGAGGGGGGGGGGGCAGAGTGGGAGGGGGAGCAGAGAGGGAGGAGGGGGCAGAGAGGGGGGGGGCTGAGAGGGAGGGGTGGGACAGAAAGGGGGGGGGGCAGAAAGGGAGGAGACGCAGAGGGAGGGGGTAAATGCAGCATCTACCCAGGTCATCGAGCAGCAGCCTCCCCACCAGGCGCCGGGCCCGAGCGAGGCTGCGGGTAGATGTGGACCCGAGCAAGGCCCCCCTCCCCCTGCACCCCATTCCCCCCTGAATCTCCCTCTCCCTCTCCCTCTCCCTCTCTTCCCCAACCCGCATCTCCTCCCCCCCTCTCCTCTCCCCATCCCTCCTCTACTCCCCCTCTCCTCATCTCCTCTCCTCCACCCTCTCTTCCTCCCTCTCCCCCCTCTCTTCCCCCTCTCCTCCGCCCCTCTCCCCCCCTCTCCTCCACCCCTCTCCTCCCCTTCTCCATCCCCACTCCCCCTCCCTCCCTCTCTTCCCCCCTCTCTCTCCCCCCTTCACTCTTTCTCTTTCTCTGCTCCGGGGTGGGGGTAGCGAGGGAGGGGAGGGGAGGTGAGGGGATAGAGGCAGCACCTGCCTAGGTCGTAGAGCAGCAGCAGCCTCCGCACAAGGCGCCGGGCCCGAGCGAGGCTGTGGCCGGTGTGGACATGAGCGAGGCCCGGACCGATCTGAGGACGGTCAAAAGCAGCGGAGGGCCGGCCGATTGTGGCTTCCGCGACGAGAAGACCACCCACCTGCGTAACAGACGATCAGGCGGGGGAGACGGAGAGGAGGTCATCCCCCGTGTTGGCCAGAGATCGCCAGGTAGGACCGGGATCACCAGCGAGGGAAGCGTCACGATTCCCTGAGTCCCTGCGATCGACGGACGAATCGCAGGTCTCCATAGACAGCCTCTCCCAGAGGGAGCAATGGCCGCCACGGCCACCTTCCCATCGCGCTGCCCCGCACCCGAGCGGCGATAACGACCGCCGCCGCCATGTTTTAGAACTTCAAGGAGCCCAGCGGAGCGCGCAGCACAGCCTGAACAGCAGTTTAAAAACACAAAGTGACAAATTTAAAGAAGTGAAAGTTAAAAAAACAATAAGTACAGAAGACAGAACGGGTGACGTCACTCGCAGCGTGAGCAGAGGCAGGCAGTCAGATCTATTGTGACGTCATCAGCGAGACCATCTCGTTTATTTTCTAAGTTGTTCGAAATTTTTAAACATTTTCATAAATAACTCGAGAAATAATGCATGACATTTTCAGATAAGGCGATTTTTGATAACATGGCGTAAATCTCTATCAGAATATGTAAACATTTCACTGTTACCGAGTCGTGTTTTCGAGGAGATGTGAAACGGACTCGAAAATCACACATCCATGATCAGTGTTTTATAAGTATAGAGACTTTGGCAGCCACTTAAATAGGCAGTGCTTAGAAATATATTGTCCAATGTGTGCAAATGGGATTAGTGCTAATGGGCAAATAGGTTGGCATGGATGTGATGTTTCAAGGGTGTATTTCTGTGCAGCACAACTCTGATTATTTTACAGATAAATATAGGCCTGTTGTTTAACATCTGTTGTGGCAAGATGCTAATTTCTATAACGAAGAGAGAATGAGATAAACCCCTATCTCACGGTTCGAGTTGACCCACGAGTGATCCCGACCTGTCACTCGGGGTAATCATGTACACTAAACGTAGCGGGAATGTCGGAGCTCTTGCGAGCAACTTACGACTCGTGGCGCTAACGGCAGGTACCCGTGAAACTTGGTAACTCGTGAAAAAAAATCAAACATGTTTGATTTTTTCCACGAGTCAAATTTACAGTTCAAGTTAAAAATTGAAACATTTTAAACTCGTTTATAACGTGGTGGCCCGTGCATTTACCTTAGTGATTCGTGAGTCTACCGTGGGAACTCTTTTAACTCAGCGGGCAGGCAGCATCTCTGGAGAGAAGGAATGGGTGACGGGATGACATTTCCAAATTTCTCCATGTGTTCACTTTTTTCAACTAGCATCTGCCCTTTCTTGTGTATGACATTATTTGTATCTACAGTGCCTTGTGTCTTGGCAATTCATGATTCACACACACACACACACAATGTTGGGGTAACTCACACACACACACACACACACACACACACACACACACACACACACACACACACACACAATGCTGGAGTGACTCACACACACACACACACACACACAACGCTGGGGGTAACTCACACACACACACACACACACACACACAATGCTGAAGTAACTCACACACACACACACACACACAATGCTGGAGTAACTCGCACACATGTACACACACAATGCTGGAGTAACTTGCACACACACAAAATGTTGGGGTGACACACACAATGCTAGGGTAACACGCACACGCACACACACAATGCTGGGGTAACACACACACACACACAATGCTGGAGTAACTCACACACACACACGAACAATGCTGGAGTAACTCACACACACACACAAACAATGTTGGAGTAACACACACACACACACACACACACACACACACACACACACACACACACACACACACACACACACACACTGCTAAGGTAACTCACACACACATACACACAATGCTGGATTAATTCACACACACACACAAACAATGCTGGAGTAACTCTCATAAACACACAATGCTGGAGTAACTCAACGGGACAGGCAGCATCTCCGAAGAGAAGGAATGATGATGTTTCGGGTCGAGACCCTTCCTTAGACTACTACCCAGAGATGCTGCCTGTCCCGCTGAGTTACTCCAGCATTTCGTCTATCTTTAAACCAGCATCTGGACTTCCTTCCCACACAATAACCAATGAGATTCTCCACTAAACTTCCGTGTCCTAATTGTTCCCCTCTCTGTCTTTCCCAGACCTCGGCTGCAATGTCACCGCTGGCAAATCCGTTCATTCTCGTTCTACTGCACCCGCTCCTCGGTGAAGCGGCTAACTTCATTCAAAAAATTGGAATGTCACATTGGCGGCGCAGCAGTAGAGTTGCTGCCTCACAGCGCCAGAGACCCGAGTTCAATCCTGACGACTGGTGCTGTCGTATGGAGTTTGCATATGAAGAAAGACTGGATAGACTTGGCTTGTACTCGCTGGAATTTAGAAGATTGAGGGGTGATCTCATAGAGACTTACAAAATTCTTAAGTGGTTGGACAGGCTAGATGCAGGAAGATTGTTCCTGATGTTGGGGAAGTCCAGGACAAGGGGTCACAGTTTAAGGATAAGGGGGAAGTCTTTTAGGACCGAGATGAGAAAATCGTTTTTCACACAGAGAGTGGTGAATCTGTGGAATTCTCTGCCACAGAAGGTAGTTGAGGCCAGTTCGTTGGCCATATTTAAGAGGGAGTTGGATGTGGCCCTTGTGGCTGAAGGGATCAGGGGGTATGGAGAGAAGGCAGGTACAGGATACTGAGTTGGATGATCTGCCACGATCATATTGAATGGTGGTGCGGGCTCGAAGGGCCGAATGGCCTGCTCCTGCACCTAATTTCTCTGTTTTTTTGTTTCTATGAAGAGGAATCCCGGTTTTCTCATGCACGGATCACAAAAACTTAGGTGGTTCTTGCAGCAAATAATTTGGAAGGCAAATGGCATATTGGTCTTCAGTACAAAAATATTGTAGTTTAGAAACAGGGAAATAAAGTAATAGTGCCATCGACTCCTACGCTCGGTACTCTGACTGCTGACCAATGCTGGGAAATGTGACAAATGATTTCTTCACCACCCTGTCCATGTTTGCCACCATCTCCATGGAACTATGTGCCTGCACTCTTAGGCCTCTGCCTACAACAATCCCCAGGACCCTATCACTTACCATGTATAAGTCCTGCCCTGGTTTGACATAATTGCAACACCTCATTCATGTGAATTAAACTCCATCTGCCATTGAACCATCTGATCAAGATCTCTATGGCATATCCAGAAGTGGTGGTGCTGCCCAAGCAGCTGCGGCTCGCCATCAGTCCGCCTGTCTTTTTGTTTTATTTTCCCTTGTTGGACGTATGCTTTAGTTTATTTTTAGTTGTGTCTGTGTGGGGGTCGTGGGAAACTTGTTTTAGTCTCTTCCTTCGGGGGGGATGTGACATTTTCTTTGTCATATCTCCGTCTCCGTCTCCATCTGTGCTGAGGCTTAATCGCGGAGTTGGCGGCCTCCAATTGGGACTGACCTCGAGGCTCCGGAGGCAGAGCCAGGACTTACCATCACAGTGAGGAGGTGCCTGGTAGACTCACTGTGGTGGATGTTAAACTGTGTTCATTGTGTGTTACTGTTATTTTATTCTCTGTCATGACTGCAAGGCACGTAATTTCGTTCAAACCAAAAGTTTGAATGACAATAAAGGACACTTTATACTTTATACTTGATCTCAAAAACCATTATTTCCTGTAAGTTATAGTAAAGATTTTAATGTAATCCATAAACGTACTAACCATCCCACTGACATTCACATCAAAATCAATGATATAATAATGAACATCAGTGAACCCATCAGAGATCCATGTGGTACATGTGTTAATTGCCTCCAGCCTGAAAAAACAATCCTCTACTACCACTCTCTGTTTCATACCAACAAGTCAATTTAGGATCAAAATAGCTATGTTGCCAGGATTCTGTATGATCTAACATTTCAGCTCAGTCTATCAAGCAGTACTTTGTCAAACGCCTTACTAAAGTCCACATAGATAACTACAAGATTGGAAGATGGTCATTTAGAACTGAGATGTGTAGATACTTCTTGGTGCAGGTGGTGGTGAGTCTCTGGAATGTTGTACCCCAGTGGGTTGTGAAGGCTTGATATCTGGGGAATGAGATAAATATTTGAAAGAAATAGGCACTGAAGGCCATGAGCAATGGGCACAGAAGAGGAGATGGACCTGTGGTGATCGGTCACATTCAAATTGAATGGTGGGGCAGGTTTGGGAGGTCATGTGGTCTCTCCTGTTCCTATTTTCTGACATTCTTATCATTAAAAAAACCCTTAGCATGTTGGCTACCTGATTTACTTGCATTGAGAACTTGGCTGCAGTATCTAATTGAGAGGAAGTACAAATGGCAAGATGGCAGAAAGCAAAGCAGTAGAATAAATCCTCTTCTGGAATGCATTCTTCTGATTAAAGATGATGATGATGAGGACACTCTCCCATCAAAAATTGTCACAAAATCACCTGGAAGAAGATGCACAAATGAATGAATATAGTCATCTGTTTCCTCTCCACATAAATGCCATGTTGGAACTTTCTGTAGAAACTCATAGCTAAAACTGTAAGTTCCATTTTGGAGAGAGTTAAATGTATTAATAGCTTCTAAAGTAACTTCTTCCTTAACATCTCGACTGCCAGTGGTTTTCCAAGGAACAAGGGCTATTTAGTAAAGAAATCACACTCAAATAGAACTCCCAAGGGTTTATCAAATTAATGGGATATTTGAAGGAGGTTTTTAATATGCTATAGGAATCTGATGGGGCAGATATTTCCCTTGAATGGTAACTCTACAGTTAGAAGCCATAGCTCAAAAGAGGGTACACAAAAGGCTGGAGAAACTCAGCGGGTGCAGCAGCATCTAAGGAGCAAAGGAGATAGGCAACGTTTCGGGCCAAAACCCTTCTTCAGACTGATGGGAGGTGGGGGGGGGGGCGGGGAGAAGAAAGGAAAAAGGAGGAGGAGGAGCCCGAGGGCTGAGGGAGAGGTGGGAAGGGGAGGAGACAGCAAGGGTTAACAGAATTGAGAAAATTCAATGTTCAAGCCCAGAGGATGCAGACTCCCCAAGGGGAATATGAGGTGCTGTTCCTCCATTTTGCGGTGTTGCTCACTCTGACCGTGGAGTAGGCTCAGGACAGAGAGGTCGGATACGGAATGGGAGGGGGAGTTGAAGTGCTGAGCCACCGGGAGGTCGGGTTGGTTATTGCAGACCGAGCGGAGGTGTTCGGCGAAATGATCGCCAAGCCTCCGCTTGGTCTCACCGATATAGATCAGCTGGCATCCTAGAGCAGCGGATGCAGTAGATGAGGTTGGAGGAGGTGCAAGTGAACCTCTGTTGGACCTGGAAGGACTGCTTGGGACCCTGAAAGGAGTGGAGGGGGGAGGTAAAGGGACAAGTGTAGCATCTCTTGCGGTTGCAAGGGAAAGTGCCCGGGGAAGGGGTGGAGCGGGAGGGAAGGGAAGAATTGACAAGGGAGTTGCGGAGGGAGCGGTCTTTGCGGAAGGCAGACAGGGGGGTAGATGGGAAGATGTGGCGAGTGGAGGGGTCACGTTGGAGGTAGCGAAACTGGCGGAGGACTATGTGTTGTATGTGCCGGCTGGTCATGTGAAAGGTGAGGACCAGGGGGACTCTGCCCTTGTTGCGAGTGGGGGAATGGGGAGAGAGGGCAGTGTTTCGGGGTATGGAGGCGACCCTGGTACGAGCCTCATCTATAGTGGGGGAGGGGAATCACCGTTCTCTGAAGAATGAGGACATTTGTGATGACCTGGTGTGGAACACCTCATCCTGGGAGCAGATGCGGCGTAGACGGAGGAATGGGGAATAGGGGATAGAGTTCTTACAGGAAGCAGGGTGGGGGGAAGACTAGTCCAGGTAGCTGTGGGAGTCAGTTGGTTTGTAGTGGATGTCGGTCAGGAGTGTATCACCTGCAATAGAGATGGTGAGGTCAAGGAATGCTAGGGAAGTGTCTGAAATAGTCCAAGTATATTTGAGTGCCGGATGGAAGTTGGTGGTGAAATGGATGAAGTCAGTCAGTTGTGTGTGAGTGCAGGAGGTGACACCAAAGCAGTCGTCGATGTAACGGAGGTAGAGGTCGGGGATGGGACCCAGGTACGCCGAGAACAAGGATTGTTTGACGTACCCGACAAAGAGAAAAGCATAGTTGGGGCCCATGCGTGTGCCCATAGCTACGCCTTGTGTTTGGTGGAAATGGGAGGAGTCAAAAGAGAAGTTATTGAGGGTAAGGACCAACTCCGCTTGGAGGGTGTCAGTGGACGAGTATGGGTTGCTCCTCTGGTCGAGGAAGAACCGGAGGGCTTTGAGACCATCCTGGTGGGGGATGGAGGTGTAGAGTGACTGGACGTCCATGGTGAAGATGAAAGGATGGGGGCCTGGAGAATGGAATGCGCGGAGCCGATGGAGAGTGTCTGAGGTGTCTTGAACTTAGGTGGGGAGGGATTTAACCAAATGTGTTCGGTGGGGCACGAAAAGGCAGAGACAATGGGTCTGCCGGGGTGGTCAGGTTTGTGGATTTTGGGGAGAAGGTAAAATCGGGCCGTGCGGGGCTGGGAAAATGATGAGGTTGGAGGCTCAGGGGGGCAGGGAGCCGGAGTTGATGAAGTCTCTTATGGTGCTGGAGATGGTGGCCTGGTGCTCGTCAGTGGGGTCATGGACCAGGGGTAAGTAGGAGGAGGTGTCCGAGAGTTGGCGCGTGGCCTCCACTTTGTAGAGATCGACGCGCCAGACTACCACGGCACCTCCCTTGTTGGCGGGTTTGATAACCCGGTCTGGGTTGTTGCGGAGTGAGTTGATGGCAGTACGTTCGGGGGGGGGGGGGGGGGAGAGATTGGAGTGAGACAGGGGAGTGGAGAAGTTGAGGCGGTTGATGTCCCGACGGCAGTTCTGGATAAATAGTTCTAAAGCAGGAGGGCCACGAAGGGGGGCCCATGAGGAGGGGGTTCGTTGGAGACAGGAAAAGGGATCATCAGTGGGGGGCGAGGGCTTCTTCCTGTGGAAGATCGCTATGAGGCGGAGGCGACGGTAGAAGAGCTCCAAGTCGTGGTGGGAGCGGAACTCATTGAGGTGGGGTTGGAGGGGGACAAAGGTAAGACCTCTGCTGAGGACCAACCTTTCAGTGTCGAAGAGGGGGAGGTCCGGGGGGATGGTGAACACGCGGCAAGGATGGGGGTTGTGGCCTGAGGAAGGCAGGTGAGTGGACTGAGGACGAAGCGTTGTGTGGTGGGGGGGTGGAGAGTGATCAGGGGGTGGGGGAGTATGGGGGCTGTGGTGTGGGTGGGGAAGAGCAGGTGTTACATAGTGGGGGGGGGGGATGGTTTGGAAGACCCAGTGGAAAAGAGTACAGTTAACATAATCATCCAGGATAAGGAACCGTGTCTTCCCAACAACCATCAGGCTATTGAACTCTACAAACTCCATCTAAACTATGAACTGCCTTGACTTCAGGCTCTGTTTGTGTTATTACATTATAGTGTTTTTTTTTTAATTTAACTTCTTGTTTTTTTTATGAAAGAGTCTGCTGAGTACTATGTTTACATACCCCTTCTGCTGCTGCAAGTAAGAATTTAATTGTTCTGTTCCGAGACATGTGACAATAAAACACTCTTGACACTTGAAGATATTCAAGTGAGGCATGAGGAAACACCTCTCCCGTGAGTTACATGACATTGTTCTATTTCAGCATTCTGGTGCTCTGTATCAGTAACTGCGAACACTGTTAAAAGTTACCAAAAATTGGATTAACAAATTTATGAATTTCTGCTTTATTGCTAATGAGAACACCATAGTAGTTCTCTGTTCTAGCAACCATTGAAATGGAAAAGCAAAAATGATATATGTCTAGCTCGCTTTCAGAAACTGTTTCCTGATTAACGGATTTGAATGCTTGCAGGATTTAAATCCAAACACATGGGTGGTAAGTGCTGGGTTCTGGAGGGTGAGGGATTACTGTTTTTGTCTGGAAAACTGCAGAAACTCCCAGAAAACTCAGTACAATATTAATGTTGTACTGGCCAATTGTAAGAACCTTTATGGAAAATAATAATTGGAATTCTTTACTTTCATCCAAACAAACAGGTAGGATCTTGGTTCAATGTCTCACGTAAAGATGCCTCTTATAATAAATAACACGTCAGTATAGTTAAGTGCAAATTATCTACTCCTGGAGCTTGAATCTACATCAAAATGAACCAAATGAGTGGTTTTGTTATTTAGAATCATAGAAACATAAAAATAGGTGCAGGAGTAGGCCATTCAGCCCTTCGAGCCAGCACTGCCATTCAATATGATCATGGCTGATCATCCAAAATCGGTACTCCGTTCCTGCTTTTTCCCCCATGTTCCTTGATTACGTTAGCCCATAAATCTAACTCTCTCTTGAAAACATCCAGTGAATTGGCCTCCACTGCCTTCTGTGGCAGAGAATTCCACAGATTTACAACGCTCTGAGTGAAAAAGTTTTTCCTCACCTCAGTCCTAAATGGCCTACCCCTTATTCTTAATCCGTGACCCCTGGTTCTGGATTCCCCAAGATGGGGAACTTTTTCATGCATCCAGCCTGTCCAATCCCTTAAGAATTTTATATTTCTATTTTGAAATATAGAATTTCATCAACATTTGGTATAAAGACCAAAAGCTTTTCATATAAAAGTGAACTATGCACAATCTATATTAATTCCTTTCGATTCATAGAAACATAGACATAGAACATAGAAAATAGGTGCAGAAGGAGGACATTCGGCCCTTCGGACCAGCACCGCCATTCATTGTGACCATGGCTGATCGTCCCCTATCAATATCCCGTGCCTGCCTTCTCCCCATATCCCTGACTCCACTAGCCCCTAGAGCTCTATCTAACTCTCTCTTAAATCCATCCAGTGACTTGGCCTCCACTGCCCTCTGTGGCAGGGAATTCCATAAATTCACAACTCTCTGGGTGAAAACGTTTTTTCTCACCTCAGTCTTAAATGACCTCCCCTTTATTCTAAAACTGTGGCCCTTGGTTCTGGACTCGCCCAACATTCGGAACATTTTTCCTGCATCTAGCTTGTCCAGTCCTTTTATAATTTTATATGTTTCTATAAGATGCCCCTTCATCCTTCTAAACTCCAGTGAATACAAGCCTAGTCTTTTCAATTTTTCCTCATATGGCAGTCTCGCCATCCCAGGGATCAATCTTGTGAACCTATGCTGCACTGCCTCAATCACAAGGATGTCCTTCCTCAAATTAGGAGACGAAAACTGCACACAATACTCCAGATGTGGTCTCGCCGGAGCCCGATACAACTGCAGAAGAAAGCCCTATACAACTGCAGAAGATTCCTTCTCATCTATGTAAAAAAAGTTAGTTTTATTTTCATTTTGTGTTTCAAAATGATCTGCTCAAATTAAATGGTTCTCCACTTTTAATGTCAAGTCAATATGTAATTGAAAAGAAAATACTTCTTTGTCATGAAGGTTGGTCATTAATAAAGGAATGAAAGGAGATTGCAACTTCCTGTTAATCTGCTGTCAAAGTCACAGCATTGTAACAAAGAGAGATACAATCCCAATAAAAAGGGCATCAAGATTTGGACAGCTCTGTCCTTAAAGGACTAAAAAGCTATAGTGCTCTCTCAATAGCTCATTGGTATTGATCTCCAACATCGCTGAAGTAACTGAGTTTAAACTGGCAGTTGTAACAGAACCACAATTAAGTTTCGGATCCCTGGTCAAGGTGAAAAAAATTCACAGATGATATTTTGGGTCAAGACCTTTCTTCACTTTGAAGATGGGTCCTGACCCAAAACATTATCTGTTAATTTCCCTCCATAGATGCTGATTGACCAGCTGAGGTTTTCCAGCAATATCAAAGTTCCAGTATCTGCAGCCTCCAAAGGTGCAAGCTGTCTCCAAAGGAAAATGTTGTTGGCTTGTTGGCTCACACAATACATGCTGATGCAGATATGGGGGGAGTAGATCAATGAATTAGGCTGTGATGAATGAAAACCATATGTTTTCTTCTACTCTGTTTGGGAGGGGGTTTGTAACAGGCAACATTAGCAACTCATTTACCAACAAGCATGTGGGGTTTATTGTTTCGCCCGCAGGTAATGTAAATTGTTTCTTATTTAGGCCTTGGGATTATTGTGAGGTTCTACTATGGCAATGATTTTCAGAATGATAACACTGTACAAAAAATGTTCTTTCTTTACAATGCATTTACAATAGAAACTATTTCATGAAGAGATGTAGTTATAATTTCATGCTTCTTATTTACGGTAAAAAATAATTTATTACGATTTATTCTGATTAACGTGAAAAGTACTCTTTTCAAATGCGGCAGAGGTTCACGTGCACTTCCTCCAACCTCATCTATTGCATCCGCTACCCTAGATGTCAGCTGCTCTTCATCGGTGAGATCAAGCATAGGCTTGGCGATCGCTTCGCCCAACACCGCTCGGTTCGCAATAACCAACCTCACCTCCTGGTGGCTCAGCACTTCAACTCCCCCTCCCATTCCAAATCCAACCTTTCTGTCCTGGGTCTCCTCCATGGCCAGAATGAGGACCACCATAAATTGGAGGAGCAGCACCTCATATTTCGCTTGGGCAGTTTACACCCCAGCAGTATGAACATTGACCTCTAATTTCAGGTAGTCCCTAATTTCTCCTCCACTTCTCAGCTCTCCCTCAGCCCACTGTCTCCACCTCTTCCTTTCTTCTTCCCGCCCACCCCCCCCCCCCCACCACCCTCACATCAGTCTGAAGAAGGGTCTCGACCCGAAATGCTGCCTATTTTCTTCACTCCATAGATGCTGCCTCACCCGCTGAGTTTCTCCAGCATTTTTGTCGACCTTCTCAAATAACAGCTATTCCATCGATTCATTTATATAGTACATATATCTCCCTGTGACAACGTTGGTTTCCTCCCTGTACTCCTCCTTCCATTGGGAGCCATTGTGGGGGGAACCATTGTGGGGGGGATGTTTTTACGTTTATTGTTAAAATCCTTTATTATGTTATGTTGTATTCTTATTAATGTGCTGCAATGGCAACTTGAATTTCACTGCACCAATTGGTGTATGTGACAATAAATGAACCTTTGAACCTTTACTCTGATTTCTTCCCACATCCCAGAGGCGTGTGGGTTTGCAGTCACATTGGTCTCTGTAAAATTGTCCCCAATGTGTAGAGGGTGGATGACAAAGTGGGATAACATAGATCTATTGTGAACGGTCAACATTGATTTGGTGGGCCAAAGGGCATGTTTCCGTGCTGTATCTATAAACAAAACCAAACTGTAATCATGATAAGCAACTGCAGAACTGTTGAGGCTGAAGGAGGAAATCCAAAAGCAAGGGGCCTGGCAGTGGAAAGCCTGAGTGTCAACAGTGAATCCATTCAATTTCAGGAAAGTTAAAAGGTATCAGGAATGCAGAAATCTCTGCAGTTTATAGGGACTGGGGAGATTATGGAATTAGGGAAAAGTGAGGCAATAATAATAACGTGAAAATAAGGGTGGAATGCTTCTAGTTGAGGCATTGTTTAGCAATGTTACAACATTTTGAGACTTCAAAAATCAAGTCTGCAATTTATCCCATCAGATAAAGCATAAAAATAAGTTTAATTTGACACCTAATTCACTTTCATATCTTCAGTATTAAAAAAGTTATGGCCATTTTCATACTTGGAAATTAGCATTTTGTTCCCCATTGCCTTTCCATTGACTTAACTCAAAAGCTGTGATCGAGGACAGTCAAAAGCCCATAACTTTCTTAAAAATTAAGAGAACACAATTAAATTTTCAGTTATTATAGATTGAAGCATTCTGAAACAAATATGAAATAATATTACTTGGATGACCTGAAATTAAAGCATATAATTAGTTAGTTACCTAATTGTAGCTAATTACAAAATTCAATTACTAGATCTAAACATCTATCCATTTCTTAAGAAAAGATAAACTTTTTTAAATTGCCTAAGTGTCCAAATAACATTCACACAATAATTCACAATATAACATGATTTTTAAATCTCATTTTCATGAATTTATAGGCCAAATGGAAGGAATTTAGTGTTTAATTCCTGTAAACTAATGGCCATTTAAATCAACTTGCGAGTGGGTTTTAGTGGAATGCGGTGGATAAGAACGTTGCGGTTTGCGGTGAAGTCGGCATGAAAAACACTGCCGGTTCATACATTTTTTTAGTCCCCATTTTGCAACATGAAAATGTTATTAAAGGCTTCCTAAAAACCAAGTTTTAATGTAAATATAAACTGTGTACTTTATTTTCTCCCCTACGTAAAACCCTTCCCGTTGTCGGCGCTCACGGCTTTAGAAGATGATTTTTAAATTACTCTAGCTAATAAATAATCTAGCGTAAATTAAAAATACCTTTATGAATGAAATGTCAGAGCGATTTCTCTTCAGCAACGAAATCCCCTGACATGGATCGATTTGCCCTGTCTGTGAATAAACGGCACTTTAAACACGCCCCCCTCTGAAAGGCGCCAAAGTCACGCACATGGGGAGCGGCAGAATTGCAGCGTTGCTCAAGGTAAGTTTTGTAACATACCTACAATGTTAGCCAGCAGCAGGCGGCAGTATCGATGGGTAAATAGGGGACTTTTATTTATTTATTTTTTTTCTTTGTTTATTTTTGTTAGAAGGAAGTACAATAGTCTGGTACTTATGTACCTAATACATAAATACATATTTTCATTCTTGTACATACTTTTGATTCAATAATAAAAGAACAGTGAGAGAAAAAAGAAATAAAGAGTGTCGGAATAGATAGACAAGCGAGTAGAAACAGAAAGCAAAAGAAATAAAGGACAGAGATGTGAAGTTAAAAGATTGAAAGAAAAGGAGAAAGTAAAGAAAAGAGAGATTAGGAGAGATCTACCTATCTCGTATTTTTGCCCATCCGTCACCCAGTTCTAAACCATTTAATTTCTAAGGTTATGTTATGTTGCACCATATGCTTGTAAAAAGTTGACAAAAGGAGACCAAATCTTTAAGAATTGGTCTACTTTGCCTAGTAGGAGTAATCTCATTTCTTCAAGATGTAGCGTTTCAGACATGCTTGAGATCCACATTTTGAATGTTGGCGTAGGTGCGTTTTTCCAAAATGTAAGTATAAGTTTTTTTGCTGTTATTAGACCATAATTAAGAAAAGCTTCTTGGAATATAGTTAGTTTACTTTCCTCTTCCATTGATCCAAAGATAATCAATTCTGTATTGGGGTTCAGTTTTGTGTTAAATAGTTTTGTAAAAATTCTAAAAATTTAATTCCAAAATTTATACAGTTTTGTACAAGAGACAAAGGAATGTACTATAGTGGCATTTTGAGTTAGACATTTGTCGCAGATGGGGGAAACATTTGAAAATATTTTATTCAGTCTTGTTTTCGAATAATATAATCTATGTAAAATTTTAAATTGAATTAGGTTATGTCTTACATTCATTGAAAATTTGTTTACATATAATAAATTTTTATCTCATCTATCGTTCGGAATTTTTATCAATAACTCTTGTTCCCAGTCTCTTCTAATTGCCTCTGTCGTTGGTGTTTTTATATTTAGAATTATATTATATAAGTAAGATATTAAATTGCCTGATTCTGCCTTTCTATTCATTCCTTCCTCCATAAATCAGGGGTTAAAGTTTGATATCCTTGTATATACGTTTTCAAATAATAGGGGACTTTTAGATGACTGTAAATTAGTTTTGTTTATTGTCACGTGTACCGAGATACAGTGAAAAGCTTCTCTATTGAGTGCTATCCAGTTACCAGAAAGCCTATATATCATTACAATTGAGCAATCCACAGTGTACAGATACGTGATACAGGGAATAACATGAATAATGTGAATAACGTTGAGTGTAAGATAAAGTCCAGTAAAGCCTGATTCAAGATAGCCTGAGGATCTCCAATGATGTAGATGATAGGTCAGGACCGTACTCTAGTTGGTGATAAGATGGTTCAGTTACCTGATAACAGCTGGGAATAAACTGCCCTGAATCTGGAGGTGTGTGTATTCACGCTTCTGTACCTCTTACCTGCTGGGAGAGTGGAGTAGAGGGAGTGATGAGTGAAGAGGGTGAGATTATCCTTGATTATGCTGGTGGCGTTGTTGAGGCAGCATGAAGTGTAGATGGAGTCAATGGAAGGGAGGGTGGTTTGCGCGATAGTCTGGGATGTGTCCACAATTCTCTGCACTTTCTTGTGGTATGCATGGAGCTGTTCCCAAACTATGCTGCAATGCATCCCGATATAAGGCTTTATACGGTACATCTCCAGAAGTTGGTGAGACATGTTGGGGACATGCTCTATTTACTAAGCCTTCTAAGGAAGTAGAGGCATTGGTGTGCATTCTTGGCCATTGCATTGATATAGCTAGTCCAGGACAGGTTGCTGGTGACATTTACTCCTAGGAACTTGACCTCTACTTCGGTGCCATCAACTGCTCTCTGGTAGATGATAATATGGTTCAGTTGTCTGATAACAGCTGGGAAGAATATGTCCCTGAGTCTGGATGTGTGTGTTTTCACACTTCTATACCTCTTGCCTGATGGAATGTATGGAAGGTAGAATAATGTAGGCTTGCCTGGTACTTTGAAATAAGTAATGTTGGAGGAAATAGTGATATGGGTGAGGACTTAAACTGGAGTTAGTATGAAGTCTAGCAATGTTTTATGGGTGTAAAAAGGAGTTTATGTAACGGTTCGGACATGAATATGAAAGCATCTCATATCTTGAACTAAGATCAACAATGTTTTCTGGTTTCAAACAGTTGGCACGAAGAGAGCATTGCCAGGTAGCAGAGTTAGTGATAACAAACAGATCCTCTGGCTGCGTTGCAAACTCACTACTAAGTGCAAACAATGAAACCGTCTAGTGACACTGCATGAAGATAAATTCCCGTCCCTCCCAGTATTTCAAACTGATTTAGCAGCAAGCTAAACATTAGTGATCACATTGGTCACAGTTGCTGGACAAGAGTGCAATCAGAATAATACATAGTGCTGTAAATTAGATCTCAAATGTACTATTAGTTACAAAATGTAACAGGCAATTGCTTGTTGCACTTATAAATTGTATGTATGTCACAAATATTAATGTTATTTCTTGGGCACAAAATCTATTAATGGTCCAGACACCTTTAAAACCTACTCAAAAGAAGTATTCGAATTCCACACACACTTGGAAATACTTCACTTGCCCGTTGTTAACGACTTGTTGTACAATCCATGCTAAGACTTGGGAAAGTAAAGTGCATTTTAAAGTTAACTGAGCTCAAACGTGTTTGGAGTGTCTACTGGTGAAAAATAGTCTGGGAACCAATTGTGTCGTGTAGATTCTGAATATTGAATGTGCGGCCTACCGAATACTGATGATGGGAGAGATGGCATCTGAGGGGCACAGGGTTCCAATGACTGTCGGTAGGTTTAGATTTTCATCAGTTCATAAGTCAACGGAGTAGGATTAAGCCATTTGGCCCATGGAGTCTACTCTGCCATTCAGTCATGGCTGATCTATCTTTACTCACACCCTCATTCCCCTGCCTACCCCTCATAACCTTTGATGCCCTTACTAATCAACATGGTCAATCTTCGCTTTGGAAATACCCAATGACTTGGCCTCCACAGCTGTCAGTGGCAATGAAATCCACAGATTCACCACCCTCTGACTTAATTCCTCCTCATCCTTTTATTCTGGGGCTGTGCCTTCTGGTCCTAGACTCTTCCAGGAGTGGAAACATCCTCTCCACAGTGTGAAAGTATAGCATTTTAACAGCAAAGCAACAAGTATTGCAGTAAATTAAGTAGCAACAAATTGCACAGAGTCTTTTGCACTGTTACACAAGAATCACAATTTAACCCCATGACTTCCTGATAACCCAGTTATTTGGGACCTATGTGGACCTATGTGGGTCAAGTTTTAAAGCCCTACTGAGCGGTTCTTTCAGCTGAACACCACAAAGAATAGTCAGAAGATCGGCCCCGAACCGAAACATCACCAGTCCGTGTTCTATGTTCCCTTTGAGCAGGCGGCCAACAGGCAGATGACATCTGTCCCATCAGACTAAGTGTACCTCTTCCCAGGGGTCACTGTTGTAGAAATTAAATTGTTATTCCTGAGGGTGAATCCATGGAAAGCAACTGGCCCGCACAGAGTCCCTGGCCATGTCCTTAGGGGCTAGCGGGTATATTCACGGACATCTTTAACCTCTCCCTACGTTCTCAGTTACCCACCTGCTTCAAAATGACCATCTCATCCCAGTACCAAAGAAAAGCAAGATCTCATGCCTAAACACTACTGTCCAGTAACCTTGACAGACACCATCGTTAAGTACTTTAAGAGGCTAGTTATAGAATGCATTAAATACAGTCTACCAAGCAATCTTGACCTACTGCAGTTTGTCTACCGCCACAACAGGTCCATGGCTGATGCCATCTCCTTGGCCCTACACTCATCCCTGGAACACCTAGATGAGAGAGGACAAAGGACAAAGTACATTTATTATCACATACACCAATTGGTATAGTGAAATTTGACTTGCCATGCATGCAGCACACAAATAAAGATAAGACACAACATCAAAGAATTTAACAGTAAACATAAAAAACATCCTCCCACAATGGTCCCACTGTGGGGGAAGGCAGCAAAGTCCAGTCCCATCCCCAGTTCACCCATAGTCGGGCCTATTGAAGCCTCCACAGTCGCCGCTACGGCAGCCCGATTCTTCAGACCCTCTCGCCGGATGATGGAGTTCTGGCGTCGGGTGAGCACTTCTCAGCGGCCCATAGTTTCTGGAGTGGCTGCTTCTTCCCCAGAGTTCGCAGCTCCCAAAATCCACGGGCTGTGCCGGTCGGAGCTCCGACTCTGGCAACCTCGTCGTGAGATCCCAGGCTCCGCGGTGTTTAAAGCTCCGCGCCGCCCCCGGCTGGAAGCTTCGCAGACCGCAGACCGCAGCTCCGCGATGTTGGAGTCGGCGGTCCCAGCCCTCCGGAGCTTACTGCATGGCGACCCGGGCAAGGCATCGACCGCTCCGCGATGGTGCTGTGCCGCCGCCGAAGCTGAAGTCCTGGCCGGTCCCGGCAGGAAACAATGCTCCAGACTGCCGGCAGGCCGCGAGGAAGGGGCGAAACACGGCTAGGAGAAAAGCCGCATCTCTGACCAGGTAGGGACTGAGAAAAATAGTTTCCCCTTTCCCCCCGCCCAACCCCACATAAAAAGACTAAAAGAACTCCAAAAACAAACACTTTTAACTAAGTAATTTTTTTTTTAAAGAGTGTAAAGACTAACAGCTGCTGGCAGGGCAGCCATACTCCACGGCGCCCCCTACGATGACACCCTACGTCACACTTACGTGGACTACAGCACTGCTTTCAATACCATTATCCCATCCAAGCTCCTAGAAGTCAATGTGGCATATCAGTATCCTTTCCATTATATTCTTCGTGATAAAATGTGATGCTGTGCCGACTAAAAGCTTCATTTGAGCTCAAAATAGAAGCACTGTAAATAAATGGATACAGAGAATCTAACTCCATTATCACAAATATTAAGGATAATGCGGTTACCCCTCTAATATCAAAGCGTATCCATATTTTTGACCTTTCGGAAGCTAGGATTTATTTATGGAAAATCACGCCAAACACTATTAGATTTTGAGTTACAGAGCATTAGATTCCAGGATCATGCATGCTTGAGTATTTCAGAGTAGCAAAGGGACTCATTATATTTGACCTTTTGAAAGAGCTATCTGCTTTATAGCTTTCATTTGATAAGGACACTTTCTTTAAGGATCGTGGAATATATATTTAGTCTGAGGAGTGGCGCATTGTTTGTGTGCCGTTACACTTCTAATGTGTGGTAAACTACACTGGAAGAAATCAAATAGCACCAGTCACAGTATACAAGTGTATTTTATCTCAGACTGTCTGGAGCCTGATTGAATCAGCTGAGATCCTTGCACTTAACACCTTAATGGTCTTCAGAGAGGCAACCTCACTGGAATTAAAATAACGAGACAGACTGTAGTGCGTTGGGAAACGGATTCTCTTACCTCAAAGTTCACAAACTTGAAACAAACTTTTAATGCTTCACCATTACCAACATACACTTGCAAATAACAGCAATCTTCCAGAGCGGTGAAGCAAAAAGTAAATAAATTTGCATTTAATAATGTTCAGCAAAGAACAGTGGGATATTCTGCCAGATAGGTACAGAATACAAAGGATATGTACATTAATTATAAAATGCAAATTTATATCTTTAGCATTTTGAAAGAGGTGCAATATAATAAAACATACATGCTGCACTTGTGCATTGATAATTCAACTGTCACAGCACCCACATTCATTCAATTTTCTTCTGCTCTATGGTAAAATGATTTTATCCAGGTTTCTGTATGAATTATTACAAATACAAATGTATTGCTAATCCAGTGGATCAATTAATACCCATGTTGATGTGATCTGTTTTCACAGAAAGAGTAGCACGATGACTTTTGAAGAAAAACTAATTTTGCCTAATCGCTTGTTGTTCTAGTTTTTAAAAACATAGAACAGGCCCTTCAGCCCACAAGGTCTGTGCCAAGCATAATAAACTAACCTCATCAGCATGATCCTGATCCAAATCCCTCCATTCCCTGCATATCTATGTGGCTATCTTTAACTCCCACAATTGTATCTGCCTCCACCACCACCCCTGGCAGTGCATTCCAGGCACTCATCGCCTTCTGTGTATAAAACATCCCCCATACATCTTTTAACTTTGCCTAGTTCACCTTAAAGCTCTGACCTCTAGACTTTGACATTTCCACTCTGGGAAAAAGGTTCTGACTGGCTTCTATGCCTCTCATAATTTTACATACTTCCATCGTCTCTCCTCAATTTCTGGCCAATCCCTACAACTATAAACCCAGTGTTGCCACCAGGACAACAGGCCTTCATGGCCAAACTAAGACTCTCGCATTTAAAAAAAAAAATGACATAATTATGACAAAAGGGAACAAGGTGGTGCTTAAAACTTGATGACTCTTGTGTACTGACTCAGTGAGGTCTACTATTTTGCACTCTTAGTATGATTATGCCTAATGTGTAGCAGGTTTTTCACTGAACTGTATGCTAAAAATGAATTTCACTGCACTTACTTCACATGATGATAAAGTGCCATTGAACCATTAGCAATTCAGAGAAAACAATCCACGTTTGTCCAATTTCACCTTGTAGCTAATCCAATCAACATTCTGGCAAAGGATAAGAAGGGTCTCGACATGAAATGTCACCCATTCCTTCTCTCCAGAGATGCTACCTGTCCCATTGAGTTACTCCAGCATTTTGTGTCTAACATTCTGGCAAATTTCCACTGCACCCTTTCTAAAGCTCCCATATCTATCCTTTAATGGGGCAATCAGAACTGCAAGCAATATTCCAAATGCAGCCTAACAAAAGACATATAGCGTTAAAGAAGGAACTGCAGATGCTGGAAAATCGAGGGTACACAAAATGCTGGAGAAACTCAGCGGATGCAGCAGCATCTATGGAGCGAAGAAGACAGGCAACGTTTCGGGCTGAAACCCTTCTTCAGACTGATGGGGAGTGGGGGTTGGTGGGGGGAAGAAAGGAAAAAGGAGGAGGAAGAGCCCGAGGGCTGAGGGAGAGGTAGGAAGGGGAGGAGGCAGCAAGGGTTAACAGAATTGAGAGAATTCGATATTCATGCCAAGAGGATGCAGACTCCCCAAGCGGAATATGAGGTGCTGTTCCTCCAATTTGCGGTGTTGCTCACTCTGGCCGTGGAGGAGGCCCAGGACAGAGAGGTCGCATACAGAATGGGAGGGGGACTTGAAGTGCTGAGCTACCGGGAGGTGGGGGTTGGTTAATGCGGACCGAGCAGAGGTGCTCGGCGAAACGTATAGACCTGCATTGTGACTTCTTGACTCTTATACTTAATGCCCCGATGAATGAAGGCAAGCATACTATACTCCTTCTTTACCATCTACCTACTTTCAGTGTTGCCACTTTCAGGGACTTTCAGGGACTTGATCCCTCTGTACAGCAATGCTGTTGAAGTTCTTGCAATCAACTGGATACTTCCCCTCACATTCGACCTTCCAAATGCAACACCTCACACTTGCTCGGATTAAACTCCACCTTCCATTTCTATGCCCATTTTTGTAGCTTATGTACATCCCACCATATACTTTGGCCGCCTTTGTCACTCTGCAATTCCAGCCAGGGGCAGAAATCGCTATCAAAACATGGGGGGACACACAATTTATTAGCGCCGCGCATGCATGCACACACACACACACACACACACAACACACACTATTTCAAAGAATCTTCTCATAATTTCCCTACAACTGATATGAGGCTCACCAGCCTATAATTCTATGGATTCTCCCTACTTCCCTTCTGCTATAAAGGAACAACATTAGCTACTCTTCAGTCCTCCGAGAGCTCACCTGTGGCTAGAGAAGTTGCAAACATCTTTGTCAGGGCTCCCACAATCTCCTCTCTTGCTTCTCTTAAAAACTTGGGATAAATCCCATCAGGCGCTGGGGATGTATCCCCCAATGCTCTTCAAGAGCCCCAACACAATGTGCTTCTTGATCTCAAATTGCCCTTGAACATTATTATTCTACACACTGATTCCACTGTCCTCCATGCCCTTAGTGAATACAGTTGCAAAGTACTTGTTAAGTATTTCGCCTACATCCTCTGACTCCATGCACTAATTCCTGCCTTTATACTGGAGCAGTCCTACCTTCTCCCAGGTTATTAATGATTATATATTAATGATTTGGAAGAGGGAATTAGGAGGAACACTAGCAAGTTTGCGGATGACACAAAGCTGGGTGGCAGTGTGAACTGTGAAGAGGATGTTAGGAGGTTGCAGGGTGACTTGGACAGGTTGAGTGAGTGGGCAGATGCGTGGCAGAGGCAGTATAAAATAGATAAATGTGAGGTTATCCACTTTGGCGGCAAAAACAAGGGGGCAGATTACTATCTCAATGAGGTTAGGTTAGGTAAGGGGGAGGTGAAGTGAGACCTGGGCATCCTTGTACACTGGTCACTGAAAGTTGACTTACAGGTACAGCAGGCAGTGAAGAAAACTAATGGAATGTTGGCCTTCATAACAAGAGGATTTCAGTATAGGAGTAAAGAGTATTCTTCTGCAGTTGTATAGGACTCTGCTGAGACCACATCTGGAGAATTGTGTGTAGTTGTGGTCTCCTAATTTGAGGAAGGACATCCTTGTGATTGAGGCAGTGCAGCGTAGGTGCACGAGATTGATCCCTGGGATGGCGAGACTCATATGAGCAAAGATTGAAAAGACTAGGCTTGTATTCACAGCAGTTTAGAATAATGAGGGGGGATCTTATAGAAACATATACAATTATAAAAGGACTGGACAAGCTAGATGCAGGAAAAATGTTCCCAATGTTGGGCGAGTCCATAACCAGGGGCCACAGTCTTTGAATGAAGGGGAAGTCATTTAAGACTGAGGTGAGAAAAATGTTTTCACCCAGAGAGTTGTGAATTTATGGAATTCCCTGCCACAGAGGGCAGTGGAGGCCAAGTCACTGGATGGATTCAAGAGAGAGTTAGATAGAGCTCTAGGGGCTAGTGGAGTCAAGGGATATGGGGAGAAGGCAGGCATGGGTTATTGATAGGGGACGATCAGCCATGATCACAATGAATGGCGGTGCTGGCTCGAAGGGCCAAATGGCCTCCTCCTGCACCTATTTTCTATGTTTCTATGTCTATGTTACCCTCTTGTTTTCAATGTATGCCTAAAAAAACTTGGGATATTCTTTAATCCGACTCACCAACTCTTGTTCATAGTCACTTTGTTGGACCACTGTCCTGTGTTCATTAAATTCTGAACTATCAATAAAGGGAAAAAGGACAGAATAATGCCAAGGAGGCATCAGAGACTGCAGGCACCACTATCTGGAGCAACAAACAGGATAATATGTTGTGCTGGTAGAGGTGACAGGGATGAGTATGGGATTTGTTGGCTTGATCATGTGTGTGATTTGGTGGTCATGTAAGATAAAAGATGACACCCTCGTAGTCTTGCAACAAACTGATTGAGCTCCATGTGCTCTACATGTTTAATAATAGAGCACCCTTGTCTATGTCTTCATTTTCTTTAACCATTTGTTGACTGATGATCAGAAAGTTCCATTTATTTTGGCATTTTCACCACATTGGTCTTCAATCCAGAAATTGAACGTTAATATTGAGTGTCTGCTCAAGCGCTCCTCTATAAATATCAAAAAGATGAATTCATTCAGCACTTGCAATTTAAAATCTCATCTGCAGCTTAGTTCGTGCAATTTAGGCAGTTATTGAATAGTTCATATGCTTCCATTTTATCTGCTGCTATAAACTTAATAGAAATGTTTTTTTACTAGATTAATTTATGCTCTTCTGGCCAAGTTGGTAGAATCGTTAGCTTGTTCTACTTTAATTAATTAGTTTTTCAAGAAATTATGTTTGAATGCAAGTATTTTATGATGGAAACCACACAACCGTCCATATCCTGATTTCCTGATGTACTATTCCTGATGATAAGACTGTGGGCAATGAAGATAGACACAAAATGCTGAGTAACTCAGCAGGACAGGCAGCATCTCTGGAGAGAAGAAATGGGTGATGTTTTGGGTTGAGATCCTTCTTCCATTCAGTCAACCCGTCACCCATTCCTTCTCTGCAGAGATGCTGAGTTACTCCAGCATTTTGTGTCTTTCTTATTTATCTTCGATTCAAACCAGTATCTGCAGTTTCTTCCTACAAATTTCATCTGTGGGCAATGAAGGTTGAGACAAATAATTTGGGCTTGGATTAGACAATTTCTTGGGTGAGGGAATATAACAGAATCTCATGCATATGATTGTGTTGGTTCGGCTCAGCTGACTTCCTGGCAAAAGAGTAGGTTTGGGTGGGGATCAGTTTATACCAAGTGAAACTCCAAGAAAGAGTCTCAGACAATCGCCATTTCTCTAAATGCCAAAACACTGTTCGCACTGCAATGTAGCAGCCACTTGAAGTGGAATATTTTTGAAACCGTTGGCTGGTGTTACAAGGGTTTGGCTTGCATTCAAACAGGGAAATCAGTGAACATGAAGCTAAATCTTCTAAGACAGTAAGTAATTTTTTTTTAAATATTGTTGATATTTGTTTTCAGAGGGCTATCATATATATATATAAGTGTAAATGTTCTACAACACATCAATAACAAGATTACATGATTGCAAAGGCATTACCAGAATAAGTAACAGCAGGTGGGAGAAGGCAGATGAGATGTGAGGTGTGATCTTCTGACAGATGTAATTGTAATGGGAGAATTGCTATGCTGGCCCAAATCCATTGAAATATTTTGTTTAATTACATTGCACTGACAATGAGAAAACCTACTGACTAGAAGAATCAAGAACAAGGTCACTTTTTAAATATGTTTTCAGTTTTCTCTTTGTATTTCACTACACAGATTCTTTATTTAACTCAATTGACACTACTTTTGATTCACTCATTCCTTCCAAACCAAACTGCCCCCCCCCCCCCCCCCCCCCCCCCCCCCCCCCTCCCCAGGCACTTTCCTCTGCAACCCTAGGAGATGTAACACCTGTCCCAACACTTCCTCCCTCACCTCCAATCAGTGACTCAGGCAGCCCTTCCAGGTGGGACAGAGGTTCATGTGCTCCTTTTCAAACCTCATCTACACTATTTGATGCTCTAGATGTGGTTTTCTTTACATCAGAGTGGTCATTC
The DNA here is from genome assembly GCA_035221665.1 of Okamejei kenojei. Classification (NCBI taxonomy): domain Eukaryota; kingdom Metazoa; phylum Chordata; class Chondrichthyes; order Rajiformes; family Rajidae; genus Okamejei; species Okamejei kenojei. Next base: position 52,489,055 of record CM069136.1, read on the forward strand.
ATAGACTAGGTGATCGTTTTGCCGAACACTTGGCTTAGTTATCCAAATCCTGCTAGATCCAGATTGCTAACAGTTTTAACTCCCCTTCCCATTCCCATACTGTCCTTTTTTCTCCAGAGCTGCTGCCTGAAGCGCTGAGTTACTCCAGCATTTTGTGCCCATACTGACCTTTGCGTCTGGGTCTCCTTCATTCAGGCCAGATGCAAACTGCAGGGGCAGCACTACATATTCTGCTTGGGAGGCATACAACCCAAATGTATGAACATTATATTCTCCAATTTTAAGTAATGCTCTCTCTTCCTCCTTTCTCTCCTATGCCTCCCCTCTCCTGACCCTGTCCCCCTCCACCAATATCACTCCCTCTAGTTTTAAGGGCCTGTCCCACTTACGTGACCTTTACAGGCAACTGCCGCACCTGTCATAGGTCGCCAACATTTTCAACATGTTGAAAATTTAGCAGTGACCAGAAAGATGCTACGACTCTTTGGAGACCTCTCACAACCATAGGAGACCTCTCACAACCATACAGGCAACCTCTGGCGACATGTCACGGGTGACCTCTCATGACCAAAGGAGACCTTTCATGACTATACAGCCTGTATGGTCGTGAGAGGTCCCCTATGGTCTTGAGAGGTCTCCAAAGAGTCATAGCGTCTTTCTGGTCGCTGCTGAATTTTCAACGTTGAAAATATCGGCGACCTATGATGGGTGCCGGCTGTCGCCTGTAAACATCGCGTAAGCCCCTACTCCAGTATGCATCCGTATCTCCCTCTTTCCCGTCCCTCCTTCCCCTCCCCTGACCCTGCCCCCTCCACCAATATCCCTCCCTCTAGCTTTACATTGCACATCTCTCCTTATCCGACACCCTTTTGTCTCCTTTTCATCTCTAGCTTCTGTCGCTTACTCCACCCATCTGCAATTCACCCCTCCCCTCCCCTGTATCCATCCATTACTTAAAATAGACACTGAAGAAGTTCCATCCATTGCTTTGTCCTGCCCATAGCTCTTTTCCAGCATTCCTCTCCCAGCTACAACCAGTCTGATGAAGGGTCCCTGACTGAGCAGGGTTTGGGAATAATTGGCATTCTTTTATATTATAAGGGCTAATTAAAGTCAACACTGTTCTTTTGATTGTTATCTAAAACTAGAATTTCAACATCCAGTTACATCATTAAACCTGCCTTTATCAGTTCACAGAATCAGAGAATTGCTGCAAGACAGAAGGAATCCATCAAACGATTCATTCAGCCCAGCGAATCCATCAGCTAACTTTCAATTCCATTCATTGTGTATGCAAGCAAAGAATTTCACTGTGCCTAGTCACACGTGACAATAAAGTATTCCTATTCCTATTCCTAAAAAGACACAAACTACTGGATGAACTTAGTGGGTCAGACAGCACCTCTGGAGAAGATGGATAGGTGATGTTTCTGAAGAAGTGTCCCAATGCAAAATGTCACCTATCCATTCCCTCCACAGATGTTGCCTGACCCGCTGAGTTGCTCCTGCACTGTGTGTTTTCATCTTAAAACCAATTTTGAATCTGCTTCCACTATGTTTCAAGCAGTGGTTTCTGGAACAAAATAAATGACTGTGCATAAAGAAGTTTCAACACCTTACCGCTGCATCTTCCACCAAAGAATTCAATGAAGAAGACAAAATCAAACAGGCAGAATAGACTTTCAGCGTGAAAAATAAGTTAGTATTGACAAAATGGATTCCAGCTATTCAGACAAATCATTAAAGAAGTGCAGGCAGAAAAAACGGCTGAATTATTAAGAAGCTCAGGGAATGCACAACCGAAGGCACAGAACTACCACTAAATTAGCGTAACACAAGAATCCCATGTAACCCAAGTTCCCAGGGTATGCGAAAAAGACTTTGTATGGAAATTAGCAATGCTAATAGCTAATGTACAGAAAAGTAAGTATTTGGAATAGAAATATAAATTAACATTTTGGGTGAAACGTTCATTAAAATAAGACACCTATGGCTATGTCTACCTTAAAGTTAACTGGAATCCTGGATATATGTAGAATATCGATCTGCAGGCCTGCTGTCTCTACCGCCTACCCCTATGTTCACAGTTTGATTAAATTACCATGAATTGAGCCAAAATCCAGAGCAAGGAAATATAGAAAAAATGGCAGAGAAAAAATAATTCTTTGTTTTGATTATATAGCTTTACTTGAGGTTGATAGATGACGATGATCTTAATATATTAATATATAATAATAATAATAATAATAACAATAATAATATCTTAATATAACAAATGGGCGTATCACAGTTGGACAGGAACATGGGTAGGACAGGTTGAGAGGGATATGGGCCAAATGCAGGCAGGTGGGACTAGTGTAGATGAGACATGTTGATTGCTGTGGGCAGGTTGGATTGAAGGGCCTGTTTCCACACTGTATGATCCTCTCCATGACACTACTTTTCTCTCTGCGTCTTCTTAGTTGTACCCATACTAGGGGTTAATCTGCTGACAATCGAAATGGAAATGACACGTATGAGTCACCAAGCCGTCCCCCTTTCCCTGACTGCACTGCCTTCATGGTTGAGCCACTCTCATTTCTTTTTTTGTTAAATAATATTTTTATTAGAAGCATGTGCATATCATAATACAAACATTTCTTATATATCAATCCTACGTTGCTAATAGGTGGGAATCCAGCTATCAAAATAATAGTGGTCCTCCTTTATCACTTGTATATTAACTCTGCTTCTATTTAGTTTTTTTTAATAGATAGAAAGTGAGAAATTTAAAAAAAAAGCATGATAAAGAAGAATGGAGTAATTTACCAATAATACAACTTTGGAGATAGGTCCGTAAGTTATAAAGCATAATTATGCATCTAATCCTGAGCTCGGGTTTCAGTCAGATTCCCGTGCTGAACCAATTTACCCTTTCAAAAAATCAATAAATGGAGAATATATTCTATCAAATAATTCTTGTTTGTCGAGTAAGACAAGTCTAGTTCTTTCAAATGTAAGGTCTCCGACATTTCCATAATCCACATTTTAATTGTGGGGGTTATAGGACCTTTCCAAAATTATAATATTAATTTTTTCCCAGTTATTATTCTATAATCAAGAAAGTTTATTTGGTTTGTGGTAAGTCTTAGGCTTTGTTCTGATATAGCCACTCTAATTTCAAAGTAAAATTGTAGCTATCCCTTTGATCTAAAACTAATGTTTGTAATTACTCACTGTATTCCAGGCCCAGTCCCAGTCTGGGGATCTCCAAGCTGCCTCATGTGACCTCCCTCTCCTGGGTACTGTGGGGAGAGGATGGGGGACCAGAGAGTAGGGGGAATATGATGGATGGTGTAAGAATGGGGGGAAGAGAAGTAACATGGTTAGAATAGGGCAGCGGGGAGTGGCCTGGGGTAAATAATGAGGTTCCTTGTTGGAAGGGGGGAGCAGTAGGACCCAGCCTGGAATGCATTGCCAGGGGTGGTGGTGGTGGAGGCAGATACAATAGTGGCATTTAAGAGGCTTTTACATATGTACATGGATGTGTAAGAAATAGATGGATATGGATCATATACAGGCAGATGAGATCAGTTGTACTTTGCATCATATTTGGTGCTAACATTGTGGGGTGAAGGGGCCATTCCTGTGCTGATGTGGTCCTGAATCTATTTTTGTAAGTAAACAGATTTTTCCAGACATAAGCTTTGGATACAGCTGATCTCATTTCTCATTAGTTGTACTAAAGCTTAAGTTACAACGGCAGCTCAGAATTTGTAGTGGTATGGTTATTGGTTGATAATTTCAACATGTACCTAAATACAGTGAAAAGCTTTGTTGCGTGCCACCTCGCCATATTGTACTGTACATGAATACAATCAAGTCATGGACAAGTACAACAGATTGTGAAAGAGAAAATACCAGTGTGTAGAATATAGTATTATAGCATGTGACACCACCCTCCCCCTATGGGTGTCCAGAGCCTAATTTCCAGCATTATTTTTATTGGTTCACTCTCGATAATACTGAAGCATTCAAGTCAGCGCGAGGCACTGGGAGAAGACAAGAGAAGAAGCAGAGGAGAATGTGGAAGAAAAGAAGACAAAATAAAGAGGAGAGTGAGGAAGGGAAATTAAGTGGGCAGCCTCCCTCCTAGCGTTGGTGTGGTCACTGCTGATCCACTATGTCGTACCCTTGATGCCGCAAGTATTACAGCGTTACTTACAGAGAAAACGTCCAAGGTAGGTTGGAAGATGGTGAATACACCCTAGCTTATAGGAGTAGTCTGCTAACAATGGGGAAGAAGTTTGCTCACTGGTAGTTTTCTCTTTGCACAGCCTATTATGCTTGTGCACAACAAGATTGTACTCGTGTGCAGTACAATATGAGTGGACAGCACACAAACAAAGCTTGTCACTGCATCATGGTACACCTGAATCTGATGGTACGTGCTTTTAAGTTTTTGTATCTTCCATCTGATAGGAGATGGAAGAAGGAATAACTGGAATGAAAAAGGTCCTGATTATGTTGGCTGCTTTCCCAAGGCAGTGTGAAAATTTATGATGGGAAGGTTGGTCTGAGTGATGGATTGGGCTACATCCACAACTTTCTGCAATTTCTTGCCGTTTTGGGCAGAGCTGTTGCCAAATCAAGCTGTGATGCATCCGAGTGGATGGTTCCTGTGGTGCATTTGTAGACATCGGTAAGAATCGATAGAGACATGCTGAACTTCCTAAGTCTTCTGAGGAAGTGGGAGCATCAGTGTTCAATGTGGTTGGTCCAGGACAAATGGTTGGTGATATTTGGCCTAGATATCTGAAGCTCCCAACCATTGGCACCATTGATGCTGATTAGGGCATGTACTCCACCACTTCTGAAGTCCATAACCAGCTCCTTCATCTTGCTGTCATTGAGGGAGAGGTTAAAATAAAAGTAAAAATAATGCTTGAATTAGACTATTTAAGCATATTTTGCTTTTCTCAAAGTATACATTGAGCATAAATTATAGAAATAACTTAAATTCTAAATCCATTTATATTTTGAGTAAAATGTAGTGCTTGGAATGTAAATAGCATCCAAATATCATATATTACCTATGATATTTTACCAATATTAAGTAAAATAAAGTAGCGCTAGATTTAATTTCCAGACTGACTTAAAGGTTTCCACAGACATCTAAATCAAACATTGATATATTACTTTTCATCAAAGTTAAATGAGAAATTTTAGTATCACAGTCTGTGGACGTTGTAACAATTTATGTACACATTAACTAGGAAATTACTGAAAGGATGGCAATGTTTCACCCAATCTTCCCACATCAGTTATTCTTGAAATACATTTTGTAAATGAATATTGGAAATAGAAATGTAATCCTGCAAAATGTTGGGTTAAATGTATCCTACGCATAGAACTGGAATAACAAAAAATTGCTTGGTAAACTGAAGAAATATTTTCTAACAACACAATTCTCAAATGAAGCAATTTCTGCATTCTGCGACAGGAATGAGGACTTGTTTTCATTCTCCTCATTTTGATTCAGTTTCACAGGCTAGTAATCCAAATAACGCTTAAAACTAAATTAAATTAAAATTTACTCTTTCATGTAAATAACACTTTTTGACTCAGATTTAAGGCAGTGACCTGAAATGACCTTACAGAGTCAATGAATGATAGATACAAAATGCTCGAGTAACTCAGCGGGACAGGCAGCATCTCTGGAGAGAAGGAATGGGTGACATTTCGGGTCAAGACCTTTCTTCAGACTCAATGATTACTCAGGGGAGCAGAACCCAAATGTTGTGACTGCTATATTGTGCTAAGAAACAAAGCAACATTATTGAATTGAATTAGCAAGGAACTACAGATGCTGGTTTACAAAAAAAGACACAACGTGTTGGAGTAACTCAGCAGGTGAGGCAACATCTCTGGAAAACAGGGACAGATAACTTTAGACTTTAGAGATATGGCGCGGAAACAGGCCCCATGGCTCACCGAGTCTGCACAGACCAGCGATCATCCCATATCCTAACCTACACACACACTAGGAACTATTTTAGAACTTGCCAAAGTCAATTAACCTACAAACCTATATGGCTTTGGAGTGTAGGAGGAAACAGGAGCATCCAGTGAAAACCCAGGAGGTCACAGGTGGAACGTACAAACTCCATACAGACAGTCCCCATGGTCAGGATCAAACCAGGTTCTCTGACGCTGCAAGGCAGCAACTCTACTGTTATAAAGAGAAGGGTCCTGACCTGAAACGTCACCTATTCATGTACTTCAGTGATGCTGTCTGACCCGCTGAGTTATCCAGCACATTGTGTCGATTTTATTGAACTGAAATCCAGTTGCACATAATCAACCCATCTAACCAAAGATCTGGCTTTTTGTGCAACCTCCCAGTATCTAGCTTTACTTATGTTATTTAGCAATTGTTTCTCCCCTACTTCAATTTACATTCCTCTCAGGCATTCGTAAGGAACATTCACTTCCAACTGCAGGAAAGGAACGGGCAGAGCAATTGCTTAAATTTCCCTTGAAAATGTAAACATATATATCTTTAATTATGCAGCAAAATGAAAAGCATCCAATGAGCAGTGATGTTATTATCAAGATTATCAGCCCAGTAGTCTGGTTACAAGCCAATCAATGTTACCTCACAGACAACATAACTTGTGTGCAGAGCAGCAGATTGTGCCCTCTAGTGGAAGGTTGCAAGACAAACCACATGAAGCAAGGACTGAAGACAGGCACAAAAAGCTGGTGTAACTCAGTGGGTCAGACAGCATCTCTGGAGAAGAGGGAAAGGTGACATTTCGGGTTGAGGCCTTTCTTCAGACTGTGAGTTAAGGTAAAGAGAAACGAGAGATATAGATGGCGATGTAGAGAGACATAGAACAAATGAATAAAAGATGTGCAAAAAAGTAAAGATGATAGAGAAAGAAAGCCACTGTAAGCTGTGTGCTAGGTGAAAATGAGTACAAACAATGAAACTCAACAAGACAACTTTGAAGCTGGTACGACTTAGGTGGGGGAGAGATGGAGGGGGGGGGGACAAGAGTTAATTGAAGTTAGATAAATCAATATTCATACCACTGGGTTGTAAGCTGCCCAAGCAAAATATGAGTTGCTGTTCCTCCAATTTATATTTGGCCTCACTCTGATAATGGAGGAGGCCAAGGACAGAAAAGTCAGTGTGGGTAGATACAAAATGCTGGAGTAACTCAGCGGGACAGGCAGCATCTCTGGAGAGAAGGAATGAGTGATATTTCAGGTCGATGTCAGCATGTTTTGTTAAGGGGAGATCTTGCCTGCCAAATCTGTTGGAATTTGTTGAGGAAGTAACAAATAGGATAGACAAAGGAAAGTTGGTGGATGTTGTTTATTTAGATTTTCAAAAGGCCTTTGATAAGGTACCACACCAAGGTGAGGCTACTAAACAAGATAGGAGCCCATGGTATTAGAGGCAAGGTACTAGCATGGATGGAAGATTGGCTGACCTGGCTGAAGGAAAAGAGTGGGAATAAACAGGGCCTTTTCTGGTCGGACTAGTGGTGTTACTCTAGGATCGATGTTGGGTCTGCCACTTTTCACACTGATGATCTGGATGATGGAATTGATGGCTATCTGGACAAGTTTGTGGATGATATGAAGATAGGTGGAGGTGCAGGTGGTGTTGAGGAAGCAGAGAATCTGTGGAAGGACTTGGACATGCTGGGAGAGTGAGCAAAGAAGTGCCAAATGGAATACAGCATAGCAAAGTGTATGATCATGCACTTTGGCAGAAGGAATAAAGGCATATATTATTTTCTAAATGGGGAAAGGACTCAGAAATCAGAGGTGCAAAGGCATTTGGAAGTGCTGGTGCAGGATTCAATTTGCAGGTCAAGTTGGTAGCAGGAAGGCAAATGTAATGTTAGCATTCATTTTAAGAGGAAATGAATGTTAATGTTGATGTCATGTTGAGGCTATATACAGCACCCTCCATAATGTTTGGGACAAAGACCCATAATTTATTTATTTGCCTCATTTTATAGACAACATCACATGTGGTTAATCACATTGCCAGATTTTAATAAAGGCCATTTTTATATATTTTGGTTTCACCATCTAGAAATTACAGCAGTGTTTACATATAGTGCCCCCCATTTCAGGGCACCATAAGGTTTGGGACACAACAATGTCATGTAAATGAAAGTAGTCATTGTAGTGGCCATTTGGCCTGCTTTGCATGTCATTGATTATGGCATGTACCTTTAAATTTAGACTGCCCGTTATATTGTGGGTGGGATTTATGTCATGTTTTTGGGCGTGTTTGGAGCTTAGATGCTTGCGCAGCAATTTCGTTTTTTAGATTAGTTTGGAGAGACGATGTAGAAAGTCAATCCTTCGGCCACTGTTACGGAGACACGAGGAGTTTTCTAATGTCTAAAGTAATAAGCTGGAGTTCGAAGCAGATTGTAGTATCGAGTCGGAAGAAACTTGGATGTACCTTACTGTTTTCTATCAACAATAAAGCATTTATTCATCAAAAGACTGTTTTGAAGCCATATCTGAGAAGAAGCTCTGAAGGTCACTGTGAGTGAGCTTGCATGCATTTAGAAGACACCCTCTTCAACCATTCTCATCCAAATAGCGGCTAGGGTGCTAATTACCTGAATTAAGTCGAAGGATACCTCCAGCAGGGGGGTTCAATACAAGTCCCAGAGAGAGGGACAGAAGATTAAATCGAAGAAGGACAAACAGGGTAAGACCTCAGAGAGGTTTAGCCAAAGAAGACGGGTTCCAGTCCTGGAACTGAAGAAGAAGTACTACAAGTCCCAGAGATGAAGACAAAAGATTGGCTAAAATTCTCAGAGAGGATTTAGCCAGGTTCCTGGAGGAACTAGATCTCGGCCAGGGAAGAGCCTTGAGGTCTATCTACAGCATCGAGACTTATCTGAAGTTGTATCACTGGATTTGTGAGTACAAATCGATTATTACTCTTTGAATTAAAATCACAGCTTTAATTAAAAGACTTCTGTAACAGAACTCAGAAGGTGTTTTCTCCAGTTTGTCTGGGGAAAGCAGACCAACCTTGGATTGTTTTGAGTCCTGTGATAAGCACAAATTCCATTTGAATTAGAGCCACATTTTTCACCTGGAGTTAGAGAGATGTTCTCTACATTATCAGTATGTTTTGATTTTGAAAGAAATGTTGACCAAAGAGCCACAGCTACTAGCAGAGATTTTGTTCGATTAATTTAAAGACTTGGCAATCTGCCAAGACCTCTTTAAAATCATGAATTTAGAAGCTATGCCAGATGAACCACATGGTGGTGAATAAAGACTCAGACAACTTAATGAAACCCAAAGAAGGGAGAACTGTCAGAACTGAACGAGGAGGACACAAATGCAGGCTCAGACATAGGGCAGATCCGTATTCAGAGTTTAATCGGTACAGGTCAGTACACAGGTAAGCCAACACTGAAGCAACAGTAATCTAGGAGCAGGCAAAAACAGTGGTCGAAAAACAGGCAGTGGTCGAGTAGACAAAGTCACAATATTTCTAGAGCTGGAACGAGGTGATTCCATCCTCAGAGGTAAGTCTCGAGTGGAGAGCCACATCTTTTGGCCCAGCGAGTATACTGGAGCCGGCGTTCTTCCACATTCAGCCATCCTCTTGTCACGCGCAGAACTGCGCAACAGCATCTGACGAGCCCCATACCAAACCTTGCGACAGCGATGGATGAGAGCCTGAGCAGCGGGCACACTGGACTCCTTCTCCACAGCAGGGAACAATGGCAGTTGATAACCATAGTCACACTGGTATGGAGAGAGACCAGAGGATGAGCAAGGAAGTGTGTTGTGTGCATACTCCACCCAAATAAGGCGTTTGCTCCAAGTTGAAGGATTCTGTGCCACCAAGCACCGCAGTCCTGTCTCCAATTCCTGGTTAAGGCGTTCAGTTTGACCATTGAATTCCGGGTGATAACCAGATGCAAGGCTGACCATGGCGTCCAACAGAGAACAAAACTTCTTCCAAAACCTGGACACGAACTGAAGCCCCTGGTCAGACACAATGTCTCTGGGAAATCCATGAATTTGAAAAACATGAGACAACATGACCTCCGCCGTCTTCCTGGCGGAGGGAAGCTTGTGCAACGGAATGAAATGGACCATCTTAGAAAATCTGTCCACCACAGTCATGGCTGTGGTGTTGCCTTCAGAAGAGGGCAGGCCCGTGCTAAAGTCCATGGAGATCTCTGACCAGGGGCGAGGGGACAGGCAACGGAGTCAGGAGGCCAAAGGCGGGCTGACGCGAAGTCTTGTTCTGAGCACAAATACTGCAGGTGGCGACTCCTTAATCCCCTTCTCCATGGAAGGTCACCAAAACCGCTGTTTGGCCACAAACAGGGTTCGACGGACACCGGGATGACAGGAGATCCGAGACGTATGAGCCCAGTGAATCACCTGTGAACAAAGAGACTCGGGAACAAACAGACGATTAGAAGGACACCCTAACGGAGACTGAACACCAGCAGTAGCCTCGGAAACTCTCCTTTCAATCTCCCAAGTAACCGCCCCAACAAAACAGGAATCAGGCAGAATGGGAGTTGAAACCCTAGGGGATGGGTCAGGATCAAACTGTCTAGAGAGAGCATCAGGTTTGCCATTCTTGGCACCAGGGCAGTAAGACAGTACAAAATCAAATCGATTAAAGAAGAGAGCCCACCTAGCTTGGCGCGAGTTGAGGCGTTTGGCTGACTTGATGTATTCCAGGTTCTTGTGGCCTGTCCAAACTAGACACGGCTGCTTGGTACCCTCCAACCAATGTCTCCATTCGTCCAAGGCTGCTTTAACTGCTAACAGTTCACGGTTACCCACATCATGATTTCTCTCAGCAGGAGAAAACTTTCTTGAGAGGAAAGCGCAGGGATGTAGTCGACCATCTGTGTAGCATCTCTGGGAGAGTACGGCCCCGATGCCCACACCCGAGGCATCCACCTCAACCACGAACTGGAGTGACGGGTCAGGGTGAACCAGTATGGGGGCTGAGGAGAAGCGCCTCTTGAGTCTCATAAATGCAGTTTCTGCTTGAGGGGACCAAGAGAAAGGCACGTGGGGTGAGGTGAGAGCATGGAGTGGTGCAGCAATGACACTAAAGTTCTGGATAAACTTCCTATAAAAATTAGCAAACCCAAGGAACCCTTGAAGTCACTTACAGCTGGTGGCCACAGCACTGACCTTGCCCGAGTCCATCTGTATCCCATCAGGTGACACAACATAACAGTGTTATTGAATTGAACAGTGTTAACATGAAATTCACATTTTTCAGCTTTCACAAACAGATCATTCGACAGCAAACGTTACAGCAACTGGTGTACATGCTGCACATGGGAAGTTTCCTCTGGAGAAAAAAATCAAAATGTCATCAAGATACACAAACACAAATTTGTTCAGTATGTCCCGTAATACATCGTTCACCATGCCTTGAAAAATGGCTGGACCATTAGTAAGACCAAACGGCATGACCCGATATTCATAATGACCACTGGGTGTGTTAAACACAGTCTTCCATTCATCCCCACCCTTATCCTTACCAGATAAGCATTTCTAAGATCTAACTTAGTGAATATTTTAGTGTCTTTTAACAGTTCAAATGCAGAGGAGATAAGAGGAAGAGGGTATTTGTTCTTAACAGTAATGTCATTGAGTCCTCTGTAGTCAATGCAGGGCCACAGTGTTCCATCCTTCTTATCCACAAAGAAGAATCCAACACCTGCAGATGAAGAGAAAGGTCCAATGATCCCAGCAGCAAGGGCGTCGTCAATGTACTTTTCCATGGCGAGCCGCTCAGGTGAAGACAAGGAATAAAGACGACCCTTAGGAGGTGCTGTACCTGGCAGAAGGTCAATGCAGCAGTCATATGGTCTATGCGGTGGAAGAGAGGTGGCCTCGTTTAGGTCTAGATAACACGAGGGAACCCTGGTGAGTTCTGGAAAATCCCCCTCCTTAGAAAGGGGAGGCTGCCGGAGGGTGGTCGTGGAAGATCCCAGCAAACTGCTCCTTCATAGACTCAGGAGAGGAATCCTTCATGGACTCAGGAGAGGAATCATGTAGATAGATGAGTTTACAGTTATTACCACAAAAAATTACTTCCGCAGTACCCCAGTTCATGTGAGGATTATGGTAAGACAGCCAAGGGAGCCCTAAAACCAGAGGATGGAGAACAGTCGAGGAGATGAAAACTGATGGTCTCCAAGTGATTACCTGACACTATGAGTTGAACAGGTTGAGTTAAGTGAATCACCCTGTACAGTAGGCGTCCATCCAGTGCACCAGCCTCCAGAGGATCTTGAAGCTGTTCTCGTGCCAGCTTCAATTCATCAGCCAAGCGAATGTCCATGAAGTTCTCATCTGCCCCAGAATCAGCCAAAGCCTGCAGGGAGTGCCACTGGGAATGCACCAACAATTGTACAGTAGCAAGTTGACGAGAGAAACGGCTCATAGGAGTGGTACAGCTCACCAATGGCCTCTCTTTCCTTGGCGAGCCTTGTCTTTTACTGAACAGCTGTTCAACAAATGTCCCAGTTCCCCACAGTACAAACACCTCCCCTCCCTTAGGCGGCGCTGCCGTTCCTCTGGGCTGAGTTTGGCTCATCCCATCTGCATGGGCTCCGCTGAAGAGACAGGTGGCGCTGTAGGCTCACTGGACCGGCCGAGAGGGACGAAGTCCCGACTGGAAGGCGAAGGGCGACGCTGCAGCCACTGTTGGGAGGAGGGCCGAATTGCCGCCGATCTCCTTTCTCGCTCTCTTTCTCTCAGCCTAGCATCAATTTGGCCAGACAGGAAATCATAGACTCGAAGTCGGAAGGCAGGGTTAGTGGAGCCAACTGATCCTTGATAGCTTCAGACAGCCCATTGCAAAAAGCATCCAACAAAGCAGACTCATTCCATCCACTCTTAGCAGCAACAGTTCGAAATTCAATAGCAAAATCCATAACTGAGCGATTACCTTGTTTCATGGAGACCAGGTTCTGTGAAGCCTCTCGGCCAGGATTGGAGTGATCAAACGTGCAGGACAGAGCTTCCATGAACAGCACCAACGTCTGGCAACCAAGAGAATTCTGAGACCATTCCGCCGTGGCCCAAGCCTCCGCTCTACCCGACAGGTGCGTGATGACCTTTGAGCGTTCTGATGGAAAGGAAGCCGCTTGAAGTTCAAAATGCAGCCCACACTGAATCAAGAAAGGTCTACACTTCTCCGATTCCCGTAAAAAGCGTTCCGGTCTTGCCAGGTGGACAAATGGAGACGCTGCGGCAGCCGTGGCCATCGGAGCCCCTGGAGACACAGACAAGGAAACAGACTCGGCAGGCACAGGAGCCGCAGCAAGAAACAAATAATTCACCCGAGTAGCCAGGTGTTCAAACCGAGAACTTAAAGTGTTCACCTGTGAACCGATGTCCACCTGGAACCCCTGCTGACGCTCGCCGAGAGCCCGGAACCCGGCAACGATCAAGGTGAGTTGACCCTCATAATGCGAGATGCACTCCTCTTGCTTCTGGAGCACTGCACGAAAAGGATCAGAGCCCGCTGAGTCCATTGTTGGCCAGTTCGTATTGTCAGAACTGAACGAGGAGGACACAAATGCAGGCTCAGACATAGGGCAGATCCTATTTAATCGGTCCAGTCGGTACACAGGTAAGCCAACGCTGAAGCAACAGTAATCTAGGAGCCGGCAAAAACAGTGGTCGAAAAACAGGCAGAGGTCGAGTAACAAAGTCACAATATTTCTGGAGCTGGAACTGATACCAGGTAGCATACACAACAAACTGGCAAAGAAACCTAAAACACAAAGGCTTAAATACAGACTTAACAGGGGATAATGAGACACAGGTGAAACAGATCAGGGCGGGGTCAACAATCACATGAGGGTAAACGACCCGACAGGAAATGGCACCTGAAACAAGAGGAGATGTGAGGCACCAAAACAAAACAAGAATGCAAACTCAAATACTCAAAACCAATAAGGAACAGAAACTAGATTAAACGCGAGACCTGACAAGAACTTGATATGGGAAGAAGTTAACACATTCATTGATAGCAACAGAGAAGTTGTGTATCAGGAAGAAACAGATATTTCACTAGCTGCCTGCTTGAGGGAAACTGAGAAAGAGAGAAATGAATTATGGTTGCAGGGTACCAGATTAATTGATACACAGAGGAAACAAATGGAATCAGAACAGAACGTGATCAAGGTGAAATCTAATATGAGCCAACTATGGAACCTCATCCAGGAGATTGGCAAGAAACAGAATATACTGCTGTGCTCAGTGCTGTCTTGGGAAGAACACAGAAGACATACCCAGTGGGATGAAGACAAGAAGAAGATATTCAATGGTTTCATGAAAAAGGCCGAGAAGTGGTAATCTGAAATTTTGTCACAAGTTACGAGCTTAGTAGCTGGAAGTGCGAAGCAACAAGGTGCCAGAATGGAAGATGAATTTAGACGATGAGACAATGTCTCCAATATATCTTCACGAGGATCAAGACATAGATCTGGTTCTTCAGCCAGTTCGGTTTTGAGGGCTTCTGCTCAATTGGGAGCAAAGGCTGAGTTAGCAGTGCTCTCAATGGAAGTGGATGCCATGAAGAAAAAACATGAGATCGAGCGAGACATGAGGCGACATCAAGATGAGATGGTGCGACAGCAAGAAGAGATGAAGCGAGAGATAAGGCAACAAGAGGAATAGATGATGTGATGTAGGGAACAACTGGAATTAGACTCAAAGATGGTGGTGGCCAAAGCCAGGAAGGACATTCTGGAAAGTGAGGGGTCAAGATTCAGCTCTAGATCGTCAAAGATGATGAGCTCTAGACCGAGAGAGAAAACTGCTCTGAGTGAATTGGCAGTTGGATCAATTCCACAATCAAGGTCCACCAGATTTCTAGGCTTTGAAAACCCATTGGAACAAAGGAAGATGGGTAAAACTGCATCTCAGCAAATGAGTGCTAGATCAAAACCAATTACTATTGGAGCGTCTGTGGATGTTCGAGACAAACCAATAGCGGACCATGCTTTTTCAAGGCCTGGTGCACAGGCTCTAGCAAGCCAGTTTGTATCACGATTCAAGATGTTTATCAACAGATGGAGCCAAGACAGAGTTATCAGGATGGATTATTGACACTGTTGAATAGGCAATCTGAATTCAACGAGATTATAGCTCGACAAAATAACTATCTCATTCTACCACCAGTAGAAATTCCTATGCATGGTGGAGATCCTTTGGAGTATGAAACTTTCGTAAGGGCACTAGAGGAGGCATTAGAGATGAAAGTTAAGGATGAAAAAGAGGCTTACGATTTCTGGTGACGTATACAGATGCAAGTGTGAAGGTACTTGTAGAAAGTTGTCAGATGGATCCAGGCAACCAGGGCTATAGAAAGGCAAGAAGATTACTAAAAGAATGTTTTGGTGATGAACAGAGGATTGCGAATGCATACATTGAGAAGGCCCATGCTTGGAAAGAAATCAAGCCAGAAGATGTGGAAAAATTGAGTGATTATGCAATATTTCTGAGAGATTGTTGCAGCTCGATGAGAAATCTCAGCTACATGGAGGAAATGAATCTTGCAAGTAATATGAGAATCATCATTAGCAAGTTGCCCAGAAGAATGTGAGAAAAGTGGAGAGATAGGGCAGGCGAAATATGAGGTAAGAGCAATCAAGTAGCCAGGCTACCAAACCTGGTGGAATTTTTAGACAAAGAAGTACGGTACATGTCAGACTCATACAATGGAACCATTGAAGATCGCAGACCACTTGCAACTTATAAAGGTTCTACCTTTACCAAAACAGAAGATCTGAACCTAAGAGAAGTAGTTTTGCTATCACGATCGTATCTGTGGAAAAGATAGATGAAAGAAAAAGAAAGGTGTCTACTAGCAAGCAAATAGTATTTGCTTGCTAGTAGCAAAGTATTTTGTTTGTTATGTGATGAAGTTGGTCACACCATAAGATGGTGTCGAAGATTCAAGATGAAAGAATATGAAGACAACATGGATTTCTTGAAAGCCAAGGGAATCTGTTTTGAATGTTTGAAAAGAGGATATATCGGAAGAGACTTATAGTCCTATAATTTGTTATAAGTACAATCAATATCATCCTGAAGCACTTCACATTGAAGAAGAGCTACCAGAGCATTGGGAAGAAGAAAAATAACTGGAACAAGCGGATGATGAAATACCAGAGCAAATAGAAGAAGATGAACAGGAACAAACAGAAGAGGGCAAGAAGGACCTTGAGTCCATAATAAAGTTATGATTATTATTATTATTATTATAAGCCAACTACTAGAAATGCTATCACCTCGCCTCAAGTAACTGCTTATATTGGGGCCGGGGCAGATGCTCGTAATTTTTCTATCTTACCAGTGCAAGTAAGGAACAGCAAGACGAATGCAGTGTTGCAAACATATGCTTTTCTGGATCATGGAAGTTCGACTACCTTTTGCATAGAAAGCCTGACGAGAAGGCTGAATATCACAGAAGAGACTAAGATTCAATTACATACCATGACTAAAGATAAAAAGAGCATAAGTCATTGCATTACGAATATGGAGATATCCAGTTTGGATGGAAAAAATTTCATACCGATATCAGAAGTGTTTACACATGGAATTATTCCTGTTGGTCGGCAAAATATACCAAGACACGAAGAATTAAAACAATGGCCTTACCTGAAGGATGTCAAGATATCTGAAATAGATTCTAGTGTTGATCTACTTATCGGAATGAATGTTTTGAAGGCTTTGGAACCTATACAGATTATTAGGAGCCAAGGTGAATGACGGTATGCTAAGAAAACCCGACTTGGATGGGTTATCTATGGCACCTTGAAAAGGAGCCACAAAATCGGAAATCAGATGAACTGTCCTGCCATTGCTGTTAATCAAATGTCTACTGATGAATTAGAAAAGCCGGTGATGAAGGATCTCTTTGAAGAATAACTTCTACAAGCATGATTGCTTAAAATCTATGTCTACTGAGCATGGATATGATATAGTTGGGATCACGGAGACATGGGTCCAGGGTGACAAAGGCTGGGAGCTGAACATCCAGGGATATTCAATATTCAGAAGGGTTAGACAGAAAGGAAAAGGAGGTGGAGTAGCGGTGTTGGTTAGAGAGGAGATTAACGCAATAGAAAGGAAGGACATTAGCTTGGAGGATGTGGAATCGATATGGGTAGAGCTGCGAAACACTAAGGGGCAGAAAATGCTAGTGGGAGTTGTGTACAGGCAACCTAACAGTAGTAGTGGAGTTGGGGATGGCATCAAACAGGAAATTAGAAATGCGTACAACAAAGGTAAAACAGATATAATGGGTGACTTCAATCCACATATAGATTGGGTGAATCAAATTGACAGGGGTGCTGAGTGGCGGTATAGTTTTCTAAACCAACATGTAGAGGAACCAACGAGAGAGCAGGCTATTCTAGACTGTGTATTGAGTAATGAGGAAGGGTTAGTTAGCAGTCTTGTTGTGCGTGGCCCCTTGGGCAAGAGTGACCATAATATGGTTGAGTTCTTCATTAGGATGGAGAGTGACATTGTTAATTCAGAAACAAGGGTTCTGAACTTAAAGAAAGGTAACTTTGAGGGTATGAGATGTGAATTGGCCAAGATAGACTGGCAATGGAAGACATTTAAAGACTGCATGGATGAACTACAACAATTGTTCATCCCAGTTTGGCAAAAGAATAAATCAGGGAAGGTAGTGCATCCGTGGATAACAAGGGAAATCAGGGATAGTATCAAAACAAAAAATGAAGCAAACAAATTAGCCAGAAAAAGCAGCCTACCAGAGGACTGGGAGAAATTCAGCAGAGGAGGACAAACAGCTTAATTAGGAAAGGGAAAATAGATTTTGAAAGAAAACTGTCAGGGAACATAAAAACGGACCGCAAAAGTTTTTATAGATATGTGAAGAGAAAAAGATTAGTTTAAACAAATGTAGGTCCCTTGCACTCAGAAAATGGTGAATTGATCATGGGGAACAAGGACATGGCTGAGCAATTGAATAACTACTTTGGTTCTGTCTTCACTAAGGAAGACATAAATAATCTGCTGGAAATAGCAGGGGACCGGGGGTCAAATGAGATGGGGGAACTGAGTGAAATCCAGCTTAGCCGGGAAGTGGTGTTAGGTAAATAAAATGGATTAAAGGCTGATAAATCCCCAGGGTCAGATAGGCTGCATCCCAGAGTACATAAGGAAGTAGCCCCAGAAATAGTGAATGCATTAGTGATAATTTTTCAAAACTCTTTAGATTCTGGAGTAGTTCCTGAGGATTGGAGGGTAGCTAATGTAACCCCACTTTTTAAAAAGGGAGTGAGAGAGAAAACGGGGAATTACAGACCAGTTAGTCTAACATCGGTAATGGGGAAAATGCTAGAGTCAGTTATTAAAGATGGGATAGCAGCACATTTGGAAAGTGGTGAAATCATTGGACAAAGTCAGCATGGATTTATGAAAGGTAAATCATGTCTGACGAATCTTATAGAATTTTTCGAGGATGTAACTAGTAGAGTGGATAAGGGAGAACCAGTGGATGTGTTGTATCTGGACTTTCAGAAGGCTTTCGACAAGGTCCCACATAAGAGATTAGTATGCAAACTTAAAGCACACTGTATTGGGGGTTCAGTATTGATGTGGATAGAGAACTGGCTGGCAGACAGGAAGCAAAGAGTAGGAGTAAACGGATCCTTTTCAGAATGGCAGGCAGTGACTAGTGGGGTACCGCAAGGCTCAGTGCTGGGACCCCAACTATTTACAATATATATTAATGATCTGGATGAGGGAATCGAATGCAACATCTCCAAGTTTGCGGATGACACGAAGCTGGGTGGCAGTGTTAGCTGTGAGGAGGATGCTAGGAAGCTGCAAGGTGACTTGGATAGGTTGGGTGAGTGGGCAAATGCATGGCAGATGCAGTATAATGTGGATAAATGTGAGGTTATCCGCTTTGGTGGCAAAAACAGGAAAGTAGACAATTGTATGAATGGTGGCCGATTAGGAAAAGGGGAGATGCAACGAGACCTGGGTGGCATGGTACACCAGTCATTGAAAGTAGGCATGCAGGTGCAGCAGGCAGTGAAGAAAGCAAATGGTATGTTAGCATTCATAGCAAAAGGATTTGAGTCTAAGAGCAGGGAGGTTCTACTGCAGTTGTACAGGGTATTGGTGAGGCCTGTTCTGGAGTAGTGCGTACAGTTTTGGTCTCCTAATCTGAGGAAAGACATTCTTGCCATAGAGGGAGTACGGAGAAGGTTCACCAGACTGATTCCTGGGATGGCAGGACTTTCATATGAAGAAAGACTGGATAGACTCGGCTTGTACTCGCTATAATTTCGAACATTGAGGGGGGGATCTTACAGAGACTTACAAAATTCTTAAGGGGTTGGACAGGCTAGATTCAGGAAGATTGTTCCCAATGTTGGGGAAGTCCAGAACAAGGGGTCACAGTTTAAGGATAAGGGGGAAGTCTTTTAGGACCGAGATGAGAAAATCATTTTACACACAGAGAGTGGTGAATCTGTGGAATTCTCTGCTCAGAAGGTAGTTGAGGCCAGTTCATTGGCTATTTTTAAGAGGGAGTTAGATGTGGCCCTTGTGGCTAAAGGGATCAGGGGGTATGGAGAGAAGGCAGGTACAGGATACTGAGTTGGATGATCAGCCATGATCATATTGAATAGCCTATTCCTGCACCTATTTTCTATGTTTCTATGTTTCTATGGAAGCAATTCTACCAGTAGAACATCTGACTTATCTTTGCAATAAGGGAGGATTTATACTTTCTAAGTGGAACAGCGACAATTATGAAAGCATTCCACTGGAGGACAGAGCCAAAGAAACCAGAGAGTTGGATTTGGACGAAGACGATCTGCCAATGGAGATAGCATTGGGAGTTACTATTGTGGTACAACTGAAATATGTTAACACAGAAGAAAATCCTGTGAATGTAGTTTCCAGAGAACTGACAGTGAACCGTTTCTTAAGCGGTAAGAAATGGATCAATGAACTAAAATAGTAAGATTAAACGAGAACTTACCAGTTTGAAGTTTCATCTTGATGTTATGAGGAGTTACGATGAGCGATTACGTAAAGAAGGCCATCAGTCGTCATGCGCGTCAATCTTCAAAGCAGCGGTGTGGAATCACAGATAAAAGAAGTTGACCTAAAGATAGTAAGATTTGGAGAACTAGAAAGTACCAGATGACCTGATAATATGAGGGTTGTGAGCGGTGGGCACGTAATCGCTCATCGTAACTCCTCTTGAAATCAAAATCAAACTTCAAACTGGTAAGTTCTCATTTAATCTTACTATTTTACTTCGGAGTCACGTGAGTGACTACGTGAAGATTTCAAAGCTCTGTGATTTCACGCCAGTTCGAATCCAGGCATCACACTATGAATGGATTGACCATGGGTGAGTGAGAAAATATTAATGCATTCAGACATAACATAGTTAGGTAACAAAACTAATGCTTTAACGCAAAACAAAACGATAGTGACCCCGCTCAACCGGGGAGGAAACTATAAACAGAATTCAAAATGGTATGTGCAAACACCCCCGGTCCGGCAATGGGTTTATTATAAAACCGGAGGAACATCCTTTCATTGGCCCATCCTGCCGCCGCTAGGATGCTGTCGAGGGGCACGTCCATAGCCCTTGCTGCCGACGTTGATGCAGCCCTGGTGGAGTGAGATTTGTAAATGTCAGTATCTGCTCCTGCAACTACCAGTACCTCTTTAACCATCTGGAAATGGTTTGTGTTGACACCCTATAGTGTGGATTTTTGCGGCTGATTAGGACAGCTAACTCTGAGCCTCTGAGGCTCCTGGTGACTGTAATATACTGGTGCAAGTGAGCGACCATACATAGTCGTGGATCTTCAGGGTATGTCAGGAACTCAAGCCTGGGCCCCGGCACCCCGACCCTGCTCTGTTTAACTAAACCATAAATGACGAAGGTTATGGTGTTGGCAGTGGTGTGCATGTTGTCGAGTCGCAGTTTGTGCAGAGTCTGGACTCGTTGCGCTGTAATGAACGCCATTAGCATGACCACCTTGAGGGTGAGCTTGTGTAAGGATAATGTGGTGGCTGGGGCCCACTGATGGAGTAGTGCTAGCACCACGCTAACATCCCATGTGTCGGTATATCGTGGCCTGAGGGTGTAGTGTTGTATATGCCCTTCATGAATCTGGTAATAAGGGGTGCTTTCCCAATGGGAGGGCCCCCATTCCCAGTACTAAATATGAGGACAGTGCACTCCTGGCACTGTTGATGGCACTATAACCTAATTTCTGGTCATGATATAAGGTAGACAGAAATTTCAGTATGTCCGTGATGCACACAGTGTCACATGTGATGTTGGATGCCCGGCAATACGTCTCCCACTTCTTGATGTGGGAGACGTACTGCTTTTGTGTGCTGTCCCTCAAGGCCGCTGTAATTACATCCACCATTTGATCAGCCAGTCCAAGTCCCAGGGAAGGTCTCCTCAGAATCTGCAAGCCAACAAATTGATTTGGTCATGTAGTGGATGATGGTTCTCCATTACCGGGTGTACCAGCAGCTCCCTGATGTTGGGGACAGCCATCAAAGGCTGTGTCATGATTCCCAGGAGAAGCGGGAACCAAGATTGCAAAGGCCAATCTGGCACTACCAAAATGCGTGTGGCATTGTCTTGCTTTATTTTGACCAAGCATCGGCTGATGAGGCAAATATACAGGGAAAATATACAAGAACATTCCTCCCCAATGCAGTGTGAATGCATCGACTGCTACTGCCCCTGGGTCTGGCTCCCATGAAACATATTTGGGTAACTGGTGATTCAACCTGGAGGCAAATAAGTCAATATCCAGCGTGCCATATCGGGCAACAATGTCGGTGAACACGACATGATTCAACATCAATTCCGTGTTATCATTGAATTTCCGTGATCTATTGCCCGCCACCATATTATATCTACCTGGCGGGTAGATAGCTGTGACCCAAATGTTCCTTGCAATACACCAATGCCAAAGGAGGTTTGCCAATTTATCACATGATACAGATTTTATTCCACCTATGTGATTGACATACGCCACTGCCGTGGTGTTGTCAATCTGTAGTTGAACATGATTGCATACTGCTGCAATAAGCCTTTAAGCCATAGAGTGTTCCCAACAACTCTAAGTAGTTGATGCCATATTGCTGTAGGATTAAGGATTCCTGCACATTCCATCTGCCCCCGCAGCTGGAGCTGGTGTCTTTTGCCCCCCAGCCGAGGCCACTCACATCGGTTTGTATTATTACCGATGGTGTGTCAATTTGAATTTTCTTAGAACAGTGATGTATATTGGTAGCACACCAGTATAATTCCACAATGGCATCTGGTGGTAAGTGCATATGTTCCCCGAATTGGCCTGCATGAGATTTGAGGGCCCGTTCCTTGCACTTTGTCAATTTTGGTAGTGCAAAGGTCCGAAGCGTACAGCTGGAATGGCTGCCACAAGCTTGCCAATTATGCTTGCTACTTGTCTGATTGTTGGCTGCTGGTTAGCAATTAGCTTATTGCAGGCTTCCATCAAGTCTGATTGCTTGCCACCTGGCAGAGTCACCGACATTTGAATTGAGGTGATTGTAAACCCTAGGTAATTAATTACCCTAATTGGAGTCAATTTGGACTTAACTGGGTAGATTAAGAATCCCAGCCTCTCAAACATGAGTTTGGTAGCTAAAACAGATGCAATTGCTGATACCTTTGTGTCCCCAATTATTAGAATGTCATCCAAATAAGCCATCACAATGTGGTTCTGTGCTCGTAGCTGTCCCAGAACCGGTTTTAGTAATTTTGTAAAAAGTCTGGGAGCTGAAGTCAGCCCATTTGGCAAGGCCTTGAATTGCCACATCTGCCCCATCCAGTTAAATTTCAAATATCTCATGTGTTCTGTGTGTATTGGTATGGAGTAGTATGCATCTTTTAGATCTATGCAAGCCATATAACATCCTTTGGAAACTAGCTTGATAGCTGTACCAAAGTTGCCCATTTTAAAATGTTTATACTGCACATGGGTATTGAGTTCCGTCAAGTCTAGGATAATACGACTTCCTGCATCCTTCTTTTGCTTGGGAAAAATGTTCGATACAAATTGGTGTGATTCCTGGCTGTAAAGAAGGTTCATGGACACCAATGGATCTTTACTACTTTAATGAACATACATTATTGGCGGGTCTGTTATCAGAGCAGGTGCGCCTCGCAGGGAAAACACACTCAGTTTGCTCTGGGACGAGCCAGAGTCAGACAGGGGGAGTTCATCATCCTGGAGATGGGAACCAAACGCGGTATCATCACTGTTTTTGTAGAGGAAGGATGTAGATGATATGTGAGAATGATGGGGCACTGGAGGTCAAAGTACTTCAACGTTGGCATGCTGATCAGCTTGGATTTGAGGGTGTTGAATGCTTTCTGGTGTTGCGGGAACCAGGCCCAGGCAGTATCCTTTTTCACCAGGTCCATCAGAGGGGCGCTCAGTTCACTCAGATCAGGGATGAACTTTCCCAGGTAGTTGACCATGCCCAGGAAGCGCTGTAGGCCAGGCACGTCGGCAGGTGCAGGCATCTCGGATATTGCGGCCGTCTTCTGCGGGTCGGGCTTCAGCCCCGATGCTGTGAAGACATGCCCCACATAGGTGACCTCAGGGACCCGGAACCGGCACTTCTTCGGGTTGAGCTTCAGGTTGACTTCTCGGGCCCGCTGCAGCACCTGGCGAAGATGGTGGTCATGCTCAGCGACATTCTTCCCGTAAACCAGGATGTCGTCGACAATGATGACACACAGGAGCCCGGCAAACAGTTGTTCCATGGTCCTTTGGAACACCTCGCTGGCAGAGTTGATCCCAAACGGCATGCGGAGGAAGCGATACCTGCCGAAAGGCGTACTGAAGGTCGTCAGGTGCGAGGATCGCTCGTCCAGAGGTATCTGCCAGAACAAACTCTTGGCATCAAGAACCGAGAACACAGTGGCCGGGCCGACCTGTGCAGCGACATCCTCCACCATCCACATAGGATAATGCGGGCACTTGATGGCCAAGTTCAAGTCCTTAGGGTTGATGCAGATCTGTAGTTCACTCTTATCCTTCTTCGCAGTGACAACCATAGTAGAGACCCACTGGGTGGGGACTGTTACTGGCTTCAGGATGCCCGTGGCCACCATCTCAAGAGTAGACTCGACCTTGCCCCTCATGGCGAAGGATACGTGGTGCAGAGGACGGACAACCGGTGTGATGTCGGGGTTGAGGGCAATCTTGTAGCTGCAGGGCAACTTCCCCAGCTTCGAGTCAAAACGGTCCGGGTATTCGGCCAGCGGGTTCGTGGGTGCCTCCACCAGGTGGACATCACTGTGGAAGCTCACCAATCCGAGGTCCTGGCAGGCCTCCATGCCGAGCAGGGGGGGCACATTTACCGTCTGGCAGAAAGAAAGAGAGGGGCCGAGAGGTCTTCAGCACCTTGCAGTGGAGAGTGGCCTTCCCCACAGGAACAAGTACGCCACCCCTATAGGCACACAAAACAGCACTGTCTGTGGAAACAATCTCATTATTTCTTATCTTCTCGAACAGGCTTGTTGACATAACATTGGCAGCAGCCCCCGTGTCCACCTTAGCAGAGAAGGCCATGCCATTCACCGTGACTCGGACGGTCAGGTCTGTTATCAGAGCAGGTGCACCTCGAAGGGAAAACACACTCAGTTCGCTTTGGGAAGAGCCAGAGTCAGACAGGGGAAGTTCATCATGCTGGAGATGGGAACCAGACACGGTATCATCACGTGTCAAGTAGCGAGAGGGTTTCTGCTGTGGCTGTGCAGGGTTCCCATGGGAGCGGCAGGCCGCCGAGAAATGGTTGGGCTTGTTGCAGAAATTGCAGGTTTTCCCCAACGCCTGGCAGACATTAGAACGATGCGAAACAAAGTTACAATTCGGACAGCGTTGATGCGGTCTGGAGCCCGGCGCAGGGCTTGCCCTCTGTCGCCGAGGAGCAGAGTACTGGCGACCGGTGAAACTGGCTGCGTGGACGACAGGGTCAGGTGGCTGTACAGCGGAGGAGACAGCCTCAGCTAAACGAGAGGCATGCAACACCTCATTGAATGTCAGATCAGGCTTACGTAGCAGCTCAGAGCACAGCTTGTCATCCCGTAGACCAAAGACCAAGATGTCACAGGTCAGAGTCTCAGGGGTCAGGACATGCAGGTCGCTTCGGCGAGCCAGTTGGCGCAGCGCGGCCACGAAATTATCAAGAGATTCCCCAGGGTTTTGGCATCGGGAGAACAGTTTGAAACGCTCTAGGATGTGGTTCGTGGGAAGGTCACACATCGCTGTAAATTTAGCAAGCAGACATACCGAATCCTGGACACTCTCACTTGATCCAGAAATGAATGACTCCGATCGCTCAAGCACTTGGGGACCAGCCAGGTTCAGCAGAAGGGAGGCTTTGACCACAGCGGCCACGGCAGGGTGAGCGATTGTAACATAATGCTCAAAGTCACGTCGGGACACACTCCAGCGATGAGTGATGTCTGCATCAAAGACTAAGATGTCAGGTTTACGACAGGCAGAAGCCATCACGCACGGGGAGGGGGTACTGGGACTAAGAAAATAAAACACGATAAACTGGAGACGCAGGAAGAAATATTTCTGCCGCCATGTAAAGAAGGTTCATGGACACCATTGGATCTTTACTACTTTAATGAACATACATTATTGCCCTAGCAGTACGTGGTCTGTCACGATCACTAGAGAGAGAGCTAGGGGTGTGAAGGTTACAATTATACTAGCTGGTGGGGGAGTGGTTATCATGGACATCGTCACTATCAATTAAAGGTGTATACACATATCATCTACACTGGCGAGACCTCTGAATCACCCCTTTTGTATGTTAAGCCTGAATTTCAGCTTGTATCTCAAATCTTTCCTGTTGTGAAAACACATATGTGCGATTTGATAAATTTTGAGTGGGTGGTGATGAGTCAAGAAGGAACTCAATTTTAAACCCCTGTACACGATGCAGTATGAATGGGTCTGCTGTAACCCAAATCCATTCATTCAAAAAATGTTGTAGCCTCCCCCAAATTTGTAAGTTAGAGGTGTGTAAATTGTCCCACAAGGGACTAGAATCTCCTACTTTGGGTGTTACAGCCTGTGTGGTCCTGTCCTCGGGAGAGCTGGAGTCTGCCTCCTGTCCCTGAGCCCCGAGGCTGTTTGCGCCTGGTGTGGTTCATAGCGATGAGCACCTGGGTGGAGTTGGGGCTCGGTTCATGAGGCGGAGAGTCTTGGCCTCGTCATCCAGCCTTTCGGACCTGCTTCGGCAGGTCTGCCCAAAGAGGTAGTTGGCCGGCTGTACATTGCTGGCCTTGCACAGTACCGCAAATATTGGGTTGCGTGCCGGCCATATTGCGCTCTTGCGCAGACAGTTTATCTCGAACAGGGCATTACAGTGGAGCCCCACAGCGTCCTGCTGTGTCTCCGTCAGTGGCCCGCCATCGATGGACCTGGCAAAAGCCGTTACCCCCGAGGCCAGTAATTTTAGAATTTTCTGGAGTTTTACCTCCTGGGCTCTTACCCCTGTTCCAAAATGGCCCCAGATGGCATGATTGATGGCCGGCACACTGAAGGAGGCACAGTTGACAGGTGTACTGTAGTGGCCGGTGGTCTCCTCCATAACCTGGTCCTTGAGCTGGTGCGAGGCATGGCAGTAAATGGTGGTGGCCAGCTCTTCGTCCAAGGGCTCTCTGGTTAGGGTAGGTATGGCAAACTTAGACATCAATAGAGGCACTGTGGCCCCTCGCTCCCTAGGGTGCTCCCCTGATGTGCCTCCCTGCTCTGAGTCAGGATACTGCTGACTCTGTGTACTTCCCTCTCCAGAGAGGTAGACACATCGCAGCCCTGTGTAAGGTGCTGCTAGCACGGGCTCCCGTGGAGACCCGGGCTGATACTGCTCCCTCCTCTGGAGCAGATCAGTCTGGAGGCACCTCTCCAACAGGTGCTCCATCTGGGAGAGGCGCCCACAGGTGCTTTCCAGTGTGGGAGGTGATTCCTCCGGCCCGGACACATCGGAGTCTACGGGTCTGGCAGACTTGTGTGTGGCTTTGTGCCCCAGCGGGGCTGCCACGGTGCTCTCCTGAAGCACCACGTCTGCTGCCGCTGGTTCCAATACCGGCGGCCTGGAAGGTGACTTGGACAGCCGTCTGCTACCCGCAGCACCGCGGTCTTCCGTAGCCGTCTTCACAGACCACCTCCGCACCTTCGACATGGTAGGTTCGTTCTGTTGGTAGAAAGCTAACAACCGAACCTGCCAAACAACGACCATAGGTAACTTTTTTAAAAAACAATTACCTCGGTTTTTAAAACTTACCGCTGGAGAGATGCAATGCGCCAGCCAGTCAGTCATTGGCGCATGCTTCAGACGTAATGATGCGCATGATGACTGACGACCTTCTTCACGTAGTCACTCACGTGACTCCGAAGTAAAATATCTCTGCAAGCCAGACAGAGAGTGACCAAAGCTTGAGCTGGAATTTGAAATCGCTGCTAAAGATTCGGACATTAAATCAAACTTAACGGTGAACTTTATTGCTAAACATCCTGTTATTCTTTTGAATGATTTTCATACCTCAACATTGCTGTTACAGCACATCAATTAGTTGATCAGACATGTAGGAAGACGCTTCATGCTGTCAAAGCTTTGGAATATTATCTTTTGGATTATATACTGGGTTTCATTTCTGATTTTAAGGGATTGGTATGCACAATACGACTTTGAATTAAACCACTGTTGGAATAAGATTAATAACTATGTTGTGTTTGCTTCTAGAAGGTGAAAGTGAAGATGGAAGAGTCGATGAAGAATTCTGATTGCGGATATATAGTGCATGCTATTTTTTCCTCGTTAGTATAGTGGATTAGTATCCCCGCCTGTCATGCTGTAGACAGGGTTCAATTTCCAGACGAGGAGCCACAGGGTTTTATTCCCTAACCTTTTGATTTTGATATATGTATAGCCTTTATGGCCACTTTATTAATGTTTATTAGTAATTGTCTCATTATATATTCAGAACAATTAGGGGCATAGAACATGTAGTGGCCATTTGGTCTGTTTTGCAAGTCATTGATGATGGCATGTGCCTTTAAATTTTAGACTGCCCGTTATATGGTGGGTGGGATTTATGATGTGTTTTTGGGCGTGTTTTGGAGCTTAGATGCTTGCGCAGAAGTTTTGTTTTTTAGATTAGTTTGGAGAGACGATGGAGAAGGTCAATCCTTCGACCATGCCGCTGTTACGGAGACACGAGGAGTTTTCTAATGTCTAAAGTAATAAGTTGGAGTTCGAAGAAGATTGTAGTAACGAGTCGGAAGAAACTTGGATGTATCTTACTGTTTTCTATCAACAATAAAGCATTTATTTATCAAAAGACTGTGTTTTGAAGCCATATCTGAGAAGAAGCTCTGAAGGTCTCTGAGAGTGAGCTTGCATGCATTTAGAAGACCCCCTTCAACCATTCTCATCCAAATAGCAGCTAGGGTGCTAATTACCTGAAAGATATGAAAATCTGCTGCTACAGTCATGTTTAGTATTTTGTTGCATATCCTTTGCATGCAATAAATGCTTGAAGTCTGCAATTCATGGACATCACAAATTGCTGGGTGTCTTTTCTGGTGATGATCTGCCAGGCCTGTATTACAGTCATCTTTAGCTTATGCTTGTTTTTGGGGCTAGTCCCCTTCAGTTTTCTCCCCAGCATATAAAAGGCATGTTCAATTGGGTTCAGATCGGGTGATTGACTTGGCCACTCAAGAATTTACCATGTTGTAGCATTGAAAATCTCCTTTGTTGCTTTAGCAATATGTTTGGGATCATTGATTTGCTGTAGAATGAATCGTCAGCCAATGAGTTTTGAGGCATTTGTTTGAACTTGAGCAGATAGGATGTGTTTATAAACTTCAGAATTCATTATGCTACTATCAGCAGCAGTTGTATCATCAATGAACATAAGTGAGCCAGTACCTTCAGCAGTCATACATGCCCAGACCATAACACCCCCACCACTGTGTTTCACAGATGAGGTGGTACGCTTTGGATCTTGGGCAATTCCTTCTCTCCTCCATACTTTGCTCTTGGCATCACTCTGATATAAGCTAATCTTCATCTCATCTGTCCACAGGACCTTTTTTCCAGAACTGTGGTTGCTCTTTTAAGGCAAACTGTAACCCGGCCATCCTAATTTTGTGAATAACCAGCGGTTTGCATCTTGCAGTGCAGCTTCTGTATTTCTGTTCATGAAGTCTTCTGCGGTCAGTGGTCATTGATAAATCCACATCTGAAGTGTGTTTCTGATCTGTTGGACAGATGTTTGGGTTTTTTTCTTTATTATAGAGAGAATTCTTCTGTCATCAGCTGTGGAGGTCTTCCTTGGCCTGCAAGTCCCTTTGCGATTAGTAAGCTCACCAGTGCTCTTTCTTCTTAATTATGTTACAAACAGTTGATTTTGGTAAGCTTAAGGTTTGGCTGATATCTCTAACAGTTTTATTCTTGTTTTACAGCCTCATAATGGCTTCTTTGAATTTAATTGGCAGAGTAGTCCTCACTAGACTAAGTGGGACCCGTTGGGTCCCATGTTCACATGGGAGGGCTGGTACCCTGACGCAATATTCCACCTCTCGACCAATTCCAATATTGGTGGCCAGTGGAGGGACTTTCTGGAGTGCTGGCATGGGTTCTTGGAGTGGCAGCTCAGTCCCTCAAGTCTAATGTGCTGGCAGCTCACTCATGGCTCGTGGGCTGGCAGTTGACTCACAGCTATTCCTTGAAATTCCATTTCAAGCAGGGTGCAAGGCCACCAAATTCAAGTGCAGTTTCATTCCACTTCAAGCAGGGTACAAGGCCACCAAATCCAAATGCAGTTTCATACCATTTGAAGCAGGGTGCAAGGCCACCAAATTCAAATGCAGTTTCATACCACTTGGAGCAGGGTGCAAGGCCACCAAATTCAAGTGCAGTTTCCTACCACTTCAAGCAGGGTGCAAGGCCGCCAAATTCAAGTGCAGTTTCATTCCACTTCAAGCAGGGTACAAGGCCACCAAATTCAAATGCAGTTTCATACCATTTGAAGCAGGGTGCAAGGCCACCACATTCAAATGCAGTTTCATACCATTTCAAGCAGGGTGAAACCACCATAAAACCACCAAAAAATCACACACAACACCAAACTCACAGTTCAGTAGACATTCAGTGTGTTCAGTTGATTCACAGCTCAGACAGAGTCGTGACCTCTCCCTCCCCCATCATGCAGATACTGAGCCACACCCACACTTCCGGGTTTTATAACCACTCCCACCTAAAAAGGTGTGGCCTTCATGGCGTGATTGACAGGAGAGAGATTCTCAAAAAAATTTAAACACTAATAACACTTTTATTTTTCATTGATGGGAAGAATCCTCTGCACCTGATGAGCGGAGGGGGACTGAGTAAGATGGCCAAAAATCACAATTTGTAGTGCCGTTTACTTCAACCCAAAGCACCCAAACCACCATTTGCAGTGCCTTTGCTTCAACCCAAAGTAACCAAACCACCAATTGTTGTGCTCTTTACTTCAAACCAACCATATTTTCATTTTCAAACCACATTCAGGGCACTGAAGGTCAGTAAAACCACACACAGTTTAGTAGACACGTGTTCACTGTTATTCACAGCTCAGACTGAAAGACATGACTCTCTCACTTCCCCCATCTTGCAGAGACTGACTGAGGCACAACACTTCCGGGTTTTATAGTCCCTCCCCCCTCCCCCTCGCACCAGCAGGGGCAGCAGAGAGAATATCATCATTTTATAAAACATTAATAAGTCTTTTATGTTTCATCAATGGAAAAAATCCTCTGGTCCAGCTCAGCGGAGCGGGACTCTGAGCGAGGTGGCCAAAAATGATGGCCATAAGTGGCGGCGTTCTCTCGGAAATCAAATCGCAGTGAGGCAAAAGCGGTCAAGATCTTACTTTTAGTAATATAGATGTTGATAAACAGCAATAGAAGTTTCCAAAGGTGATGGGAAGACTGGAGGGAAAAGGACTTCCGGTGGGGCATTGTTGGAGTAAGCCACGCGCCAGCTAGCTCCGTGGAAAATCAGGAGGAGGAAGTAGGCCCGAGTGAGGCCGCAACCTCAATTTCAGCGTTGTCCCAAGAAGAAATTTCTAAACAGGGTCAGAAGGTAAGACCTAAAAAAATGGAATGGAGCACTTCCATAACATTATTTCAGAAGAAATATCTGTCATAAGGGAAGAACTGAATATTTTTAAAGAAGAATTATCAGATTCATTTCACACTGTCCATACAAAAATTCTGGAAGAATTGTCCACCTGGAAGGACGAAGTAAGCGGAAAAATAAACCGACATATGGAAGAGGTAAACGCTAAATTTAATAAATGGCAATCCAAGCTTAACTCTAAGTTGGGTCCAGTTATTAATATAGTAAATCAGCATACTACAGCTATAACTGAATTATAGAGTCAATTGCTCAGACAAGTGCTGACACTATGAAAAGGGCCTTAACTTAGACCAAGCGTTTATCAGAATTATTGAATAAAATCTCTGAAAAATGTATTGATTTGGAGGGACGTTCGAAACATCAGATCTTGAGAATCGTGGGAATCAAAGAGGGCAGAGAGGGAAATAAAAACCCTCGTGAATTTGCTGCCAATCGTCTACAAAAGGTTTTAAATTTAGATACAAAGCCTCTATTGGATCATGCACATAGGGCATGGAGATCACGTCAGATCACTAATGCCCCCCCAAGACATTTGATATTGAAGGAGCATAATGACCACGATTTGGAAGACATTTTGACAAAAATTACCGGCAACAGTAACCTATCATTTGAAGGAGATAATATTCGTATTTTCAGAGACTATCCCACAGAGGTCGTCAAGAGAAGAGCACTTTCCAACAAGACAAGAGGAATTCTCAAGAAGATTTCAAACCTAAGATTTGGACTGTTGTATCCTGCAAAACTCCGAGTTACCTGCATGCATAAGGAACACTTTACCGATCACAAGGAAGCATTTGAGTTCTCCCAGGACATTGAGAAATCAGCGGAGTGATGAACAACATCTCCATGGGGTCATCACTTGGCGGAGAACAAGTGGAACTTTAAGTCGTTATACTTAAATGATAGTTGAGCAGTTATCTTGCTATTAACTTACTACTATTATTATTTAGTAGTAAATATTAATAATTATTACTAACTATTATTAATTATTATTAATGATATTTTTAGTTAGTTACAAATAAGAAATGTAATTAATACCTAATGCAGGTATTTCATTTTATTCCATTTTTTTATAAAAAGAAAAACATTTATTATTATTTTGTTTTTTAATAATTAACTAATATTGGACTAATATTTTTAAACTAATATTTTTGACCAATAGAAAATTCCCCACCACTGGATTAAAAATCCTTCAGACCTAAGTCTCTCTTTTTTCTCCCCTCCCTTTTACAAATTGTTATTACTCAGATTTTTTTGTCTTTTAAAACACGGAACTAGCCTTTTAACAAGGCTACGGAAGTCCTCAGAATTTTAACCACACTAATGTGTCTATCACAAACTACGCTTACCGTAGTTGTAGTTTTTCTATCTTTTTTGCACCCTACTAACTTTCTATCTACCTATCTTAGCTTTAATTATATAAATATTAAATTTAATGATAAGATTTTTTATGGAGATATGTTCAAGATGAAGATGTATCAAATTTAAAATTCACCAATCCTGTGTTCGGGTGGAATACCAGACTCAAGCTGTTGAACCATTTGAATTACATTTTGTAGTTGGAATATCAAGGTATTAATGAACCAATCAAGAGAGGTAAAGAATTAGCACATTTAAAATCACTCAAAGCTGATATAATATTCCTTCAAGAAACTCATCTTAAAAACGAAGCACAACATAGACTAAAAGCCAAATGGATTGCTAAAACATATAAGTTTTATATAAGTCTAGAGGGGTCTTATATAAGTGGCTTGCATAAGTCTAGAGGGGCTGCAATTTTAAATCCGTAAGGGTATACCTTTTAAACATGTGTTCACTCTTGCGGATATTGATGGTAGATATATTATATTGGTGGGTGAATTATATTCAGAAAAAGCAATCTTCCTTAACGTTTATGGTCCAAATTTTGATAAACCACTGTTTTTTAAGAAAACACTTAATACTATTCCGGAACTTACACAATACAAGCTCATAATTTGTGGAGACTTAAATTGCATTATACCTTTATTTAGATAGATCATCAAGGCAAAGGAAAATAAAATCCAAGGCAAGTGAATTATTAAATTAATATATTAATACTACCAATATCAAAGATGTCTGGAGAATAGAAAACCCTACTGGACCAGAATATTCATTTTACTCGCCAGTACATAAAACATATTCAAGAATAGACTATTTTTTAGTGGACTCCAAACTTATCCCATATACATACAACTCAAAATATCATAATATTATAATTACGGATCATGCACCTTAAACACTCATGGTTAAATTAAACGGTATAGATGAGAAGCAGGTATATTGGAGACTTAATCCTTCAAATTCTAAATGATAAAGCATGCTGCGAATACCTCACAACACAGATTAATATGTTCTTTCAGACAAACAATCTCACAGAAGCCCATGTCTCCCTTCTGCGGGAAACACTAAGCATTTGTGCGGGGAGCGCTTATCTCCTCCTTAAATCACATATATTCAGACCAAATTATAATACTTTATCAACATACTAAACAATTACAATTTGAATTTGGTGATAAACCACAAAAATTGCTAGTTTGTCAACTTTGCAAGTTAGATCAGGAAAAAAACAATTCATACAATCAGATCAGATACGGGAGAAACACTATCATTACCTAAGGACATCAATGACAGATTTTTCAAATATTATCAGACACTTTACTCAGCCAAAAAACAGACTGTACTATGAGAATGGAAACATTCTTAAAGAAATGTAATTTTTCAGGATTAGATCTGAGAGAGAGAGAGAATTATTAGGTGCTGATATTTCAATGAAAGATATTGAAGAGTCCATTAGATCCTTGAAAATGGAAAGGCTGCGGGCCCCGATGGTCTAAATTCTGAATTTAGTTTAAAAAATAATGATTTGATCGCCTACAGACATTATATAATTATGCTTTCACACAGCAGGTACTGCCAGAAACTTTCAATGAATCAACAATAACACTTACCAAAAACTGATAAAGACTAATATACTCAAATAGAATAGCTAATGTAGATTTAGCAGTCATCTCGTTAGATGCTGAAAAAGCATTTGATCAGGTAGAATGGCCCTATCTCTTTTCTGTGATGGAAATTTTTCAATTCGGTGAGAAGTTTTGTACATGGGTTCAACTCCTATACACTAATCCATCAGATAGAATATTGACAAATCAAATGTTATCACCCAAATTCATTCTATCTAGAGGTTGTGGACAAGGATGTCCACAACCTCTGTTACTATTTGCCTTAGCTATTGAACCACTTGCAGAAAGTATCAGAGCTCATCCAGAAATTTATGGGTACAATACTAAAGATACAGTTAATAAAATTTCTTTACATGCAGATGATGTATTATTATACATCACAAATTCAGAAACTAGTATTCCAAATTTATTAAATTTTATAACAAAATTTGGCTCATTCTCGGGATGTAGAATTAATTGGAATAAAAGTGAAATTATGCCAGTAACAGAACCAAACCCATACATTTGCAACAATCTCCTTTTAAAATAGTCTGCAAAAAGTTTAAATACCTTGGAATTTATGTGACTAAGAAATATGCGTCTTTATTTAAATCAAACTTTCCTCCCCTACTCAATAAACTACATGAGAATATTCAATATTGGAAAACGCTCCTCATTTCAATGTTTGGAAGAATTAATGCCATAAAAATGATTTTCCTTCCACAATTTCTGTACTTATTTCAATCAATCCCAATCTATCTTCCAAGAATTTTTTTTTTAACTTGACTCTATTGTTACAAGTTTTATTTGGGATTACAAAAACCATAGACCAAGTAAAAAACACCTGTGTAAATCTAAGATGAATGGAGGATTAATTTTTACCAAATTTTCTATTTCATTTTTGGGCAGTTAATATCAAAAATATGAAGCTCTGGTTGGAGGATATAGATCAACAACCAGATTGGTTAAAGATGGAAAAAGGAGACTGCCTACCTTTCGAAATTGGCGCGATTTTGTTAACCTACAAAATTGATTAAAAACATTTATAGTGGAAGCCCGGTAATACATAGTGGTATGCAAACATGGAAGCAATTAAAAAATATTTTTTAATTGAATAATTTATCACTTCTTCTTCCTCTTAAATAACCCCTCATTTAAACCGTCCGTGTTAGATAAAGGATTTGCAGAATAGAACTATGGAATTACAAAAGTCGGACAACTTTATCGAAAGGGTATCCCTCTTTCATTCCAGGAGCTACAACAGAATTATGGACTACATCAAAATATTATTTTTAGATACTTGCAATTTAGAGATTATATAAAATCACACACACAAGTGTACAAAACTAAGGACCCAGATGAATGTTTGAACAAACATCCTAACACAGATAAATTAATATCCTACATTTATAATATCCTGTTAGAAACTGAGGTCCTGTCGACGGAACCACACAGGCAAGCATGGGAAAATGAATTGGTTCAATCCATAACGAAGGATATATGGGATGAAAGCTTACAACATATACATTACTGTTCATTAAACACCAGACACTCTCTAATACAATTTAAAGTATTACATAGATTATATTACTCCAAAACAAAATTAAATAGAATGTTTCCAAATATCTCACCTATCTGTGATAAATGTCAATACCTAGAAGCCAACTTAACTCATGCCTTGGTGCATTGTATAACAATTAAAACATTTTGGTTGGATATTTTTTTTTTTTTCTGAAGTTGTTAATATTCAATTGGATCCCAATCCAAAATTAATAATATTGGGAATATCAGAACAAAGTATAAAACTTACAACAAATCAAATAAATGTATTGATTACAATATAATTACATGGAAAAAATTAATACTAAGATTTTGGAAAAATCCAACAACCCCACAATTAAAATGTGGATTACAGAAATGTCTGAGACTTTACTTTGGAAAAAATTAGATTTGTCTTAATTGACAAACCAGAATTATTTGTTAGAATATGGTCTCCATTTATTGATTTTTTTAAAGAGGTAAATTGGTTCAACACAGAAGCTGGACTGAAACCCGAGCTCAGGATTGGATGAATAACTATGCCTTATAATCTACGGACCTATCTCCAAAACTGTTATTGGTAATTTTCTTTGTTTTTGTTTTGTTTTTTCTCTCTCTCCTTTTTTTTCAGTTCTATCTTTATAAAAGAACAAGTCTATAGAAAGAACAGAAGCTTTGTATGAATCTAATTGATAAACAAACCGTGTTGCTATTATGTGTTTATATTTCAAATAAAAATATATTTTAAAAAAAGGAAGACTGGAGGAAAGACTATGTGCTTCTTCTTCCTCTTGCATATGGCGTGCACAGCCTAAAATTGTAGGACAACTTGTTCTATTTGATCTTATTTGATGGTGCATGCCGGGTTGATTGCATTCGTTGAAACAGGGCGGACCACGTGAAGGTTGCAATCTTCTACCCCGACTAGTTGCTGAGAGCTCTCTTATGCAAGCATTAAGGAGACAATTAAACACACCTGAGCAATTACAAACGCTTATGAAGCCATGTGTCCCAAACATTATGGTGCCCTGAAATAGGGGGGGGGGGGGACTATGTATAAACACCGCTATTATTTCTACATGGTGAAATCAAAATGTATAAAAATGGCCTTTAATAAAATCTGACAATTAGACACATGTGGTATTTTTCTATTCCAAATCTCAAATTGTGGAGCACAGAGGCAAATAAATAAATGATTGGTCTTTGTCTCAAATATTATGGAGGGCACTGTAAGATGCTGGTCAGGCCATATTTGGATTATTATCAGCAGTTTTGGGCCCACATATCTGAGGAAGGATGTGCTGGCATTGGCGAGGGTCCAAAGGAAGTTTATGAGAATGGTCCCAGGGATATTTGGGTTTATGTATGAGGAGCGATTGATGGCACTGCTCCTCTCTAGTTCAGGAGGATGAGAGGATACCTCATCAAAACTTACTGAATAAAGAAAGGCCAAGGTAGAATGGACATGCAGAGGATGTTTCTAGTCGTGGGAGAGTCTCGGACCAGAAGGCAGAATAAAAAGGCGTATCTTTAGAATGCAAATAAGGAGGAATTTCTTCAGCCAGAAGGTGATGAATCTTGAATTCGTTGCCACTGATGGCAAGGAGGATGATGCCATACTCTCAGCATCCATTTGGTAGTGAATCATCATATAACCTTTCTAAGGATCAATTCCAGGTGTACTGACAGCCCACTGATTCATTCTTAGACAGTCGATGCTTCTTTTTATTGTTCAGAAGCCACTGTGCCCCCAAGGATTGGTACTGGATGCAATGATTATCTCTGTTCAAATGGCTGCACATTCTGCTCAGAGCTCCATACATTCCTGCAGAGTGATACTGTAACGTCAGTGATGCCTCGAACAGAAGCTTGATGGAATAACAATAGAGCTGCTGAACATTCAGCTCCACTGTGTGAAGCAAAGTGACGGGTGCTCTGCTGTGTTCAACAGCTAGGATCTCTCACATTATTGTGGTTTGTTGTTCACTTCATAATTTATTCTAGATTTTACTTTAGACTTCAGAGATACAGGTTAGAAACAGACCCTTCGGCCCACCAAGTCTGCGCCGGCCAGCGATCCCTGTAAACATTAGGGATCACTAAACACTAGGGACAATTTCCAATTTTACCAAAGTCGATTATCCTCTGAACCTGCACATCTTTGGAGTGTGCGAAGAAAGCGGAGCAGCCAGAGAAAACCCACATCATCATGGGCAGAACGTACAACGTACAAGCTCTGTACAGACAGCACCCGTAGTCAGGATTAAACCCGGGCCTCTGGCGCTGTAAGGCAGCAACTCTACCACTGTGCCACTGTGCCACCCTAAATATATATGGAGACAAATTTGGTCCGATGAGTGAGGTCTGGCAACCCAGACACCAAGGGCATCACAGTGAAGGCTAAACCTAGGACAACCAGGTGAGTTCAAAAGGAATGTAGGAAACAGAATCCGGTCATCTTGAATGGAGCGTGGGAATCTTTAATGATTCTAAAGTGAACATGGGAATTGGGATCACAATGTGTTGAAAAATAATGTGAGAAATAGTGCATCAACGAGTTTAAAGGGAGCTCAGGAAACAGGGCCTGATGAGCCAGATGCCAAATCAGATTTCTGATCAATTGGATGGCAGGTAAGAGGGCAAGGTTACTTGTTGTGGTCAGAAGGGCACTTCATAAATCTCTTGATTCAATTGAATGCACAGCAGCAGCTAGAAATGATCATTGCTTCACTTGATTACTTCACACCCAGTTGCCTAACACACTCATTTGAAAGGTAGACACAAAGTGCTGGAGTAATGCAGCAGGTCAGGCAGCACTTCTGGAGCAAAAGGATGGGTGACGTTTTGGGTAAGGACTCTTCTTCAGACTGAAAGTATGGGGTGGTGGAAGATGTGGGCAAAGATCTGGAGGCAAGACCAGCACCAATACAGACTGGCCACAAATGGCCTCAGGTTCCTGGTAAGCCCTTTGGTGGCAAGGGAATGTGTCATCTCAAGTGGGAAACAATGTGGATAACTGTGGAACTGGCAAAACGACTTGGGTGGAGGACGGGGGCAAGGTTGGGGGGGGGGGGGGGGGAGGGAAGGGATTGTAAGTAGAGGTTATTTTAAATTAGAGAATTCAATGTTCATACCTCTCTCTACCTTAAAGAAATATGAGGTGCTGTTCCTCCAATTGTGTGAGGCCTCACTCTGGCAATTAAGGAGATGCAGGTCGAAATGGTAATGGGAAGAGGAGTTGAAATGGTTGGCAACCGGGCATTCCCGTTGGCTAAGGGGTCTGAGCGTAAGTGTTCAGTGAAATAGTTTCTGAGTACGTTTGATCTCGCCATTGTACAGGAGCTCACACTGGTTGCAGTAGATGAGGTTAGAAGTTAATGAAATTGCCACCAAATTATTAATGATGCAGTCTATCTTGCTGATCACTCTATTGATATACAGACCAAATTTGATAGCTGACTATTCCATCCATAAAGTCTTGGCAAAAGAAACACACAATAGCTGTGCAATGAAGTGCTTCAAACAGATATGTCTAACTCTACCCTTCAGTGATTCTTCAAACAACAGTGACTTTTCAATGACAGGTAGATCTCAAAGACAACAGCATAAGACATGGCATGACCTTCTGATGTTTGATATCTGTCAGTGCAAATGAGAATTTAAGATCATCCTCATATCTCCAAAGGCATCTGAACTAAATGTCTATGAGCTCCCACTCATCACTTTGTACAGCCGCACAACTTTTGAGAAACCATGCCCCTGTAAAGAGTCCTTCCAGCACCTTGTTTTGCTCCAGATTCCAGCATCTGCAGTTCCTTGTGTGTCCAAAATGCAATCATTCATTCCTGAACAGCTTCTGAACATTGCCAACAGCTCTTCCCGCATATGTTGGAGAAATTGACTTCCAATTGAAAATCGGTGGGGCAAAACATTGCTGATTAGAATCACAATTTTATGCGCATTTGCTCCGAAAAGCCTTGGGTCAAGTAACACTGAGGCAGGCAAATATGAATGGTGAAGGCAGCACACAGAGCATTTACCAAAGTAATGTGGACCATCAACAAACTAAAAAGATAACTGCAGCAGGAATTCAGCAATGGTGATAAAATACTGACTGAAGATGCTGGAAAGACTCAGGAGGTGTGACGACATCTGCAAAAGGAGAAAATGAGATACCATTTCAGTCCATAGAATCTGGTGGGATTATGGTTTCAGGTTATGATATATTTGGACTTTTCTGAGAAGCACTTCTGATGAAAGTGGGGTGGCATGGTGGCGCAATGGTAGAGTCGCTGACTTACGGCACCAGAAACCCAGGTTCGATCCTGACCATGGGTGCTGTCTGTACGGAGTTTGTTCGTTCTCCCCGTGAATGCGTGGGTTTTCTTCGGGTGCACCGGTTTTCTCCAACTCTCCAAAGACATACTGGTTTGTATGAT
Source organism: Okamejei kenojei (assembly GCA_035221665.1). Lineage (NCBI taxonomy): Eukaryota > Metazoa > Chordata > Chondrichthyes > Rajiformes > Rajidae > Okamejei > Okamejei kenojei. The sequence goes on from CM069136.1 coordinate 52,529,316, forward strand.
AATTGGCTTCAGTAAAATTATAAATTATCCCGAGTGTGTAGAATAGCACTATCCGACACAGCGTGGACTCGGTGTGTTGTATCTCTAAAGTCTAAAGAAAGGTAATCGGTGAGGAGAACTGCGACGGCTGGACAAAGGGCCATTTGCAAGATGGCGGCGGATGGATTCGAGGATCAGTACCAACACGACAACAAGCCTTGAAGGCCAAGATAAAACTGCACTCTTAAAAACTTTAAAATTTTGTTGGCCCCACAAATGTGGAGGAACTCCAAAGACGTACAGGTATGTAGGTTAATTGGCTTGTTGGATGTGTAAATTGTCGCTCGTGTGTGTTGGATAATGTTAATGTGCGGGGATCACTGGTCGACGCTGACTCGGTGGGCCGAAGGGCCTGTTTCCATGCTGTATCTCTAAATTAAACTAAACTAAACGCAGCTGGTCAGGCAGCATCTCTGGAGAAAATGACGTTTCGAGTGAGGACCTTTCTTTAGACCAATCGTAGTGAGGAGAGGAAGGGGAGAACTGTTCATTGATGTTGCAATTCACATGCAACATTAGATATAATTAATCCTTAGCATCATTTGATTACCAAAGGGTACAAGAAGTTTTAACTGGTACTTGGCACTGGGTTTAATTTTATAGAATCATAGACATTTTAGTTAAATAATATCATTGTGGAGTTGGCATTTTCTTGCACAAACAGAATAATAAACATGGTTGCATCCATCACATTTTCTTATTCTTTTCCAAATACTGTATTCTAATGCAACATTTTTACTTGTATTTATCTCATTCATATCCAAGCAGTTCAATTAAACCCCTGTCTCACGGTGCGAGTTGGCCCACGAGTGACCCAGAGTTTTCACTCATGGTGATCACGTAGCGGGAACGTCGGAACTCGGACAAGCAACTTATCGACCCGTGGCGCTAACGGCAGGTACTCGGGAAACTTGTTAACTCGTGAAAAAAATCAAACATGTTTGATTTTTTCCATGAGTCAAATTAACTGTTCAAGTTAAAAATGGAAACATTTAAACTCGTTGCAATAACATAGTGACCCGTGCGTTTACCTTAGTGTCTCGTGAGTCTACGGTGGGAACTTTCTTATAATCTGTTCGTTCGCTCGAGTAAAGACTGAACCAAAGATAGACACAAAATGCTGGAGTAATTACATGTGGCTAAGTTACATGTGGCTCCGGGAGGTAAAGAGGCTTGAGAAATATAAATGCTGAAATACGCGCGGATCAACGCGGGGTATCCAGAGCTCAAAGTTGCAATGAAATGAGATTGAACAAGATGACTTTGACACGAAAAGCAGGAGTAACTCAGCGGGACAGGCGGCATCTCTGGAGAGAAGGAAAAATGCAAAAAAAGAGAAACTATCGCCAAGGAAAATCGAGAACTTCTTGGCTCCCTTCGCCTCAGACTTAAATGCAGCGATCCCCCCCTTCTCTGTGTTATGTGTGTCAACATGCATTCATTCCTGAAATCAGAGAAATAGGCGAATACATTCCCCCCTCCCACCCGAAAACAAACCTAATCCACGTTTCCCAAACACCAGTCCGAAGAAGGGTCTCAACCCGAAACGTCACCCATCCCTTCTCTCCAGAGATGCTGCCTGTCCCGCTGAGTAACTCCAGCTTTTTGTGTCTATTTTTCCCAAACACTCGTTAGAATCAAGAAGCCATCTCTTGGGCTTTATGTATGCGAACCATCTCCACTTTCAGGTATTTTCTGGAGGGATTAAAACTAATTAAATGTGTGGAACAAACTAAAAATGCAAAACTGGAAATAAAGTTAAGTTTGTCTAAATATCAAACGCGCATGCATTGAACTTTGCAGCGGAGACACTGGATAGAAAGTATTCAGTAGCCCGCACACCACACACACATGTCCTACTTCCCGCTGTTAAGTTACTATTTGCTTTTAGTGTTTTGGTTTTCTCTTCTTGTATTCCAGCTGGAGCTGTTATTTCACCGACTCGCCAACTCACCCCCCCCCCCCCCCCAAACCCGGGAACTTGGAATTCACGAGAACTATTTTTGGTTTGGTCTTAAAAAAGAACAACATTTTTAGTTAATCGGTCGAAGGCTATGGATTGGCGAGAGATTTAGATTTGAAATGCAGGGAGATGATATAATATACATATGGTGAGAGTGAGAGAGTATATATATAGAAACATAGAAAATAGATGCAGGGGTAGGCCATTCGGCCCTTCGAGCCTGCACCGCCATTCAATATGATCATGGCTGATCATCCAACTCAGTGTTCTGTACCTGCCTTCTCTCCATACCCCCTGATCCCTTTAGCCACAAGGGCCACATCTAACTCCCTTTTAAATATAGCCAAAGAACTGGCCTCTGTGACAGAGAATTCCACAGATTCACCACTCTCACAATTGCAATATATATGTATTTGTAGTAAAATACGTATTATATATATACATATTATATATATTATATATATTGCAATTCCAACCCCGAAGCAATTGAGAGGCGATTTCTTGGGGCCATGTAATTTAACGTGTGTCTTTGCTTTTAAAAGTGAAGCTGTTTAATTGTTTACGCTGCACCGTGTTTCGTGTTGGGGAGAGTGCTGCTGTTACAATGCTTTCGATTCTATTCTGCCCTCCCCTTTCCACAGAACAATGCCTAAATTTGTCTTTGCGCCCGCTCTCCTGGAAGCAATCCAAACCAGGGGAACAATGAACCCTCAGAGGCTTCGTGTTCCTTGCTCCTATATATGGACCTCGCTCGCTCGCAACTGTATGAACGCTCGATCAACCAGGCATTGGCCAACACGGAGGCCTGATTACTGAAAACAAAGTGAACTTGTACCAGACCTCATCATCTTCCTTCCGCCCACCCGTAACCACGGCACCACACTTTCAACATAAACCTTAATAGATAAAGAATATATTATGGGACATTGGGTTGTCTGAAGAAGGGTCCCGAGCAGAAACACCACATGTGTATGTATCTGTGTGTGTGTCTATGTGTGTGTGTATGTGTGTGTGTCTGTCTGTGTGTATCTGTGTGTGTGTATCTGCTGTCGGGTTCCGGTGGCCGCTCAAAATCAGTTACCCGAGCTGCATCCTTCCTCGGAAGTGGCGGCCAGTTCTGCTGTCCGTGCCCGGAACGCTGCGGCAGCCACCCAAGCTAATTCACTCCCCGGCCACAAGAAAACCATATAGCAATTACAGCACGGAAACAGGCCATCTCTGCCCTTTTACTCCGTGCCGAACACTTACTGTCACCTAGTCCCATCTACCTGCACTCAGACCGGAGCGTGGCAAGTGGGTTACTGACCCCAATCCCCTCCTTCACAACGCCATACTCCCCAAATACTGTGAACTGAGCTCTTCCCCCACCCCGGGAAATACAGTATTTAAAAATATAAAGCACCAGGAAATGCACTCACCACGTTATTGGTTACCGGAGGGTGCGCATTTTCCCTTTGTAGGTCACATCAATAGATGCGGCCGCGCTGTAACTCAAAGCCACAGGATGGAGATGTCTTCTTTAACATTGGTGCTTTATTAAAACATACCTTCATTCACGGTTGGCTCAAGAGTAACGGGAGAGGAACTTGGTAACTCGGGAGAGGAACTTGGTAACTCGGGAGAGGAAGTTGGAACATCGCAGCAATGACATACCCGTGGGAACTCGGTTAAACACTTGATCATAAACTTGAAGTCTCGTACACAACCACGAGTCTTTCACTCGGGGTATCTCGTGGGTCACCTCGCACCGTGAGACAGGGCCATTACAGTACTTATGATAAAGTACATTGTGTTCCAATATGTTTTTGTATGCTTGTATGCTTCGATTTTTTTTCTCATTCCTAGTAATTGGAGTAAACACCCCAATTCGTGCTCTGGTGAATGCTTTAGTATAAATTATTATTGTCTACGACACAATTATTGGTCAAAGTCGCTGCATTTCTTTCGGCATTACTTAATGTTACTGTGATATTGGGTTAGTTCTTTCAGCCTTTTTTTGATCTGTGTGTAATATTCTCATCCATCTGAAGTGAGTGTGGGTGTGTAGGACAATGTCATGAGTAATCCAGAGACAGGATCATAATTAGGATAATTACTAGTCCTTGGTTGCAAGGTTTGCACACGTACAGGGAGTAAAAGACTTAGACTTCGCATTAGATATTAGCTAGTGCCATTGCAGACATTGTTGAACATTGTAGGATATGCAGGTTTAACCCTTCAACCATCAGGCTCAACCTCACTGCACAACCCTGATTTGTACAAAGGATGCTGGTTTACACCGAAGATAGACAATAATTTTCTGGAGTAACTCAGCGAGTCAGGCAGCATCTCTGGATAAAAAACATGGGGTCGCTTCGGGTTAGGACCCTTCTTCAGTTTGAATTAACACATTTCTTGATTTATATTTAGTCCTTCAAATATTCGTGAAATCGGTAAGACTATTTTAACACTAGAAATAGAATGCAGTGAAAATCTAATTGTAGATGATTTTTATGTGTCGCACATCAATTTAGAAGGTTTGGATAGAAAATATTTCTGTGGGTAAAAAAAATCCAACCAAGACAAATTTCCCAATGGGTGAGAGGACACCAACTGTGTGCAAAATGAGTGTACATGTGATGGATCCAGTTTTCAACGAAGAACACTTGTTTAAAGAGTTGTCTAAAGATATTTAAGGACTAATGCCCCTGTCTCACTGTGCGAGTTGACCCACGAGGTACCCCGAGTGATAGACTCGTGGCTGCCCACGAGACTGCAAGTGTATGATCAAGTGTGTGGCCGAGTTCCCACGGGTATGTAATTGCTGCGATGTTGCAAGTTCCTCTCCCGAGTTAGCAAGTTCCTCTCCCGAGTTAGCAAGTTCCTCTCCCGTTACTCTTGAGCCAACCGTGAATGAAGGTATGGTTTAATAAAGCAACAATGTTAAAATACATCTCCATCCTGTGGTTTTGAGTTATTTCAGCGCGGCCGCATCTATTGATATGACCTACAATGGGAAAATGCGCATTTCTACCAAGCATTTCTTGTTTTTTTTATGTTTTTAAATACTTTTTTGCAATGGATCTCTATTTTAAATAATTTTAAAAAAGGAAGCAGCCCGGGTGACTGACATTGAGCGGCCGTTGGGACCCGACAGCAGACACACACACACACACACACACACACACACACACACACACACACACACAGAGAGAGAGAGATACACACAGACAGCAGCTGGCCACCACTTCAGAGGAATTAAGCAGCGCGGGTGACTGAGCGGCCGCCAGGACCCGACAGTACACACACACACAGAGATAGACAGAGAGGGAGAGAGAGACACACACACACACACACACACACACACACACACACACACACACACACACACACACACACACACAGAGATACACACAGACAGCAGCTGGCCACCACTTCAGAGGAATTAAGCAGCGCGGGTGACTGAGCGGCCGCCAGGACCCGACAGTATACACACACACACACACACAGATAGACAGAGAGGGAGAGAGAGAGACACACACACACACACACACACACACACACACACACACACACACACACAGATAGAGATACACACAGACAGCAGCTGGCCACCACTTCAGAGGAATTAAGCAGCGCGGGTGACTGAGCGGCCGCCAGGACCCGACAGTACACACACACACACACACACACACACACACACACACACACACACACACACACACACACACACACACAGAGAGAGAGAGATACACACAGACAGCAGCTGGCCACCACTTCAGAGGAATTAAGCAGCGCGGGTGACTGAGCGGCCGCCAGGACCCGACAGTACACACACACACACACACACACAGAGATAGACAGAGAGGGAGAGAGAGACACACACACACACACACACACACACACACACACACACACACACACACACACACACACACACAGAGATACACACAGACAGCAGCTGGCCACCACTTCAGAGGAATTAGGCAGCTCGGGTGACTGAGCGGCCACCGGGACCCGACAGTACACACACACACACACACACACACACACACACACACACACACACACAGAGATACACACAGACAGCAGCTGGCCACCACTTCAGAGGAATTAAGCAGCTCGGGTGACTGAGCGGCCACCGGGACCCGACAGTACACACACACACACACACACACACACAGAGAGATAGACAGAGAGGGAGAGAGAGACACACACACACACACACACACACACACACACACACACACACACACACAGATAGACAGAGAGGGAGAGAGAGACACACACACACACACACACACACACACACACACACACACACAGACAGCAGCTGGCCACCACTTCAGAGGAATCAAGCAGCTCGGGTGACTTTGAGCGGCCACCGGGACCCGACAGCAGACACACACACAGATACACACAGATAGACAGAGAGGGAGAGAGACACACACACACAACTCAGCGGACATGGCAGCATCTCTGGAGAGAAGGAATAGAGTCGAGACCCTTCTTCAGACTTACCCGAAATGCCACCCATTCCTTCGCTCCAGAGATGCTGCCTGTCCCGCCGAGTTACTCCAGCATTGTGTGTGTCTATCTCCGGTGTGAACCAGCATCTGCAGTTCCTTCCCAATCCCACACTCTCGGCCCCGGGGGGGTGGATGGAGCATCACACGTGGACACATCCCACCCACCACCCCAGACTTGCCCCTTCGGCAGGTCTTTAAGCCGTTCATTGAGACAGAGTGAAGCCACGGGACAAGTGGCAGAAAGGCCGAAGATAGACACAAAATGCTGGAGTAACTCTGCGGGACAGGCTGCATCTCTGGAGCGAAGGAAAGTCTGAAGAAGGGTCTCGACTCTATTCCTTCTCTCCAGAGATGCTGCCTGGTCCGCTGAGTTATAAACTCCAGCATTTTGTGTCTATCTTTGGTTCAGTCTTACGAGCAAAAGAACAGATTATTAAAGTTCCCACGGTACACTCACGAGACACTAAGATAAACGCACGGGGCCACTACGTTATTGCAACGAGTTAAAATGTTTCCATTTTACACTTGAACAGTTAATTTGACTCGTGGAAAAAATCAAACATGTTTGATTTTTTTCACGAGTTAACAAGTTTCCCGAGTACCTGCCGTTAGCGCCACGAGTCGATAAGTTGCTCGTGCGAGTTCCGACGTTCCCGCTACGTGATCACCACGAGTGAAAACTCGGGGTCACTCGTGGGCCAACTCGCACAGTGAGACAGGGGTTTAAGGACTAAAGGCAAAAAAAAAAAGTTTATTATAACGTCAACATTGAAATCAAGCTTTCAAGCTCCACAAAGTGCTCAAGATTGGTGTTACATTCATCCACTCAAATGAGCAGTCAAACACAAAAGTTATGCAATTAGCAGAAGAAATACTGTCAAATAGTAAGATTAAATGAGAACTTACCAGTTTGAAGTTTGATCTGTATTTTATGAGGAGTTACGATGAGGGATTAAATGAAGACCCGGTCCAGCATGCATGCGCGACATTCTTCAAAGCAGCGGTGTGGATTCACAGAAAAAACACAACGATTGAAATAAATACAGTAAAGAAAAAATAAGAACTTAATTACCAGTTGATCTGTATAATAGAGGGTGGGAGCGGAGGGCACGTAATCCCTCATCGTAACTCATCATAAAATACAGATCAAATTTCGAACTGTGAAGTGCTCATTTAATCTTACTATTTTATTTCGGAGTCACGTGAGTGACTACGTGAAGACTTCCAAGCTCTGTGATTCCGAACCGCGTACCAGCTCATGCTTCACTCACTGTCTGAAGACCTTTGAGGGAGGAAGTATGTTATCACAATCAACAATAACCTGTTTGTGAACAAAATAGGTTTATTAATACCAACAAAAAACAGAGAGCTCCCACGGGCTTAAGCACCTGCTTGAGCCACCTTGAAATGGTTTGGCTTGTCACCTGACCATGGGGCTTCTTGTGGCTTATCCATAAGGCATTTTCTCTCCCTCTTAACTTGTATGTTGTGTCTATGTAAATGGTGAGATGGGTCTTGGCACACAACCGGGGGTAAAAAAGGTGGAGGAACTGAGTGAAATCCTGGTTAGCCGGGAAGTGGTGTTGGGTAAATTGAATGGATTAAAGGCCGATAAATCCCCAGGGCCAAATAGTCTGCATCCCAGAGTACTCAAGGATGTAGCCACAGAAATAGTGGATGCATTAGTGCTAATATTTCAAAACTCCTTAGATTCTGGAGCAGTTCCTGAGGATTGGAGGGTAGCTAATGTAACCCCACTTTTTAAAAAAGGAGGGAGAGAGAAAACGGGGAATTACAGACCAGTTAGTCTAACATCGGTAGTGGGGAAACTGCTAGAGTCAGTTATTAAAGATGGGATAGCAGTACATTTGGAAAGTGATGAAATCATTAGACAAAGTCAGCATGGATTTATGTCATGTATTTAAATCATGTCTGACGAATCTTATAGAATTTTTCGAGGATGTAACTAGCAGAGTGGATAAGGGAGAACCAGTGGATGTGTTATATCTAGACTTTCAGAAGGCTTTCGACAAGGTCCCACATAAGAGATTAGTATACAAACTTAAAGCACACAATATTGGGGGGTTCAGTATTGATGTGGATAGAGAACTGGCTGGCAGACAGGAAGCAAAGGGTAGGAGTAAACGGGTCCTTTTCAGAATGGCAGGCAGTGTCTAGTGGGGTAAAGCAAGGCTCAGGGCTGGGACCCCAGCTATTTACAATATATATTAATGATTTGGACGAGGGAATTGAATGCAACATCTCCAAGTTTGCAGATGACACTAAGCTGGGGGTAGTGTTAGGTGTGAGGAGGATTCTAGGAGGCTGCAAGGTGACTTGGATAGGCTGGGTGAGTGGGCAAATGCATGGCAGATGCAGTATAATGTGGATAAATGTGAGGTTATCCACTTTGGTGGCAAAAACAGGAGGGTAGACTATTATCTGAATGGTGGAAAATTAGGAAAAGGGAAGATGCAACGAGACCTGGGTGTCATGGTACACCAATCAATGAAAGTAGGCATGCAGGTGCAGCAGGCTGTGAAGAAAGCAAATGGTATGTTAGCATTCATAGCGAAAGGATTTAAGTACAGGAGCAGGGAGGTTCTACTGCAGTTGTACAGGGTTTTGGTGAGACCACACCTGGAGTATTGCGTACAGTTTTGGTCTCCAAATCTGAGAAAATACATTCTTGCCATAGAGGGGGTACAGAGAAGGTTCACTAGACTGATTCCTGGGATGTCAGGACTTTCATATGAGGAAAGATTGGATAGGCTTGGCTTGTACTCGCTAGAATTTAGAAGACTGAGGGGGGATCTTGTAGAAACGTACTAAATTCTTAAGGGGTTGGATAGGCTAGATGCAGGAAGATTGTTTCCGATGTTGGGGAGGTCCAGAACAAGGGGTCACAGTCTAAGTATAAGGGGGAATTCCTTTACGACCGAGATGAGGAAAACATTTTTCACACAGAGAGTGGTGAGTCTCTGGAATTCTCTGCCACAGAAGGTAGTTGAGGCCAGTTCATTGGCTATATTTAAGAGGAAGTTAGATGTGGCCCTTGTGGCTAAAGGGATCAGGGGGTATGGAGAGAAGGCAGGTACAGGATACTGAGTTAGATGATCAGCCATGATCATATTGAATGGTGGTGCAGGCTCGAAGGGCCGAATGGCCTATTCCTGCACCTATTTTCTATGTTTCTATGTTTCTATGAATATGCCCGAACTCCATACTGGAGGCGTGGTTCCTAGTCTCGTTTCGAGGATGTAACTAGCAGAGTGGATAAGGGAGAACCAGTGGATGTGTTATATCTAGACTTTCAGAAGGCTTTCGACAAGGTCCCACATAAGAGATTAGTATACAAACTTAAAGCACACAATATTGGGGGGTTCAGTATTGATGTGGATAGAGAACTGGCTGGCAGACAGGAAGCAAAGGGTAGGAGTAAACGGGTCCTTTTCAGAATGGCAGGCAGTGTCTAGTGGGGTAAAGCAAGCTCAGGGCTGGGACCCAGCTATTTACAATATATATTAATGATTTGGACGAGGGAATTGAATGCAACATCTCCAAGTTTGCAGATGACACTAAGCTGGGGGGTAGTGTTAGGTGTGAGGAGGATTCTAGGAGGCTGCAAGGTGACTTGGATAGGCTGGGTGAGTGGGCAAATGCATGGCAGATGCAGTATAATGTGGATAAATGTGAGGTTATCCACTTTGGTGGCAAAAACAGGAGGGTAGACTATTATCTGAATGGTGGAAAATTAGGAAAAGGGAAGATGCAACGAGACCTGGGTGTCATGGTACACCAATCAATGAAAGTAGGCATGCAGGTGCAGCAGGCTGTGAAGAAAGCAAATGGTATGTTAGCATTCATAGCGAAAGGATTTAAGTACAGGAGCAGAGAGGTTCTACTGCAGTTGTACAGGGTTTTGGTGAGACCACACCTGGAGTATTGCGTACAGTTTTGGTCTCCAAATCTGAGAAAATACATTCTTGCCATAGAATGTTCAGAGAAGGTTCACTAGACTGATTCCTGGGATGTCAGGACTTTCATATGAGGAAAGATTGGATAGGCTTGGCTTGTACTCGCTAGAATTTAGAAGACTGAGGGGGATCTTGTAGAAACATACTAAATTCTTAAGGGGTTGGATAGGCTAGATGCAGGAAGATTGTTTCCGATGTTGGGGAGGTCCAGAACAAGGGGTCACAGTCTAAGTATAAGGGGGAATTCCTTTACGACCGAGATGAGGAAAACATTTTTCACACAGAGAGTGGTGAGTCTCTGGAATTCTCTGCCACAGAAGGTAGTTGAGGCCAGTTCATTGGCTATATTTAAGAGGAAGTTAGATGTGGCCCTTGTGGCTAAAGGGATCAGGGGGTATGGAGAGAAGGCAGGTACAGGATACTGAGTTAGATGATCAGCCATGATCATATTGAATGGTGGTGCAGGCTCGAAGGGCCGAATGGCCTATTCCTGCACCTATTTTCTATGTTTCTATGTTTCTATGAATATGCCCGGAACTCCATACTGGAGGCGTGGTTCCTGGTCTCGTTTGTTTGACCAGACCCTGAATATGGAATGTGATACAGTCCAATGACTCTGTCATGCTGTCCAGCCTCAGAAGGTGGAGGGACTGTACCCTTTGTGCTGACACTAGTGCCATGAGCATGATTGATTTCAGGGTAAGTTGTTCAAGCGCGAGTGACCTGGGTGGTGGTCAGCACAATGCTGACATCCCAGATCTGAGTGTACCTTGGCCTGGGGAATTAGTGTTAAAAATACCCCTCATGAGTTTGACCACCAGTGGATGGGACCCCAAGGCCTGTTTTCCTGCTGCTGGAACCAAATAAGCTGACAACCTGGCTGTATTGATGGCACTGTAACTGAGTCCATCCCATTGTAATCCAACCAGGAACACAACAACACTGGTAGTTGTTGCTGTTGGGTAGTTAGTTCCTGTTTTGGAGCAATACCATTCCCATTTCCTTATGTTGGTCAGGTATTGTCTCCTGGTGGACTCCCGGTGGGATGCGGTCATCATGTTGATGGTGTCCTCAGACAGACCCAGGCCCAGTAGAGGTTTTTTTAGAATCTGCAAGCCAGGAGATTGACTCTTTCATGGCACGGGTGACTAATGCCTGACACTGGGTAGAGTAATAATTCTGGACTGCTGGGGAATTCCAACGGTGTTTCGACAGCCATGTCGAGGGCCACTGGGAACCATAGCTGTGTAGGCCAGTCGGGTATTATCAAGATTCCTGAAGCGGAATCCAATTGAATCTTGCATAATACCTGACTGATGAGGCAGAAGGGAGCAAAAGCATAGAAGAACGTTTTCCCCCAATGCAGAGTGAATGCATCAACTGCTGCTGCCTCAGGGTCTGGTTCCCAAGCGACATACGTTGGTACCTGGTGATTCAGCCTAGATGCAAATAGATCGATATCTGGTGTGCCATATTGCTTTGTAATTTCAGCAAATACTTTGGGATTTAACATCCATTCGATGTTATCGTTAAATTTGCGTGACCTGGTGTCTGCCACTGTATTTTGCGTACCTGGTAGGTAAGTTGCTGATAACCAAATATGTCTTTCGACACATCATTGCCAGATTAGGTTGATCAAATTGTCACATGATATCGACTTTACACCACCCATGTGGTTGATACAAGCCACCACCGTGGTATTATCTAATTGCAACCGAACATGTGTGTGATGCTTATTAGATGAATATGCTTTTAAACCATAAAATGCACCCAACATTTCTAAGTAGTTAATACCCCATGTCTGTAGGCAAGATGATTCAAAATTAGTCCATCTGCCCCCTGTGCTGGATTGCATGTTAGTTGCTCCCCAGCCCAAAGCACTGGCTTCCGTTTGAATGGTTAATACTGGGTTGGTGATTATTGTGGGACTGGAGCTAAGCCTAATGTTCCTTGTCCACCATTGTAAGGAATGGATTCAGCAGTTAAATTCATAACTCGGTCAAAGTGACCTGAGTTTTTCTTTAGTGCGTGCACTTTTGTTCTTTGTAAATTTTGATAATGCTGAGGCCGAAATTGTACAGCTGGAAAGGCTGCTACCATTTTCCCAATGACACCAGCTACCTGCCGTATGGTTGGCTGATGATTAACCATTAGTTTGTTGCATGATTGTGCCAACTCTGATGCTTTCCCCTTCATCATGCGAATAGTGTCAATCGTAAATCCAAGATAGTCCATGGTTGTGGACGGTGTCAAATTGGATTTATCTGGATGTATGACAAACCCCAAAATTTCAAACAAACTTTTGGTGGCTGCTGCTGCCGAAATGGCTGTCTCCAAGGATTTCCCTACTATTAAAATGTCGTCTAAGTACGCCATGACTATATAACCATATAACCATATAACAATTACAGCACGGAAACAGGCCCTCTCGGCCCTTCCAGTCCGTGCCGACCATTTGTTTTCCCCTAGTCCCATCTACCTGCACTCAGACCATACCCCTCCATTCCCTTCACGTCCATATACCTATCCACTTTACTCTTAAATGTTAAAATCGATCCTGCCTCCACCACTTCTGCTGGAAGCTGATTCCACACAGCCACCACCCTCTGAGTAAAGAAGTTCCCCCTCACGTTACCCCGAAACCTCTGTCCCTTAATTCTCATGTCATGCCCTCTTGTTTGAAACTTCCCTACCCTCAATGGGAAAAACTATATGCTTTTGTTTCCTCAATAATGCCAAGGCAGGTTTTAAGATTTTTTGTGAACAACCTTGGAGCTGAGGTTAGCCCATTTGGTAAGGCTTTAAATTGTCACAGCTGTTTCATCCAGATAAACTTTAGGTATTTACGATGCTCCTTGTGTATGGGTACTGAGTAGTAGGCATCTTTTAAATCAATGCTTGCCAGAAAGAACCCTCTAGCAATCAATTGACTGGCTGTTTCAAAAGTTTCCATCTTGAAATGTATATACTTAACAGATTTGTTTAAAGAAGTTAAGTCAATGATGATGCGACATCCACCATCTTTTTTAGCTTTAGTGAAAACATTAGACACAAATTCCAAAGGTTCATGTTTTGTTCTTTCCATGACACCTTTTGCTAGTAGCCTCATCAGTTCAGCTTGACCCTCTTGTTTATCTTTGACTGAGAGGGTGAATACCCTATGGGGTATACGCTGAACTGGTGGCATGTTTTCATGAACAAAGTCAATTTTATAGCCATGAATGCTGCTGAGTATATATTTGTCATTAGTGAAAGACTCCCATGCATCCAAAAACAAGTGCAATCTCCCCCCTGTTAATATGCTGAGAGGAACCAGACCCACCTACCTCCATGGTTACTGGTGCTTCTTCTGCCTCTTCACTGGACGATGAGGTGTCTGCTAGGCTGTAGAGGGCTGCTGTTGATGTTGATGTTGGGGGTGGCGCATTTTCCATGGGGTCCGCTCTGGGCCCTGGCCTAAAAAAGGCTTACGGGGAATGGTTGCGGACCCCGAGCTTTCACCAGTTCCATATGGTAGTCGGCGACTGGTGGACGCCGTGGGTACTGTCGCCTGGGTTTGTTAGGTCTGCTCGGTCCCAAACCTGCCCTCATGAGACCAAAGGTCTTGGACTCTTCCTCCAGGTCTTTCACCTTTTTTTGGAAGGTCCTAAGATTGAAGATTGGGTTAAGAAGATTGGGTTAATCAAATTGGCAGGGGTGCTGAGGAAGAGGATTTTTTGGAATGTATGCGGGATAGTTATCTAAATCAACATGTAGAGGAACCAACGAGAGAGCAGGCTATTTTAGACTGGGTTTTGAGTAATGAGGAAGGGGTAATTAGCCGTCTTGTTGTACGTGCCCCCTTGGGCAAGAGTGACCATAATATGGTTGAGTTCTTCATTAGGATGGAGAGTGACATTGTTAATTCAGAAACAATGGTTCTGAACTTAAAGAAAGGTAACTTTGAGGGTATGAGACGTGAATTGGCCAAGATTGACTGGCAATTAATTCTAAAAGGGTTGACGGTGGATATACAATGGAAGACATTTAAGGACTGCATGGATGAACTACAAAAATTGTTCATCCCAGTTTGGCAAAAAGAATAAATCGGGGAAGGTAGTGCATCCGTGGATAACAAGGGAAATCAGGGATAGTATCAAAGCAAAGGATGATGCGTACAAAGTAGCCAGAAAAAGCAGCATACCAGAGGACTGGGAGAAATTCAGAGACCAGCAGAGGAGGACAAAGGGCTTAATTAGGAAAGGAAAAATAGATTATGAAAGAAAACTGGCAGGGAACATAAAAACTGACTGCAAAAGTTTTTATAGATATGTGAAGAGAAAGAGGTTAGTTAAAACAAATGTAGGTCCCTTGCAGTCAGAAACAGGTGAGTTGATCATGGGGAACAAGGATATGGCGGACCAATTGAATAACTACTTTGGTTCCGTCTTCACTAAGGAAGACATAAATAATCTGCCTGAAATAGCAGGGGACTGTGGGTCAAAGGAGGAATTGAGTGAAATCCAGGTCAGTCGGGAAGTGGTGTTGGGTAAATTGAATAGATTAAAGGCCGATAAATCCCAGGGCCAGATAGGCTGCATCCCAGAGTACTTAAGGAAGTAGCTCAGGAAATAGTGGATGCATTAGTGATAATCTTTCAAAACTCTTTAGATTCTGGAGTAGTTCCTGAGGATTGGCGGGTAGCAAATGTAACCCCTCTTTTTAAGAAGGGAGGGAGAGAGAAAACGGGGAATTACAGACCAGTTAGTCTAACATCGGTAGTGGGGAAACTGCTAGAGTCAGTTATTAAAGATGGGATAGCAGCACATTTGGAAAGTGGTGAAATCATTGGACAAAGTCAGCATGGATTTACAAAAGGTAAATCATGTCTGACGAATCTTGTGGAATTTTTCGAGGATGTAACTAGTAGCGTGGATAAGGGAGAACCAGTGGATGTGGTATATCTGGACTTCCAGAAGGCTTTCGACAAGGTCCCACATAAGAGATTAGTATACAAACTTAAAGCATACGGTATTAGGGGTTCAGTATTGATGTGGATAGAGAACTGGCTGGCAAACAGGAAGCAAAGAGTAGGAGTAAACGGGTCATTTTCACAATGGCAGGCAGTAACTAGTGGGGTACCGCAGGGCTCAGTGCTGGGACCCCAGCTATTTACAATATATATTAATGATCTGGATGAGGGAATTGATGGCAATATCTCCAAGTTTGCGGATGACACTAAGCTGGGGGGCAGTGTTCGCTGTGAGGAGGATGCTAGGAGACTGCAAGGTGACTTGGATAGGCTGGGGTGAGTGGGCAAATGTTTGGCAGATGCAGTATAATGTGGATAAATGTGAGGTTATCCACTTTGGTGGCAAAACAGGAAAGCAGACTATTATTTAAATGGTGGCCGATTAGGAAAAGGGAGATGCAGCGAGACCTGGGTGTCATGGTACACCAGTCATTGAAAGTAGGCATGCAGGTGCAGCAGGCAGTGAAAAAAGCGAATGGTATGTTAGCTTTCATAGCAAAAGGATTTGAGTACAGGAGCAGGGAGGTTCTACTTCAGTTGTACAGGGTCTTGGTGAGACCACACCTGGAGTATTGCGTGCAGTTTTGGTCTCCAAATCTGAGGAAGGACATTATTGCCATAGAGGGAGTGCAGAGAAGGTTCACCAGACTGATTCCTGGGATGTCAGGACTGTCTTATGAAGAAAGACTGGATAGACTCGGTTTATACTCTCTGGAATTTAGGAGATTAAGAGGGGATCTTATAGAAACTTACAAAATTCTTAAGGGGTTGGACAGGCTAGATGCAGGAAGATTGTTCCCGATGTTGGGGAAGTCCAGGACAAGGGGTCACAGCTTAAGGATAAGGGGGAAATCCTTTAAGACCGAGATGAGAAAGACTTTTTTCACACAGAGAGTGGTGAGTCTCTGGAACTCTCTGCCACAGAGGGTAGTTGAGGCCAGTTCATTGGCTATATTTAAGAGTGAGTTGGATGTGGCCCTTGTGGCTAAGGGGATCAGAGGGTATGGAGAGAAGGCAGGTACGGGATACTGATTTGGATGATCAGCCATGATCATATTGAATGGCGGTGCAGGCTCGAAGGGCTGAATGGCCTACTCCTGCACCTAATTTCTATGTTTTCTATGTCCTTTACAATGAGCAGGATTGGAGGTTCGGAACCCGGTGTTTTGCAAAGTCCTGCAAACTTAGGGTTGAGGGCAGGCTTGATGATTTCCTTCCGTAAATTGTTAATCTCGAATTGAGTGGTGCACAGCAGAGCTAATGTATCTTGCTGATTTGTGGTGATGTCCACACCATCTATGGACCGAGCATATGAAGTTATTCCTGCTGTCAGGAGTTTTAGGGTTTTCTGGAGCTTCAACTCCTGATTCCTGATATTCTGCCCCAAATGTCCCCAAATTTGGCTGTTTACAGCTGGTACATTCAGTGATGTACAATTTTCTGGGGCTGAATATAATTCAAGAGCCTCATTGACCACCTGTTCTTGTAGGGGTTTTGAGGACAGGTGGTCAATGCTGGCTGCAAGTTTCGGCTCTAAAGGCCCACCCGCGTAGTGGTGGACCATACCCAGCAGCTTTTCCTGATCCTGTACACCCTGCATACTCTGGACATCTTCAGCCAGCAACCCCTCTTCTTGACCAGCCCAGACCTGGTCACCAATGCTGCCTTCAATAGAAGGTGAAGCAATGGCCAGTGCTGTAAAGGGCACTGCGGGAGTGCCTGAGCTCCCTTGGCTAGTCTGTTGCTCTTTCAGCAGATCTCGCTGGAGCAATTTCTCCATAAGCCGTTCCATTCGGCTTAGGCGGCTGCCTTTGCTGCTCTCGAGCGGGTGAGGCATCTTCATCCGAATCGTCGGATACTACCGCCCAGTTCTGGCTGCAGGTACCTCCAGCCCGCTGCTCAGGCTGCACTAGCGGTGCTGGGCTCGGCTCGGTAGTCAATCCTGCCACCTCTCGCCCCCCCCTCCAAAGAACGCTCCTCAACGGGAGACGAACGGGGGGCGAGCTACAGATTTCTTTCCTCTGGTCTTGCTCATTCTTTCTGGAACACAAAGCAGACCACAGAGAAAATAAACACGACCACGGTAAAACAATTACCTGTCGGCCCGACTTTCAAATTGTAGCGGGAGCGCCTTGAACTCCCGTTCGTCGCGGGTGCACTGCATGAACGCTAATGTCACGCATGCATGCTGGACGGGGTCTTCATGTAGTCACTCACGTGACTCCGAAAATAAAATCATGTTTGAAACAATTAAATAAAAGCTTGATTGAATGAATGACCGCTAAAATTGATCTATCAGAAAAGACAGATCCTTTTAATCACCAACCTGAGCTGTCAACGAGGAACAGCTGTGGTGAACTTGTTTGAGTTGTCAGAGTGAAGAGCAGGCTGTGCACAGATTTCAAAACAACTGGCTGATATGATTAATGGTGTCACAAAGAATTGCAGATGCCACTTTATAATAAAAAAGACTCAGAGTCTGAAGAAGGGTCACAAACCAAAACATCTCCTACCCATGTTCCCTGGAGATGCAGCCTGGCCTACTGAGTTACACCAGTTGTGTCCTTTTAGGCTGATATGATCATTGGTCCAGTTTAATTCTCATTTTATTCTTTTCATCGGACTGATGCAATGCTAACTGAATATGTGCCCCCATGATTTCAGTTTTTAATGTTAGTGACTCTCTGGAGGCATTGGAACTACTTTGCAGAATGGTTGTGGGAGCCAAAATTAATTTCACTTGAGGTGAACTCACTCTCTCATGTGGGGTCCTCCCAATGAAAAACCTCATAAAACTGCAGTCAGTCTACTTAATGAAGCTATGATATCCTACAATTACAACATAGTTTACTGTGTTGAACTAAGTAGAACATGTCATTGGGATCAGAAAGTCTCAGTCATTGGTAGTATGGATATGGGTGCCCTGAGACCCATGGAGTTCAGTGCATTGTAGAGTTTTGACCAATATAGTTATAAGGAGAGAGACCTGTGGAACTGCACATCAGAGCAGCAAAGGCATCAACCAGATCTTTGCTGTGGTGTCAACACCTGAAGAGCATTGTTGGAAACACATGTGTTTTTAAAATGAGTGCTAAGTGATTCCTAAATTCACGGTTGATCACATATCTTCATGAAAAGGAGGTATGATTGATGATCATTTACCAGTGATGCTATTATTTATTTCATGGTCCCCTGCAGTTATTCCAGTCTTTGAAACTAAACCTCATCTGCAATCTGTGGGCGTTAATTTGTGAAGGTTGTGATTCAGCTCCTAATTAAACGCTCATTCATTCTGTATCTGCTGTCTCTTGAAGCAGGACTAGATGGGGTCACAAGGTGCAAATCATGACAGATCTAATGGCTACTTTATTCAAGTTTTGGCATTCACTCCTATCCTCCCTCTAACATTTCCTTCTCTTTTATTTTACTTCAGGCACTTTAGTGTGGAAAATAATATATTATTTCTTAATCAATCTGAATTGCATCATCATAATTTCAGGAAATCGGAGGTAGGCTTTCCATCAAATGACAAATTTCCATCAAAAGTGTGCTGGAGGAACACAATGGATCACAGCATTTGGAGAGGGAATGGGCAGGTGATGATTCGGGTCGGGACTCTTCTTCACGCTGGCTTTGCATTAAATTTATTTTAAATGCAGGTTGTTTCTGATAATGGCAACAATTCTCTGCACAGCAACATCCAATATGATTCAATATGTTACAGTAAGATACAATAGAACTTTATTTATCCCAGGAGGGAAATTGATCTAGCAATAGTCATAAAACGCCCCATACACATAACACAGAATACACATGAAACTAAAGTGATGTGGAAAGGCTTGGGGGATGTGCAAAGATTGAGGGGGAGGGGGGGGGGGGGAGTCAGTCTCAGTCAACCCCGCGACGGAATGGGGAGGAGTTGAAAAGTTTAATAGCCACAGGAAAGAAGGATCTCCTGCATCTTGATGGAACCAGTCAGTTGCTGAAGGTACTCCTCAGATTGACCAGTATGTCATGGAAGGGGTCGGTATTGTACTGGATGCTCCACAGTTTGAGGAGCATCCTCTCCTCCAAGACCACCTCCCATGAATCCAACTCTGCCCCCAGGACGGAGCCAGCCTTCCTGATGAGTTTGTTGATCCTATTGGCATCCGCAGCCTTTGCCCTGCTGTCTCCTCCTAAGAGGAAGTTAATGTTTAAGCAATTGATCCTTTCAGCAGGTCCAGCAGGAAGAACAAGAGACAATACTGCAGAATATGGTAACCATATAACAGTAGATTCCCCTTTTTAATTTAATCTCATCGGAGTCTCCTTCTAATAGTTTTCCAAATTCCTGCACCAATATAGCATTATCCAGCTTTTATGTTTACCATTTTCTGACTGACATTGAGCAGTTACTGCTGGTAGGATATGTAATCATAATGTCAATATAACATGAGCTTGACAAGGATAGATCACATTTAGAAACAGAGTAATATTGCGTGGTTTGCATTGAAAGGTGGAGTGAATATCCATGGGAGTTCTCCCACTCATGTTGCAGATTATTTGGCCTGATGGCCACAGAAACCCTGGAAACACAACACAAATGGTTAACAACATTATCAAGCTTTCTGTTTGCTTTCCTTTGGGAGTATATGTAATTAAAGAAAACTATTGCTGCAAGAACTGAATATATTTCTAGAATGGAACAATTGAAAACAACCTGCAAAACCAGACTGGGATGTAATGTCAGCTGTGGCCAGCAATTTTAGACTTGCAGCTCTGAGATGTTATAAAACTTATTTATTAGTTCATAAGATTTAATTGTGCGATACACTAGAAACATTTATTAATTAAACAGGTAATGGGTTGGAAGCTGACAAATGAAGATATAATTAACAACTGACACCAATGTGGAAACTGATGTCTATGCCTCCTTTATGGCCTTTCAATAAGAAATGAAATTATCACAGAACATAATTCTCTCCTTCTCTAAGTCTAATCATCTTCATCAAATCATGAACCAAGGAGCATATCAGTGGACATGATGAGGTTATTGAGATATAGAGTACAGGATAATTCATTAATATGTCAACCAGAAATTATTTTTCTTTCGCAAGGTAAATCTGGTGTTGGATAGTTCAATAAAAGGTAGAAGAAATAAAAACTAATATTTACTATATTTCCCGGCAATGAAGACACACCTGCGTCTAAGCCGTACCCCAATTTTGAGTTGCTAAATTTTGAAAAAAGGCTGGCAGGACATAGAATTTCTAACGCTCAAATACATAAATAAATAAATAAATTCAATTTGTCCAAGGCTTGCAGATCTCCTTCATTCTGAATGACAGAATGGGTGTGGGGTGGAGGGTGATGGCAGGTGGAGAGATGGTGGGAGCATCTCTGGACGGGAGCACACCCCTGGACAAGTTGTGATCTTATTGAATGATAATACTAGTTCAAGGGACCAATTGGGGAGTAGAGTTCCTTTTACAGCCTGTGGGGAGTCTGGCCCGAGTCAGCACGAGCAGGAACGTTGAGAAGGAGGGGTTCAGGGACCATGTCAGCAAATCACTCACTCACCGCTGCCACACCGCTCCAGGCACAGAGCCACCACAATTAGGCCGGGGAGGGAAGTAGCTCGGGTGGCTGCAAGCGGCCGCCATTCCTTAAATTCCGACTGCCGCCGGGAGCAGGACATGGCCTCACTTGCTGTGCTGGGTGAAACTGCATGGCATTCACTGCCCGGTCTGTGTCTTTCAATGTAAACCGGACATTGAGGGGACCAGCTCAAGAGCAAAGATCATAGAGCGGAGCGGGTCAGCGGGTGATAGATAACAGGACAGCGGGCGGTGGAGCTTACTCCTGTGTCAGCGCGATCAAGGGACCAATTGAGGTTACTCGCGCTGACACAGGAGTACATCAATTTACTAAATAAGTACATGGATAGACAGCCAATCATTTTTTTACTGTTTTTGTTTTTAAAAGCTAAAATTAAGGCTTATTTAAGTGATTTCAAGATATTTTAACATTCTTTTGTCCCATCCGAGGATTAAAATTAAATTATACATTAAGGGCCTGTCCCACTTAGGCTATTTTTAGGCAATTGCTGGCGAATGTCATAATCGTAGCAGATCGCTGAAAAACCGGCGACTGGACCCCCCTTCGACATAAAAGTTGAAATAGAATAAAAAACATTAACAACAAAAAAAACCGAAGTCAGCACTGGTAACAACCTACATCACCTGACGACAACCTATGTTAACCTGGCGACAACCTATGTTAACCTGGCGACAACTACGACTGCTCCTACATCAGGAGAAGTCAAGCTATGCTCATTGGCGTCAAACCCACTGTCGTCGACTGTCTCCGAAAATTTTTCAATAAGTTGAAAACCAGCGGTGACCAGAAAGACGCTACTGAGGAGACTACTCACGATCATACAGGCAAGACCTCGGCGACCATGTGGCGCAGCCTAGTCGACTGTTGTTGCCTAAAACTGTGTTGGGTGACCAAACACATTTCAGCACCAATTCATCCCAGCAATTTGTTCATTGTGTTTAGTCACTTGAATATCCAGTATAAGATCATCTTTGGACAATTTGGTGAAGGGTTTTGTTCATCAAAGCAATGATTTGAAATCTTTATTCTGTAATTGTTCCACACAGTTTGATATAACATGTCCTTTCTTCAATGTGTATCAACTCCCTTTTGTGAAATGTCACATATCACTCAGCACCATATTGCCGAGATGTCAGAAGAAGACACTTTTCGTCTATTGTGCAATGGGCTCAAAAACTGTATTTTTGTAGACAAGACATTTTTGGTTGAAACACACATAAGATTGTCATTGCACCAAGAGATCAAACTAAATATGTGTCTCTTGCTCGTTTACCAAGGAAAGATGCAAAATGCTGGAGTAACTCAGCGGGTCAGGCAGCATCCCTGAATAACATGGACAGGTGACGCTAGGGGTCTGGAGCCTTCATCAGACAGGCTAGTCCCTTGACTAGCCAGCAGGACCTGAGGAATAAAATTAATTGTTAAACGTCCATATCCATGACTGTTCAGATGTGGTACAATATGGTTGGTTTGGCTTGAATACATAGGGTGGCAATGGCAGACTCCCACCTTGTATTTGTAAGATGATCGTACACTATTTTCATTTGTTTCCTCATAGTATGTTCCATAGGTACAAAGAGGAAATTAAAATCTGTAGATTTTTCTGAAGGTGGTAAAAGTATTTAATTTTCAAAGATAAAACGAGCCTTGGTGATCATTTTCCAGTGTTCTACAGATTCTGGATCAGTTCCTGTGGATTGGAGAGTAGCCAAAGTCAGTCAAACGTCAAAAGAGTTTATTGTCATGTGTCCCTGACAGGATTGGTCCAAGTCAGCATGGATTTACGAAGGGGAAATCATGATTGACTGATCTTTTGGATTTTTTTGAGGATGTAACAAGTAAAATGAACAAGGGAGAGCCAGTGGATGTAGAGTATCTGGATATTCAGAAAGCATTTGATAAGGTTCCACACAGTAGATTAGTGGGCAAAATTAGAGCACATGGAATTGGGGGTAGGGTATTGACATGGATAGAAAATTGGTTGGCAGACAGGAAACAAAGAGTCAGGATTAATGAGTGCCTTTCGGAATGCCAGGCAGTGACTAGTGGGGTGCCTCAAGACTCGGTACTAGGACCACAGCTATTTACAATATACATTAATGATTTAGATGAAGGAATTAAAAGTAACTTTAGAAAATTTTCAGATGACATAAAGCTGGGTGGCAGTGTGAACTGTTAAGAGGATGCTATGAGAATGCAGGGTGACTTGGACAGGTTGCATGAGTGGCAGAAGCAGTACGATGTGGATAAATGTGAGGTTATAGACATTGGTGGCAAGAACAGGAAAGCAGATTAATATCTGAATGGTGCCAGGTTAGGAAAAGGGGAAGTATAATAGTAAGATTAAATGAGAACTTACCAGTTTGAAGTTTGATCTTTATTTTATGAGGAGTTACGATGAGGGATTACGTGAAGCCCCGCCAGGCGCATGCTCGGCATACTTCAAAGCAGCGGCGTGAAAAACACAGAACCAATAGCTGGAGTAAGATAGTAAGGCTCACAAAGACTAGAACTACCAGATGATCATTTAGATTATGAGGGTCAGGAGCGGAGGGCACGTAATCCCTAATCGTAACTCCTCATAAAATAAAGATCAAACTTCAAATGGGTAAGTTCTCATTTAATCTTACTATTTTACTTCGGAGTCACGCAAGTGACTACGTGAAGATTTTGAAGCTCTGTGATTTTCATGCCGTAGATCATTCCATACGACACACTGCTTGAGTTTACACAGTAGTGAGTAAATAATATATATTGCTTGAAATTATGCAATAAATATTTTAATATTTTAATAATAATAAAAAGAAAAGTAATAAACCCTCTATCCCAGGGGAAATTACAACAGATGATATGCAACAAAGCAAACAATTTGAACAGAACCCACCACAGCATGAGCAACCCTGGCACTGTGACAACAGGTTTATCATAAAATCTAGAAAAGTTCCTCTTTAGACCATCCTGCGGTCTCCAGAATTTGGTCGAGCGGCATGTCCTGCACCTTTGCCGCGGACATTGATACCGCCCTTGTGGAGTTTGATTTAAACACATCAGTGTCTACTCCAGTTAATCCAGAACCTGTTTATCCATCTAGAAATAGTTTGTACTGTCACTTTTTTATATGTTTCTTGTGGGTAATAAACATTGGTGTCTCACAATCTCGGAGACTCTTAATTCAATATATTTTAAGTCAGATGCTTAACCACACACAATGTTTAGTTGACAGAGTATGTCTTAAAGATTATATTGGTTCCAGCCTTTCTTGGCTTGCTTTGCTTGCTTAGATCATTGACATTAAACATCATTTTATCTATAGGCAACTGCAATAAATGTAACCGCAACATTTGTAATGTTTTTACTCATTGTGCTGATATTAATGTCATCAGCATAACCACTTTAAATATTAACTTCTGAAAGGACAGTGACGTAATTGGAGTCCATTGCCGAAGCAATGAGAGAACTATACTGACATCCCAGATTTCTGTATATCTGGGTTTGGTAGAATTTTATTAAAATACCTCTCATAAAGCGGGATATTAACGGAAAATTGTCCTAAATAGGAGGACAAAGCACTCCGAACTCCATTAATGGTATTATAACTCAGGTGCAACATAGCAAGGAACTCCAATACATCCAATATGTTTGCAGTATGATAAAATATACCTGACTGTATACAAAAGATTTCCCATTCCTTATATGAAACATATATGGTTTCTTAATGCTATCTCTCCAAGCTGCAGTTATGACACCCATGGTCCTATCCGACATTCCATCAAAACCTGCAGATTAATAATTAATACGGTCATGTAATGGATGACCTCTGCTGTTACTGGATGTACGAACAATTACTGCACCTGGGATTTGTCATGAATCATCATTCTGAGCACAATTGGGTACAATGGCTGTGTAGTAATGGTCCCTAGATAAGGGACGTATCCGATATTACTGATAAGAACAGATACTTCACTTGATCTTAGCCAAAAAACCCCAACAATACCAGTTTGGAACCACCAAACGCCTTTGGCGGAGACTAGCTCTATTTGGTGACACATTGCCTATTCAGGCAAAATGCGGAAAACATAAAAGACTATACCTCCCTAATGTAGCGAGAATGCATCCACCGCTAATGCTCCTGGATCTGGCACCCATGAGACACATTTACCACTGGAGATTTAATCCAGACACAACAGATCAATATTTGGTACTCATACTGTCTGACAATCTTTTTGAACTTTTTGACATTCATTATGTATTGCCATTGAACTTTCGTGATCTGTTGTCTTACCAGAATATTGTCTCCTCCTACAGCTGTGGTATTGTCTACTCGTAATTGAACATGTAAGATCTTAATTGTAGAGCAACAGCTATCAATGCATAAATGCCCCCAATAACTCCAAATAATTCATACCATGTGTTTGGAGAATTAAATCGTCTTGGACAATCCATCGACCACCACAACTGGTGTCGCTGTCCTTGGCTCCCCATCCGAGAGCACTCCCATCAGTCTGTAATACCGCTGAAGACTGCTGAACAAGCACATTTTTACTTCTAGTAACTTGTGCAAGATTGAGAATCCATCATTGCAATTCGGCTCAACCTTTTTAGTTGGTAACTGCATGGACGTAATCAATGACCTGCACACTTTCACACTTATTCTCTGGTCTTTGCAGACTTTTATCATGCAGAGGTCCCAATTCGACAGCAGAACTGCTGCTATCACTTACCAGTAATAATTGCTACTTCTTTGATGGTGGGATAATGCCCAAGACAAGTAACATTTGTAACATCCCCAACCTTAATTGTTGGTAAAGTTACTGACATATCAACTGTATTAATGACAACCCCTAATAATCAATTGTTTGGGATGCCTGTAACTTACATGTTGTTTGGATGTACAGAACCTTAGCCTTTAAATAGGCTTATGGTTCCTGAACCCAGTTCTTTAGCTGTCTCCCATTTACAATTAACATATCCTCTAGATAAGTCATTACAATGTGAATCTGAGCCGTCATTAACACCAGTGCTGGTTTCAATGATTGTGTGAGCAATCTGAGGGCTGAATTTAACCCATTAGATTATTCCTTCCCATCCAATTAATTTAAGTACCTGAATAATAAGGCTTTTTTTTTAGGTCTAATAATAGCCATACAGCAGCCTTGTGATAACAACTTCATTACAGTGTTGAAGTGTACTTTTTTTTAAAAGCCTATACGGAACTATAAATTTAAGTTTGTGAGTCCCAGAATGACTCTGCAACCCCCATACTTGAGACTGGGATATATTATCTCTACCTGACAAGTTCCTGGTATATTCAAACACCAACCCGATCAGATTTAATGCACAATTATAAAACAATTGTAATCTTACAACCAACAGAGGTTGTTTCCCACAATTCCATGTGTAATGGAATGACATTTCTGTACTTCCGTAAATGAACCACAAGATCCCTTCTCTTAATATAGGGGTTCGTATTCAACCTGTTTGTTTTCTCAAAGCAGGGAAGAGAAATTTTATAAGGCACATATCCTTATTTGTTTGGGCAGTTTTTTCATCAATCATAAATCTGGTTATAGCTTGCCCACATAATCCTGCATTTTTTGGGTATAATGTTAGCCAAATGGCAATTTTCATCATACAATTGAGTTTGAATATGCATTGCAGAGTAATGCAAGCATGTCTTAAAAATATTGGACATTATCGACCCATGTATGTCTTCCCCAATGCAGTGATGCCAAGTTAATATCAGCTAGAGGACATGCTGGAACACCTTTCCTGTCCTCGCATTGTTACACTCATGGGTTCCCAATTATCTGACTTGCTGTTGGCACCCTGAGCGAGGCACAATAGACGGGTGTTTTATATATTTTTACATATTTTTTACTGTTTCAGCCATAACAGTTTCTTGTAGTAGGTGAGAAACCAAATAATGTTGGCCGCCAGGTTCATCCATAGCCTCACCAGTCCATACCGATATAGCAAAATTTGGTGCTACATCGGGAACACCCGGAGCATTTCTGTTGTGCTCTGGTGTATACACAGAAGTAGGGACACCAGCTTCAGAGTTAGTTTCATCCTGCCCTGGTACTCCCGAGTCTTTCCTCTAGGAGACTTCATCCAGACCTAAACAATGCACTGGTGAATGAGATTCTCATTTTTCATAGGCACCATACTCAGTGTATGGAAACTCCTTTCAGAGCCTGCCTTAGAATCTCATGGGTCTTAAAACCCTTAATTGTTTAGAATTTTGAGCATTTTATCTTGCTCTAATGTAATTCATCCAGACCTATGTAAGGCACTGGTGAATGAGATTATTATTCTTTATAGCCACCATACTTAGTGTATGGAAACTCCTTCGGAGCCTGCCCTAGAATCTCATGGGTCTTTAGAACCCTTGACTGATTAGAGTTTGGAGCATTTTATCTTGCTCTAGGGACCTCATCCAGACCTAACCAAGGTACTGGAGAATCAGAATTCCATTTTTAAAAGCACCATACTCAGCATATGGAAACTCCTTCGGAGCCTGCCTTACAGGAAGACATACATGAGTCTTGGAACCCTTGACTAAGTCAAGTGTGGAGCATTTTCTCTATTTCCAGCCTCCTTGTCCTCCCTTGGAGGAGAGTTACTTCTTTACTGTTTTGTATTGGTGCATGAACCATATATGTTTAAAATTGTAATTCTGACAGGCACATTCTGCTTGCAGAATATTTGTATTAACCTCAGTATCACACAGGGTTATATACATTTCCATAAAGAAAACTGCATCTGGTAACATATACTCAGAGCAGACTTTATTTTACAATTACTGGGTATTTGGAGCCGGCATTTAGAGCCGTTATCTCCAAACCCGATCTAAATAGCGGTAAATAGTGGGAGCCGGCTTTTAAAGCAGCCCTTTATCTCCCGAACTGATCTAAATCAGAAATTACGGTTCCAGCGTGTTCTATTCAATTACCGCTGTTTAAAAATACATTCACTCTAGCTGGCTCCGTATTTCGAGCTACAGAGTTTTAAAAAAAAAATTCAAAATACATACTCTAGCTGGCTCTGCAGACTTACCGAGTTTAAACCCACTAGCAAGAAAGTTCAACAGCGACTTAACTGCGGGTTAAACCTACGCTGGTGGGAGCTGCGCTCTCCACCCTGTCGGTGGCACACGCGTCGACACAATGCCGAGCATGCACCTGGCGGGGCTTCACGTAGTCACTCACGTGACTCCGAAGTAAAATGAGGCCTGGGTGTCCTTGAACATCAGAAACTGAAAGTAAGCATGTAGGTACAGCAGGCATTGAAGAAAGCTAATGGCATGTTGGCCTTCAGAACGAGAGGAGTTGAGTCTAGGAACAAAGAGGTCCTTCTGCAGTTGTATAGGGCCCTGGAGAGACCACATCTGGAATATTGTGTGCAGTTTTCGTCTCCTAACTTGCGGATGGACATTCTTGCTATTGAGGGAGTGCAGCTTAGGTTCGCGAGGTTAAGTCCCGGGATGGCGAGACTGTCACATAATGAAAGAATGGAATTTAGAAGGATATAGAGAAATATAAAATTATTAAGTGATTGGACACACTAGATGCAAGAAACATGTTCCTGATGTTGGGGGTTCCAGAACCAGGTGAACAGTTGAAGAATAAGGGGTGGGTGGTTTATAACTGAGATGAGGAAAAACCTTTTCACCCAAAGAGTTGTGAATTTGTGGAATTCTCTGCCTCAGAAGGCAGCGGAGGCCGATTCACTGGGTGCATTCAAAAGAAAGTTAGATAGAGCCCTCAGGGCTAGAGGAATCAAGGGATATGGGGAGAAGGCAGGAACGGGGTACTGATTGTGGATGATCAGCCATGATGACATTGAATAACGGTGCTGGCTTGAAGGGCTGAATGGCCTACTCCGGCACCTATTGTCTATGTAGGAGTCAAGTGTGTGATTCTGATTTTTTTAAATCCAGCTTGGATCTCCACAACCTATCAGACAAGCTTGTACTTGTTGGGTCTACATCTCTATATGCCTTGAGCAAGACAGCTTTTACATTTTGTATGCCCAAACTCTTTTTGCACGATTTTGAAAATTTGATTTAATCAAAGCTTTTTCCTTGACATTCCTGTCCCACTGTGTCATGTTTTCAGTGACAAATCATCTGCAACTTGATTTTAATGCGCATTTAAGCCCATGTCCCACTTGGGCGACCTCCACCGCGACCTCTGGCGACCTTAAGCGACTAAAAAAAATCAAGGTCGCGGTGACCTACGACCTTCCACTATGTGCACGACCTCCTACGACTATGTTGAAGACCTCCTTCGACTATGAAGAAGACCTCCTTCGACCTCCTTTGACCTCCTTCAACTATGATGAAGACTGGCTTCAACCATGTACGTTTTACTTGAGGATGGTCTCTGGCAAATTGGTCCGTAAATGAACACGACCCCCTTCCACCTCAGAGGACCACACCGAAAACCAACAACGACCAGTGACGAGTGTCTACAGCTCAAATGATCACCTGATAAAATGATGTCATGTTTGCATTTTTTTTCTCGATGACCCGAAACATCGCCTATCCACGTTCTCACAAGTGCGGCCTGTCCCTTTGAGTTACTCCTGCACTTTGTGTTTTATTTGTTATCGGAAAAAAACCCACGCAGGTCACAAACTCCGTACAGATAGCACCCGTAGTCGAGATCGAACCCGGCTCTCCGCCGCTGCATGTAAGGCATCAACTATACTGCTGCACCACCATGACCTCCACTACCGTGACCACCAGGATAGGTGGGTACAAGTGTGTCTACCTGTCACTTACCAGGCTTTCTCCTGCCCGCACCTCTGTTCCAGCTTTCCACCTCCTACTGCAATTAGTCTGAAGAAGGGTCCCATCGCAAAATGCCACTTATCTATGTCTTCCACAGATGTTGCCAGACCCACTGAGTTCCTCTGGTACTTTGTATTTTTTTGTAAACCAGCATCTTCAGTTCCTTGTGTCGACATTGTTAATAACTGTTTTCGTTTCATCTGCAGGCATTCTTTTTGTGTATACCTTTGCATTTTTTGACGCACAATTTGGAACATTAAAATATGATTTTTTTTCGCTAATCGTTTGAAATTCTTGGATTACTGTCGGCTAACCATGTCACTGCTGTGCAAAAAATCGGTGGGGATCCCTTAATGTGATGGTTGATTAATATGCTGAATAATCTATGCATATTTGAAGAATATCACACTTAGTTTATGGCAAGGACAATAATAGGGGAGGAGGAATTTGAGTTGGCTGAGGTGTCTCTGGATTAGGAGGGGTTAATTTACTAGGGTCTCTGATCCTGATCCTTAATCATGTACACTGTTAATGAGGTTTTCTCCTGAATGTCAATGATCCCATTCTAAATTCACACATGAATGGTCACGAGCAAGGTGTTGAAGGACATGCAGAGTCAATGGCCCTCAGAACAAGAGGAGGGGGTGAGCAGAAAATTGGTAGGAAAAGGAGGACATAAAATCAATTATACACCAACCACGTGGTTGTTACTGCATTGTGATTGATTATTATGAGATTAAATATGAATCACTGAATGTGTCTCTGAAGATATTGATAAATTTAGTGACCTAATGATGGTCTACTCCCAATTCACTCTGAAAACAATCAATTTGTTCATTAGTTTCAAATCAAGCACAGCTGACGTGGGGGCTTCAAATGAGTTTGTGAAAGAACAGGAAATAAATTCAGTGCACACTTTGCATCAGTGACATGTTGCACCCTTTCTGACCATTGTTCCAACCTCGAACCACCTCGTTTCTTTGGAAGAGCAAATAAAACTAGAATAACAGATATTGAGATGTATTTAAAAGAACTGGAAAATTCTACTGTGACCTCCTAATATACTTAAGGAAAGTTTTAGAAAACTGACCTAAACTATAAATCGTTCCAATTCTGGCTAATCTGAAACTGGGTTGTGTAAATTAAAAACATATCGACCTTTATAGCATAGAAATGGTCCATTGATGCAATCTACCAAGTCTGTGCTCTGCTTATATTGGCATTGTCTCTATGTGCTTGGTCCAATTAAATTTCTGGTAAGTGGTAACCATCAGGAGTCATGTGGTCATAAGTAATAGAAGCAGAATGAAGCCATTTGGCCCATGAAGCCTACTCTGCCATTCAATCATGGTTGATATATCTCTCCCTCCTAACCCCATTCTCCTGTCTTCTCCCCATTACCTCTGACACCTGTACTAATCAAGAATCTATCTGTCTCTGCCTTAAAGATAGATTCAAATAAAGTTAAAGATAGTCAAATGATGGTAATTCTATTGAATGGTATGCCTGTTTATACTCCCTTAAGGGCCTGTCCCACTTACGTGTCCTTGGCACGCAAATTACGCAACCTCGTGGTCGCGTTGAGCCGCGATGGTCCTGCAAAGGTCGGGCGCGATTACATGCGTACACACAGCCGTCTGAAGCAAAGATACTAGAGGAGCAAGATGCGCCACTCAGCGAAAAAAGCGTAGTATGACGTGTGTGATTGTCGACGCCATTACATAGGGCATTTTATAGGGCTGCCCGCACACTGTCATGGCGGCCACATCTACAGCTCACTGTTCGGTATAAATTGCTCTAATCGCCGATGTGGATGACTCAACCTGTCTTTCTTCAGGTTCCCCAACAACAAAGAAAGGTGAGGAAATATTATTGTTTTCTGTCGATATTATTCAGTCCTGAAAATGTTATTTTCTGTTCCCCTATCAACACTCATTGGGAAACTAGGTTTGTTGGTACATTAGAAAGTTACTAGATTTTTTATTTAATAGATCTAAACTTACCACAATAATAAAGTCAGCAAGTTTTGTTCTTCTGTACAGTTTTGTTTTTGTTTCTGTACGACAGGAGTCTCCAAAATATGGTCCGTAGGGAGAGTGGGAGAGAGAGAGAGAGAGAAGGGGCAGAGAGAGATAGGGAGAGAGGCCCATCGTGAGATTTAAACCTCAGATTCGAGTCGGGGAGCGCGGCGGCCCGGGGCTGCTCTCAGTGTTGTTACTGGTTACATCCCTTGAATTGTCAGAGCCGTGACATCACTGGGCCGCCGTGAAGAAGGGTGCAATGGTGCGGTGCGGGGTTCGGCGGCGGTCAGAATGGGACGGCTGTGCGTTATAACGTGCCTCTTTCCTCTCCTCTCTCTCTCTGCCTGAGAGTTGGCAGCCCTGCTGGTATCTTAGGTCCAAAAGAGGATAGAAAGAAAATACTTTATATGGTCTACGTAAGAAGTTTTAAATAAGCTCTTCTACATTGAAGGTAAATTGACATACAGTGGCTTGCAAAAGTATTCATACCCCTTAAATTTTTCCACATTTTGTCACGTTACAACCACAAATGTAAATGTATTTAATTAGGATTTTATGTGATAGACCAAC
The DNA here is from genome assembly GCA_035221665.1 of Okamejei kenojei. Taxonomy (NCBI): domain Eukaryota; kingdom Metazoa; phylum Chordata; class Chondrichthyes; order Rajiformes; family Rajidae; genus Okamejei; species Okamejei kenojei. The sequence goes on from CM069136.1 coordinate 52,561,800, forward strand.
ACAAAGTGGTGCATATTTGTGAAGTGGAAGGAAAATGATACATGGTTTTCAAATCTTTTTACAAATAAAAAACTGAAAAGTGTGGCGTGCAAAAATATTCAGCCCCCTTTACTCTGATACCCTTAAATAAAATCCAGTGCAACCAATTGCCTTCAGAAGTCACCTAATTAGTAAATAGAATCCACTTGTGTGTAATCTAATCTCAGTATAAATACATCTATTCTGTGACGACCTCAGAGGTTTGTTAGAAAACAGTAGTGAACAAACAATGTTCCTTGGACATCATGAAGCCCAAGGAACACACCAGACAGGTCAGGGATAAAGTTGTGGAGAAGTTTAAAGCAGGGTTAGGTTATAAAAAAATATCCCAAGCTTTGAACATCTCACGGAGCACTGTTCAATCCACCATCCGAAAATGGAAAGAGTATGGCACAACTGCAGACCTACCAAGACATGGCCGTCCACCTAAACTGACAGGCCGGGCAAGGAGAGCATTGATCAGAGAAGCAGCCAATAGGCCCATGGTAACTCTGGAGGAGCTGCAGAGATCCACAGCTCAGGTGGGAGATTCTGTCCACAGGACAATTATTAGTCGTGCACTCCACAAATCGGGCCTTTATGGAAGAGTGGCAAGAAGAAAGCCATTGTTGAAACAAAGCCATAAGAAGTCCCGTTTGCCGTTTGCCACAAGCCATGTGGGGGACACAGCAAACATGTGGAGGAAGGTGCTCTGGTCTGATGAGACCAAAATTGAAGTTTTTGGCATAAATGCAAAACGCTATGTGTGGCGGAAAACTAACACTGCACATCACCCTGAATGTAACATCCTCACTGTGAAACATGGTGGTGGCAGCATCATGCTGTGGGGATGCTTTTCTTCAGCAGCGACAAGGAAGCTGGTCAGAGTTGATGGGAAGATGGATGGAGCCAAATACAGGGCAATCTTGGAGGAAAACCAGTTAGACTTGAGACTGGGGCAGAGGTTAACCTTCCAGCAGGACAACGACCCTAAACATACAGTCAGAGCTACAATGGGATGGTTTAGATCAAAGCATATTCATGTGTTAGAATGGCCCAGTCAAAGTCCAGACCTAAATCCAATTGGCTAGAGAATTGCTGTTCATAGACTCTCTCCATCCAATCTGACAGAGCTTGAGCTATTTTGCAAAGAAGAATGGGCAAAGATTTCAGTCTCTAGATGTGCAAAGCTGGTAGGGACATACCCCAAAAGACTTGCAGCTGTAATTGCAGCGAAAGGTGGTTTTACAAAGTATTGACTCAGGGGGGCAGAATACTTTTACACGCCACACTTTTCAGTTTTAATTTGTACTAAAATTTGGAAACCATGTATCATTTTCCTTCCACTTTACAATTATGCACCACTTTGTGCTGGTCTATATATATATATATATGTGTGTGTGTGTGTGTGTGTGTGTGTGTGTGTGTGTGTGTGTGTGTGTGTGAGTGTGTGTATATTGTGATATATGTGTGTGTGGTATATATATATATATATATATATATATATATATATATATATATATATATATATATATATATATATATATATATATATATATATATATATATATTGTGATACATACACACACACAAATATATATATATATATATATATATATATATATATATATATATACACACACACACACACACATAGATTGAAAGAAAAAGGTTGCTAAACAAATTAGAGGAAATCTGAAAAAAGAAACTAGAGAGATATGTCAAGTCAAGTCACTTTTATTTATATAGCACATTTAAAAAACAACTCTTGCACAACGCCACTCGCCAGGCGTACGCTGTCAAGACGCTGCGTACGACATCAAGACGCTGCGTACGCCCTCAATACGCTTGCGGGCCGAAAGGATGTACGGACAGTGCAGTCCCGCGCGATGTTGGGACCAGCCCCGCACAATACCATATGCCTCTGCGCTTCGAAGTGAGACCGGCCCTGCGAGCCGCATGCGATCGCAATGCTGGTAGGACAGGCCCTTAACTTGCCTCTCATACACAGGCACACACAAACACACATTCATATAAATATATATATAAGTTAAATTTAATTTTGTGCACATTGCATGTTAAAGCAATACAAGGGAAGCTGCACTATACAATGCAAGGGAAACTACACAGAAGTGGGGGCTGGGGAGGAAAGATGGGAGAGAAATGGGGGAACTGGGGGAAAACATTTACAATAAAATTAACTAAAATATGTGATGTGATAGATGAGCTATATCAAACACTGTTCCCTACAACACTGATTACACCATAGGATGATAGAGCGGTGCACAGCGGGAGGCAGACCGGAAGTCGCGTTTTTCTTTAACAAATGGCGGCCGTGACGTTCCGTTATATACTACACGTCAGTCCTTTGGATTTCGGAAGAGTGGTTTATCTTGCTCCTCTAGTATCTTTGGTCTGAAGCGCGTTACGTCATTTGAAGTTGGACACAAAGCTGGAGTAAATCAGCGGGAACGCAGCATCTCTGGAGAGAAGCAATGGGTGACGTTTCGTGTCGAGACTCTTCTACAGTCTGAAAAGATTCACCCATTGCTTCTCTCCAGAGATGCTGTCGGTCCCTTTGAGTTACTCCTAGATTTTGTCTCTAACTTCAATTTTCATGGCCCCGCTGGGAGTAGAAGTGGGGGCGGATCCAGACCATAACGGCCGTGAGCCCCAGGCCGAGTTCGGCGATCGTTTGCCTGCTTCTGCTGCTTCTGCTGCTGTTGAATGTGAGAAGTTGCGTCGCGCCAGGGATCTTGAGCCTGTCCCACTTTGGCCATCAGTTCCGCAACAGGCCGTTGGCACACGAAGATTTTGTTCACTACAAAAATTTCGGAGCCCCACGCGATGTCGCGCACAACTACATACCCTTCCACACTTCTAAGTGGGACCTGCCTCGCGTGGCCATACAATGCCCGTATGTCTCGACGTGACCACGAGGTCGCATAATTTGCATGCCAAGGACACGCAAGTGGGACAGGCCCTTTCGGCTGATGATGATAATTCTCTGGCATTCAATGCTACCTGCTATTTATCACTTTCTTTCTGCATTCAGTTATGGGCTGCTTTAAGTTCAAAGCAGCTATTTATGGAATTGTAAATAAAGCATCATTGTCACCCTAAGATTGAAGTTATGATAAAATTATGATGATGGCTTACCCAAGACCACTGCCAAAAGATTCCACCAACAATACCCGACATTTGAGTTGAATCACCTCCAAAAACTCCCTTTGTACAAGGCATTATAGTTGAGAATACAATTCCCATTGACCTCTAAGTCTGATCTAGCGTGAGGTAAAGTTGCTTAAATTGGATAGCACTTTAAAGAGGGCACTGTGATTGTTATGAAGGTTTAAACCATAGCTTTCCCACCTTGGATGGAACATACATAAAGTCTGTGCTACAACCTTACTAACTATATTTAGCTGGCAGCCCATATTATTTGTGATCTTATCGTTTATCACATGTTCACAACTCTTGAGTGCTGACAAGGGCCCAAGATGGCTAATGGCAGTTGAAGTCATCCTGCTATTCATTATTGGGCAGTAGTTTGTGGTTGGAACCAGGAACATAGAAATTATTTAACAATAGGTTAAGTTATATTCACATGCCTATAGGTTATCTAGGAAAACAGGAAAGCAGAATATTATTTAAATGGTGGCCGATTAGGAAAAGGGGAGATGCAGCGAGACCTGGGTGTCATGGTACACCAGTCATTGAAAGTAGGCATGCAGGTGCAGCAGGCAGTGAAAAAAGCGAATGGTATGTTAGCTTTCATAGCAAAAGGATTTGAGTACAGGAGCAGGGAGGTTCTACTTCAGTTGTACAGGGTCTTGGTGAGACCACACCTGGAGTATTGCGTGCAGTTTTGGTCTCCAAATCTGAGGAAGGACATTATTGCCATAGAGGGAGTGCAGAGAAGGTTCACCAGACTGATTCCTGGGATGTCAGGACTGTCTTATGAAGAAAGACTGGATAGACTTGGTTTATACTCTCTGGAATTTAGGAGATTAAGAGGGGATCTTATAGAAACTTACAAAATTCTTAAGGGGTTGGACAGGCTAGATGCAGGAAGATTGTTCCCGATGTTGGGAAGTCCAGGACAAGGGGTCACAGCTTAAGGATAAGGGGGAAATCCTTTAAGACCGAGATGAGAAAGACTTTCTTCACACAGAGAGTGGTGAGTCTCTGGAACTCTCTGCCACAGAGGGTAGTTGAGGCCAGTTCATTGGCTATATTTAAGAGTGAGTTGGATGTGGCCCTTGTGGCTAAGGGGATCAGAGGGTATGGAGAGAAGGCAGGTACGGGATACTGAGTTGGATGATCAGCCATGATCATATTGAATGGCGGTGCAGGCTCGAAGGGCTGAATGGCCTACTCTGCACCTAATTTCTATGTTTCTATGTTTCTAGGTTATCTAACAGGCAACTGATTTTGAATGACTGTGAATGTCTCTGACATTCGCAAACATTATAAATTAATTAGAAACTATTAAAACATTAATCACACTGGAAAAATGAGAGTTCCCTCGTTAGAATTTGGCGCTCCCACCTCCACAGCTTGGATTCACAATCAGGGAACATAACGCTAGGGGTGGCACAGTGGCACAGCTGGTAAACCTGTACCGCAGTACTAGAAACCTAGGTTTGATCCTGGCATCAGGTGCTGTCTGTGTGGAGTTTGCCCGTTCTCCCTGTGACTGTGTCGATTTCCATTGTGTGCACCAGTTTTCTCCCACATGCCAAACTTGTGTGGAATTTTTAGGTTAATAGCCTCTATAAAATTGCCCCTGATGTGTAGGGAGCGGATGAGAAAGAGGGATAACATAAAACTAGTGTGAATAGGTGGTCGATGGTCAATGTGCTCAGTGGGCCAAAGGGCCTGTTTCCATGCTGAACCTCAAAATGAAACTACACACCAAGAGCTAGATACATTGAGTTGTACATTTCTGCTTTGTGATGAGCATCAACTGATCCATCTAAAAATATTTATGTCTCTGAAATAGAGAAAAGATATTCTGAATGTAAAGCTGAATGAGCCCATTACATTGAGTAGTTTAACATTGTCAAAAACTTAGCACATTGGCCATGGCATTACAAAACCTGTACATTTATCAAAGATAACTTTGTGTGATGTATTATCTGGCAGTTTAAGATAATGTTCAATTAAGATGTAATTAAAATAATAAAAAAACTGATGTATTACGTTAGCCATGCAGTGTTATGGTACACAGACTTCATGAAATCATTACCTCCGTCATATTTAATCGCATTTGCATGGGGAAATGCTCAAAAAATGGCTGAGATACCTCACCACTACTTCTCAACCCAAAAGTATATCCCTTGATTTCCTTAATATCTAAAGATCCATTGATCTCTGTCTTGAATGTGTTCAGTTTCTGCGCCTTCACAGTCCTCTTGGGCTGATAATTCAGAAGAATCACTACCTGAGTTTTTTATCTCTCTCTTTCCACCTGTTTATTTTGAGACAGCGATATCTGATTCTAGACACAGCATCTTCACATTTAACCTGCCAAGCCTTGCAGATTTTGTTGAGATCCCCTTTCATTCTCTCAACTCAAGGAATATAGGCCTAATCTGCTTAAGCTCTCTTCATTCGAAGGATTGGATATTTTTTGGTTAACCCTATAACACATTTATGTTATATTTTGTCAACCCAATTTGTATTGTGGGAATGGGATGAGATCAATTCTGATAAATTTTAAACATTATTCAATCCTATGGTCCATTGAAGTTAATGGAAAGCACTGTGGGGTTTAAAATTGATGTTTTACGCAGATCTGTGGCACTTCTAGTAAATATGATACGTACAAATTCCCATTGATTCAGAATATTCAAAATGTCAGTACTTTCAATTTGGACAATCTTACTGTGAATTTTGAACCACAGCTATTGATTTTCTTATCTATTAAACATATTAAGAATACATGGTTTCAATGGAAACTCATCTCTTTCTGTCCCGTACCCAAAATCGTCTGATCCAGCAAAGGACTTTATGTCTCTGAAATAGAAAAAATGAATGTAGAGTGATCCCATTTTACTTTGGAGTCACGTGAGTGATTCCGTGAAGAAGCCCCGCCAGTGCACATGCGCGTCATTACGTCAGACGCATGGCGCACCGATGGTCTGGAGAGCGCAGCTCCACCAGCGGTAAGTTATAAACCTGCAGGTAAGTGCTTTAACACTTTACTGCGGTTTACTTATGTTCCGTAAGGCTGGTTGCAGGAACCAGCAGGAACAATTTTAGAATGGAAAAATTAACAAAAAGTAAGGCGAGGGACACCTCCGTTAAAAGTAAAAAAACCTTACCCGCGGGACCACGGTCAGTGAGCATACGCCGGCTTTAGAGACGCCGGCTCCAGAGACGCCGACTTCAGAGCCACCGGCTTTTCAGCCAGTAGCAGCAACTCCGGCGCTTCAGAGCACCGTGGCCACTCCTGTCGGGAGGAAGGCCAAGAGGAAAATGTCCAGGCCTGTCGACTCTGATGAGTCAGGCCAGGAAGACTCCCCTCCTTCCAACAAAAAGGTTTGGGGACGTCTGGACAAGATGGAACACCTCATAGAAAAAATGCTCAACCATGAGGTGTTCCAGCCGGGTTTTTATACCACCAGGGTTCCCCAGCAGCTCTCAGCAGCAACCTCTAGCAGAGGTCCATATAGCAAAGAGCTATACAGGCAGGAAGAACCATATGCCTATGAGTCTGCATGGGGACCCATACCAGCAGCACCATGTCAAGGGCTGCATGATACCTCCCTTGGGCGTGGGCCGGGAGAGCCAGGGCAGTATGACGGTGGGTAGGTTGCAATTGTTCTATGATGAATGGTGCTGCATAACATCAGATCTATTCATACTGGACAATATCCAGGGGTCTCGAATCGAGTTTATCTCGGAAGTACATCCACCCATACAAAATACACCTAGTCGGGTATTGTTTTTTTCAAAACCATAAACTCTACAGGTGAATGATGAAATTGAAATATTATTCCAAAAAGGGGTAATTGAAAGAACGGCATATCAGCCTTAACAATTTGTATCCAATATACTCCCCAGGCAAAAGAAGGATGGTGGGTGTCGAGTCATTCTGGACCTAACCCGACTTAAGTCTTATGTCCAGGGTAAACATTTAAAAATGGAAACTTTCAGTACTGCTAAGCAACTGGTAATAACACCCTATTGTTGTATGGCAACCATAGATCTGAAAGATGCATATTATTCAGTACCAATTCATCACCAATACCATAGATACTTACAATTTAGTTGGATGAGACAGCTGTGGCAATTTAAAGCTTTGCCCAATGGGTTAACCTCAGCCCCTAGGTTATTTACAAAATTGTTGAAACCAGTATTCAGTTATCAAACAACTCTTTGAGAGGTTAGGTTTCCTCATCCATCCAACTAAATCGAAATTAGTACCATCTAGAATGATTAACTATTTGGGGTTCATCATCGATTCAACTAACATGTCAGTGACTTTGCCTATGGCCAAAACTGTAGAAATTATGGAGGCCTGTACAATCTGGTAGATGAACAACAACCCTCCCTCCGACGAGTAGCCAGTGTTATTGGTAAATTAGTGGCGGCTTTCCCTGGAGTGCAGTTCTGAACTCTGCACTATCAGAATGTGCAACGAGCTAAAGAACAAGCACTGAAAGAACATGCAGGTCATTTTGATAGACCAATGCAGTTGCCAGCCGAAGCTATCGCCGAGTTGCAATGGTGGATAACTAATGTCTCACGATGTACTAGAGACATTCTGACTCAACAACCTTCAGTTATTTTGCAAACTGATGTGAGTGCTTCGGGATGGGGAGCCATTGATACCGAGTCTAGCTGTGGCAGCAGATGGAGTGTGCAAGAGGCATTAATCCTGCAGAGGCATGGGATAAACTACTTAGAATTGCCGGGTGCATTCTATGGCCTAAAAGCATACTGTTTAACAATGCATGATTTACATGTTCAGCTGCAGATTGACAATACCACAGCTGTTGCATATATTAATCACATGGGAGGAATTAGGTCAGTATCATGTGATAATCTGGCTAATGTCTCCAGTACATCGGGGAAAACAAATGGTCGGCACGGGCTGGAAGGGCCGAGAGGGCCTGTTTCCATGCTGTAATTGTTATATGGTTATATGGTTATATACGGAAATCTGGGATGTGAGCATAGTTCTCACACTGCTTCGGCAATGGGCTTCAATTACATCTCTGTCTTTCCGGAAGTTAATGCTCAAAGTAGTCATGCTCATGGCGCTAGTGTCAGCGCAACGGGTCCATACATTGCAAAAACTACGACTGGACAGCATTTATTCTTCTGTAGATAATATTACATTTTATGTATATGATCTAATCTAACAAAGCAGGCCAGGGACGGCTGGAACCAATATAAGCTTTAAAGCATACCCCATTGACCTGAGGCTATGTGTAGTTATGCACCTGAATCGATATATCGAGGTAACCAAGAGTCTCAGAGGCTCTGAAACAGCGATGCTCATCAGCCACAAAAAAACTCATAGAAAGGTGTCAGTACAAACTATTTCTAGATGGCAGAAACAGATTTTCGATTGTGCTGGAGTAGACACTGATGTGTTTAAATCTCACTCCACCAGGGCGGCGTCAACATCTGCAGCGAAGGCGCAGGGTGTGCCTTTAGACCAAATCCTCGGGGCCGCAGGATGGTCCAGTGAAGGAACCTTTTCACAATGTTATGATAAACCTGTCCTCGCAGTGGAAGGATTTGGGCATGCTGTTTTGGGTTCTGTTTTGAGTTTTCCTTTGTAATTTCCCCCTGCGAGAGAGGGGTTATTATTGTTCTTTTATTATTAAAAACGTTCATTGAATAATTTAAACAATGTTCAATACATTATTTGTTTATCCTGTGTCAGCCGAAGCAGTGTGTCGTATGGAACTGGATCTACGGCATGAAATCACAGAGCTTTGAAATCTTCACGGAATCACTCACGTGACTCCGAAGTAAAATAGTAAGATTAAATGAGAACTTACCAGTTTGAAGTTTGATCTTCATAAGGAGTTACGGTGAGCGATTACGTGCCCTCTGCTCCTGGTCCTCATAATCGCAAAGATCATCTGGTAGTTCTAGTCTTCTGAGTCTTACTTTATCACTTTGACTGTAGTTACTGTGATTTCACTCTGCTGCTTTGAAGATTGACGCGCATGTGCACTGGCAGGGCTTCTTCACGTAATCACTCACCGTAACTCCTCATAAAATAAAGATCAAGCTTCAAACTGGTAAGTTCTTATTTAATCTTACTATTATAAAGCCAATAACATAAGGAACAAAGGGCTAAAACTAAGAGCAAGATATTTACTCAAGGAGTGTGCATGCACAAGCAGCTGGCAGCAGTTTCTATGCATACAGCACTGAAGGCTAAGGGAAATTATATAAAATTATGAGAGACATAGACAGGGTAGATGATCAGACCCTTATCCCCTGCATGGAAATGTCTAGGACTAGAGGACATAGTTTTTAGGTGAGAGAGACAAAATGTAAAGGCGATGTGCAGGGCAAGTTTTCACACAGAGTGGTGGGTATCTGGAATATACTGTTAGAGGTAGGTATGGTAAGGGCATTTGGAGACTTTTAGATGGGTATATGGATATGCAAAGAAGGGTATGGATAACGTGCAGGCAGTGGAGGTTAGTTTAACCTGGCATAAACATAGTGAGTTGAAGGCCCCGTTCCTGTGCGACACTGTTGTTCTATCTTGCACAGTTGCAGCCCAATGAGAAGATTGTTATACCTGGCATGATCCACTCTAAAGTGGTTGACATCATTAAGTCAGCAGCCACTGTTCACAACTGATATTACACATACCGTACTGTTTCTACTCCCTTCCAAAATAAAACTGACATATAACAAATTCACAACTTTTATTAAGTTTAACCAAGGCTTAACTTTTTGCTCAGTATGTGGTTGCTGCTAGAAATTCTATTGAACTGAGATTTATCACATATTTTCTGGTTATCAACCATGCCTGGACTAAAAAAAATGTTTTCTCTTGTTTCTTGTCAGAAATATTATGTGTAGGTTCCACTTGAACCACTGTGAAAGTCATTTCAAGAACATCTTTGTTCATGCAGCTATCTGCCTCTCCTGTATGTTTTGTTGGAATGAAGTAATTCACCTGAGCTTTGTAGAATCTCTCATCCACCCTTTCAAGATATTTTTTACAGCCACATACTCTTCCCCATTATGTCTTGCAGTTGGCTGTACAGTGCTTACTATATGTCAACCACTTATCCTCCTTAATCAGGCTGAATAAATCTCACCCATGTCCTGAGCCTTCTGAACATTGGCATTCCTACAGCATTGTATAGATTTGTTCAATTGTTTAGCAGGAATGCTCAAGTTCTAGTTGAATTATGACACCCAGTCATCCTGCCTCCTCTTCTATGCAGTATCACAACAAGTGTTTTAATTTTATGCACCATTGATTGTTAGGCCAATCACTGCGTTCATGATAAAATAGCCCCTGTGTTGTTCAAAAAAGCTTTTCACTCTTCCTTGGCACACATGACAATAAACTAAACTAAACTGACACCTCTGACATCTCCAGGGATTTTGCCTGACACACTGCATGTCTTTTATTTCCTAATACGGCAGCATAACCCACCCCCACCTCCTACTCACCTCCCCCCCCCCCCCCCCCCGCCTCTCCCCCCCCCCCCACCTTCCCCACCCTCCCCACCCAAATCCACACTCCCCACCCAAACCCACATTCCCCACCATCACCACAGGCAAATTAAATTTCAGGTAATGTTGGATTCCTTGTGTAATTTAACTTGGGTGTAAGATAGATTTGATTTAGTGAAGAACAGCATCTAGCAACACAGCATAGAAGTCTTAAGATCAAGGTGAAGGAAAATTTGGTCATCCATTGCTCTCCTCATAATCTCTTCAAAGGCTTTTAGATGCCTTCAAATTGGCTGTTTCTAATATCTCACCTTGCTTAGGTTTTGCCTAATTTCTCTTACCCCTGAGATTGCACTACAGTTGGCAAAAGTTTAGATTTACAATCAATTGGTTTGGCATTTGCTTTTGATACTTAAATGAGTTTGGTGCTCTTTAATCTTCACCTTAACAATCAGCGATTTCTCTAAAAAATATATTTGTACATTCATCCAAACTGTTGTGACTTGTGATCTAAGATACTCAATAGCTGAAGCGGGTTGATATAAAAGATTTTTGTTCATCAAGAGAAGCAAACATTTTCTTGGAGATCTTCTTAATGGAATATTTCATATTCAAAGTACGTCAAGTTTTTATGGTCCGAAACTCAAAGATAACAGCAGATGGTTTGGTATAATTTCAATAGCTGCAATGATTTTGCATACATCAACATTATGAGACTGACAAAAGGTTCCATTGAATTGCACATTTACAATGTGAGCACAGCATATCTGACAAGCCACCACTGAATGTTCAAATACCTTTGCAGGAACAAACAGACAAATTCATATGGATTGTCTAAAAGCTTCTTACGAAATTAGTCACCCAAAATTAGTGGAGATGCAGGAAATTGCAATGCTTGAATTTTGATCAAAGAAACAAATGCTGGAGGGACACCATGGGCAGGCAGCAGGCTTAAGTTTATTATTGTCATGTTTCTAAGGCACAGTGAAAACCTCTGCTTTTAATGTTATACGATCAGATCATCATACTATAGGTCAATACAATGAGGTCAAACTCAAGTACGATATGTAGAGCAAATGGGAAGGTACAGAGTGCAGAATATACTCAGTATTGTAGTGCACCAGTTCCATTGACAACATCCAATCTCCATAATAGGGTAGAGGAGATTCAGACAGTACCCTAATTTATAAAAGGACCATTCAGAAACTTGCTAACAGAGAGGATGAAGATATTCCGGAGTCTCTTGGCGTACACGTTCAAGCTTATGTATCTTCTGCCCGATGGGAGCAGGGACAAGGAATGAACAGGGTGGGATAACTCTTTGATTATGTTGTCTGCTTTTCTGAGGCATTGTGAAGTTTAGATGGCATCACTGGTGGGGAGACTGGTCTGTGTAATGGACTGGGCTACATCCACAATTTCATGCACCGAGGACAGTGAAGAGTTTTGTTTTGCATTCTCTATGGTCTGATAATTAATAGAACTCAAGTATAATAGATAGAGCAAACAAGAACTTACCAGTTCGAAGTTTGATCGTTATTTTATGAGGAGTTACGATGAGGGATTACGTGAAGACCCCGCCTCACGCTGGCAACGGCATACTTCAAAGCAGCGGCATGAAAAACACAGAACACCAAAAACCGGAGTAACATAGTAAGGCTCATAAAAGACTCAGAACTACCATTTGATCATTTATTTTATGAGGGTGGGAGCGGAGGGCACGTAATCCCTCATCGTAACTCCTCATAAAATAACGATCAAACTTCGAACTGGTAAGTTCTTGTTTAATCTTACTATTTTACTTCGGAGTCACGTGAGTGACTACGTGAAGATTTTAAAGCTTTCTGTGTTTTTTATGTCGTAGAATCAATCCGTACGACAGTCCGGCTAAGTAGACACATACATGAGAAACCAGACTAATGTTAGATCATTTCACAATTAACTTTTTAATGGTTTAAAGACCATATAATAACCCTCCTTATATCTGAGGGAAAATGATTACAAGTGATAAAAGATAGAAGTGACTACACCATTGATTATAGCAATTAATAGTAAACAAAGCAGGTGATTATAGTGCTCCCAACACCGCGTGTCCAAAGCTTGTCATAGTGTGAACAGGTTTATTGTAGAACTTTGAGAAAGTTTCTTCTTTACTCCACCCTGCGACTTTTAAAATATGCTCGAGGGGTACGTCCCGCCCCTTCGCCGCGGACGTAGCTGCCGCCCTGGTGGAGTGAGATTTGAACACATCAGTGTCTACTCCCGCTAAAACCAACACCTGTTTCAACCATTTTGAGATAGTTTAAACTGAAGCTTTTGTGTGTGGTTTTTTGTGCGTAACCATTAACGCTTTTTCATTTCCTCGAAGGGTGTCAGTAACTTTAATATATTCGTTCAAATGTTTAACCACACACAAAGTAGGATCAATATGATAAGCTTGAAAGGTTACCTTTGTTCCAGATCTCCCTGGTCTGCTTTGTTTGATTAACTCGTAAACATAGAACACAACATTATCTGTAGTCACATGCATACAGTCTAAACGCAACATTTGTAAAGTTTGCACTCTTTGAGCTGAGACCAGTGACATTAACATGACTAATTTCAATGTCAATCTTTCCAATGTCAACCCTTCAATTGGAGTCCATTGTCTAAGTAGCGTAAGTACAATGCTCACATCCCAAATCTCTGTGTATCTTGGTTTGGGTGGATTAATATTAAAGATTCCTTTCATGAATCTAGATATTAATGGATGCGACCCAATTGATCTCTGATCAGTCATAAGCCCTAAATAGGACGACAAAGCACTGCGTGCAGTGTTAATGGCACTGTAACTTAAATGTTGCTGAAAATGCAAATTGGCAAGGAATTCCAAAACATTTACAATATTTACAGTATCATAAGAAATATTTGACTGTGTGCAAAAGTCTTCCCATTTCTTAATATGTGTCATATATTGCTTTTGTGTGCTATTGCGCCATGATGCAACCATAACTTTCATAGTTTGGTCCGACAATCCCAGCTCCTGTAGTGGTCTGGTCAAAACCTGCAGATTAACAAATTCATATATGCATACAATGGGTAAATCTCTTTAGTTACCGGATTAGTCAAGATATCACTACAGTTAGGAATCGACATATATGGTTCTTTAATCATATTCAGCATTACTGGGAACCAAGGTTGAGTTGGCCAATTTGGAACTACCAACAATCCAGAAGCAGAATCTTGTTCTATCTTCTTCAAGCATCTCTGAATCAAAGCAAATGGTGGAAAAGCATAAAAGAACATCTTTCCCCAGTGTAATGAAAAAGCATCTACTGCTACTGCATCTGGATCATGTTCCCAAGACACATAAGTAGGCAACTGATGATTAAGCCTAGATGCAAACAAATCTATTTCTGGCAACCCAAATTGGTTTACAATATTCTTAAATATTGCTGGCTTAAGCATCCATTCCGTATTATCTTTAAAAATCCTGGACCTTTCATCTGCTACCACATTGTCCTTACCCGGAATGTAGCTTGCTGAAATCCATATTTGGCGACCAATACACCATTGCCATATCTCATTGGCCAGAGAATCACATGATACTGACCTAACTCCCCCCATGTGATTAATGTATGCAACAGCCGTTTTATTGTCTAACTGTATTAACACATGTAGACCCTGTTTAGCACAACAATATGCTTTAAGTCCATAAAAAGCACCCAATAACTCCAAATAGTTAATACCTATAAACTTGAAGAAACGCTTCTTCTTGAGCTTTCCATCTACCTCCACAACTGGAGGACGAATCTGTAGCCCCCCATCCGAGAGCACTAGCATCCGTTTGTAAAACCATTTCAGGTTGTTTAATCATGATATTCTTAGCAGCTTGTGGGACATTTTCAACCCACCATTGTAATTCCAACACGGCTTCTTTTGTTAATTGCATAGGCCTGTCAAAGTGCCCTGCCTTCTCCTTAAGAGCCCTTGTTTTGTCCCTTTGAAGATTTTGATAATGTAATGGACCAAATTCCACTGCCGGAAATGCTGCTACCAGTTTCCCAATGGTTTTTTGCCACTTCTCGGATGGAGGGATAAGGTTTGTGAATGAGGTAATTACAAGTCATCAAGATGTCATTGACCTTCTCTGTTGGCAAAGTAGCTAACATAGTCACTGAGTTAATTACAAACCCCAAAAAGTTAATTGATTGTGCTGGCTGCAGCTGGGACTTAATTGGATGAATCAAAAACCCTAGCTTTTAAAACAAAGCTTTAGTAACTGAAACTGAGTGCTCAGCTGACTCTTGAGTATCACTAATGATCAGAATATCATCCAGATAAGCCATAACAATGTGTTTCTGTGCTCTTAATTGGGCTAAAACTGGTTTCAACAGTTTTGTAAAGAGTCTAGGAGCCGAACTCAATCCATTTGGTAAAGCTTTAAACTGCCATAATTGTCCCAGCCAATTAAATTTTAAATACCTCCTGAAGCATTGATGAATTGCTACAGAATAATAGGCATCCTTCAAATCAATCTTAGCCATATAACACCCTGCTGAAATAAGATATTTTGCAGTACTGAATGTCTCCATCTTAAAATGTTTGTATTCTACAAACTTATTCAGATCTGTAAGGTCCAGAATAATTCTGCAACCACCATCTTTTTTATCTCTTCGAAATATATTAGAGACAAATTGATGCTTATGTTCATAAGTCTTTTCAATTACGCCTTTTCCAGATAATTTGTCAATTTCCACATTAATCTCCATTCTTTCCTCTGCAGAAAACACATAAGCATAAGCAGGTCTATTCTGTACAGGAGGATTAACCCCTTCTTTAAAAATAATAATGGCTCCCGAAACTGCTTGTAATACATATCGATCAGAAGTAATGTTAAGCCAGGCATTATAAAACTTTTGCAATCTCCCTCCAACTGGAGAGTCATCCACAGTTTCTTTAAGTACATAAGTCTTTAATACCTCTGCGTATGAGCGTGGTGGTCTCCTTCTTCCCGAATACAGGGAAGCACTTGCCTGCACAGCACGATAGTATTTTCGTGTCAAACTTCTGCTTCTATAACGGAAATCGAAACCCCTTCGGGTCGAAAAAACCCCTTCTTTGTCCAAAAACAAAAGGTTTAACATTGCTAAAATATTTAGCTTCTTCATCCAACTCTTTCAGCTGTTTCGGCAGATTTTCTCCAAACAAATACCCAGGAGCTTGAACTCCACTTTCTTGACACAGGCTTGCAAATCTAGGGTGAAATATGGGCCGAATCGCCGTTTTCCTCATGCAATTAATTTCATAGAATGAATTACATAATAAGCCCAAAGTATCCTTTTGAATCTTTTCCATTTCCAGATTCTCCATTTGCCTGCCATAGGCCGTAATGGCGGCAGAAATTAATTTGAGCACCTTTTGAAACTTCACTTCTTAGGGCTCTCATACTTGGAGTCATAGACGTCCATATCCATCGGATTCACCGTAGGTACTTCCAATGAGGCACAATTTCTTGGAGCTTTATACAATTCTGATGTTTCATTCATCACAGAACTGTGAAGTTGGTGAGATACCATATAATTTATGTTTGCAGCTAGGATTTCTTCCATAGCCTCACCACTTCCTTCAGGTATAGCAAAATCTTGTGCTATCCCAGGCACATTAGGCCTTTTCTTTTTACTTTGTGGTGTGCTTTCAAAAGCCATATAGCCACCAGCAGGGACTGCCTTCTGCAGCCCTAAATCAATTGGGATATCATCCCATGAGACTTCTTCCAGCCCAAATCCTGGGTCCGGAGTATCATATTCCCAACTTGGCCCACAGCCATATTCATCATATTCAAACCCCTCAGGGATTTTTTGGGATTCATCTGGGTACTCTGACCCTTGTCTCATTATTGTTTGGAGAACTTTCTCCATATGCTCCATTTTTAGCCACATAGTTTTATTGTCTGGAGGTCTTTCAATATCAGAGTCATCAGAAACCACGGGCCTCTCAGATTTCTTTTTGCATTTTTTAGGAACATTTTCCTCCGTGGTCATTATTTCTGGAGAATCTGGAAACTCACTATCGGGTACATCAGCGGCCAACGGTATCGGAACCGGGTCCGCACTAACTTCGCGTCCCGTATTTTTACTTTCACCCCGGGAACATCTTTTTACCCGCGAAAACTTCTTTCCCGATTTCTCCATTTTTCTTTAATAATCAGTGCTCAATCAGCACATTAACGTGGCTCTAAATTTTCTTTTTAGTTTCGTTTTGCTGGAGCCACCCAGCGTAACCTAAAAAACGCCCCGGTGTAACTTCACTTACCTGCGGGCCGTTCCGACCGCTGCCGAGGAGCTGCTCCTTACTGCAGCTCCTCCTCGCGCCGTCAGCGTTGACGTCATGCCGTTGCCAGCGTGAGGCGGGGTCTTCACGTAGTCACTCACGTGACTCCGAAGTATAATAGATAGAGCAAAGCGGGAGATACAGAGTGCAAAATATACAGTAGCTCTCAGCATTATAATGCTCCAGTTCCATTGGCAACTGTTCCCAATCCAAGTTGTGATGAACCTGACAATATGATTTTTAAGGTGCATCTTTAGAAGCATATGTGGAGGGAATGGATAGACCACATCTTAATCTGAAACCGTGTCTGCCCCTTCCCTCCACAGATGCAGTCCGACCCATTGAGTTTCACCACACTTTTTTTTCACCCAAAATTAGTTGTGAGGGCTGATGCTCTTGAGTACACAACAACCTTAATTATTGATAGAAAGACAAATTTAGCAATGCAAACAAAGTGCTGAAGTAATTCAGTAGGACAGGCAGCAACTCTGGAGAATATGGATAGGTAACGTTTTGAGTCGGGACACTTCAATTTGTTTGGGGGCAAATAGTTGGAAGAGTGGTGGGGACAAAACAAAGCCTGGCAAGTGATAGGTGGATATGGGTGAGGGAGGGTTTTGATAGGCAGGTGGTTGGACAAAGGGCTGAGATGAAAAGCCAAAAAGTGTGAGATAGGGATAGAAGAGGTTCAAATTGTGAAGCCAGAGGAAAGAATGAATATAGGTGGAAGCGAATGGGAGAGGGGCAAAGGGGAGAAATAGGTATGTGTCCAGATGGGGCAGAGGTAAGAGAGTGGTAGGGAGAAACAGGATGTGTGTGAAGGGGAGATGTTTGCAGATTATTTACCTCAAATTGTAGAATTCAATGTTCATACCATTAAGTTGTAAGCAGAATATAAGATGCTGTTTCTCTAGTTTGCGTGCGGCCTCACTCTGACAATGGAGGAGACCAAGAACAGAAACGTGAGCATGCTAATGGGAAGGGTAGTTTTAAATATTTAGTAACTGGGCGATCCAGCAGGTCTTGTTGAACTGAGTGGAAGTGTTCAGCGAAACGGTTCCGTAGTCTGTTTCCTTTCACCAATGCAAAAAACAGCACTGTTTACAATGGGTGTCCTTTTAATTTCAAATTGATTGCTGCTTGCAATGTACATTAGAACAGGTTTTCTGAAAGCTGGTTCTTGTTTGAGTTGATGCCTACTACATCCACCCAATTTTGTAATTTTTGAGTTATCCCTAACAGAAACCATTCTTTGCAGCTCTTTCAACCCATCACTCCCTGGCAGTGATTGCCCGTTTGCAAAATCAGCCCCTTGTTTTAAACATTTCCAGTGTTCCAATTCAGTCAAGCAAAGGAGGGAATTTGATTTTGACACTGATCATATTGGTTAGAAAATGCAAGAAGGGATTTCCCTGTGACCTCCAGGAGCACATGCTGCAGTCGGCATTACTCTTTCCCATGCAGTTCCCCACTTGTCAGTCTTTACAGCTTTGTCTGGTGATTAATGATGGAGCAGGACCATGCAGTAACTCGGTATCTCAACTGAAATACTACTGCTTTCGCCCTGTGCCTCTGATACTGCCCTTGTGGATGGTAGTCTTTGCTAAAGGTCATTAATGTTCATCTGAGTTGAACATATTATCTTCAAAATGTTGTACACATTCATTCGCTCTGACTCTTGTGTCAAAAGCTATTTCAAAGATGTTAGTGTGATGTGCACTTCAGACATGCAGTTACTCTCATGAAACCTTTGCATCTTAGCCAATCAATTGAAGTTTCAATACGGGAGGCCATACATTGGTTTAGAATGTTACTTCATAGGTATTTTCTCAATGGATAAATACAAAGATGCATATATTTATAATTACATGAAAAGTTTTGGACAATAATATTCAGGTCGAGAGCAAAGCAAAGGAATTGTAGTAAATCTTAAAAATGTTTAAATAGCATTTTGGTTGAAATGAAAGAAAATTGTGGTACATCATTTGTATCCTCGACCTGAAACGTCACCCATTCCTTCTCTCCAGAGATGCTGCCTGTCCCGCTGAGTTACTCCAGCATTTTGTGTCTATCCTCTGTGATACATCGTCGGTGCATTAAATGTTTCAGACTTAAAGCAATTCCTATCATATTGAATTCAAAATATGAGAACAGTTTAACTGATTCCTAGACAAAAATAATATGGTGGATCAGAGATTGTGAAAATACTATAGATAGATGAGTTGATCAATAACATGGTCAATGGATGATTCCTTCTCTCCAGAGATGCTGGTGTAAACCAGCATCTGAACTCCTTCCTAAGCATATAATTTGGGCAATTTTCCTTTATGGTTTTTATTTTTGATTAGTATCTCAAATATTAGGAGAAAATTCTATTTCTGCCAACCATCATTGTACATGTAGACAATGCATCAGATCATTAAAATGTATGCATTGATTTGGATGTCCAGTCTGCATCAGATGGCATTGTTGGAATGTATTGCAGACTGACTGCCTAAAATGTTGAAAACAAAAGTTAAGATTCTTTGATATAAAAAAGTGAAGTCCAGTGCTAATTGTTGGCATCCATGCGTGATATTCCGTTCACAATAAATTAAGTTTATGCTGTTAGTCCAGTTACTGTATACTAATGACTCAGAATGCAGTCTTCAGGGGAATCTTGTATATTTATAACTAAGCCACAAAAATCCTTGTGTTCATCCCAGGATAACACCTACTACGAAACCTTGGACATGATCTGATCTCCATAACCTGTACTACCGTTCGAGTTATATAATCATCTATGAAATTTCTTAGCCCTCTCGGGTGCTGATCTACAGAGGAACATCTCTTGATATGTGCTCCTTAACAGTTCCATTTCATTAAGGTCAAAAGCCAAAATGGCTCAAACCCAGGCCCACCAAATCCTCCTGTGAACTTTGCCTTTTTAAGCATGGAATATTGGTACTGCAATTGCTTTATTAGTGTCATATGTACTGAGATACAGTGAAAAACCTCAGTGTGCTATACAGTTAAATCAGAATCATAGTACACATGGTTACAATCAAAACATATACAAGTACAGCAGATAGTGTAAAGAGAAAAAAATATCAGAGCTACACTTCCAGAGGAAAGTCCAATATCCACAATAAGATGCTTACGGAAGGACTGACCAGCAGTCTGAAAATAGAGGGGGGAAAAGTTGTTCCTGAGTCCGATGGTACATACTTTCAAGCTTTTCCATCTTCTGCTCGACAGGAAAATGGAGAACAGGGGAAGGCTGGGATGAAAAAGATCTTTGATTATGTTGGCTGTTTTCCTGATGCAGTATGAAGTGTAGATTGAGTCAATGGTGGGAAGTCTGGCTTGTGTGATGAGCTACATCTACATCTCTGCAATTTCTTGCAATTTTGCGCAGTGTTGTTCCCAGACCAAGCTGTGATGCAACCCGATATCATGTTTACGCGGTTCATCTTTTGAAGTTGGTAAGAGCCATTGGGGACATATTGAACTTCCTTACTCCCCAGAGGAAGTTGAAGCAATGATGTGATTCATGCCCATAGCTGGATGTGTGTGTGTGCATATGTATGTGTTGTAGTGCACCCACTACTCAAATATTAATAGTTTCATATTCAATTTTGCAGCAACAGCATTAAGACATAAAAGATAAATAATGTGTTGATTAGCAAATTTATTCCCCCAATTTAGCAATGTATCCTGTTAACAATAAGAATTTGACTTTGGGATTACTGAATTACACTATTTAGCTACACATGGAAAGTTTGAGATAAGTTTGTAGGATCACAACTAATATTTTGTGACTTTTCTTGCAACTACTCAAATGGAATATGATTTGTCCAAAGCCTCTGTTTACTGAGGAGCGTACAGTACACAAGCCACAGTGACAAAGGACAGCAGCATTGGTTTATCACTGGACTATCACCCACATCAATTCTGCTTTACTGCTAATGAATTGCAGGTGATACCGTCCTGCATCAAATGGATAAGACAGAAACCTTAGATTGTATCATCAAGCTTGGAAACCATTCAACTTGTCTATCAGACATTACAGCACTCATCGACCAAAATGTTACATTTTTTTTAAAAACATTTTAATTTGCAAGCTCTCAACTATTCTTCAATTTGTAAAACTGAAAAAAGAATGTTAGGTCTTTTATCTGATTGTTTAACTGAAGCCACTTTTCAGATTTTCAGGTCATGTTTTTTTTTCATAAGAAGAAGGGGAGATTGAGCCATATGCAGGAAAGAATTAAAAACAGAATAAAATGTCATGGGTTTATAGAGGAAGGCTATTGAATCCATAGGAATGTGCTTGTGTATTTTACGACTAACACAATATGGATGAATTGCTTCATCCCATGTTCATTTTCGCGAATAGCAACCATCTTATTTAACGCCTACACTCCAGAGAAGATGAAGTTACATGATGTCTATTGACAAACTTACAAGTGAACTATATGGAGAAGAGGTCAGTAACTGTCCTGCCTTGGTTAGAATCAGCAAAGACACACGGAATGCTGCTACAGGTTGCTTCCTTCTACACCCAAGGGGATCAGGATGAGATTGTTAACAAAGTTGGTCATTAGGATACCGCGTACCTTCCTAACACTTGACAAGAATATGTAGAATAGATACAAGACATGATTCTATATCTTATGATTAGATCAACTTCAAATAATGGTCCATCTGGGAAGAGGAGAAAAAATAAGTCAATTGCTCTCCACACCCACATTTACAGAGAACATACAACGATGCAGCACAGAAACTGGACCTTTGACTTATGATGTCCACACTGAGCATGATGCCAAGTTAAAATAATTTTCCCTGCCTGCCCATGATCCATATCCCTCCATTCCCTGCACATCCATGAGTCTATCTAAAAGCCTCTTAAATGCCACTGTTAAATCTGCTTCTATTACATATACTGGCAGCACATTCCAGGCACCCACCGCTCTCTGTGTTGAAAACTTGCCCTGCACATCTCCATTAAACTTTGGCCCTTTCACTTTAAAACTATGCCCTCTCGTCATTGACATTTCCACCCTGGGAAGAGTTTCTTACGGTCTACCCTATTTATACCTCTCATAATTTCATGTACTTCTATCAGGTCTCTGCTCAACCTCCAACATTCCAGGGAGAACTTCCCTCAACCTTCATTGAACCATCGTGGTTCAAGCTTGAAGCACACACCTGCAACACTTCCCCTATCCCACCCCACCAAAAGACACCAGTTTTTTTAAAAAATACATTCACTTCTGAATACGGATGTCAACGGCAATGTTTACAATCTGCTATTGCCCTGAATAGAAGACACCTCTATTAGTCGACCACATTGGTAGCCTGAAGACACAGGTAAACAAGACTGGATAAGGATGATACATGTTCTTCTTTAAGGGACATTAACAAATAAGATAGATCCTAATTTTAACCTGGTGGTTTCATGGTTAACATTATTGGAACTAACTATTGATGTTAATTTTAAATTTATTTGATTATTGCCTGGCTCACATCCCTGAATCAATGGTCTAATTGCCACTCTGTTAAATGAACCAGTTTGTTTTGTTGAATTAGACAAGGGGCCAAACCACTTGCGGTAAACCAAATGTATGCATATATTACATGATATGTTTCTCCCAATTGTAAATCGGTTGTTTAGCAGGTGTATGTTAGTCATCCAAACAGAATCATGTAGGGATGTAAAAAATTCAGAGTTGATGCAAGAGCTAGCCACACATGCCGCAAATGCATTTTTAAATTGTCAGTGGCAAAATTAGCCTTTTATTGGATGATTGACTAAAAATTAACTGATGCTGCTGGAAACAGTACTATATATATATAGATATATATATGCACCATTTAAGTTATAATGGGTATTCAAGACAAATTTGCTTTGAATGTCATATCCAGGTGTCACTCATGCTCATTTTTGTCTGTTTTGCAAAGGAATCAACTGTTACAACAGAACAAAAGATTGCATTCTTTCATTCTTGTTCATGCCTAAAAACATAACCTTCCACTCAAAGTATTGATTCACCTCAGAACACAGCCTGCATTCCACTTCTCCACTTGGCATTTTTTGCCATTCCTCACTCCCTTTAAACAGGTTCAACTTCTTAGGGGTATTGATTAATAATTGATGGTTTCTATGGCAGTTGGAAAGCACTTGATGATCTCTCAAACCAAGCAAGGCTGATCGGATGAATTCTTAAACAGCAAGAGACTAGAAGCTGCAAAATGTTTAAGTGTTCATGTATGTGGCATTGAAAGCCGGTGCAGAGGTACAAACAACGTACAATACCTGATAGATGCTTGCCTTCATCTCAAAGGAGTTAGGATTCAAAAGTGCAGAAGTGATGTTTTGTTTGCACAGAGCCCCAGATAGACCCAATCCAGAGTACTGTGATCGGTTTAGTTTAGAGATAAAGCGCAGAAACAGGTTCTTCGGCCCACCGAGTCCGCGCTGGCCAGCGATCCCCACACATTAACACAAGCCTACACACACTAGGGATGATTTACATTATACCAAGTATACAAAACCAAGCCATTTAACCTACAAACCTGTATGTCTTTGGAGTTTGGGAGGAAACCGAAGATATCAGAGAAAACCCATGCGGGCAGAATGTAACATCTCCATACAGACAGCACCCATAGTCGGGATCAAACCTGCGTCTCTGCGCTGCAAGCGCTGTAAGGCAGCAACTCTACTACTGCGCCACCATACCATCCATGCATCAGGATACATTTAACTTGGAAGATAGACACAGAATGTTGGAGGAACTCAGCAGGACTGGCAGCATTGCTGGAGAGAAGGAATGCGTGACGTTTTGGGTCGAGACCCTTCTTCAGACCATTTAACATTTTTCGGTTCACTCCATAATAGACAGAAATATATCAGAGCAAAAAGAGTTAAAATAAGAGAATAAAAAAAAGAATTAAAAACAAATTAAAGTTATATCATAAAGTAAGAAAGCATGAATACAATATACAATAGGTGCAGGAGGGGGCCATTCGACCCTTCGAGTCAGAACCCCATTCAATGTGATCATGGCTGATCATCCCCAATCAGTACCCCGTTCCTGCCTTCTCACCATAGCCCCTGACTCCACTATTTTTAAGAGCTCTATCTAGCTCTCTTTTGAAAGCATCCAGGGAACCTGCCTCCACTCTGAGGCAGAGAATTCCACAGACTCACCACTCTCTGTGAGAAAAAGTGTTTCCTCGTCTCCGTTTAAAATGGCTTACTCCTTATTCTTAAATTGTGGCCCCTGGTTCTGGACTCCCCCAACATCAGGAACATGTTTCCTTCCTCTAGCGTGTCCAAACCCTTAACAATCTTATATGTTTCCATGAGTATCCTCTCATCCGTATAAACTCCAGGGTGTACAAGCCCAGCTGCTCCATTCTATCAGCATATGACAGTCCCGCCATCCCAGGAATTAACCTTGTAAGCCTGCGCTGCACTCCCTCAATAACACGAATGTCCTTCCTCAAATTAGGGGACCAAAACTGCACACAATACTCCAGGTGTGGTCTCACTAAGGCTCTGTACAACTGCAGAAGGACCTCTTTGCTCCTATATTCGATTCCTCTTGTTATAAAGGCCAACCTGCCATTCGCTTTCTTCACTGCCTGCTGTACCTGCATGCTTACTTTCATGCAGGTACAGCAGGACCCCCAGATCCCGTTGTACTTCCCCTTTTCCCAACTTTTAGATAGTAATCTGCCTTCCTGTTTTTGCTACCAAAGTGGATAACCTCACATTTATCCACATTAAACTTCATCTGCTATGTATCTGCCCACTCCCCCAACCTGTCCAAGTCACCCTGCATTCTCAAAGCATCCTCCTCACAGTTCACACTGCCACCCAGCTTTGCGACATCTGCAAATTTGCTAATGTTACTTTTATTTCCTTCATCCAAATCATTGATATATATTGTAAATAGCTGCGGTCCCAGCATCGAGCCTTGCGGTACCCCACTAGTCACTGCCTGCCATCTGAAAGGGACCCGTTAATCCCTACTCTTTGTTTCCTGTCTGCCAACCACTTGTCAACACTCTACCCCCAATACCATGTGCCCTAATTTTGCCCACTAATCTCCTATGTGGGACCTTATCAAATGCTTTCTGAAAGTAAAGTCAAGACAAGTCAAGTTTATTCACCACATACACATATGAGAAATGAAAAGTGAAATGAAAAGTGGCAATGCTCGCAGACTTTATGCAAAAAACAAACAAACAAAAAAAAAAACTACAAACAGAATGGAACAAAATCACATATTATTTTACATATTGCATATTGTGGGAGGAAGGAAAAAGGGAAAAAAAAACTGCAATTTAAAAAAAACAGTAGAAGTACAGTACAGTAAAGTTAGTCCACTGGTGAGGTAGGAGTTTACAGTCCTAATGGCCTCTGGGAAGAAACTCCTTCTCAACCTCTCCATTCTCACAGCATGGCAACGGAGGCGTTTGCATGACTGTAGCAGCTGGAACAGTCCGTTGCAGGGGTGGAAGGGGTCTCCCATGATCTTATTGGCTCTGGAGTTACACCTTCCGATGTATAGTTCCTGCAGAGGGGCGAGTGAAAGTCCAGGTACACTACATCCACTGGCTCTCCCTTGTCCATTTTCCTAGTTACATCTTTTAAACAATTACAGAAGATTAGTCAAGCATGATTTCCTCTTCATAAATCCATGCTGACTCAGACCGATCCTGTTACTGCTATCCAAATGTCTGGCTATCTCATTTTTTATAATTGACTCCAGCTTCTTCCCCACCACCGATGTCAGGCTAACTGGACTATAATTCCCTGTTTTCTGTCTCCCGCCTTTCTTAAAAAGTCGGATAACATTAGCTACCCTCCAATCCACAGGAACTGATCCTGAGTCTATAAAACATTGGAAAATTATCACCAATGCATCCACGATTTCTAGAGCCACTTCCTTAAGTACCCTGGGATGCAGACCATCAGGCCCTGGGGATTTATCAGCCTTCAGTCCAATCAGTCTATCCAACACCATTTTCTGCCTAATGGGAATCTCCTTCAGTTCCTCCGCCACCCGAGATCCTCTGGCCAATAGTACATCAGGGAGATTGTTTGTGTCCTCCTTAGTGAAGACAGATCCAAAGTACCTGTTGAACTCATCTGCCATTTCCTTGATCCCCATAATAAATGTACCTTTTTCGGTCCTTCATCCAGGCCCTTCAGCCCGCTGAGTCTGTGCCAACAATCACCAATTTACACCAATCCTTCATCAAACACATTGTCCCTCCTCACATTCCCATCAACTCCCCCACATCCTACCACACACACTTACACACAATGGGAAGCAAACAGTAGCAAATTGATCTGTTAACGTGTGTGGCTCTGGGATGGAGGAGGAAACTTGAGTGTCTTTTGGAAACTGGAGTCCTTTGAAAACTGATGTGATCACTAACGCCACCCACTTACTCCACCATACTTCAAACTCCACACAGACGGCATCAAAGGATTGAATACAGGTGGCTGAAGGTGCAAGGTTGCAACACTACCAGTTGTGCCACCCAAAATGGCATAACATTGATTTGTACTTCTTTGAGTTTATGACATGGAGGTATGAAGTCCGTTGCAAAAGATGGAGCAGAGGTAGAACTTAGGCCGTGATCTTAATGCATGCACCCAAGGTTAGTGACCTGCCCATGTTCATATGTTCTTAAACGGCAGATTTACCATGACATTATAATTATAGTTGCATTGACATTATAGTTAGATTTACAACCTTAATGTTGCATAGGAGGGAGGGAGTTTAACATTGAGTCACAAACGAAGGGGCAAATCCAAGAGGTGAGTTGAGGAAGGTAAGACTATGAAGAATTCCAGTACTCGGGGATGTGGCAATTGAATGCACTTTGACAACCTTGCTTTCTCCCTTTCTCAGTTCTCGTCCACTCCCTACAAACTGGAGGCAAGTTATAGAGACCAAGGGACAGTAGGGACAATTTACTATTTTTCCAAGCCAATTAGCCTCTCAACCTGTATGTCTTTGGAGTGTGAGAGGAGAGAATCCACACAGGTCACCGGGAGAAACTACAAACTCCATGCAGAAGACAGACACAAAATGCTGGAGTAACTTAGCAGGACAGCCAGCATCTCTGGATAGAAGGAATGGGTGACGTTTTGGGTCGAGACCCTTCTTCAGACTGAGCACTCAGAGATGCTGCCTGTCCCACTGAGTTACTCCAGCATTTTGTGTCTATCTTCGGTGTAAACCAGCATCTGTAGTTCCTTCCTACACATACTCCATACAGACACAACCTATATTCAGGATCGAACCCGGGTTTCTGGCGCTGCAAGGCAGCAACTCTACTGCTGTGCAACCACGCTGTTCCCTGACTGCAAGAAGACGTGGATTTCATATGTCTACCTATCAATATGTCTCAAAGTGCTTTGCATAAATGAAGTTATTTTGAAGTGTGGTTCCTGTTGTAATGTGGAAAAGCTGCAGTACATCAAGTGGAAGATTCTTCCCACTATACAAAAGAGAATGATCAACATTGTATCCATTAGGTATTTTATGTTGATGTTCCCCAAGGCAGGAAACAAAGATAGAACTGTCCTCAAAGCATCCTTTATTGAAAGTGATCAACTCGCAACCAATAACATTGCCTAGTAAGTACAACAGTCTATTAGAAATGAGACATGATGCACAGTCCTTAAAAGTTCACTCATATTCATACGTACTACAAGCAAAATATGCCCAGCAGTCGGGAATTGGAATGAATTAATAGATGTTCAGTTCTCCATAGTGTCACAGTTCCCATACTGCATCTCTCTATTACTGATCACCTCCGTAGTTATTCCTTGATAGACAGAAGTGTTGGGTTCCTGGAAAACATTTCAGTAAGTGACATTTTGTAAATTGGAATAGCCAGGGAAAATGGAGTTACAGATATTTTGATGCAGTGCATTCCTACAGTACGGGTGGAGATTGACACATTATTTATTGCAGTAAAGTATATATTCATAATTTAAAGGGAATATCTCTAGACTCATTAACATAACAGCAATAATTCATCACTCAAATGCTCATGAATCGGCAAATACCTGTATTCACTTAAGCCCAAATTATTTATGCATAACTAAGCAATTCAGTATGTTTAGAATTTATACATCTAATCCAGAGCCCAACGAAGCAATTATTGATTGAGCAGCCATGTGTTAATTTGGTGGATGGCTGCTTCTATGGAGAGGAAGGATTCAACATCGGTGTGAATGGCGATTGCAAGTAGCCCTGGACGTGGACTGAACAATTTCACTGGGAGTGGTAGCAGTCTTTGCTAGCTGGCTGGCAGGCAAGTTTTAGGAACACTGTGAAATATCACCTCCTCCTCAAGGAAATTAAGGAGCTCACAGTGGCACAGCCAGTAGAACTACTGCTTCAAACCAACAGAGACCCAGGTTCAATCCTGACCTCTGGTGATGTCTGTGTGGAGTTGGCACGTTCTCCCTGTGACTGCATGGGTTTCTTCCGGGTGCTCCAGTTTCTTCCCACCTCCCAAAAGACATTTGAGTTTGTAGGTTAATTGGCCTCTATAAATTGTCCTTAGTGTGTAGGGAGTGGATGCGGAAGTGGGATAAAATAGAACTAGTGCGAACGGGTGAATCAATGTTGAATCAATGTTGAAAAACTTGGCCGTGAGGTTACCTGTCAAAAGATTGACACCGTACACAGTAGATACAGTTCATTTAAAGTATCTGCGGAATGCAATGAGGTTGGCGAAATGTACAATCCGGAGCTCTGGTCAGAGGGGGCATTTGTACGGCGCTATTACGAGCCGCGCAGGGTTGGAGTCATCGGATCAAGCACTGCGCCTGCCACAGGGGGAATGAGTATACCTGCTGGTGCTAGGGGCACTCACTAGTCCTACTAAATGAAGATTAGAGTACTATCGTACAATTGTCGTGGCCTGCGTTTGGGCCAGAACGTAGGGGATAAAGCTCGCCGCTCAGTTGTTGACAACCTCCTGGAGAACTGTGACATACTATGTATGCAAGAGACATTCTTAGCGAAGCAAGACTTGGACAAACTCAATTCACTCAATGACAACTTTCATGGGGCTGGGGAGTCTACAACTGACCTTGGCATGGGAATAGTCAGAGGTAGGATACCAGGTGGTGTGGCCATTCTATGGAACAAGAAGCTTGACTCATCAGTAAATGTGATTCGGCTTGATGTTGACTGGTGTATTGCAGTACACTTTATTCAGAACAACAAGGAATTTGTTATCCTGAATGTATATACACCCTATGAATGCCATAAAAATGAGGATGAATATTTAAATAGACTTGCTTACATCTATTCTTTCATTCAAAACAATAATTATTGTAGTGTATATGTCATTGGGGATATGAATGCAGATATCTCAGATAGGAACTCATTATTTGCCAATCATATGGCTCAGTTCTGTCAAGATAATAATTTAATATTGTCAAGCAAAGTGCTTTTACCTACAGATAGCTATACTTATATTAGTGAGGCCTGGCACACCACATCATGGCTGGACCACTGTATTAGTACAGCTGATGCACATGCCTCATTGGGGTGTATGAGCATTCTGTACGGGGCAGCAATGACTGATCATATACTTGTTGCTATGACAATAAATGTTGAACACATACCTGTGGTATCCAGAGATAGAAATAGCCTTAATACAGAAAAACTGGACTGGTCAACGCTTACAAAGGAAGACATCCTAGCCTATTATGCCCATACAGATAAATCCTTAAGCAATATTCATCTATCTAAAGATGCAATAATATGTAGTAATGTTAACTGTAAAGATATGAAGCATAGGAGAGATATCTGCTCCATGTATAATGATATAGTAAGCGCCATATGTAGGCAGTAAGCCCTACTGCAAGCATAAAAATAAGACACATAACATCAGACCTGGCTGGAATAAGTATGTAGCTGAGTATCATACTGAAGCCCGTGAAGCCACCAAAGCATGGGCTATGGCAGGTAGACCCAGACAGGGGCCTGTGTTTGAGCACAAGAAGCTCACTAATGCAAGGTATAAGTATTAAAGAAGGAACTGCAGATGCTGGAGAATCGAGGGTACACAAAAAGCTGGAGAAACTCAGCGGGTGCAGCAGCATCTAAGGAGCGAAGGAGATAGGCGACGTTTCGGGTCGAGACCCTTCTTCAGAAGAAGGGTCTCGACCCGAAACGTCGCCTATCTCCTTCGCTCCTTAGATGCTGCTGCACCCGCTGAGTTTCTCCAGCTTTTTGTGTACCCAAGGTATAAGTATGCTGTTTGCTTCATCTGTAAAAATGAGCAAGCTATGAGGGCTGATTCCATGGCTAAGAAGCTGCTAAGTAACAATGCTACAGATGTTTGGAAGGAAGTGAGAGCTCTTAGCAGTTGCAAAACATCTCTACTATGTACTGTAGATGGAATCTCCGGAACGGCTAATATCACGGAGTTATAGCGACAACATTATAGCAGTTTATTCAACTGTGTCCAAGGTGACTTGTATAGGGTGGACAATATTGAGAGTAATGACTCGATGGTGATTATGTCACATGAGGTGTATCATGCCATGAACAAACTGTCCAACAACAAAGCAAGTGGCTTGGATCATATCTCTGCTGAACATCTTAAGTATGCGAGTATGAGGATAGCTCCTCTCCTAGCTATTTGTTTTACTGGCTTTATGATTCATGGCATGTTACCAGACTCAATGTTATCTGTCCTGTTAGTGCCGGTTATTAAGGACAAAGCGGGTAAAGTAGGCAGTTTAAATAATTACAGGCCCATAGCTTTAGCCAGCATATTGTCAAAAGTATTAGAAAGAGTTCTGCTGGATAGAATACATGAGTTTGTTAACTCCACAGATAACCAGTTTGGCTTTAAAGATAAACATGGCACTGACTTATGCATATATGCCCTAAAGGAGATTGTAAACAAATATAGAGGTAAAAACTCTTCAATCCTTATGTGCTTTATTGATGCCTCCAAAGCCTTTGACCGTGTTAATCACAGAAAGCTGTTTGGTAAAATGCGTCAAAGAGGGGTGCCTAAATACATTGTGAGAATACTGGCCTACTGGTATGCCCACCAGACTATGCAAATAAAATGGGGCAATAGGGTCTCAGCCCCATTTGGGGTTAGCAATGGTGTTAGACAAGGGGGAATTTTATCCCCAGTCCTTTTTAATCTATATATTGATGATCTGTCTAAACAATCGAAAGCCTGTAACACTGGGTGCGTGATTGGTAATATTCTTGTGAACCATATTATGTATGCAGATGATCTTGTGGTCTTTAGTCCATCTAGC
This sequence comes from Okamejei kenojei, assembly GCA_035221665.1. NCBI lineage: Eukaryota > Metazoa > Chordata > Chondrichthyes > Rajiformes > Rajidae > Okamejei > Okamejei kenojei. The sequence continues at coordinate 52,593,121 of CM069136.1, forward strand.
GCTGGTCTCCAGCAGCTCCTTACTGCATGTTCCGTGTATGGTTTGGAACATGACATTAAATATAATGCTAGTAAGAGTGCTGTAATGGTCTGTAGAACCAAAGAGGATAAAAGCCTAAAATATCCTGATTTTAAATTGTCTGACAACAATCTTAGTGTCTGTAATAAGATAAAATATCTAGGGCATATTATTACAGAACAAATGACAGATGATGAGGATATTTATAGGCAACGACGCATGCTGTATATACAGGCGAATATCCTCTTGCGTAAATTTGGTGCGTGTGCAGATGTGGTGAAGATGTCACTATTTAGAGCATACTGCACACCCCTCTACACTGCGCACCTGTGGTCGAACTATTTAAAGACAAGTATGCAGAGACTAAAGGTTGCATATAACGATGCCATGAGAACACTGCTAAGGCAACCAAGATGGTGTAGTGCCAGTAATATGTTTGTGGCTGCAGGAGTCAGTACTCTAGAAGCTATCCTAAGACACCACATGTATAAATTCATTTGCAGGATAAATGACTCTAAAAATGTGCTTATTGTGGCCTTGACAAACATAAGGGTTAGCACTACACGCTACGAATCCCAGTTGTGGAGACACTGGTATCGTTGTTTCGTTGTACGAGACAACGATACCAGTGACATTGATCATTTTTTACTCTGGATTGTTAACTTAAGTATTGTGGGGTTTTTTCTAAATAGATAAATTATGATGTTTTTATGTGATTTACCATGATTTTATATATATTTATGATATTTGAGATGCAATGCATTTTTTTAATGTAATGTTGCCCCTTGTCTGGACCTTGAGTCCGTAATAAAGTTATTATTATTATTATTATTATAATGGTCGGCATGTTCTCGGTGGTTTGGAAAAATCTGTTTCCATGGTGTATTAAGCAGTCAATACCCCACAGTCCTTTTCTTCGCGTTATCAGTATGTTGGGTATTGCCATTTGTACTTTAACATTGCAATGTAATTTTGACATTTAATTTATTTTAAAGAGAAACTAGTTGAACGTTTAAACCAGCATTGATCAGAATTGTTTGAAATATCAATGAATTTGTTTTTCATATTTTATGTACACTATTATGGAGTTTTTATAAGGAGCATAATTGGTAAAATAAACTCAAATTGCATTAGAGCCTTTGCTAGTTATTCTTCGGGATGCTCAGATTTCTGTCATTCCTAACACCAAGCCAAAATATAAAAATCTCCAGTGAGGCAGCACAATCCAGCAATGGGTTTAATTGAGAACAATTTGTGACTGGGATGGAAACTCATTCTCTAGCACAGGGGAAAGGCATTGCCAATAAATTAGCCTTTCCTCAACATGTCTGATTTATTGTGCATTGTTGAGTGTTTTATTTCATTGGCTATTGAATGCTGGCTGATATTTATTGTTAAAAGCCATTACCCTCATTGTTTCAGACATGCAAGGATGTTTTCTCCTGATACGAGTACACCTTACTAAATCTGTGTTTTTGCAGCCTGTATCTGAGGCTCGTTTGGCTTAGCATTGAACATCATTGCCTGATTCTTCTTACATGCCCTTTGGCTATTTGCAGAGCCTTGTGCACTATACAGAACAGCAGCATTCCCATTTTTAATTTCTATTGATCAGGATTCTGTCTTCGAGTGATTTGAGCCAAATGCGGGCAAATGGTACTAGATGTAGGATCGTGGTCGGCATGAATGAGAGGGGCCAAAGGGCCTGTTTCTGTGCTGTATGCCTCTATGATGCAATCAACCAGCATTGATGTTATTATCATGTTCTAGCACTGTACTAGAATCTTCCATGATTACTGTCACCCTTCCGAACATTGTAAAAGGTACAACCATGAAAATTAACTCTCTAGACCTCTGATTATCTTGCATTAAAGCTGGTAATGTGTTGCCCCAGGAAACGTTGTTAAATTTGTTAGTTGCAATATCATTACCTCTTGCACAGTGATATTATCAGTGGGAGTAAAGGACAGGACCCAGCATTGCCACTCCAGAATTTATCTGGCATCATTGGGGTCCATAACAGTTGTTACACATGAGCAATAAAAACCATTAAATGCATAAAAGTATTCACTAAATGGCATGATACTGAGAATTTGTGCCATCTCCTGCCAGAAACATGAGGAATTGATTTTCTTACAGATAATCTGTGAAATTAGTCAGATGCGCAAGTCCAATTGGTTATGCACAATAAACATGTGAAATATCAAGAAACTCCAACTAACCTGTGAATCTAAAACCTTGCCTGATGACTGATGTCCTGAATGGGACAAATTTGCGGAGGAAGGAACTGCAGATGCTGGTTTAAACTGAATATAGACACTAAAAGCTGGAGTAACAGTGGGTCAGACAGCATCTCTGGAGAAAAGGGATAGGCGATGTTTCGTGCGAGACCCTTCCTCAGACTGAGAGTCAGGTACAAAAGGAACTGAGAGATATAGAAGATGATGTAGACAGATATAGAACAAAAGTATTAAAGGCATACAAAAAAGTAACAATGATAAAGGAAACAGGCCACTGTAAGCTGTGGGCGAAGTGAAAATTAGTTCCAGAAAATTAGACTCAACAAGACTACTTTGAAGCTAATATGGCAACTTGAGTGGGGTAGGGATGGAGAGAGAAGGCATACAAGGGTTACTTGAAGTTAGAGGAATCAATACTCTTCCAGATGGTTTGTAAGCTGCCCAAGCAAAATATGAGGTGCTGTTCCTACAATTTGTACTGGGAAGGAAAGGTAGGGCACAGGAATATGTTTTGTTTTTGGGGACGAATAGACATATCGTATTTGGCAGTACACATTGGGACAAAGCATCAATGTGGTTGAAGCATTTCCAGAGAAAGAAGATGACTTTCCCTGGGATATTGAAGAGATTTGGTCCACCTGAGAAATTACCATAATCACCTTCACTGTTGATATCCTGGTTGCAACAGTTAAGGATTATTTCTATAGGGACTAATTAGGATGCCTGCATTATTTGATACATGGCAAACAACCAAATAGAATCACAACTCTATGCTCAGCTCACCATGACCGCTTATTCTGAAGGCCTCTACAAAGGCCTGTGACAATCCAGAACTGATCAGCCTGAAGAAGGGACTCGACCCGAAACATCACTTATTCCTTCTCTCTAGAGATGCTGCCTGTCTCGCTGAGTTACTCAAGCATTTTGTGTCTACCTACTGATCATTTAACAATGTTTTTAAAGCGATAATAATCTTAATAGCAACAATCATACTTTTATAGCCAAAATTAAAAATACTGCAGTTCCTTTATCACTGTCAAAGGTTAAACAGGGGTTGGGATGATTGCTACGAGACCTAATGGCTTCTGACCAGAGGCACATCACACAAATGGAAACCAGTGATTGAATTTTCATGCTACATGTTATCCCAGTCGCCTATTGTGATCGACTTTGCACTTCAAATCAATGGTGTAACACATAAAGAACACTTGCATCAAGCAATTGAATGTCTAGGTCAGGGTGTCTAATTAGCAGTTGTGAAATATGCATCACTGAAGAAAGGTCAACCGAGGGACTATATGTGCACTGTAGATTTAAATGTTATACATTATCTTAAATTAACATGGATTTTGAACAGGGTCGTACCCTAGTGCATAGATATTTAATTTGATTTAAATTACATTTGTTCAAGAAGGGTGTAGTACATTAGTCAACATACATATTTACTTGTGACCACTGGTTCTACATTCGGCTTATCGACAATTGCAGACTTTATTTTGAAACTATTCCTAATCAAGTGTGGTAACTGCTCAAGTGAGCCCAAACAAGGAAAATCATAAGGGGGCAATTTTGAATTCATTCACCAATTACTCAACCAAGATGCGAGTTTCTAAAAATAAAATTATGTATTTTCTAGTGGCCAATGGATGAAAAAAAGTAACCATTATCCCATGTTGAATCATAAATTATTTCCTTTTTAAGTACTTATTCATATAAAATAGGTATTGTTGCCTTGATCACAATTTAATGCCCAGCCTAAGTGTTCAGAAGAACATGTTGTAAGCTACCTCTCTTGACGATTGAAGTCCTCTTAGTGAGGTCCATTGGTGAAGTGAATGCCAATGAATTACAATCACCCAGGATTAGTTCCAAGATTTTACCCAGTGACAATGAAGAAAAAGTGATAAAGTGAGCAACCTGTGGACTTCTTTCAGCTGAAAGGAGAGAATTGTCTTTTGCTGACTTACCTCCCCCTCTCCGACACCGAACGGTCTGTCCTCAGCAGAGGTCTTACCTTTGTCCCCCTCCGTCCCCACCTCAATGAGTTCCGCGCCCACCACGACTTGGAGCTCTTTTACCGTCGCCTCCGCCTCACAGCGTTCTTCCACGGGAAGAAGTCCTCGCCCCCCACTGATGATCCCTTTTCCTGTCTCCCACGTAGCCCCTCTACTTGGACCCCCCCTCATAGCCATCCGGCTCTAGAACTATTTATCCAGAACTGCCGTTGGGACATCAACCGCCTCGACATCTCCACTCCAATCTCTCCAGCCCCGAACGTACTGCCATCGACTCACTCCGTAACAACCCAGACTGGGTTATCAAACCTGCCGACAAGGGAGGTGCCGTGGTAGTCTGGCGCGTCGATCTCTACAAAGCGGAGGCCGCGCGCTCAACTTTCGGACACCTCCTCCTACTTACCCCTGGACCATGACCCCACTGACGAACACCAGGCCACCATCTCGAGCACCATAACCGACTTCATCAGCTCCGGCTCCCTACCCCCCCGAGCCTCCGACCTCATCGTTTCCCAGCCCCGCACGGCCCGATTTTACCTTCTCCCCAAAATCCACAAACCCGACTGCCCTGGCAGACCCATTGTCTGTGCCTGTTTCGTGCCCCACAAACACATTTCTACATACCTTGACGCCATCCTATCCCCCTTTGTTAAATCCCTCCCCACCTATGTTCAAGACACCTCAGACACTCTCCGTCGGCTCCGTGCATTCCATTCTCCAGGCCCCCATCCTCTCATCTTTACCATGGACGTCCAGTCACTCTACACCTCCATCCCCCACCAGGACGGTCTCAAAGCCCTCCGGTTCTTCCTCGACCAGAGGAGCAACCAATACCCGTCCACTGACACCCTCCTGCGCCTAGCGGAGTTGGTCCTTACCCTCAATAACTTCTCTTTTGATTCCTCTCATTTCCTCCAAACACAAGGCGTAGCTATGGGCACACGCATGGGCCCAGCTACGCTTGCCTCTTTGTTGGGTACGTCGAACAATCCTTGTTCTCGGCGTACCAGGGCCCCATCCCCGACCTCTACCTCCGTTACATCGACGACCGCTTTGGTGTCACCTCCTGCACCCACACACAACTGACTGACTTCATTCATTTCACCACCAACTTCCATCCGGCACTCAAATACACTTGGACCATATAAAAAAAAAGCTATAAAAATCTCTAAAGATAGTTGGGATAAACACTTGCTATGTGTGCACAAATGCTCGATCAATGTAAGACATATTCTAATCCAATTTAAAACCTTACACAGACTATACTATTCAAAAACTAAAATATTTTTTTTCCGAATGTCTCCCCAATTTGTGATAAATGTCTATCCCAAGAAACAACTATAGCACATTCCTTTGTTTTTTGCATAAAAATCCAAAAAAATTGGAATTAAATCTTTGACATTTTTACAAAATTATTCAAAATAAAACTGGAACCAAATGCAGAATTGATTATTTTTGGAACAATGGAAGCCAGCTTTGAGCTGACTTTGTTCCAAAAGAGCTTCCTTAATTATGGCTTAATAATGGCAAAAAAACATACTTAAATTCTGGAAAAACGCTCCCACACCAACGATAAAAATGTGGATTTCAAATGTCTGAAACGTTACACCTCGAAGATATGAGATTCCTCCTAGCAGGCAAATCAGACCTTTCCAAAAGATTTGGTCTACATTTATCGACAAGCATAGGGTGCAACACAACTTTGAAAATAAATGGTTTCAGGACCTGGTGAGGGGTGTGTATAGGTACGAAGTAGGTACAGCCCTTTTATCTTATTTTACTTTCTTATATTTTCTGTTTTCTATTTTTCTTTCTTTTCCTTTGGTTTTCTTTTTTATTCTTTCTCGTGTTTTATGCTTTACGGGTTCTTCCTGATCACTCTCTCACACACTTACTATCTTATCTAACTTTCTCTATTCTTCTTCTTTAAAACAAGAAGTGGTACATGAAATGTATTATGTTATTTTTGGCTTATATCACTGTAATGTACATTACTTCTAATAAATAAATAAATAAATAAATAAATAAATAAATAAATAAATAAATAAATACATAAATAAATAAGAAATGAAGAAAGTTAGATAGACCTCTTAGGGGTAGCGGAATCAAGGGATATAGGGAGAAGGCAGGAACGGGGTACTGATTGTGGATGATCAGCCATGATCACATTGAATGGCGGTGCTGGCTCAAAGGGCCCAATGGCCTACTCCTGCAGCTATTTTATATGTATCTATTTTTCCAGAGATGCTGCCTAAACCACCGAGTTATTCCAGCACTTTGTGTCTATCTTCAGTATAAACCAGCATCTGCAATTCCCTCATGCACATTTTGTCTGCTCCACTGCAAAATGTCCTCAAGGTATGCCTACTTTGAAGAAGTTCTCCTCCTCTCTTCGACAGGAGTTCGGCAAGATCCACTTTCACTACTCCCCCACTGATTCCTTCTGCACTCCAGCAGCCTGAAGAAGGGTTCTGACCAGAAACATCACACATCCTTTTTTCTCCAGAGATGCTGCCTAACCTGCTAAGTTATTCCAGCACATTTCTTTCTGCACATATTTATGCTACTGGACCAGTTGAAATTCTGGTCCAGAATGTTGATGACAGGGGAAACATAAGAGTACAGCACTAAAATAGGCACTTCACAACACCATGGTTGTGAAGGGTACACAAAAAGCTGGAGAAACTGTGGGGGAGGGGAATCCCCGTTCTCTGAAGAATGAGGCCATTTGTGATGACCTGTGATCCGCCACTATAGATGAGGCTCGCACCAGGGTCTCCTCCATACCCCGCAACACTGCCCTCTCTCCCCATTCTCCCATTCGCAAACAGGGCAAAGTCCCCCTGGTCCTCACCTTTCACCCCACCAGTCGGCAAATACAACACATAATCCTCCGCCAGTTTCGCCACCTCCAACGTGACCCCTCCACTCGCCACATATTCCCATCTCCCCCCGTCTGCCTTCCACAAAGACCGCTCCCTCCGCAATTCCCTTGTCAATTCTTCCCTTCCCTCCCGCTCTACCCCTTCCCCGGGCACTTTCCCTTGCAACCGCAAGAAATGCTACACTTGTCCCTTCATCTCCCCCCTCCACTCCTTTCAGGGACCCAAGCAGTCCTTCCAGGTCCGACAGAGGTTCACCTGCACCTCCTCCAACCTCATCTACTGCATCCGCTGCTCCAGATGCCAGATGATCTATATCGGTGAGACCAAGCGGAGGCTTGGCGATCGTTTCGCCGAACACCTCCGCTCGGTCCGCATTAACCAACCCGACCTCCCGGTGGCTCAGCACTTCAACTCCCCCTCCCATTCCGTATCCGACCTCTCGGTCCTGGGCCTCCTCCACGGCCAGAGTGATCAACACCGCAAGTTGGAGGAACAGCACCTCATATTCCGCTTGGGGAGCCTGCATCCTTTGGGCTTGAACATTGAATTTTCTCAATTCTGTTAACCCTTGCTGTCTCCTCCCCTTCCCACCTCTCCCTCAGCCCTCGGGCCCTGGCATTCCCTCTCTCTCTATCTCCCTCCCCTACCCTAGTCGCACCAGCTTCTCATTTTCACACCACAAACAGCTTACAATGGCTTGTTCCCTTTATCATCGATACTTTTTTGCATATCTTTCATTCATTGTTCTTTATCTCTCCACATCACCGTCTATATCTCTCGTTTCCCTGATCCCTGACCAGTCTGAAGAAGGGTCTCGACCCGAAACGTCACCTATCTCCTTCGCTCCTTAGATGCTGCTGCACCCGCTGAGTTTCACCAGCTTTTTGTGTAACCCCCCCCCCCCACCCCCGCCATCACAATAAAATGGTTTTAAGGTGTTGCCACCTGGATCAGCAATCAGCACGGGAGCACATCAAAGCCCCCTGCTGTATTCACGCTATACTCATGACTGCATAGCCGGTCATAGTGCGAACTGAATCATCAAGTTCGCTGACGACAACACTGTTGTGGGACGTATCACTGATGGGGATGAGTCAGAGTATAGAAGAGAGATCGAGTGACTGTCCATATGGTGCCAGCACAATAACCTGGCCCTCAACCCCATCAAAACCAAGGAACTGATTGTGGACTTTGGAATGAGTAGGATGGGGACCCACAGTCCTGTTTATATCAATGGGTCGATGGTTGAAAGGGTCAAGAGCTTCAAATTCCTGGGCGTGCACATCTCTGAAGATCTTTCCTGGTCCGAGAACACAGATGCAATTATTAAGAAAGCTCATCAGCGCCTCTACTTCCTGAGAAGATTACAGAGAGTCGGTCTGTCAAGGAGGACTCTCTCTAACTTCTACAGGTGCACAGTAGAGAGCATGCTGACCGGTTGCATCATGGCTTGGTTCGGCAACTTGAGCGCCCTGGAGAGGAAAAGACTACAAAAATTAGTAAACACTGCCCAGTCCATCAGCGACTCTGACCTCCCTTCCATCGAGGGGATCTATTGCAGTCGCTGCCTCAAAAAGGCTGGCAGCATCGTGAAGGACCCACACCACCCTGGCCACACACTCATCTCCCTGCTATCTTCAGGTAGAATGTACAGGAGCCTGAGGACTGCAACGACCAGGTTCAGGAATAGCTACTTCCCCACTGCCATCAGGCTATTAAACTTGGCTCGGACAAAACTCTAAACATTAATACCCATTTATCTGTTATTTGCACTTTATCAATTTATTTATTATTGTGTGTATTTATGTATATAATGGTATATGGGCACACTGCTCTGTTTTGTAGTCAATGCCTACTATGTTCTGTTGTGCTAAGCAAAGAAAGAATTTCATTGCCTGTGAGGGACACATGGCAATAAACTATTTTGACTTTTGACTCTTTGATCTTGTAACTCTCCATAATGGACCATTGAAACTCAAAGATCAGTTTTTGCCACACATGCTTCTAGAAATGCAGTGTTGAAACAGGCCATTCGGCCAACCGAGTCCGCACCGACCAGCGATCATCCCATGCACTAGCACTATCCTACACACCAGAGACAATTTACACTTTTATTGTAACCAATTAAGCCACAAAACTTAGTTTTTTGGCGTGTGGGAGTAAACCGGAGCAACATGTGAAAACCCACACAGTCACAAGGAGAGCGTACAAACTACGTAAAGGATTGAAACCAGATCTCTGGTACTGTAAGGCAGCAACTCTACTGCTGCACCATTGTGAAAACAATTAATATAAATCACACGCCACCTGCAGTTCATCTCTTCAGAGTGCTCAAGGTAGTTTGTTCTTCGTTCAGTTCATGAGAAATGTTGTTACTGATACAATGGAGGTGTTGATCGATGAACTGAAAATATCTAGAAGGTAGAAACATTTGACACCAACATTTCTGAGTAATCATGGTGCAACAGACGTAGCTCATTATCTTCAAAAGAAAATATATATTTATTTTCACCGCACATAACGTCAATAATACTTTTTCCTCGCTTAATTCTTTTTTTTTTCATTATATCAGCTTGTCCAACATCTTTCAATGTTGCTGCTTTCCAAACAGAAAGGTTTTTTTTTGTATATATTTTCAGGGGTCGCGAATTTTATTAGAACTATTATTCCATTAAAATGTAAAACACAAAGTGATGGAGTAACTCAGCAGGTCGGGCAGCATCTGTGGATGGAATGGACAGACGACGTTTCGGTTCGGGTCCCTTCTTCAGACGTTCCCGAGTCCCGACCACGAAACTTCGCCTAGCCGTTCCCTCCACAGATGTTGCACGACTCGTTGAGTTTCTCCTGCACTTTCTGTTTCGCTCAAGATTCCAGTAACTGCAATTATCTGTGTCTGTATTAAAAGGTGGTTTAGTTGCAATTGTCACTCTATCATTTCAACAGTTTGCTAGATTGTTACCAGTAAAGAGGTGACTTTAGCATTGCTTTTCTGGACAACAACAGAGTTGTTTTATGTTTAGTCCTGAGAGGTTTTCTCATTTTTAAAGACACTGTTTCAATTGAAGTAGTTAAATGCCTCAACAATCCATTATCTCATGTCACGTTCAATGAAATCTATAATGGTCCTCATCCTCGCCCAGTGCCACAATATCCAGAATTGCAGAGTGCGGCAGAACTTGGGCCAAAAGGTGATCAATCCTCAGCTATGAACAATACCAGAACAAAACCCGAAGAAGGATTCCGACCCGAAACGTCACTGTCCATGTACCCCAGAGATGCTGCCTGACCCGCTGAGTTATTCCAGCAATTAGTACCTTTTTTTTGTAAAACAACATATGCAGTTCCTTGTGTCTCCATGTAGCTATTCTATTTAGCTATCCATTAGTTATAGTATGTCATAGGTTATATGTGTGCAGAAATAACACTACTCCAGAGATACTGCCTGGCCCGCTGAGTTACTTAGGCATTTTGTATCTATCTTCGTTGTAAACCAGCATCTACAGTTCCTTCCTCCTATAAAAGATCGATCGGTGTCACTCGTCTCCAACATTTTCCTCAGTCATCCCATTTAACCTGCGCGCCAACACCTCTGTGTGTTTCTAGAAACATATACTTATTCGAAAGAAGGTTTCGGTAAAACGGGATTTCCCCAATAAAATCAAACAGGGATATTGGGGGGGGGGGTAATAAATCTATGAAGCTCTTGGCATTTGTTGGAGCACCGTTTGCTTTGGTTAAACTGTGGAAGTTCTTCGACTTCGTTTTATTTCACAGCACAGCGTTAAATGGACCGAGACTCCCACTGAAGTTCATTCCTAGTTAGCACTGCCAGCATTAGTTCTTTCCGTTGACAGTTTATGGAGCTCTTCATGGTTTAATCATAGCTTTTAACCGATAAAATATAAACCCATCCACTGAGTTGCCTCTGCGGAATCCAAAGCTATTGGCTCATAAGGTTTTGTTTTACAGACGTGCTATGTTAAAGAGCACGGCATGGCTTAATTTTTACTTTACGTGCTTGGTGGCCAGGACCATTAAATTTGCTCATAAATAGTGGGGCTTCGTTATTGACACAGTCACTGTTGAATTCTGCAACGGTGCAGGCGTTCACACTGCATCGAGCGCTGCCTTCCACCGTGGCGTGCGGTGGGACTGGCCATCGGAACGCTCCACCCGCCTGCTTTCATTGCTTGCTGTGTGCTGGGGAGGTGGGTTGCGTGTAATTGTCAACAGCCATGGCCAGGGTGGGCTCCGGGAGCAGTGGTCTTCAGCGCGGCTCGTTTAATATGCGCATCACATTGCACTGACCATAGCCGGCAGCTTATGTTAAGAGAGAGAACGCCAGGGAGCTGTTTCTGGTGAAGAGCATTGGCAGCGGCGGCCGTGCACCGCTCCTCCCTTTCCAGTCCTACTTGCATAAACTACTAGCGCCCGGAGGAAGAGGACGCCACCCCTTGGTGTCAGCGTTGCAAAGAGGTGATCACATCTGTCGGATGCAGATGTGCGGGGCAGTGAGCCGCTGACAGACTTGCACCAGGCAGAGTGTGGAAGACGCCGCTGTGCCTGGCAGTCAACAGTTTATGACAGGTAGGTGTTGAGACTCCAATGTTAATCGGGATCTCCCACGCGTATACCTGTCGATCCTCTGCTACAATGATACCTGTGACACGCTCCAGCGTTGGTGAGCTTTCAACTGTTTTAAGCCCCGGTGTGTGTGTAAGGTAGCGAGTTTGACGGAATGCATCCAACGGCCAAGGTTTAAAGAACTGCGGCCAGCTGGGGAAAAAAATCTTCGCATCCCAAGCAGGTTGGCCATATTTATTGCTACAATTTGCAAAATAATCGCCTTGCAGTTGCCCTGATTTACTGCCGCTCTCGCTAAATAGCTGTGAGCAGAGTGATATTTCACAGTTGCGGAATGCATCAATATGCCCCGGCTGTGGGTTTGTAAATAACACATGTTTCAGTTGCGCCTCTCAGCTAATACTCCCCTCTTGTGCAATGGAAATGTGCCGCCGCTCGTATTACAGGAGAGCGGGGCGGCATGGCGTTCCCTCCCCCCCCCCCCCCCCCCGCAACCTGCAATGGTCAATAACTGCTCACCTGCGGCAAGGTCACCACTGAGATCGAGATGCCTTGGTCAGCTGCAAGTCCTGTCGCCAGGTTTTCCCCTTGCCTGTCAAGTGTCTGGCCACCCCGCCTTTTTGTTTAGAAATTGAAACTTTTCGGCTCAAACTGGACCTCTCTCGTTTGCATTTAACTTTCTCGGGTAATCTCGTAATTTCACGATTAGATTGTGTTGCATGGGGCTGTCACTTCTAATTTCCCGAAGTAACAAGTGAGCAGGAAGGAGGTGGCAAAGGACACATCGGTCCTGTTAATTTCTGGGTGAACTCCGTTCACTGGCTATAATTGATCGGATTTCTTATTGAAAATCAGAAAGTACGGAATCACTGAACACGTGCCTGCTTGACATGACAGCAAATGACTTACAGAATGCATGTGTCAACATTTTATTGTAAATGCTTCACGGTGAAATTATCGATATGAAATTGTCGATATGCTGCGACTTCAATTAACTTAATGAAAACGTGAGACGTTAACCAGAGTATCAGAAACATTCCACCAAGTTAACCAAACAATATAAAGTGGAATTGTCTTCATGTTTTATATAGAACTCCTAGCGCAGTAAGTCTGACGTTTTAAAAGCAACATTGCAGTATTTACCTACTGCTCTGGTGAGTGGTGTTATACAAAATTAATGTCTCAGAATAAGTACTATATTTTTTGCAAATGCAGCATGCATAGTCAGTGAACAATCTGACTTGCAGCATTAAATCAAATCTCTTAATCACTGCTCTGAGCACAAGATGTTTAATGGTTCCTTTGGCATACTGATCGACTTCAACAAGAGCTTTACACCGAGATGAATAAGTTTAGCTGGCTATAACCATTACCAAGTAAATATGTGTCACTTTTGGATAGGTTACCAGTTGATAGTGATAGAACCAAATTGTTGCGAATTTTATTTAATGTTTTTTTTTGTCTGTGACATTCCATGTTTCATCAATAATAAAACATTGCTGTGGCAGATCTGAGTTCTTTCAAATATTGTTAATTAACTCAACAAGCAGACTGCAGGAATAGTGTTGTGCAGCCATTTTCAATAGTATTATGATTTCATTATCTGTCATTATTCAACCAAAATGAGGTCCCTGCGCTCCTTATTTAATAATCAATACTTGCCAGCATGCTGAATGTACAATATCATTTTCATTATTTATAAAACCAAATGCCGATAGCATATATCTGTGTTACCTTTCATGACAAATAGTTACTAGTTAGCCTATGTACGGATTAATTTGGTGATTGGGAGTGGGCAGGTAAACCGCCTTCCTCTGATGGTGAAGACTGAATGCTGTTCGGAAACTCGTGTTGAAGTGGCTGCTGCACATTGGCATTTTTCAGCAAAGCAAGGCAGCATCAGAATATAAATAAGGAGAATGAAAAATATCCCATCTACAAAAAGGCGCAAACACAGTTTGCGATTATAGATTTTGTCCTTTTATTTTAAAAAAATCTATTAATCAGCTCATTGCATTAGACTCAATCAGCTGGCCACAAGCATTTTATTGAGTCATGTGGGAGGTTATCAATTTAGTGCAGAGAAGATTCCTGCAAATCCCAGATCTGAAATGTGGCAACCTTACAGAAATTAAATATATTTTCACACATCTTCATTTTTTTTCCAAAAAGTATTAAGATCTGGAAGGTTATCCAAAACTTAAATCAGTCTCTTGTTGTTGTAATTTGGAACCAATTACCTGGATGCAACAGGATTAATTTCATGAAATATAGTCAACTGCTCTTTCAGGAGACGGCTACAAATTAAGGATATTTAAAGCTATTCCCAAGATGTGCACAAGAGACAATGATATAGCTAGGATGGAATTCTAATATAAATTATGAACTGTATTACAATTTGCATTTATTCTATCTGGAGTAAAAATTCCTTTTGGTATAATGTTTCCAAAATATTGGCACAGAGCAACTGATGCATATTTTCAGAATTTGAAGTAATTTTCAGCAAGCTAACTCTTTTAATCCCCTGTTGATGACCTAGTTTGTCATCTTCTTTCATACAATACTTTCAGCAGGTGAAATGCATTGGTCTTGACTTTGACTGTCTGCATGCCTGTTGTCAATTACTCTCCATGTTGTCAGGGACAAGGGAAAGTTTCTTGTTGAACTCTCTCATTGGTAATCTGATTGAAGGGTCAGTGTTGATTGCTGTCACCTGCTCTGGGTTCCTGACCAGTAAATGTACTAGTAATTGTTATTAATGCAATTACCTTGTTAGGACAATAAATAATTATGGCAACAGCAGGCAATTCAAATGATTTGAACAAATGCCAAGCTAATTTACAATGAATAAGAATCCATGAAGTTCTTAACGAGACCAGAATCTGATAGTCCCTCATTAACCAGATTTCATGCCTGGATGATTCATGAAATGTAACACCCAAACATTATTAAAGATCCTAGAATGTCACATAATCAAATCAAATTTATCCTATTCAATTATAGTAAACTGACAAGCAATGCTCATAAGTAGAATCTGTGACGGGCATAAAGGTTATTTCAAAGGAAAATGAAGAAAAACTGGAAAGTGGAGAAAGTTCCAGAACACCTGTGACAGGTGTCAATTAAAATTCTCTTGCATCTTCAAGTTATTAAGAAATCAAAAATCTTTGGAGAATAAAAGAAAACACTTTAGAAATGCTTGCATTGCAGTAGATGTTAGTGTTGTCCATTATTGACATATAAACCTTGTGATCTATCTTTCAAATTATATATATGTTATGATGTTTAGATTTTTATAATTTCTGTGCTCTCAAATATGTCACAAATTTATATTGTAAAATCTTATTTCTTTATTTCATAAACTGAATTTCATGCTGACTAAATATTATTCAAAACAATTTTTGACAAGATCTCCTAGGAAGTTGTGACTTTTTTCTGTTCTGAAAACTTTATTGTGGTTTGCATAGAACTGTTTACTGATGGTGGAAAATCTTCAGTTTTTTGGTGAATGAAGTACTAGGTGAAATACATATATCTTTCATGTGTTCTCTTAGTAGAATTTGTCTCAGCTAGAATTTCAATTGAGTAGGACTGAGTAGGTTAACCTATGACGAGTGCTTGTCTCAGCCAGCTGGCTCCGGAGGTAGAGCCAGCAAGGACTTACCAGCGCGGGGCTGGCCGACTTCGGGGCTGTGGCAGGTTCAGGCGTTCCGGCGGCCCGACTCAGAGCTGTGGCGGTTTTCCGGTGGCGGTGGCGGCGACTTCGGAGACCCGGCCACGGGCCCAGTGGACGACATCATCGGGAGCTTGCAGGTCACAGGTTGGTGACCTGTTTTTCCGGAGCTCCCACGGCAACAGCTGCGTCAGCTGGACTGGAGGGCGGCAGCTTCGACCGCCCCGGGCCGCAGAGTTGAACCGGCCCGCTCGCGAGACTTGTTTGCATCGCCCGGTGCGGTCACAACATCGGAGGCCCGGGTCGCCTCAGCGCAGAGGAAGCGGAAGAAGGGAAGAGACAAAGACAAGATTTTTGCCTTCCACCACAGTGAGGAGGTGTCTGGTGAACTCACTGTGGTGGATGTTAAATATGTGTTTATTGTGTGTTTTTGTTATTTACTATATGCATGACTGCAGGCAACAAAATTTTGTTCAGACCGCAAGGTCTGAATGACAATAAGGTTTTCCAAGTTGTCGGCACTGGGCCTGTACTCGCTGGAGTTTAGAAGAATGAGAGGGGACCTCATTGAAACATACAGAATAATGAAGGGCTTGGATAGTGAATGTGGAGAGGATGTTTCCATAAGTGGGAGATTCTAACCTCAAAATTAAAGGATGTTCTTTTAGGAAGGAGATGAGGAGAAATGTCTTTAGTCAGAGGGTGGTGAATCTGTGGAATTCTTTGCCATAGAAGGCTGTGGAGGCCAAGTCAGTGGTCACTGACACTAAACTGCATTTCGTTGTACCCATACTTGTATCTGTGCAATGACATTAAATTTGAATTGAATTGAATTGAATTGAGTTAGTTTTAAGGCCTAGATGATTTGTACGTGTGTCAGAGGTTAGGAGGGAGAGATAGATTGGCCATGATTGAATGGCAGAGTAGACTTGATGGGTGGAATAGGCCAATTCTACACCTATTTGTGAGTAGCCAGGAACAATGGCCTAGATTGCCTACTATTTTTTCCCTTTTTCTTGGGAAGCTTGGAGATTAGTAAAATAGATGATGGCTGTTTCTTGGTACATTTATCAATCAAATTGAACTAGGCCACTGCTGCAGGGGATTAATTTGTAGCAAAAAACAATGTGTTGGAGCAACTCGCAGGTCAGGCAGCATCTGTGGAGAGAATGGACAGTTAAGGTTGCGAGTCAGGGGCCCTTTCTCAGAGCAGGGTGGGAAACGTGAGGTGGGGGAAGGAATAAGTATGACAAAAGTAATGGGTGAATACGGGACAAAGTCTGTGAGAGATGGATGGATGAAGGGTCTTGACTCAAAACGTCACCTGTTCCTTTTCCCCAGGGATGCTGCCTGACCCGCTGAGTTACTCCTGAACTTTGTGTCCATCTTTGGTGTAAAGCAGTAGTTCCTTCTTGCACGTGAGAGGTGGATACAGGTGGGGGGGGGGGGGGGAATGATTGGGAGATGGGTAGTGATAGTGACAAAAGCTAGAGGTGAAAAGATTGTCCGATATGGAAAGAAGAGGGGGGGGTGAATGTAAAACAGGGGGTTAAGATATGGCTGGAAAGAGTGGGGATGCAAGGGGGATATGAGACTTGTGGATAGGAGGTGTATACAGAGGATGGGAAAGGAACAGGGTGACTAGGGTAGTGGGAGATGGGTGGATAAATGTGTGTACAATAGTGGTGGGAGGAGAGGTGGTATTACTTAAATTGGAGAATTCAATGTTTGTACCGTTGGGTGGTAGGTTACCCAAATGGAATGCGAGGTGCTGTTCTTCCAAGATGCATGTGGCCTCATTCTGGTAATGGAGGATGCCAAGGATAGTAATATCAGAATTGGAATGGTGCTTAAATGGTGAGCAACCGGGAGCTCCAGCAGGCCTTGGCGGACGGAGTACGAGTGATTGGTGAAATGGTCACCTTGTCTAGGTTTCGTGTCACTGATGTAGAGGAGGCCACATCGGGAGCATTAAATGAGGTCGGAAGAGGTGCACGTGATCCTTTGTCTCATCTACAAGGGCTGTTGGGGCCCCTGGAGATTGGAGTGAGATTGGAAGCAAAGGGCCAAGTGTTACATCTCTGAAGGTGCCTGGAGAGGGGCCAGGTAGTTTACACTTACACTTAAATACCAAATGCCACCTTGTTCAGACTTGCTTATCACATTGTCGCAAAATCTGTACATTTAGAAATAACTGATACGTGACAATTAATGACCTGACCAAATTTTTGTAGCGCAGTTTGCAGTCTTGAAGCTTGAACATTTTGCAGAAAGAAGGAAAAACCTATCTTTTGGTTATTTTGTAGAACTTGAGCAGAAGTGCTTGAATCACCAGCTGTGGTGCTAAGATGAGCTAATCCATCTATAACACATTGTTTACAGACATGAATAGGTTTAGGTCTGGAAGCACTGGAGTAAATTATAGTATAATTTTCCAGGCTGTATGTTGGGGCAATGCATTGCAAGCACTCTGTGAAATCTGCTGTTTTCTTTTTTCAATCCATTAATCTCAATGGAATTAATACAAAAATCCAAATATTACAGATGCTGGAAATCTGAACTTAAAAACAGAAACATACGTCAACAATTCCTATTGACAGTCAACATGTGAGACAAGGGAATTAACATTTCTGGTCAAATGATATCGACCAGAACAAGAAAGATCTACACTGATCTGGAAAACGAATGTTGACTCCCTCCCCACACCACCCGGATATTTTCAGCAATTGGTGTTGAGCAGGGAACTCGAGGTAAAGGAACCATTAGGAGGTAGTGACCATAATATGATAAGTTTTAATCTACAATTTGAGAGGGAGAAGGGTAAATCGGAGGTGTCGGTATTACAGTTGAGCAAAGGGGACTATGGAGCCATGAGGGAGGAGCTGGCCAAAGTTGACTGGAAAGATACCCTAGTAGGGATGACAGTGGAACAACAATGGCAGGTATTTCCGAGAATAATACAGAAGGTGCAGGTTCAGTTCATTCCAAAGAGGAAGAAAGATTCCAAGGGGAGTAAGGGGAGACCGTGGCTGACAAGGGAAGTCAGGGACAGTATAAAAATAAAATAGAAGAAGTACAACATAGCAAAGATGAGCGGAAAGCCAGAGATAACTAAAAAGGCAACACAGGGAGAAAAGATGAGGTACGAAGGTAAGCTAGCCAAGAATATAAAGGAGGATAGTAAAGGCTTCTTTAAGTATGTGAAGAGAAAAAAAAAAGTTAAGGCCGAAGTTGGACCCTTGTCCGAAAAAGGTGAATTTATTATGGGGAACAAGAAAAATGGCAGATGAGTTGAACAGGTACTTTGGATCCATCTTCACTAAGGAGGACACAAACAATCTCCCTGATTTACTATTGGCCAGAGGATCTAGGGTGGGGGAGGAACTGAAGGAGATTCCCATTATGCAGGAAATGGTGTTGGGTAGACTGATGGGACTGAAGGCTGATATATTCCCAGGGCCAGATGGTTTGCATCCCAGGGTACGTAAGGAAGTGGCTCTAGAAATTGTGGACGCTTTGGTGATCATTTTCAAATGTTCTATAGATTCAGGATCAGTTCCTGTGGATTGGAGGGTAGCTAATGTTACCCACTCTTTAAGAAGGGCGACCGAGAGAAAACAAGGAATTATAGACCAGTTAGCCTGACATTGGTGGTGGGGATGATGCTGGAGTCAATAATAAAATACGAAATAGCGGCACATTTGGATAACAGTAGCAGGATCAGTCCGAGTCAGCATGGATTTACAAAGGGGAAATCATGCTTGACTAATCTTCTGGAATTCTTTGAGAATGTTACCAGGATGATGGACAAGGGAGAGCCAGTGGATGTGGTGTATCTGGACTTTCAGAAAGCATTTGATAAGGCCTCACATAAGAGATTAGTGGGCAAAATTAGAGCACATAGTAATTGGGGGTAGGGTGCTGACATGGATAGAAAATTGGTTGGCAGACAGGAAACAAAGGGTAGGAATTAACGGGTCCCTTTCAGAATGGCAGGCAGTGGCTATTTGGGCACCGCAATGCAGGAAAAATGTTCCCAATGTTGGGGGAGTCCAGAACCAGGTGCCATAGTGTAAGAATATATGGTAAGCCATTTAGAATGGAGATGAGGAAAAACGTTTTCATACAGAGAGTTTTGAGTGTGTAGAATTCGCTGCCTTGGAGGGCAGTGGGGGCTGGTTCTCTGGATGCTTTCAAGAGAGTTTTATAGAGCTCTTCGGTATAGTGGATATGGAGAGAAGGCAGGAATGCAGTTCTAGTTGTAGATGACCAGCCATGATCACATTGAATGGCGGTGCTGGCTCGAAGGGCTGAATGGCCTGCACCTATGTCTAATGTTTATAGAAAAATGTGGCTTAAACATCTATTTTGGTTTTATTGAAAGATGCAGCATGGAAAGGGACCCATTGTGCCACTGTCCACCCTGACCTTCAGTCACACAAATTCTATGTTATCCCACTTTTTCATTCTCTCCTTGCACACTAGGTGCACTTTACTGAGATCCATTAGGCTACAAAACCATCAAAATAATTTTACTCGCCACTCTGAAACCAGAAGCAAAGGCCCTGAGGAAATTAATTGCAATTTTGCAAATATAGAGTTAAATTGTATATAAATTAAAAAAAAAATTATTGTCAGCCCCTTGAAATAACATTTTGAAACTGGCATTTGTGCTCTTTGAATGATCATTGAGGATTGATGCATGTTTGCTGGCTGTCATTTTCAATTGTTCTGCAAGGGATGCGGTGAATGTCACCTTCTGTGCTGCTTCTGATGATATTGGTGATTCGGACTTTGTTTATTCTCTGCATAACCTTGGTAGTTTATAAAAACAATTCTGTTTCTCTGAAGGGATAATGATGATATCCAAACAAGCAAAAAATCTCGCTGATAGTGGTGGTCCTTGTCATGACGCATTATGTTCCCCTAACAAGTGGATTAGAGTTTTCGGTGCTCTTCAGATTTAAAAAACCTTTTGTTGTGGAGGAATAGTTACAAAGTTTTGTTTGGTACACTATTCCTATCTGATGAGAAGTGATATTTTCATTGGTCACTGCAGATGGGCATTGTGCCAGTTCTGAGTGTCTCGACCCGAAACGTCACCCATTCCCTTTTTCCCAAGATGCTGCCTGTCCCGCTGAGTTGCTCCAGCGTTTTGTGTCTATCTTTGGTTAAACCAGCATCTGCAGTTCCTTCCTACGCATTCCTTGAGGCAATATGTTCCAGGGATTAAAAAAAATGTAATCCTCTTCAAAAACCTCTTTCATTCACCATCAGAAAATCATTGTATTTTGTTTTTCCCTTGGTAAATAGTCAGTGCAAGAATGTGACAACATAGATTTTACGCAGCAACAAGGTAAATATGACAAATAGACTGCACTTGCAGTGGTACTGATCAGTGGTACAATTTCAAATGGAAATCTTTGTCATAAAGTTTGAAAATGTTTTCACCTCGTGCAAAGAGCAAACATTATAAGAACCAGTCTGACACTCCTCACCCACTTTTCTATCAACTCTTTAAAAATTGTTTTTCTGGGGCAGGACTGCGACAGTGGTGCAGCTGGAGACCCGGGTTTGATCAAGTCAAGTTTATTCATCACATACACATACGGGATGTGCAGTGAAATGAAAAGTGGCAATGCCTGCGGACATTGTGCAAAAAACAAACAAACAACCAACAAACTACAAACAGAATCACATGTTCTTTTTCATATTAAGTATTTTGGGCGGTATTGTGGTACAGTAAGTTAGTAGAGTTAGTCCCTGGTGAGATAGGAGTTTACAGTCCGAATGGCCTCTGGGAAGAAACTCCTTTTCATCCTCTCCGTTCTCACAGCATGACAACGGAGGCGTTTGCCTGACCATAGCAGCTGGAACAGTCCGTTGTAGGGGTGGAAGGGGTCTCCCATTATCTTTTTGGCTCTGGAGTTGCACCTCCTGATGTATAGTTCCTGCAGAGGGGTGAGAGAAGTTCCCATAGTGCGTTCGGCCGAACGCACTACTCTCTGCAGAGCCTTCTTGTCCTGGGCAGAGCAATTACCAAACCAGATTGTAATGTTTCTGGACAAGATGCTTTCCACAGCCGCAGAGTAGAAGCACTGGAGGATCCTCGGAGACACTCTGAATTTCCTCAATTGCCTGAGGTGGTAAAGGCGCTGCCTTGCCTTACTCACGAGTGCTGCAGCGTGCGATGTCCATGTCATATCCTCAGAGATGTGGACTCCCAGGTATTTAAAACAGCTCACCCTATCCACACTATCCCCATTTATCCTCAATGGTGTGTACGTCCTCGGATGATGTGCCCTCTTAAAGTCCACGATCAGCTCCTTCGTTTTTTTGATGTTCAAGAGGAGGCTGTTGTCCAGAGTGCCAGATCAGCCACCTCCTCCCGGTAGGCCTTCTCATCGTTGTCTGAGATCGGTGTCATCAGCAAACTTGATTATCGAGTTGGAGCTGAACCTAGCCACACAGTCGTGTGTGTACAGGGAGTACAATAGGGGGCTGAGGATGCAACCCTGGGGGGATCCTGTGCTCAGGGTGAGCAACTTTGATGTATTCCCTCCCATATTGACTACCTGGGGCCTGGCAGTGAGAAAGTCCAGGACCCAGGCACACAGGGGGGGGTGTTGAGCCCTAAATCCAGTAGCCTCGCGGCCAGGCTAGTGGGGACTATCGTGTTGAAGGCTGAACTGAAGTTTATGAACAGCATCCTCATATAGCCCCCCTTCTGGCTGTCAAGATGGGAGAGAGCAGTGTGCAAAACCTGGGAGACAGCATCGTCCCTGGATCTGTTCGGACGGTATGCAAATTGTAACGGGTCCATGTTGCGAGGGAGGAAGGCGCAGATGTGTTTCTTCACCAGCCTCTCAAAGCATTTCTTGACTACCGAGGTGAGGGCCACCAGACGGTAGTCATTCAGACAGGTACAATGGTGGATTTTTTGAAGCAGGAAGGGACTATGGACTTGTCCAGGGAGAGGTTGAATATTGAAGTGAGCACCGGAGCTAGCTGCGTAGCACAGGACTTAAGTACTTGCCCCGAGATGCCATCGGGACCTGCAGCTTTCCTCGTGTTCACCCGTGTCAGAGCCCTCCTCACATCGTGCTCGGACAGCGAGAATGTGTGCTCATTCCTCCCATCAGCTTCGTTAGCCAGCCCGCTGGTGGTATTGTCGATAGTCGGCAGACCTGGGGTGGTGTTGCCCATCTCGAACCGAGCGTAAAAAGTGCTGTCTGTGTGAAGTTTGCATGTTCTCCCTGTGACGCTATAGGTTTCCACAGGGTGCACTGGTTTCCTCCCACATCGCAATAAAGTGCAGGTTTGTCGATCAATTGGCCTCTGTAAATTGCCTGTAATGTGTAGAGTGGATGAGCAAATAGGATCATTAGAACTCGTGTGAATGGGTGATCGATGGATGGTGTGGACTCAGTGGGCCGAGGGGCCTGTTTCCATGCTGTAGCTCTAAGCACATGATGATGGACTTAACATCCATACAGTTTATGTGATGAATAGTTTTAGATGCTGTATTATCTTCCAATGTAGGCAATTACTGTTGAAACACAAAGTCTGCATTACTGCTCTGTAACGAAGACCTATCTATTGTCACATAATAGAAGTGGAAGTAAGTTATTCATGTTTTGCTTTATTTACACTGTGGGAGACCAGTGACTAACAACCAATTCTGGCATTTGGGGATTTTAATTCTTGCTCCCTTGCCTGGGAAATTGTTCCTAAAACCACTACTGATCTGGATCTGACTGTAAGAACACAGAAACAGATTGTAAATGCCAACCCTTAATAATCCAATAAGATCTCTTATTTATTTTGATAATGAGTTCCTAGCTAAGGTATTAAAAATTTCATATAATTCTATTGAATGTAAAACACTTTCTTATCAGTTTAATCAAAGATGCATTTTTCTTTGCCATACAACTTTGAAATGAACATTTTACCTGTATTTGAAGGTGGATAGTGATGAAACGAGCATTATTGCTAAAGCATTATTATGGCTAATAAAAACCAACTTGGCAGAAGATATAAGGAACAGTGAACAGGTCGGGCAGCATCTGTTGAGGAAGAAGCAGAGCCATTGTTTCTGATGGGATGTTTTCAATCTGCAACATTACCTCAGTTTGTCGCTCAACAGATAGTGCTTGACCTGCTGTGTATTAATCATATTTTCTTTCTGATGCCAGCATTTGCAGTTTTGTTTTGCTTTCTGAAATATAGAAGTTGATCTCCAGAGATATCTCAAGCATTCAATAACATAATGACTGATCTGAAGCTCATATTCCTGCCCGATCCCCATTTCCCCTGAATGTCTCAAAAATAAACAATTGATTGCTTTGAATGGCCAAGTATCGATGGATCTTGGAGGCAGGTATTTTCAAAAAGCTGCAGCCCTCTCTTCCTCAACTTTCCAGCTAGAGAAAGTGATCTACCATTTATTCAAAAACAAAGATATCTCAATAAGTTTGCCTCTTTTTTCTTTATGTGATTATCGTCTCGGTATCTCCTCATTTTAAATCCTTGCATTGCAGGGATCCTCCTGTTGGAGAGTCCCAGCCAAGGATATCCTTCCTTGAATATGGATGCTAAAGATGCCCACAGTATTTTGGGTGTGCTGTCAAACCCTGTGCACGGCATTAACCTCTCCCAACAGCTATATTCCAACCCCCACTTGCAATTGATATACTTTTAGGCTTTCTAACTTCTTGCTGTAACTTCATCTTTACTTTCTGTGCCTCATGAACTAGCATACTAAGTTTGCTCTGTACACTAAAATGTGCACCGTCTCGCTATACAGAAACCACATATTTGCACCACATTTTACTTGACATTCTATTTTCTTGCTCGCTCATTTAAGTTGTCGGCAATCCTTGGAGTCATAGTCTTATGGACAATAGACAATAGGTGCAGGAGTAGGCCATTTGGCCCTTCAAGCCAGCACCGCCATTCAATGTGATCATGGCTGATCATCCCAATCAGTACCCCGTTCCTGCCTTCTCCCCATAACCCCTGACTCCGCTATTTTTAAGAGCCCTATCTAGCTCTCTCGTGAAAGCCTCCAGAGAACCTGCCTCCACCGCCCTCTGAGGCAGAGAATTCCACAGGCTCGCCACTCTCTGTGAGGAAAAGTGTTTCCTTGTCTCTGTTCTAAATGGCTTACTCCTTATTCTTAAACTGTGGCCCCTGGTTCTGGACTCCCCCAACATCGGGAACATGTTTCCTGCCTCTAGCGTGTCCAAGCCCTTAACAATCTTATATGTTTCAATGGGATCCCCTCTCATCCTTCTAAACTCCAGAGTGTACAAGCCCAGCAGCTCCAGTCTTACAGCATGGAATTTGGCCCTTCGGCTCAACTTGCCCACACCAGCCAACGCTACACTATTCCCAGCTGCCAGCATTTGGCCCATATCCCTCTAAATATGTCCTACCCAAGTACCTGTCTAAATGTTTCATTAACATTGCGATGGTACCTGCAGCAACTACCTCCTCCAGCAGCTCGTTCCATATACCTACCATGCTTTACGTGGAACATTTTATACCTTTTCCCCCCTCACCTTAAACCCATGTACTCTGATTCTTAATTCCCTTACTCTGGGCAAGAGATCTCTTCCACCCTATCTCTTCCTCTCATGCTTTTATACACCTCTAAGATCACCCCTCGTCCTCCTGTGCACCCAAAGAATAAAGTCCTAGCCTGCTCAACCACTCACTATAGCTCTGGCCCTCAAATGCTGGCAACATGCTCGTAAATCTTCTCTGTACCATTTCCAACTTGACAATATCTTTCCTATAACATGCTGCCCAAAGCTGAACACAATACTCTAAATGTGGACATCACCATCGTCTTATACAACTGCAACAGGACCTCTATAACTTCTATACTCCATGCTCTGACTGATGAAGGCCAATGTGTCAAAAGCCTTTTTGACCACTTTATCAACCTGAGATGGCATTTCAATGCACTATGTACCTGTACCCCCAGATCCCTCTGCTCCACACCACTCCCCAAAGCCCTACCATTCACTGTGTCGGTCCTGCCCATGTTAGACTTTCCAAAATGCAACCCCCTCATTTCTCTGTATTGAATTCCATCAACATTTTTCAGCCCACCTAGTCAATTGATCAAGCTCCTGCTCCAATTTTTCACAACCATCTTCACTATCTGCAAAAAAAAACCCACTTTTGTATCCTCAGCAAACTTGCCAGCCATGCAATGTAAGATCTCATCCAAATCATTGAATTAGATGACAAACAGCAATGGGGCCAGCACCGAGCCCTGCAGTATGCCACTGGTCACAGGCTTCTAGTCTGAAAAGCAACATTCTACCAACCTTCCAGAACAGCCTACCATGTGGAATCATGTCAAATGCCTTACTAAAATCAATGTATACAACATCTACAGCTCTGCCTTCATCAACCTTTTTGCTCACATCCTCAAAACTCGGATTCATGAGACACGACCTCCCACTTACCAAACCATGTTGACTACCCTTATTCAGCCCTTGTCCATACGAGTGTATGCATATCCTATCCCTCAGAATACATTCGGTAATGTCCTGACCACAAATGTTAAGCTCATTGGCCTGTAGTTCCCAGCCCTTTCCATGCAGCCCTTGATTAGAGGCACAACATTTGCCTCTCTCCGCTCTTCCAGCACCTCGCCTAAGTTTAACGATGACTCGAAATCTCGCAGGGCTCCTGCAATTTCTTCTCTAGCTTCCCACAGTGTCTGCGGATATATCTGCTCACACAGGTGATTTGTCTATCTTCATATGCTTTAGGACTTTCTGCACCTCCGTGACTGTAACACTGACTGCTCTCAATACACTGCCAGTGACTACCTCAAGATCGAAGTTAGACATAAAAAGCTGGAGTAACTCAGCAGGACAGGCAGCATCTCTGGAGAAAAGGAATGGGTGACGTTTCAAGTTGGGACCTGAAACAACACCCATTCCTTCTCTCCAGCTTTTTGTGTCTATCTTTGGTTTAAACCAGCATCTGCAGTTCCTTCTTACATACTACCTCAAGATCCCCTGTCCTCCTGTCTTTCTCCACAGTGAAAACAATGGTGAAATACTTGTTGATGATCTTGCCCATCTCCTGTTGCGACACACAGAGTTGACTGATTCCTGAGAGGTCCCAATCTCTCTCTGGTTCCCCTTTTCCCCTTTATATGCTTGTAAAATCTCCTGGGATTATTGTTAATGCTATCTGCCACAGCTATCTCCTGTCCCCTTTTTGCCCTTCTGATTTCCTTTTTTAGCTTTAACCCTTCGCGAACGTAAAGAAACATTGAATTGCACTAATATATAGACTAATATATATGCCTGCCTCCTTCATCTCATGTCAACAACCGGTTCTTTGGTTTTACTGATGTTGAGAACAATGATATTCTGGCACCTTTCAATCAAAGATCAATCTCGCTCCTATGCTCTGACTCATCATTATCCTGTAATTCGTCCAACAATGGTGGTGTCATCAGCGAATTTAACGATGTAATTGAAAAAAATAGCTGCACAAGATTGGATATAGAGTGAGTAGAGCAGGGGACTGAGCACTGAACTTCTGTGCTGATGGGTATCGAGGAAGAAGTATTGCCAATTCATACGGATTATGGTCAATTGATGAGCAAGTTGACGATTCAGTTACATGGGAATGAGCAGAGACCCAGTTCCCTGAGCTTGGTAACAGATTTGTTGGGGATGATGGGGTTGAACGCCAAGCCAGCGAGATTGCATCTCCATTGATCTACTGTGGTGGTAGGCAGATTTGTAGTGGGTCCAGGATCTTGCTAAGGTAGGAGTTCAAAGGTTTTTTATTGTCACCCATACCAATTAAGATACAGATATTTGATTTACCATACAGCCATACTAAAAAAAAACAACAAAGCAAACAACTACATAAAAGTTAACATAAACATCCACCACAGCGGATTCCTCACTGATGGACGGCAATAAAGTCTAATCATCTTAACCTTTTATTCTCCCGCGGTCGGGGCAGTTGAACCGTCCACAGTCGGGGCGATTGAACCGCCCACATCTGGACGGTTGAAGCTCCTGTGTCTTGGAGCTCCTGAAGTCGGTCTCTAACGAGGGACCGCAAACTCCACAATGTTAAAGTTTGCAGGCTCCTGCGGTTGGAGCTCCGAGGTCGATCCCTGGGAAATGGATTGCAAGCTCCACGATGGACTCCACAGCCTCCCGCGGGTGATTCATGAAGTCGGTCTCCAGCAGAGGCCACCAACTCCTCGATGTTAAGCCGCAGTGTGGATGGTGATATGATACAGAAAAAGATTGCATCTCCGTCGAGGTAAGAGATTAAAAATATGAATGTGAGAGGGTACGCCATCGGATCTAGATGGATTTTGAGGGTCCACTCTCGTGAAGGATCTCCTGACATCTGCCTCTGTGACTGAGATTACAATAACATTGGGGGCTATGATAAACCATGGGTAAAACTATGGTATCCCATCCGAGGAACTGAAAGAAATTTGCATTGGGCAAGAAATAGTATTGAGTAGACAGATGATAAATCCCCAGGGCCTGATGGTCAGCATCCCAAGGTACTCGAGGAGGTTGCTCTAAAAATCGAGGACGCATGGATGATCATTTTCCGATGTTATATAGATTCAGGAACAATTACTGTGGATTGGAGGGTATCTAATATTATCCCACTTTTCAAGAAAGGACCGAGAGAGAAAACGGGAAATTATTGACCAGTTAGCTTGACATTGGTGGTGGGGAAGATGCTGGAGTCAATTATTAAAGAAATAATAACGGTGTATTTGGATAGCAGTAAAAGGATTGGTCCAAGTTAGCATGGATTTATGAAGGGGAATTCCTGCTTGACTAATCTTCTGGAATTTTTTGAGGAAGTTACATAAAATGGATGAAGGAAAGACAGTGGTTGTAGTGTATCTGGACTTTCGGAAAGCCTTTGATAAGGTCCCACACAGGAAGTTTAGTGGGCAAAATTACAGCACATGCTTTTGGGGGTAGGGTATTTACATGGATACAGAATTGGTTGGCAGACAGGAAACAAAGAGTAGGAATAAACGGATCCTTGTCAGAATGGTAGGCAGTGGCGAGTGGGCCATAACTATTTACAATATATATTAATGATTTAGATGATGGAATTAAAAAGTAACACTAGCAAGATGACAAAGCTGGGTGGCAGTGTGAACTACGAAGAGGACGCTCGGAGGTTGCAAGGTGACTTGACAGGTTGAGTGAGTGGGCAGATGCAGGGGCGAAAATCGTTGTTAAAACATGGGGTGGGGGGGAGACACAATTCCTTGTCACCACAAATGCGTGAGACTTCAGCGGCTTCGGCCCTGTGGATGATAACATCGGGAGCTGACTTGGTTGGTGACCAACTCCGAACTCCAGCAACAGCAGCTTCGTCCGCCCCGAATCGTGGGGATTCAATCGGCCTGTTCGTGGGGCGTTTCATTGCTCGGCTTAAAATGGGCTGCAGGATCTTCCATCGCCCGGCGGGGGCTTCAACATCGAGAGCCTCGATCGCCTCAACGCATCAATTTGACCGTGGGGCGGTGGAAGATCCCGCAGCCGATTTTAAGCCGGGCCGGGCGATGAAAGGCCCCGTGAATGGGCCAGTCAAGCTCGGCTCCATGATCTTTGCTCCACCAGGATGTCTCCCTACTCCAATCACCGCGCTCTATCCTCAGTCCCACACCCCTACTTCCACCTCTGATCGACACCTCCCTCCTCCAATCATCGCGTGAATCATCATGTCCTGCCCCCCCCCCCTTGCCTGCTGACTGATGTCTCTCTCTTCCGCTCGGCGCCCTCAATCATCAGTCCCACCCCCACTGTCTCACGGAAAGCGTAGATTTTTAACTGATTTGATCACCAAATATCAAAATCCGGTTACAAAACATGGGGGGTGTTTGTGCCCCACCTCAAAACATGGAGGGGGGGGGGGGGAAACGTGTCCCCACTGTCCCCCCCCCAGATTTCCACCCATGGGCAGATGCATGGCAAATGCAGTATAATGTAGATAAATAAAAAGGCTGCCTCAAAGACCTGTTTCTGTGCTGTATCTCGAAAATAAACTAAAAAGTGCCCGAGTTTAAACAGTAATAGATGCCTAGAATGCACTGCAATGAGAAGTGGAGGAAGCAGATATCATATTAAAGTTTAAGATGCATTCAGACAACAGATGTATGGACTTTGTGCATGCAGATGGGATTAGTTGGTTTCACAACCATGGTGTTAAAGAAGGAACTGCAGATGCTGGAGAATCGAGGGTACACAAAAAGCTGGAGAAACTCAGCGGGTGCAGCAGCATCTAAGGATCGAAGGAGATAGGCAACGTTTCGGGTCGAGACCCATCTTCAGACTGGTCAGGGATCAGGGAAACGAGAGAGATAGAAGGTGATGTGGAGAGATAAAGAACAATGAATGAAAGATATGCAAAAAAGTATCGATGATAAAGGGAACAAGCCATTGTAAGCTGTTTGTGGTGTGAAAATGAGAAGCTGGTGCGACTAGGGTGGGGGAGGGAGATAGAGAGAGAGGGAATGCCAGGGCCCGAGGGCTGAGGGAGAGGTGGGAAGGGGAGGAGACAGCAAGGGTTAACAGAATTGAGAAAATTCAATGTTCAAGCCCAAAGGATGCAGACTCCCCAAACGGAATATGAGGTGCTGTTCCTCCAACTTGCGGTGTTGATCACTCTGGCCATGGAGGAGGCCCAGGACCGAGAGGTCAGATACGGAATGGGAGGGGAGTTGAAGTGCTGAGCCACCAGGAGGTCGGGTTGGTTAATGCGGACCGAGCGGAGGTGTTCGGCGAAACGATCGCCAAGCCTCCGCTTGGTCTCACCGATATAGATCATCTGGCATCTGGAGCAGCGGATGCAGTAGATGAGGTTGGAGGAGGTGCAGGTGAACCTCTGTCGGACCTGGAAGGACTGCTTGGGTCCCTGAAAAGAGTGGAGGGGGGAGGTGAAGGGACAAGTGTAGCATTTCTTGTGGTTGCAAGGGAAAGTGCCCGGGGAAGGTGTAGAGCGGGAGGGAAGGGAAGAATTGACAAGGGAGTTGTGGAGGGAGCGGTCTTTGCGGAAGGCAGACGGGGGGGAGATGGGAAGATGTGGCGAGTGGAGGGGCACGTTGGAGGTGGCGAAACTGGCGGAGGACTATGTGTTTTATTTGCCGGCTGGTGGGGTGAAAGGTGAGGACCAAGGGGACTCTGCCCTGTTTGCGAATGGGGGAATGGGGAGAGAGGGCAGTGTTGTGGGGTATGGAGGAGACCCTGGTGCGAGCCTCATCTATAGTGGCGGATCACAGGTCATCACAAATGGCCTCATTCTTCAGAGAACGGGGATTCCCCTCCCCCACTATAGATGAGGCTCACACCCGCTGAGTTTCTCCAGCTTTTTGTGTACCCTTCACAACCATGGTGTTGTGAAGTGCCTATTTTAGTGCTGTACTCTTATGTTTCCCCTGTCATCAACATTCTGGACCAGAATTTCAACTGGTCCAGTAGCATAAATATGTGCAGAAAGAAATGTGCTGGAATAACTTAGCAGGTTAGGCAGCATCTCTGGAGAAAAAAGGATGTGTGATGTTTCTGGTCAGAACCCTTCTTCAGGCTGCTGGAGTGCAGAAGGAATCAGTGGGGGAGTAGTGAAAGTGGATCTTGCCGAACTCCTGTCGAAGAGAGGAGGAGAACTTCTTCAAAGTAGGCATACCTTGAGGGCATTTTGCAGTGGAGCAGACAAAATGTGCATGAGGGAATTGCAGATGCTGGTTTATACTGAAGATAGACACAAAGTGCTGGAATAACTCGGTGGTTTAGGCAGCATCTCTGGAAAAATAGATACATATAAAATAGATGCAGGAGTAGGCCATTGGGCCCTTTGAGCCAGCACCGCCATTCAATGTGATCATGGCTGATCATCCACAATCAGTACCCCGTTCCTGCCTTCTCCCTATATCCCTTGATTCCGCTACCCCTAAGAGGTCTATCTAACTTTATTTATTTATTTATTTATTTATTTATTTATTTATTTATTTGTATTTATTTATTTATTAGAAGTAATGCACATTACAGTGATGTAAGCCAAAAATAACATAATACATTTCATGTACCACTTCTTGTTTTAAACTAAGAAGAAGAAGAATAGAGAAAGTTAGATAAGATAGTAAGTGTGTGAGAGAGTGATCAGGAAGAACCCGTAAAGCATAAAACACGAGAAAGAATAAAAAAGAAAACCAAAGGAAAAGAAAGAGTAAAATAGAAAACAGAAAATATAAGAAAGTAAAATAAGATAAAAGGGCTGTACCTACTTCGTATCTTTACACACCCCTCACCAGGTCCTGAAACCATTTTTTTTCAAAGTTGTGTTGCACCCTATGCTTGTCGATAAATGTAGACCAAATCTTTTGGAAAGGTCTGATTTGCCTGCTAGGAGGAATCTCATATCTTCGAGGTGTAACATTTCAGAGATTTGAAATCCACATTTTTATCGTTGGTGTGGGAGCGTTTTTCCAGAATTTAAGTATGTTTTTTTTGCCATTATTAAGCCATAATTAAGGAAGCTCTTTTGGAACAAAGTCAGGTCAAAGCTGGCTTCCATTGTTCCAAAAATAATCAATTCTGCATTTGGTTCCAGTTTTATTTTGAATAATTTTGTAAAAATGTCAAAGATTTAATTCCAATTTTTTTTGGATTTTTATGCAAAAAACAAAGGAATGTGCTATAGTTGCTTCTTGGGATAGACATTTATCACAAATTGGGGAGACATTTGGAAAAAAAATATTTTAGTTTTTGAATAGTATAGTCTGTGTAAGGTTTTAATTTGGATTAGAATATGTCTTACATTGATCGAGCATTTGTGCACATATAGCAAGTGTTTATCCCAACTATCTTTAGAGATTTTTATAGCTAGTTCTTGTTCCCAATCTCTTCTAATTCTATCAGATGATGGTATTTCTATATTTAGGACAATATTAAACAAGTATGATATTAAATTAGTTGAGTCCGCCTTTATATTCATTGCTTCGTCTAATAGGTCTGGAGACAAATTTTGATATTCTTGTGTATATTTTTTCAAATAATCACAGATTTGAAAATATTTAAAATATTGATTACTTCTCAGATTGTATTTAAGTTGTAGTTGTTGGAATGATAAAGATTTCCATTTTCATACATGTCTCCAAATGTTTTAATTCCTATTCTTTCCCAATATGTAATTTATTAATCAATACTGGGAGGTTTACACAACGGATTATTAACGATAGGGGAGAGATGGGATAAATTTCGTAATTTAAGGGTTAATTTTATTTGTTTCCAAATTCTAATAGTACTATGAATAATTGGATTTTTATTATATATTGTATTATTCAGTTTTATTGGTGAGAGAAGGATCGCTCCTATATTAAAAGGGGAGCAATCCTCTCTCTCCATTACTATCCAATCCACCCGCTGTTGTCCAACAGGTGAATCGCATTTTTGTCATTTGTTGCCCAATAACAATACAAAAAAATAGGGAGTGTTAATCCACCAAATTCTTTAGGTTTGCACAAATGTCTTCTTTGAATTCTATGGGATTTATAGTCCCATATAAAATTTGTGATATCAGAATCCAGTTTTTTTTTTAAACTTTTTAGGTAAGTATATTGGTATTGATTGGAATAGATATAAAATTTGTGGTAGAAAGATCATTTTTATAGCATTTATTCGTCCTATTAAAGTCATCGGAAGAGTTTTCCAAAATCTAATCAGGGTGTTTAATTTATTAAGTAGGGGCATATAGTTTGCATTAAATAAAGATTTATATTTTCTGGTAATTTCAATTCCCAAATATTTAAATTTATCTGTAGCAATTTTAAAAGGGAATTTTTGCAGATGTGTTGAGTCTTGAGGTTTTATCGTCATAATTTCACTTTTATTCCAATTTATTCAATATCCTGAAAAGGATCCAAATTCCTCTATTAGATTTAATATAGTTGGTATACTGATTTGTGATTTTGCGATGTACAGTAGTACATCATCTGCGTATAATGATATTTTGTTATTTGAGTATTTTGTATTATAACCATGAATATTTGGATGTGTTCTAATGCTTTCAGCTAGAGGTTCTATTACAAGAGCAAATAGCAGAGGTGATAGTGAGCATCCCTGTTTATTGCCCCTGGATAATTGAAATTTCGGAGACAACATGTTATTAGTTAATATTCTAGCAGTGGGCCTGTCATATTATAGTTTTACTCATGAGATAAAATTCTCTCCCATTTGAATGTTTTGCAATACTTTAACGAGGTAGTCCCATACCACTTGATCGAATGCTTTTTCTGCGTCCAATTAAATAATTGATAAGTCTTGTTCTTCAGTTTTATATGAATGCATTATATTAAACAGACATCTCAGATTATTGCATGAGTCTCTCTTGCGTATAAACCCCATTTGATCTGGATTTGTTAATTTACTAACATATTTGCTTAATCTTCTAGCTAATGTTTTCGCTAGTATTTTTTGATCTGTATTTAACAGTGCGATGGCTCTTTATGAACCAGGGTCTTCTAAATCTTTATCTTTTTTAGGTATAAGTGTAATCGTTGATTCCGCTAATGTTTCTGGTAATGTTTGTTCTTTGAAAGCATATGTATACATTTTATGTAAACGTGGTGAAATTATCTCATAAAATCTTTTATAAAATTAATTACTAAGTCCATCTGGTCCTGGTGTTTTTCCATTCTTCAATGGGTATATTGTTTCTTCTATTTCCTTAATTGAGATCTATGCTCCTAATTCCTCTTGTTCAATCAGGTTAAGTTTGGGAAGATTACATTTATCCAAGAACTCTATAACTTTAGTACTATCTGCTGACGATTTAGATGCATATAAATTTTGATAAAATTGAGCAAATCTTTTATTAATATCATTAGGTAGTGTTAACAATTCACGTTTATCTGATTTAATCTTCAAAATCGTACGATCTTTTTCCCGTTTTTTCAGTTGACGTGCCAAAAGTTTATGTGGTTTACCACCGAATTCAAAGTTTTCCTGTTTTGTAATTTGAAATAATCTTAAAACTTTTGCTGATAATATTTAATTTAATTTAAATGTCAATATTGTTATTTTATTATGTTTATCTATAGTTGGCTCTTTAGTATTATCTAGATCCAATTGTCTAATTCGTTCTTCTAACTGCATTTGTTCATTCTTATTCTTTTTATTTTGAAAAGCTTGATATGAAATTATAGATCCTCTGATAA
This sequence comes from Okamejei kenojei, assembly GCA_035221665.1. Classification (NCBI taxonomy): domain Eukaryota; kingdom Metazoa; phylum Chordata; class Chondrichthyes; order Rajiformes; family Rajidae; genus Okamejei; species Okamejei kenojei. Next base: position 52,627,788 of record CM069136.1, read on the forward strand.
ATGCTTTAAAAGAATCCCATAGTAAAGCGGATGGAATATCTGGGGTGTTGTTGGTCTTGAAAAAAAAGTTCCATCTGTTGTTTTAAATATATATACCACCATTTAGAATTTGAGGATTAAACCTCCAAAATGATTTTTTATTAGGCAATCCTTCCAGTTAAAAAAAAAAGTTAACGGGGAGTGGTCAGAAATGATGCTGTTATGATATTTTGGGTTCATTGTGTAGGGAATTAATTTTGTGTCCACTAAAAAATAGTCAATACGAGAATTAGTTTTGTGTACCGTTGAATAAAACAAGTATTCCCTTCCAGCTGGGTTAGCGATTCTCCAAAACATCTGTTATATTTGTGTTTTTAATGTATGTATTTAGGAGTTCACTAGTTTTAGATTTTGTGTTACCACCCCTCTGTTGTTGTACGGATCTAAAACATAATTAAAATCTCCCCCAATTATCACATTTTGATAATTAAACTCTGAAATTATACTCAGGATTTTATTACAAAATTGGGGGTTATCAAAATTAGGCGCATAAATATTTACCATTGTGATTGGGGTAGCATGAATCTCTCCGGTAACTATGAGATATTTTCCTTCCTTATCTGTTATGATATTCTTTGATTTAAATGGTATACCTTCACGAATAATAATTGCCGTACCTCTAGATTTAGAGATATATGAAGACTGATATGTTTGACCTATCCAATTTGCCTTCAATCTAGTCTGAGCTTGCAATTTCAGATGTGTTTCTTGTAAGAAGATTATGTCTGAATTGAGTGATTTCAATTGTGCGAGAATCTTACCCCTTTTAATTGGTTCGTTAGCACCCCTTATGTTCCAACTACAAAATGTGATTCCTCCAAGTTTCTTTTGTTTATCGTCTTGCATTTTAAATTACTTTGATACATTTGAGTCATATGGTGCAACAAATACCTCAGGTCTCTGGGTGTTGGGGGAGCATTTGTTGCTACTAAATTCTGTTGGTAGATCCCTTTTAAAATTGTCCTTAAGCAAAAAGACAAAAAAGTGTGAAATATTGTGACCCAAAAAAAAATTAAAAAGTGATATTACAGTGTCTAAAAATAACGACATTGTAACAAATTAGCCACCTAATGGTGGTAGTTACAAATTTGTTGACTTCCGTTATTATTAATATATATTTAGCTCCGTTCCCTTGAAAAATCTTGCAAAAGGGAGGTGGGGCCAATTCAAAACTGAATTATATATATCACAATCACTCTATATATAATTAAGTCTTCAGATTATCCACCATTTACTTATGCTAACAGTTTTTACATTTGCTTCACATTCAGTAAAATGAACTGCTGGTATGAAGGGGTTAACCAGTCAGATTCCTGGCTGTTTATTTCAAATGTCATTAGAAACGGGAATTGTGCCGGAGGATTGGCATACTGCGCATGTTGTTCCATTGTTTAAAAAGGGTTCAAAGAATAAACCTAGCAATTATAGACCTGTTAGTTTGACGTCAGTGGTGGGTAAATTAATGGAAAGGATACTTAGAGATAATATATATAAGCATCTGGATAAACAGGGTCTGATCAGGAACAGTCAACATGGATTTGTGCCTGGAAGGTCATGTTTGACAAACCTTCTTGAATTTTTTGAAGCGGTTACTATGGAAATTGATGAGGGTAAAGCAGTGGATGTTGTCTATATGGATTTCAGTAAGGTCTTTGACAAGGTTCCCCATGGAAGGTTGGTTAAGAAGGTTCAATCTTTGGGTGTTAATGGCGGAGTAGCAAGATGGATTCAACAGTGGCTGAAAGGGAGATGTCAGAGAGTAATGGTGGATGGCTGTTTGTCAGGTTGGAAGCCGGTGACCAGTGGGGTGCCTCAGGGATCTGTGTCGGGTCCACTGTTGTTTGTCATGTACATCAATGATCCGGATGATGGGGTGGAAAATTGGATAAGTAAGTATGCAGATGAGACTAAGATAGGTGGTGTTATAGATAATGAAGTAGATTTTCAAAGTCTACAGAGAGATTTGGGCCATTTGGAAAGGTGGGCTGAAAGATGGCAGATGGAGTTTAATGCTGATAAGTGTGAAGTGCTACATCTTGGCAGGACAAATCAAAATAGGACGTACATGGTAAATGGTAGGGAATTGAGGAATGCTGTGGAACAGAGGGATCTAGGAATAACTGTGCATAGTTCCCTGAAGGTGGAAACGCATGTAGATGGGGGTGGTAAAGAAAGCCTTTGGTGTGCTGGCCTTTATAAATCAGAGCATTGAATATAGGAGCAGGGAAGTAATGTTAAAATTGTACAAGGCATTGGTGAGACCAATTCTGGAGTATGGTGTACAATTTTGGTCGCCTAATTATAGGAAGGATGTCAACAAAATAGAGAGAGTACAGAGGAGATTTACTAGAATGTTGCCTGGGATCCAGCAACTATGTTACAGAGAAAGGTTGAACAAGTTAGGTCTTTATTCTTTGGAGCGCAGAAGGTTAAGGGGGGACTTGATTGAGGTCTTTAAAATGATGAAAGGGATAGACAGAGTTGACGTGGATAAGCTTTTCCCATTAAGGGTAGGGAAGATTCAAACAAGAGGGCATGACATGCGAATTAAGGGACGGAAGTTTAGGGGTAACGTGAGGGGGAACTTCTTTACTCAGAGGGTGGTGGCTGTGTGGAATGAGCTTCCAGCAGAAGTGGTGGAGGCAGGATCAATTTTAACATTTAAAAGTAAAGTGGATAGGTATATGGACGGGGAGGGAATGGAGGGGTATGGTCTGAGTGCAGGTAGATGGGACAAGGGGAAAACAAATGATCGGCACGGACTGGAAGGGCCGAGAGGGCCTGTTTCCGTGCTGTAATTGTTATATGGTTATATGGACATACAGCTGTGATTTTTGGCCATGTTACTCGGAGTCCACCTCCGCTCATCAGGTACTGTGGATTTTTCCCATCGATGAAAAAAAATAGTTATTAGTGTTTAGAAATTGTTGAGATTCTCTCTCCTGTCAATCATGCCATGTAGGCCATGCCCCTTCTGGTTGGAGGGGGGGAGGGACTATAAAACCCAGAAGTGTGGGCATACCTCAGTCTCTGCAAGATGGAGGAGGGAGAGGTCACGACTCACTGTCTTTAGTGTCCTTGCACCCTGCTTGAAATGATATGAAACTGCACTTGAATTTGATGGTCTAGCACCCTGCTTAAAGTGGTAAGAAAATGCACTTGAATTTGGTGGCCTTGCACCCTGCTTGAAATGGAATTTCAAAGAATAGCCATGAGTCAACTGCCAGCCCACCAGCCTTGAGTGACTGAACGGCCAGCCCAAGAATCCATTTGGCCCACAATGTCCATACTAGCCATCTGGAAACTGGTCCCTTCAGCCCACAACACCAATACTAGTTCTCCAGAAAGCCCCCCCCCCCCCCCCACTGGCCACCAATATTGGAATTGGTGGAGAGATGGAATATTGCGTTGGGGGACCCGCCCTCCCTTGTGATGCTGGGACCCAACGGGTCCCACTTATTCTAGTAAATTTATGTTTATATAAGATTCCCTCTCATCCTTCTAAATTCTAGTGCATACAAGCCCGGTTGTTCCATTCTTTCATCATATGACAGTCCTGCCAACCCGGTAATTAACCTATGCTACACTCCCTCAATAGCAAGAATTCCCTTCCTCAAATAGACTGGGTGATGTTTTGGGTTGGAACCCTTCTTCAGTCTAATCAGTGACATAAATATTTTGGCTACAGGAATAAATCCGAGATTATAGGATGTACTTTGCTTCCTAACTCGTATAACGTTTCTATCGCCAATAACAAACAATTCGGGAGCATCATAGATTATTCCCCACTTCTGAGTAGAGTTCCATCACTCATAAACAGCTAGAAACAAGTTTCTAGTTTACAAAAGAACACAAAATGATTGAATATCTCCGCGGACAAGCAGCATCTCTGAAGAACATGAAGAAGGATCTTGACCCGAAACGTAACCTATCCATGTTTTCCGGAGATGCTGCTTCACCCGCTAAGTTCCTCCAGCACTTTGTGTCCTTTTGTTTTTCTCAAACATCTGCAAAAATAATCCTCTACCATATGATAATCCTCTATCATATTACAATTTAAGCATTGAATCCCACTGGCACACAGTGATTGCAGACTGCAAGATGTATTCTAGACTCCCAGATGTAAAACCTGTCAAATAGAAGGTGGCTTCCAGTTTTGTCTGCAAGTCAACCAAATGTCCACCACAATGAATCAAGAAAATGGTCCATCACCACCACCTGCTGGTGATGCCTGCATTCCATCAACATTCAAAAATGAGACAAAAGCTAAAGTACGATTATTTTAATATAAATTTGACCCTTTTGAAAATGTCTAACCATATTTCACAGCATGAGCAAAATACCTTTATATTTTCAATTGTTAACCTTCTGAGTGAACACAAATTGATTGACAACACTAACAACTATCATCATTAAAAGAGTATTTATTGTTAATTACTAGACTTAACGTTCTATGGTGTATTTAATGGGCAATTAAAGTACTAATGAAACAAACCTCCTCAAAGATGTTTCCCTGTCATCATTATGACTGCAAAATCCAAGCCATTATTTGGATCATTAGTATTTTGCTATTGAATACATACTTTGCACCATCATAACTGCAGATTGGACAGGCTTTGTTCTTCATGAACTGCTTTGTGCCATGAACTATTTGAGAGGCTGCTACACAGAACTCTGCCCCTCAGTATCCAGTGTAGCAGGAGCTTAGATTGTATTTCTTCCTGTAGAACCTCTGCAGCAGCTGCACGGGGTGTCACTGCATCTCTTAGTATGCGTTCCGGCATCCTGGAATATTTTTTAAATCTGAAATATTTTTGTACATTTTTTTTAAACCAAAAGGAAACCCTGCAAAGCTTGATTTCAAGGGGCGGCACCGCGGTAAAGTTGCTGCCTTACAGCACCAGGTACCTGGGTTCAATCCTGCCTACGGGTGTGGAGTTTAACTCAGCGGGACAGTCAGCATCAATGGAGAGAAGGAATGGGTGACGTTTCGGCTTGAGATCTTTCTTCCGACTTAGTGTTTTTCTATATATTCAGTTTTACTGGTTTATACATGGCAGTGTTAGCACATCTGTTTTTACATAATGTTATTGCCTCTGGTTTTTATGTTTATGTTTAATGTTAAATTCGATAGTGTTGTGTTTATCTTATTTGTGTGCTGCATGGTAACTCAAATTTCACTGCACCAATTGGTGTATGTGACAATAAATATCCTTTGTCCTTTTTCCTTTGGTGAACAGGTCATGAAGGATTTTCCCATTAAACGCCTCTCAAATTCCTGTTGTGGCAGGGCACTAGAATGCGATGCTTCCCCAATGGGTTTTGCAGTGGCTGCACAGAGCTCCAGTGCATCCCTCAGTATATACTGCCACACCTTGGAATGTGCCTGTCAGAAATCATGTTTGCATCCATGTGGATCTCGCTTTAGAAAATCTGTCTTAATTTAATTGTCAGCAATGATCCTGAAACTTGAGATGAAGTTAATTTGGCGTTCAGTAGATAGATTTAAGGCAGAGATAGATGAATTCTTGATTAATATGGGTGTTAGAGGTTATGGTGAGAAGGCAGGAGAATGGGGTTGGGTGGGAGAGATAGATCAGCCATGATTGAATGGCGGAGTAGGCTTGATGGGCTGAATAGCCTAGTTCTGCTCCTAGAACATATAATCTACTGGGCAACAGAGGGAATTTTCTCTATTTGGTGAACACTGGAATCTATATTGTAAATGGGTAAGTTATCATTTCAAATGTTATAGTTCTTCTGAAACATGTTAAAATATAAGCAAATAAAAAATGTAAATCTGAATATAGGTGTAATGGCAAATTTCCAAATCTTCCAGTGTTCAACGTTACTTTGCAGGTAAGTAGGAGTGATCTTAAGCAGACCAAAAAGAACAGATTTTTCCGTCGTTATTTCCATTTATTTATTGAAGTAGTTGTACAAACAAAGAGTTGAACGTACCTGGTTTTCCTTATTCTACATACAAGTTGTAGCTTTCCCTTCTCCCCGATCTGGTGAAAACTGTATACTCTCCATCCCTGTGCCTGGTCTTATCAACCCATGTCCACTATGCCATATGTATATGCCCTAATGTGCATCTAATAACTGCCCCCAAGTGTCCAAAAATAATACTGCAAGATATGTCTAGACAAAATAATATAATATGCCAACTGTAGCTAGCCTAAACATAAATTACTCCTGCAATAGGTTTAGAATGCATTAATTTTTTAAGGTGAAAATGTTATCAATAAGAGAGTTCGGTATTCCAACTGCGCATGCCCAGGTCAAAGGTCACTATGCATTAACAGCCCTGGAAAGCAGTGGACCTTCATTTTTTCAATTTTTTCCAGCTTTGATTCTTCTAGGTTAGGAAATACTGCTTTCAAACTATGAAATAGTTGTATTTATTGTCACTTTGTTAAAGGTAAAGATTATTTTGTTGTTTTTATTGCTTTATGCTATGGTGAGTGAGCGAGCGAGATCGTGCTCGTCCCTGGTCGGTGTCGGACCCAGGGTCTGTTGAGTTACTGCTGGGCCATAGCCGTCCCCTCCCGGGTGTCCCGCCGTTCCTGTCCGGGGGCGGCTGGGGGTATCTGGCTGGGCTTGCAGTCGGCGCGGGCTGCAGCGCTTTGTGTGTATGGCTGGTGCTCTGTTTTCGCCGGCTCAAGGGGGGGTTGGCCACTGGCGGTCCCCGGCCCGTCGGAGAGCGGGTTTGGGCCGGAGTTGGTGCTTCTTCTCTGCACTGACTGTGGACCTGGGGCCGCAGTTGTCGTCGGTCTGGGGCTGCCGGTTGGCCCGGCGGAAGTTGAGCTGGGGTTGGCTGAAAATTTCCATGGTCTTGAAATGAGCAGAATGGTGAAAGGCAATGGAATTCTTCAGCCAACCCCAGCTCAACTCCACCGGGCCAATTGCCAGCCCTGGACCGATGACACCAGCGGACCGAAGCCCACAGCCAGTGTGGAGATGATGTGTCAACTCCAACCCAGCCACACTCCCCGACAGCGGCCAACACCCCCCCCCCCCCCACGGCGCCGGCGAAGGCCGAGCTCCAGCCATACACACAAAGCGCTGCAGCAACTAGGCCTCCTCCTCGTGCTGCTGCAAGCCCGGCCTGACACCTCCGGCCGCCCCCGAACAGGGATGGTGGGACACCCGGAAGGGATGGGGATGGCCCAGCAGCAACTCAACAGACCTGGACCTGACACCAACCACGGACGAGCAGGGTCTCACACACTCACCAAAGCAATAACAACGACAAAATAATCCTAGCTTTTAACAAATGAACAATAAATACAACTATTTCATAGTTTGAAAGCAGCATTTTCTTACCTTGAAGAATCAAAGCTGGAAAAAACGGAAGAAATGAAGGTCCACCACTTCGCTGTTTCCTGGGCTGTTTATGCATAGTGATCTTTGACCTGGGCATACGCAGATGGAATACTGAATTCGCTTATTAAATCAAGCACATAATTGCGTTAGAATTCAATTGGTTGATCATTTTGCAAATGCATTATTTAAAAAATGAAAATACTCTGCACTTTTATACACTAAAATGGTATTTGGCAAATTTATAATATTGCTGCAGAAACTGTGAATGGATTATTAATCTGTGGCCATGGCGAAAGATCTGAAGGTATGAACTGAAATCCCACCACAGAAATTGGAGAATTTAAATTAAATTAATGCAATTGTATTGATGACCATGAATACATTGTTGTGTTTAAAATCAATTGCAATCGATATCTCTTTTATGAAAGGAAATCTGTTTTCCTCTTCAGTCCTGGATTTGCTATTCTCCAGCAGCATGGTTCACTTCAATCTTCCTGTTTAACATGCTCTAATCAAATTGTTTAGTTCTATAGAATTTGGGGTGGGGAAATGAATGTTGACCTAGCAGTAATAAGTACATCAGTTGACTGAATTGTAAAGAAGCCCTTCAGTCCAAACATTAAGGAGCCCCTCATTCTTTCAAAGGCAAAGCAGCTGTGGGCATAGACGTGGGCTGATAGGGAGAAGCCAAGTATCTCAACCTATCCAAGTGTCTTGACTTCTCAAAGGTAAATTATCTGGCAGTGCATAAAGAATTTGATACAGCTCGGCACGTGTTATTAGTCATGATAAATGTCAGCTCTGGAGTAAACTGTGTCTTGCACTGTGCATCGTTTTATTTATGAAGATCACATGCGGTGTTAATCCTTATTGTACGCAATGAAGCAAATTGCCTGCCGATCTTGATTCTCATCACATGCAACCTGCAGACAGATTTTGGTAACTGCTCAATGTTGGCAGAAAATTTGGCAAGTTCTGTTATATCAATTTCTCATTGTGTTCTGTTCCCATAGCTGAACCCACGTTCTCCCCCAACTTTGTCACAGAAATGTACAGCACAGACATGGGCCCTTACAGCCCACCTGCCCATACCAACCATGATGCCCTTCCACGCTACTCACATTTTCCTGCATTTAACTATATCCTTCTACTACTTCCCTATCCAAGTACCTGTCTGTTGCCTTGTAAATGTTGTAATAGTAAGATTAAACTAGAACTTACCAGTTTGAAGTTTGATCTTTATTTTATGAGGAGTTACGATGAGGGATTATGTGAAGAAGCCCACCAGCCCGCATATGCGTCAACCTTCAAGCAGCGGTGTAAAATCACAGATAACAGTTGTTGAACTGAATATAGGAAGATTTGAGAAACTAGAACTACCAGCTGACCTTTATGAGAGAGGGTTGGGAGCGGAGGGCACGTAATCCCTCATCGTAACTCCTCATAAAATAAAGATCAAGTCAGCTTATGCAATGACTGGACCAGTTGCGCTGAAACCAGAGCCATGAGCATAACCACTTTGTAAGTTTGACCACGGACAGAGATGTAGCTGGAGCCCACCGGTGAAGCAGCATCAGCACCATATTAACATCCCATATCTCCGAGTACCTGGGCCTGGGGGGATTTGAGTTGAAGATATAGCCTTCATAAACCTGGATATCAGTGGGTGAGACCCGACAGAGTAGTGTCCCGATCCCAGCAACAAGTATGATGGCAAGGCACTTCTGGCACAATTTATGGCGCTGTAACTCAATCCCTCATCAAAATATAGTTTTGAGAGGAATTCCAACACATCTGTTATACGTGCCATGTCATACGATATGCTGGACTGTAAACAGAACACTTCCCATTTCTTGATATAGGAGGTGTACTGTTTCTTGGTACTATCTCTCCCGGCCGCAGTGATCGTGTCCACCATACGATCTGACAGTCCGAGCCCCAGGAAAGGTCTTCTCAGAGTCTGCAAACCAACAAATTGATTCGATCATGCAGTGGATGGTTCTCCCCAGTTACGGAGGTGAACCAGCAGATTTTTGTGTTTGGGAACAGCCATGAAAGGCTCTGTAATTATTCCCCGTGTGAGTGGGAACCATGGCTGTGTAGGCCAGTCAGGCACTACCAAAATGCCTGAGGCGGAGTCTTGTTGAATCTTAAGCAAGCACCGACTGATGAGGCAAAATGGGGGGAATGCATAGAAGAACATTGATTGATTGATTGATTGATTAAGGTTTATTTAAATAGGGACAGATACAAAAACATAGATACACTTGAAACAGTCATCTGATGTATGATTCATAGTGTTTTTAGCCAAAGCTAATTCACAACACTTGTCCCTAGTAGGGCTTTTGGTTAAAAATTATAATACAGATTAACATTATTAAAAATAGGGAAATGGAAATGAGATAAAAAATGGAAAAGAGAAAAAGACATACAGAGAGAGCACAGTGTAAAAACTAAATATGAGAACAAGATTGTTGTTGAATTAGCCACAATTTTGTGTTTCTTTTGAATGTGACATATGTATGGATACATTTCAAGTGGTCTGGCAGTGAGTTCCATAATTTTGTCCGTTTTACTGAAAGGGCAGTTTGAGCAAAAGATGTTCTGCAGAAGGGGATACTGCAATTGCCTTTTGACGCTGCTCGGATGGTGGATCTGGTACCACTTTGCAGTCTTGTTATTGTTTTGCACAGCAGCTGGGGAGCAGCGCCATTTAGGCACCTGAAGACCAATTTAACTAAATGTAAGGAAATAAAGTTAGCAAAACTTAGAATCTTATATTTGCTTAGAATTTGACAGTGATGATACCTTATTCTTTTTTTGTCCAGGACTTTCAAAGCTCGGTTATAGAGACACTCTATGGCCTTAATTGATGACTGGTGAGCTTGGGACCATGTGGTTAAGCCATAAGATATATGTGAGGGAATCATAGAATTCATGAAAAGAAAAGCACAGTTAAAAGTCAAACAGTTTCTTATAATCATAAAACAGCCCAAGTTTGCCTTAATGGTTTTACACATTTTCTTAATATGACTCATGCACATTCCATCTGCTACTGCAGATAGAGCATCAGTTTGTAAATATAACTGAAGGTTTGTTGACCAAAATGTTACTGGAGCAATGCCGAATATTGGTCATCCACCATTGTAACTCAGAAATGACTTCAGCTGGCAATCGCATGGGTCTGTTCAAGTGACCTGCATGGTATTTGAGTGCCTGCTCCTTTGCACATTGTAAATTTTGATAATGCAAAGGCCCAAACTGTGTAGCTGGAAAAGCAGCCACTAATTTGCCAATTATATTGGCTACTTGTTGAATAGAAGGTTGCTCCTTAACAATAAGATTGTTACAGGCTTCTATTAATTCTAATCTCTTGACCCAAGGCAGAGTCACAGACATGTGCATAGAGTTAATGGTAAATCCCAAATAATCAATAACTCTATATGGTATCAACCTGAATGTAACTGGATGGATGAGAAACTCCAATCTCTCAAACATGCGTTTAGTGGCTGAAACAGCTAATTTAGCTAATTTTAGAGTTTTTCCTATGATTAGGATATCATCCAGGTATGCCATCACAGATTTTGAGCTCGAAGTAGCCCAAGTACTGGTTTCAATAATTTTGTAAATAATCTAGGGGCTGAAGTTAACCCATTAGGCAACACTTTAAACTGCCACAGTTGCCCCATCCAGCTAAACTTCAAATATCTCTGGTGATCACAGTGAATGGGTACTGAATAGTATCCATCTTTGAGATCGATGCATGCCATATAACATCTTTTGGAAACCAGTTGTTTGGCGGTAACAACATTTTCCATTTTGAAATGTCTATACTGCACAAAGGAGTTCAGTCGAGTCAAATCGCGGATGATTCGGCATCCTCCATCCTTCTTTTGTCTTGTAAATATATTAGAAACAAACTGGTGAGGTTCATGACTCGATATCTCAATTATCTCTTTTGTGTATAACGATTGAATTTCAGCTTGTACATCCAAACCTTGTTGTGAATGATCAAATGTCCGGTTTGGTGTATGCTGTGTGGGTGGAAACGAATTGGGAAGGAATTCGATTTGGAACCCTTGTATACTGTGCAGTATGCATGGATCTGATGTTATCCAACGCCATTTATTCAAAACAAGTGTAATCTCCCACCAACTTGTAACTGATCCACACACCCTATGTTCCAGAAAGAACCAGACCCACCTACCTGCATGGTTACTGGTGGATGTATGGTTTCTATTTCCACCTTTGGGGGGTAGGGCTGATGGAGTGCGCAAACTGCGCATCTTCGATGAGGGCCAGCCTGGGCCTTGGCCTAAAAAAGTGCCCAGAGTGTTCGGCCTTCGAGCTGCCACCAGCTTCAGCGAACCACTTGCTGCTGATGGAAGCATAGGGGTGCTACCGCCGGAATGATGAAGCTTTGCTTGTCGATGGAGCCTTTACCAGCCCGACAGCTTTTGCTTCATTGTCCAGGTCCTTCGGCAGATCTTCTCCGAACAAAAATTCGGTGGCTGTACATTGCTGGCCCTGCACAGTCCCGCAAACTTGGGGTTCAGGGCAGGTCAGATGGCATTTTTACAAAAACAGTTAATTTCAAATGTGCGTTGCACATTAATGCCAGGGCATCCTGTTGCACATCAGACAAGGGACCCCCACCCACAGACCTGGCAAAGGCCGTGATGCCTGAAGCCAACAAATTCAGGATTCTCTGGAGCTTCATCTCCTGGGCTTTGATGCCACTCTCCGAAGTAACCCCAGATGGAGCTGTTCACAGGAGGCACGTTTACTGAAGCACAATTAGCAGTTGTGTGGTACTTCATAGATGTTTCCACCATTACCTGGTGTGATGCAAGGTAATTAATGCTTGTAACTAATTCCTCATCCAGCGGCTCCCCTATTTGCGAGGGTATTACAAACTTTGATGCCATAGCAGGCAATTCTGCTTCATGCTCCTCGTGCATCCTGGTGTGCTCTCCGGACATACCTCCGAACTCACATACTTCCGAGTTTCGAGTCAGTCATCCACTGACCCCTGGCACTACCCTCCAAAGAGGGGGAGATTTGTAAGCAGCCTGACCAGCGCTGCAGCAGGACCATATCATGATGGAGCATCACCTTTGTGGTATGAACGCCCAAGGATGCTATCCATGCTCCATCTGGGTTAAACGCCCGAGCACGTACCCATGTTTGTCGGAGGGGAATCCACCTCGCCTGACTCATCCCACTCCAGGCCTCTCAGACTCCATTTGGCTGCACAAATCTTTTGGGGCTGCCAAAGTCTAAAGTTCGCTGACCGCACTGTCAGCGCCTCGGGTAGTGAACCCGATGGCCGCTGGCTACCACACTTCCGCGGTCTCCGTAGCCGGTTTCCCCGCGGTCCATCTGGATTTCTTCCCGGATTTTCATATCTAACAGGAACACTGTAAGAGAGATTCCTGCAACCAAAAAATACACCTGAAACTAATCTCAAAAACTTACCTGCAGGGTTTGAAACTTACCGCTGGAGGAGCGATGAGCCTCCCAGCCAGTCGTGCGCAATGCGTTAGACGTATTGATGCACATGCAGGCTGGCGGGCTTCTTCACTTAGTCACTCACGTGACTCCGAAGTAAACCGGTATCTGTCTCCCATAGCTCATTCTAAATATTTGCTTCAACACCCTGTTGAATAAACATACCCCTCAAACTGCTTTAAAACTGGGGCCCCTCTACTTTTCCCTGGGAAAATATTCTGACCACTTGTCCAATCTATACCCTTATAATTTTGTAAACCTTCATAAACTCGCTTCTCCGCCTCCAATATTCTACTGAGCATTAGCTCAACCTATCCAATCTCGCCTGATAACTGCCTCCCGCATTCTAACATTGCCATGAGTAATCTCATCTGTGCATTCTCTTGCTACCCCATCCTTCCTACAACTTGGCAAGCAGAACTAAACACAATACTCTTTGGCCTAACTTTAATTTTGTGCCAATGCAACATTACGTCCTAAGTCTTTACATTAACACCTAATTGTTGGGAATTATACTTTTTTCCTCGAGTCACGACCAGCTCATGATATGGAAATAGAGAATATTGCAGCAAACCTTTCATGGTCTGCATTAACTGTCCAGATCTGAGGTGAAACATTTGAGGCTAAGATAAATTGTTTGGTGTATGAAATTGTACTGCTAACTATGGCAACAAAATGTTTTTTTATTTAGAAAAATATCTTTGGAAAATAAAATTATAAAAATCTGGAGCGGTTGCCTAAAAGTCTATTAGAGGGAGAAATTACTGTTAGTGATTTTTGTTGTTGTTGTAAATGCCATTTGGAAAAATTCCTGAGAGTGAATTAATTCTGCACTATAAAGGAATCGGAATATTTTATTGTCACATGTGACTAGGCAGTGAGATTCTTTGCTTGCATACATAATCTATACAAATAGCAGACATGGAGCTGACAAAGTTACAAAGCACGCCGGCTCCTCCTTTAGTTTCCCACCTCCCCCCCCCCCCAATTCCGTCACGACTGCCACCCCCACGCTGAGTCCTCCATTGTTCTTCCTCTCCCTCCTCACGTTGGTCCTCCATGCTCTCGTCGACCACAGGTCGACCTGTGAGGCATCGCCGCCATTGTGAGGCTTCACCGTTATGGACGCCCCACTTCGCGCCTCCGTGGTGCTGACCTGGGCCCCTGCCGCGAGCTCTGTCGGCCGCTTTACCCGACCCAGGCTTCTACATGCGAGGCCCCGATCCGGGCTTCTATGCGGCGATCCGGGTGGCATCGAGACTGCGGCGCTTCGATAAAGGCCTCCGGCCGCGTTCCCAGTTCTCAGTTGCGGCCCGTCGGGAATCCTTCTGGCTGCATGGCCCGCCGGGCAAAGTACGAAGTAATATAGTATACAGTAATATATCCTCGATAATTCTGACTTCCATGGTAATTCTGACCTCACTTGGTAATACTCGATCCTTTGTGCCACATCTCGTATAGTTGGGTTGTATTGGAAAACAACATGTTGCTTCATCTACTGTTGATTCTCGTAATGCTGGCAAAGCAGTTTAAGTTCACTTGGACACATTGAATTCCAAAAAATTGGGCTTTTCTCATGAGGATTGAGGGACGATAGATCAGTAAATTACATTTTGATAACTAGAATATGTGTCTTTTTACAGTACTGGAGAGATTTTGAGGAACAAGATTATTATTCAGGTTTTTCCACCATTAAAAAAAATTCTTAACAAAAATCTACCCATCATGTGAAACCTTACAAATAACAGATATTCATTAGATAACCAAGACCGAAAGTCAAAAACGTTCTTCATAACAGACTAATTTTCATTGTTTTATCACCATTTTGGACACAAAATGTGATATTAAAAACTGCCACATTTAGTCATGAATATTTAATTCATAAATAAACTTCATATGGCCCCTCATACATATATGTTTTGATAATGATCTAGGGAAATATCTTTATCAATACCAGGAGGAAAATACAGTAACATGTCTGGTAATCCGCCCAGCAAAGATCCCGTAACGGTCGTTGTGCTTGGTGTCCATTGTCACAACGACCGTTTATCGGGGTCGGTACCACCATAAGTTAAACCACGGAGGCTCCAAACCTCTAATGCTTTTCAAAAACCCAACGAGGTATCCTATGGTAGTAGCGATTTTTGGGCGAATTAATTTTTTCTTATTTTCCAATTTAATATATCAAAAACATTGTGTTGTCAAAAACACAACGACCGTTTACGATATATTTTCTAACCTTTTAAAATCAAGTAAAAAAAAATTGGACATAAATTGGTCATCAAAACTAAGAAACTGAGCCAATCTTCTATTTGGCAACACACTCTCTCTTGTTTAACTTTCGTACGGACCAAGTCGCTAACTTCATTCCTTCGTGTCAACGACCGTTACGGAGACATTTTACTTACTAAAAAATCAGCCCAAATCAAACCTTCTGATGAATCATCGGCCATCGATATAGCTCAAATCGATAAGGTAATGTACCATTTCGATCACATAGGTGAAAATGTTTGGTTTTCACCAATAATGTGCAATGTTCGTTTTCTGGGTCACCAAACCTTTGAGTGTCCACTGCAACGTACGTTTGTGTGTATGATGTGTAATGCGCGTTGTGGTGTCCACTCAGATGGATGCAGTATTCTATTACATGATCAGGTGAATGAAGTGGAAACCGTGTTTGCAATTTTATTGTTCCATGTGCTATTCATAAACATAGAAAGGAATAAGAAATACGTGCACTTACTGTGTAAAAACAGGTCACTGGTGGACACCACGCGACAACCGTTACACAAAATGTATTTGTGTATTCTGATGCCATTTTCGGAAACTTGCCATCAACATGCTGTCTTTTCTTTTTTATTGATACTATGTTAGTCATGAACCCAATAACGTTCTTCTCAACTTATTTGAATTTGAAATTTGACCCCCTTTGTCACATTATTGTGTGCAGTATTGTAAAAAGGCACATATTGTTTTGTTAAATGATGCAGCAGAGAAATAGGCCCTTCAGCCCATCAATTTCACCAGTTCTGTTATCCCACGTTGTCATCCATTCCCTAAACATTCGGGCCAATTTAAAGAGGCCAATTAATTTGCAAACCTGCACATCTTTGTGATGTGGAAAAAACCTGAGCACCCGGAGGAAACCCACACAGTCACAGGGCAAATGGGCAAACTCCACACCGGCAGCACTGGAGATCAGGATCAAACCAGTGTCTCTGGTGCTGCTCTACTGCACATCGTACTAATTGTTTATTGAGCATTAATTTGTTGTACAAATACAACTGCTTAAAAGTAAACACATTGTCACCTAATTAACTATGCAAATTACTTTATAAATGTGACTTCACATAATACAAACAGTGATTTGTATTCACAACAATAATATATACATTGCAACAAAGTAATGCTTTCCTCAGGAAAGATGAGTAAGGAGATCAGTTAATGTTTTGCACATCAAACATTGCAATTACCTCAATTTCTACCAATTGTAACTTAACAGAAATAAACAATTGATTAGAATAGAGTTGAAGTGTGAAGGGTGTGTTGAAGGTTGGAATATCAAGTTTAGGCTGTGCTTCCTTATCCAATTCATTCAATCCAAATAAGTGAAAGCAGTTAATTTAGTGAGGTTTTTGATTGCACAACCGTGCCGATAGAGAATGTCTGGTGGGGTTGAGAATGGGAAGTGTTGAATAAAAAATACTAAATTGCAGAGGAGGCTAGAGGTTAATAGAATGTTTTTACATGTGCAGATGTGATCAATGCAATTGATGTTGATCAACTTCAATTTGAACTGAATTAATAAGTTCATTAACACAAATCTATTAGAATGGGTACAGTGTCCCTATATGCTGTGCAGTCTGTGTTGCTTGTGGAAGGATTGCCTCAATAATTCTCAATGGCAAAATATTTCCCGAAGCTCAGGTTTTTGCATACTAAATTATAGGGTCTGGGACCCTCAATGTCATTATACAACAGACCATGAGCTCGACAGTATACAAAGCTGATTCTATTGAAGTACATGCAATAGAATTAACTTTACATGCTTTGATGTAGAGGGGCTCGCAACAAGACTTGGATGGGTTCAGGTTGCTGTTGTGGAAGACTCGGAATTGTATAGAGATGGTCAGACCCCTTGAGGATAATTCGGGCCATGATTATTTTCTCAGTTATGTGGGGGGAGATGATGAACTTGAATGTACAAATAGCCAGCTGTCATTTGTGGGAAGAGAATGGAGATGCTCCTCAATCCTGAGGGGAACTGAACTGAGTGTGAAGGAGGACATCGGGGGTTATTTGCAATCCGAGCAAAGGAGAAGGTTGGAATAATCCACTGGTCTATAATTCCCAGTTTTCTATCTCCTTCCTTTCTTTAAAAAGTGGAGTTACTTTAGCTACCTTCCAGTCTATAGGGACTGATCCGGAGTCTATAGACATTGGAAAATTATCACCAATACATCCATGATTTCTAAGGCCTTCTTGAGTATTCTGGGATGCAGACCATCAGGCCCTGGGGATTTATCTGCCTTCAGTCCCAACAGTTTACCTAACACCATTTCCTGATTAATATGGATTCTCTTCAGTTCCTCCCTCCCACTAGTCAATCTATACTCGGTCCCCTAGTATTTCTGGGAGATTGTTTGTGTCTTCCTCAGTGAAGACAGAACCAAAGTACTCATTCTGCCATTTCTTTGTTTGCCATGTCATTACTGTTCTGCCATTTCCTTGTTTGCCATTATAAATTCACCTGTTTCTGATTGTAAAGGACCTATATTTGTCTTCATTTGTTTTGTCACTCAGTGTATGAAGATATTACACAACACAGAAACAAAATCTGGGCCGAGGTTATTTTTTATTTTATCTGGTTGTGTACTCCTGTGATGAGTCTGTCGGTCGGGATCTGTGATGGGACAAAGAGGGTACGCTGCATGTCCAGAGTTTGTTATTCTAAGCTTGTATTTAAAAAAGTTTAAAACTAAAAATGGATCTACTTTCTCCCCATAAATCTCTTCAACTCGTACTTTTTGTCTGACCAGTGAATGATACTATGTGCTTTTTTTTCCTATTAGAATGAACATTTCTGATGTCGGGTCTGCGCAGTTTATTCTATGGTCTTGCATTCAGTTGATTCCAAACATAATATTGAAGGGAGAAACTGGGGAGCTGCAGATACTGGTTTACACAAAATGGCAAAGTGCTGAAGTAACATGGATAGATGATGTTTTGGGTCTGGACCCTTCTTCAGACTGATCTTAATATTGAAGGCCTTATCACAATCCAAAACTTAAATTCTATCTAGAACAAGAACCACCTTTTACCACGAGATCTTGTCCCAACAAACCTTGTTCTTTTGCTTTTAGTTCCAGTGACTATTTTTGCCACCTGTCAACATTTCACTGTGGTAATGCAGAATGTCAAAAGGTTCATGTTTGACTTCAGTTGTGTGAAAACTATTACCACTAACAGGCTTGCTAGAAACTACAGTGATGCTGCCCAGAATATGTTTGTCTGTTTGAATATGCCTGTTAAAAGAGCAGCTTATTTACCACTGGAGAGTGTGTGTGTGTGTCTAGGTTCATCTAGGGCTATGTTAAAATTATAAAAAAAATTCAAAGTGTTGACTGTGTAACTGTGGGTTAGTTTTGACACTTAGTGATGTGTAACATTGAGGCATTGGACCAGCATATTATATTGTTCAATGATTCCATTATCCCCCATAGGGTGATCTTCCTTCTAGGTGTTCCTGCAAATCTTGTTCCTCGCAGCATGGCTATCAAGGAAGGAGCTCTAAAGCTTGTTTCATTTACATCTGCATTGCCTGGAGCAATGTAACTAAGGGTCATAGTCCAGTGATTTTAATGACAATTTCTTATGGCAAGGTTTGACTACTAAACCTACATTTATTGATATCCCTTTGCAGAGGAACTGCATAATTGGCTTCTGTGATACATTAAACATATCAGAGAAAATAAAACGAAGGATTTACACAAGGACAAAATTCATGCCTTGTATGTTGGGGAAACCAGCAGAATTATAATTTAAATGAGCCATTAGCTACTTCCTGTCAATTTTGGTTACTGATCTGTTAAAGTCAAATTTACAATTTGTAAATAACAAAGAAAACAAAGAACTTGGATTTTTTTTTAAAGTAATCATGTACAAGGGCAGTGCAGCGGTAGAGCTGCTGCCTCACAGCGCCAAAGACCTGGTTCGATCCTGACAATGGGAACTGTCTGTATTTAGTCTGCAGGGAGTATTGAGTATTTGACAAATAAAACACCGTTGAATGTTCTCCCTGTGACCATGTGAGTTTTCTCCAGGTGCTCCAGTTTCCCCCCCACATTCCAAAGACATGCAGGTTTGTAGGTCAATTGGATTCTGTAAATTGTCCCTGGTGTATAGGATAGAACTAGTGTATATATCATTGATTATGCTGTCTTGGTGAGTCGAAGGTCCTGTTTCCACAATATCTCTAAACTGAATAGTATATCAGTTGTGCATTAAATTTCTGGTTGTGGCATGTGTTTCTTTAAAATCTCTTGATTTGGACTCTTATCTTGGAGGTAATGTTAAAATAAGAATTTTCAGTGTAAAAGCTGTGCATGATCACTACTTTATTCAGGACGTATATCACACTCTGTGATTCTGATCAAAGGTTCCAAAATGTTCTCATTGATATTTTTAAAAGTACTGTAGTTGATGGATATCTGAAATGAAAATTTTAAAAAAAAGCAATGTTGGAAACAGTCAGCAGGTCACGCAAAGTCTGTGGTAAGAGTAAAGGGCCTGTCCCACGATCAAGCGACTCCATGCGGCAGGCGGGACCTAACGTGGTCGTTTGAGCGGTATGGGCTCACGGGGCCGGTCCCACTTCGATCGCCGGAGCGTATGGAGTTGTGCGGAGCTGGTCCCGACATCGTGTGGGGCTCCGTAATACTGACTGTGTTCAAAAATTCCGCGCGGCAACAGCCTGTCGGCCCGCAGCCGCCTCGACGCCGTACGCAGCTTCTTCATGCCATACGTCACGCATGAACTTCCGCATGCAGGTTGCATGCTCATGCGACAGGCCCTTAACAGTTAACATTCCAGGTCGGGGACCCATGTCAGTGCTGAGGAAGAGAGGAAAAAAAAGAGAAAAAAAAAAGTTTTTGTTGCAGAGAAGGTGAATATCTGCAGTTGGATCCAGCTACATCAAATATGATAGTGAAATAATTAGATGATGATGCCTCTGTTTATCTTATGTTTCTAATTTCAATGCTGTGAGTCATGCACAGCAGGTAGAACCATAATATTTGGAGAGGAAAAATTGAGTAATATATAGATGAATAATGAACAACAGAAATGCAATCTGATGAAGGTATAGAATGTGGATATTTGATATGGAGTCCAGAAGGTTGCATCTACCTAAACAGAAGATGTAATGTTCCTAGAGCTTGCTTTGGACCTCATTGTGACTGCAAGCTTTGGACCTCTTTGTGACAGAGCGGAAGACCACAGAGACATAGGTCAGGATCGGAGTGGGATGGAACATTAAAGAAGCAAGCAAGTGTAGGCAGACAAAACACTGGTGCTTCAGAAAGCGATCACTGGATCTGCATTTGGTTTGTGCATGTAGAAGAGGTAACGTGAGCACAGAATGCAAAGTATTATTATTGGAGGCAATGCAAGTGAATCATTGCTTCAGTTGCAAAGACTGCTTGGGTCCTTGAATGTGGGAAGTGAAGAGATGAAAGGGCATGCATTGCATCTCCTGCAGATGCATGGGGAAGTTTTGAAAGTATTCAGAGAAGCAAATCGAGTCTGTGAGAGTACTTGGAGAAGCAAATCTATTCGGAGAGAGAAATGGGATGTTATGTAATCACAGAAATCAATCTAAATTATGTGGCAAAGAGTAAAAGCAGCATAAAAGTAAGAGCTAATGAAAGAAACACGTATCACTTTCATGTGCTGATATAATATCTCTGAAGATCTTTCCAGGTCCGAGAACACTGATGCTACTATTGAGAAAGCACATCAGTGCCTCCACTTCCTGAGAAGATTACGGAGAGTCGTTTTGTCAAGGAGGACTCTTTCTAACTTCTACATGTGCACAGTAGAGAGCTTGCTGACTGGTTCCATCGTGGCTTGGTTCGGCAACTTGAGCGACCTGGAGAGGAAAAGACTACAAAGAGTAGTAAACACTGCCCAGTCCATTATCAGCTCTGACCTCCCTTCCATTGAGGGGATCTATCTCAGTCGCTGCCTCAAAAAGGCTGGCAGTATCATCAAGGACCCACACCATCCTGGCCACACACTCATCTCCCTGCTACCTTCAGGTAGAAGGTACAAGAGCCTGAAGACTGCAACGACCAGGTTCCGGGATAGCTACTTCCCCACATCCATCAGGCAATTAAATTTGGCTCAGACAAAACTATGAACATTAATAGCCCATTATCTGTTATTTGCATTTTATCAGTTTATTTGTTCATGTGTGTATATATTTATATAATTATATATGAACACACTGATCTGTTTTGTAGTCAATGCCTACTATGTTCTGTTGTGCTGAAGCAAAGCAAGAATTCCATTGTCCTATCAGGGACACATGACAATAAACTCACTTGACCTTGAACTTAATACATTTTATTTGTTTTGCACTTTTAAGGATGTTGCATGTAGGTGCATTGAATAAACTTTTTTTCTCTCTTCTAAACATTGATCTGGAAATTGCAATCAAATATCTGTCAGTCTGGAATTGTTGTGCACTATCCTCAAGATACTTTCTCTAAAGCTAAAGGGGGTGGCATGGTGGCGCAGTGGTAGAGTTGCTGTCTTGGAGCCAGAGTCCCAAGTATATCCTGTCTACGGTGCTGTCTGTACGGAATTTGTACGTTCTCCGCATGACTGTGGGTTTTCTCCGGGAGCTCCGGTTTCCTCCCACACTCCAAAGATATACAGGGTTGTAAGTTAATTGGTTTGATTAAATTGTCGTTAGGATAGTGTTAGTGCATGAGAGTCACTGATCTGTGTGGACTTGGAGGGCTGAAGGATTTGTTTCCGCGCTATATCTCTAAACTACAAAGTAGCTGAAGAGAAATAGGAGGGGGTGAGGAGGTGTGGCTAAGGGTTCTGTCACTCATTGAGTAGCACATTATGTAACTTAACATGAACACTACCATAGGACACCCTCTGGTATCAAATATAAACCCACCAGCTATATGCCCACAGATACTGTGTGTCGGGAACTGAATATTAATTTTCTGCCTTTGCACTAAATAATTACTGAGTCATTTGACCATTTTCCATTAGCTTGACAGACCTGTGTGCATTAGATTTAACCTGCAATATTCACATGCTTTTCCCTGTGATGGCCAAGGCCATTATCCACAACAGTTATTGTATTGGACATTGGTGGTTAATTACAGAAAGCTTACACAGACAGCAGCACAGAGGCTGATTGACTGGCTTTTCCTTCCCAAATTACACTAATAGCTTTGCATGCAAACATAAATTAAACCATTAGACAGCCAAGATCGTAATGACTGCAATTAACTTTCTACTTGTATAGTTAAAAAATGTTTTTTTGGGAGAAGGGGAGGGGGGGGGGGGGTCCTATTTTAAAAAGAAATGATAGATTACTTTTGCTATTAAAGTATACTGAGAAATGAAGGCCTTTTCTTTCTACCCACATAAATTTCAGTCGGCTTCTCATTTCTTTGCCCCGTTAAGTCACCTGGGAAATTAAGTTCATTTTTTTTTACTTATGATGATATGAGCAATCTATTTTTTTTAATTACATGAATGTGCTGATAATTATTCTATTGCAAGAAATTGGCATCTTGCAGGAACCAGCATTGCCAATGGAGCTATTAATTTTCATCTAAAGAAGACATTTTGGCATCATTCCAGATTTTCACCTTGTTGTTCAACAAAGCCATGCCCATCACAAAGCCAAGACAGTTGAAACTATCAAAAACATATTTTGCAATATCAATTTATGGTTAAATTTCCAGTGATGCCACAGGTAAGAAAATATTTTTGAGAACCCAGCCAAGTCTTTTCAAGGTGCCCAACAAGGTATTTGACTGATTAGTTAATTCTGTGCAAGTATAATAAATTGGTCGAGGATGGAAGAAAAACTAGCATTGGGTCATTTCATCAGGTGAGCTCATGCATTCCCTGTTCAGCTTCCTGTTAAATGTGCCATTTAATGCCTGCAAAGACATGCAGAAGCCAATGCTACACAGCATCTCAGCAAATTCTAGGTCCTTGATATTAGGCCAGCTTTTTTTCTCCTTGCCAGTGTTGGGTTAACACTCAAACACTTCTCTAGCTGTAGGTCTAACGCCTTGAAGACTGCAAGTGAATACAATATGACTCGAGTAATATATAGCTTCAGCATGATGGTTTCAGATTTGAACAATTGAGCAATATATTGCACTGTTGTGCTTACTTAGCTAATGGCTCTGCTATAATGACTGCACGTGGTAAATGCTCGTTGAGCTAACTTTTTTTCTTCATGGGATAGTTTCCATTCAATTTACTGACTAAATGTGCAACCACATCAAAATATTCAGTTAAAATCCTATCCATCTTCCTCCTCCACATACAGATTATTGCTATAGGCCGTGTTCTTTCTTTGTGATCCTTTGCATGAGTTATGACACGTGTTAAGCTTAAATACCAAACCATTTACGTGCTCCTTTGTTTTCCAAACATTGCACTGAATTTTCTTCACTTTTAATGAGGTTCTGCAGTGTTGAGCTCCCAGTATTGGATACAGGTTTCTCTTTTCCATCTTGTCATTAACTAACATGGGAGATGGGAAGGGTGTGCAAAGGAAGTTGGGTGGGTGTAATGGAAGATGGAGTGGGTTGTGGGTCCAGCTTTGGGAATCCTATCCTTTCACTTTTGGGAGGTGCATCGAGTTTCCACTGTCCAGATTGTGTTTATCAATGATGCTCATTTAAGTAGTGATTCCAGTTCACCAAACATCAGCTGATCTTTTTACAATTTGGAAAAGATTTCCCCGAGTGTATCTTTCAATAACTTTCAATATCTATGCTAAATGTAACTTCATTATCGCCATTACCTGCAGTGATCTCCTCTAACTAGAACCATCACTCATGTTGGGCTTGCAATACATTGTTTAGTTTAAAGATACAGCATGAAAACAGGGCCTTCAGCCCACCAAGTCCACACTAACCATCGATCACCCATTCACTCTAGTTCCATGTTATCCTGCTTTGTCATACATTCCCTACACATTAGGGTTAATTTTAGAGGTCGATTAACATACAAACTTGCGCATCTTCGGGATACGGGATGAAACCAGGGTACCCAAAGGAAACCCACATGGTCACAAGGCGAACGTGCAAACTCCACACAGACAACACCTGAGGTCATGTCAAACCTGGGTCTCTGGTGCTGCAGGACAGCAGCTCTACCAGCTGTGCTGTGCCACCTCGCAATATAAGTATTAAAATGTTTCTTAACATTTTAAATAATAATTATACCCTAGTGAACATTAAGACAGTGGAAAATATTATTACCATTATTTTAGAACCTCTCTGAAGGAAACCTCTCGGATACCGCTCGTTGTATTATCTCATGGCATGACAACATTTTAATCCTATTTTCCAATTTCTACAATAGTTTAAGGTTCTAAATTAAATCCCAATGATTTTGGCAGATCTGTCTTCTCTTTATTTGGGCTATTAAAATAAAAGAATGGAAAATTCCTTGCACCATTTTTAGGAAATGTCAATGGATTTCTGAAGCCAAAGGGACATAATGTTTTGTTAAATCACAAAGATGCCT
Source organism: Okamejei kenojei (assembly GCA_035221665.1). Classification (NCBI taxonomy): domain Eukaryota; kingdom Metazoa; phylum Chordata; class Chondrichthyes; order Rajiformes; family Rajidae; genus Okamejei; species Okamejei kenojei. The sequence goes on from CM069136.1 coordinate 52,652,469, forward strand.
ATGCCTCTCCATATTTATACATAATCTGCACAAACTTCACTCAAGATGCACAGTTAAATGCAAATATGCATCAAGTTGCTCTATCATTAATTTGGAAAAACAGTGCCTTCTGCTGTCTCTCACTGCTGAAATGCATTGAACATTGTGAATTTGTTCTTTGAGCAGGAGGTATGAATGAAACCCTCCAGCGTGTATTTAGAACTAGTAATTACTTGCACAAATCTCCATTTAATGATGTGCTAATTGTTAATTAACGTCAATCATCCTCACTGATATAGGGTATAGGGTAGTGCGTGTTTCCCTCCAAGTTTTGCAATTTTGTGTGGAGATTTGAAATTTTTTTCAGATTTTAAAATTTAAACTAATTTTCCTTTTCTCTCTCTTTCACTTTCTGGATTTGGAGTTGATTCTGCAGTTGGTTTGTAGTTGATTCAATCTCTACATTTTGCCCTCTATTTTAGCCATTCTTTGCCAACCTTTGAATCTCATTGGTGAGTGAAGTTTTCTCATGGTTATCCACTCCATCCTTGTTTTGAGGATTAAAATCACATTTAAAAGTTTATATTTTGGAATCTTGCAATATAAATGGAAGCCTTTGAACTTGCTCTTTGACAATGATATCTAATCTTGACACTCCCTCATTTCTTTCATCAATAGTCCTGCAATATTTTCTTAAAGTATTTGTTCAACTCTCTTTTCAAGCATTCCATTCTAGATTACAACTCATTGTGGATTTATATAAGTGGTTCACTATCTCATCTCTAGCTCTTCCGACAACTACCTTGAATCTGTTGCAGGAAGGAACTGCAGATGCTGGTTTACACCGAAGATAAACAAAAAAAGGCTGGAGTAACTCAACAGGAGAGGCAGCATCTCTGGATAGCAGGAATGGGTGACGTTTTGGTTCGAGACCCTTCTTCAGACCTTAAATCTGTTTCTTATTTCGGAATCTTTTTTACTAAAAAATATATACATTTTTTGAACAGTTCTTAGTCTTACCTTAGTCTTGCAGTTATTAAACAGGAAAGGCTTGTTATCTGAAACAGTTGAATGCCATGTTGAGTCCTCGAGGCTATAACATGCCTTATTAAAATATATGATTCTGTTCCTCGTGCATATGGTGGCACACTGTGTGAGTGGCATAGTGGTAGAGTTACTGCCTTACAATGCCAGAGACCCAGGTTTGATTCTGACTATGGGTGCTGTTTGTGCATTCTCGGGTGACATTTCGGGTCGAGAGCCTTCTTCTTGACTAAAACAACTTGCCTTCGAATCATAAATATGACTCTTTGTTCTGTGTTCTCTAGTTTCTTTAACATTTTTGTTTTAGTTCTCAGATTATCCATGCCCAATATCCTCAAACCCTAACTGATTTTTACAAGAGCACATTAGAATTCAATTTTTGTGTAACTGCTTGCTTCCTGAAATAAATTATCCAAATTACTTCGTGCTAATTGTGACAAATTAATTAACTTTTGCAGCCTACTTGGTCTCATTTAGAGCTTATAAAATGGTGTAATCTTTCTTGAAGATCTCCATTGCTTAGTCTTGCAGTTATTAACCCTAGTTATTATAAACTTCTTATTAAGATGCATATAATGGATTAATTATTGGTACCCATGAAACATTCCAATAAAAAGGGTCAAAGTAAGGGGAAATGTTGCTCTCAAAACACTGCTCAGGAGGAAGTGAGGTCACTGTATCATTGTATTCAATGATCACCATCAATTCAACCCTCAATGCCTTTAGCTAGTTCATTATGTAGGAATTCCAACATATTTCCCCATGCAGTTGATAGTGAGAATGCTTCACTGAAATCTAATTTATTTGGGTAGTAATTTAAAAAAATGCCCAGAAAAAAATAGTAATAAACTTGGTAAACAATAGCTACAGTGTTGAACAGAGTACAAATTAGAAGGGACAAGATTATTAGGTTTTCCTTTTAAAGCAGGAACCTCTTCATATCTTGGTTTTAGCCCACAATGTACATTTCAAGATACATCAATTAACATGTATTTCTGCATCACATAAAATGATTGCACCTAAAATAACTTATAATACATTTATTCAAAGCACTGAACTGGTTGCTTTAACATTGTACATTTGCAGCGAACCTTGTTTGTAAAACTATAAAATGAGGCTAAGATTGTGGCACTAACAACTGTAACACTGTGCCTAGGAGTACAGAATAATCCAATAGAGTTTGGGATGCAAATAAACTGCACTCTGCCTTCCCTTCTTGCTTCTACTTTGCTCTGGGTGCAGTCACTGGCCATTCCGGACAGGTTATCAGCATCTTAAAAAAAGGTTTAGTTGGGTCAGAAATTGCAAGGTCATGCCTGACAGACCTATTGAATGACAGAAATGGGATTGGTATAAAATATTTCAAGGAACGTTTTTGGTCATTTTATGAAGGGACTGATTGTGAGTTGGGAATAGGAGGGTGGTGACTTGAACAATGCAGGTGGTGCCTTCTTGAAATAACCTGGCAGTCTAAATATACCAGAGGTTATTTAAATAAAGGGGCTCTCCCCCTAATCCCATTGATGTCAACAGAACTGAGCCTGTGCATACTGAAACGTTTTGCATTATTAAAAATGAAATCAAGAATTTAAACTTTTGTAAACCATATAACCATATAACAATTACAGTACGGAAACAGGCCCTCTCGGCCCTTCCAGTCCGTGCCGACCATTTATTTTCCCCTAGTCCCATCTACCTGCACTCAGATCATACCCCTCTATTCCCTTCCCGTCCATATACCTATCCACTTTACTTTTAAATGTTAAAATCGATCCTGCCTCCACCACTTCTGCTGGAAGCTCATTCCACACAGCCACCACTCTCTGAGTAAAGAAGTTCCCCCTCATGTTACCCCTAAACATCTGTCCCTTAATTCTCATGTCTTGCCCTCTTGTCTTCCCTACCCTCAATGGGAAAAGCTTATCCATGTCAACTCTGTCTATCCCTTTCATCATTTTAAAGACCTCAATCAAGTCCCCCCTTAGCTTTCTGCGCTCCAAAGAATAAAGACCTAACTTGTTCAACCTTTCTCTGTAACTTAGTTGCTGGAACCCAGGCAACATACTAGTAAGGCAACATAAAGTAATGAAACCATTTCTAAATAATAAAACACCAAATAATCAACTTCTTAAAAAAAGTTTCCCATATTCATTGACATTTTTTGGGGATTGTGGATCCAGAACACTTTATTTTCCTCCAGCATTTGGCCTCATCCAGTCTCATTGCTTGGACTCTGAAGAAAGCATTGGCAAAGAGCATGGAACAACATGCTTAAATAACATGCAGTGGCGTGGTTAGTAGAGCTGCTTCCTCACAGTGCTAGAGTCCCAGGTTCAATCCTGTCCTTGAGTGTTGTCTGTGTGGCGTTTGCACATTCTCCCTGGGACCACATCCCAAAGGCATTTGTATTGTAGGTTAATTACCCTCTGTAAAATTGGCCCAAGTGTGTAGGATGTGGATGAGAAAGTGGGATAACATAGAACTAGTGTGAACTGTGGTCAGTGTGGACGCGGTAGTTGTTTCCATGCTGCGCTTGTTTCCATGATGTGTCTTTCAATCAATCCATGATCAATGAGTACGTTTGGGAGCCCACATGTAGAAGACCTGGACAAGGTGTCAGTAAATAGTGGTGTGACTGTTTGAAACCATTGGGCGTTGACTTGTAAGATCTGTCCCATCATTATTCATGCAAAGACTCATTTCTCTTGGGGAAATGTTGTAACTATTTTATTGCTTCCAGTGCCATGAGCAAATAAAGTAACCCATCTCATTGAATTTCAACTCCCTCCGGAAGTGGCGGTGCTGCCAAGCAGCTGCGGCTTACCTGCAGTCCGTCTGTCTTTTCCTATTTTTTTGTTTTCTTTTGTCTTCTTAGATGTATGTTTTAGTTTATTTTTAGTTGTGTGAGAGGTGGGGGAAACTTTTTAACCTCTTCCTTCAATGGGGAAACAACCTTTTTGTGTCCTTGTCGTATCTCTGTCTCCATCTATGCTGAGGCCTAATATTGTGGAGCTGGCGGCCTCCAACTGGAATTGACCTCTAGGCTCAGGTGGCAGAGCCTGTGGACTCACCATCGCAAAGCTGGTAGTCTTCGGAGCTGTGGTGGCGCTGCGACCCGACCGGAGCTTCGGAGGCTTCGGCCGCGGGCCCCGTGGACGGTAACATCGGGAGCTCGCAGGTCCCAGGTTGGTGGCTGATACTCGGGAGATCCCGCAACAACAGCTTTGTCCGCTGGACCCGAGGGTGGCAGAATCGGCCCATTCGCGGAGCTTGGATTCGGCCAACGGGACTTGCCATCACCCGGTGGGGGGCCCAACATCGAAAGCCTGGATCGCCTCAACGCAGAGGGAGAACGAGCAAGGAAGAGATAAGACTTTAAGACTTTTTGCCTTCCATCACAATGAGGAGGTGCCTGGAGATTCACTGTGATGGATGTTTGTGTTAAACTGTGTTCATTGTGTGTTCTGTTGCTTTTTTATCTGTCATGACTGCAAGGTACGCAATTTCATTCGAACAATTGTTTGAATGACAATAAATGAAACTCTAACTCTAACTCTAACTTGTAATGTTGGATTGCACCCAGATTAATTCTGCTTAATTGGGGCTAAAACAAAGTATTGTGCTTCAGCAGAGGATTAATGTAAACAATTTTGTAGCTGTTTTATGAATTATTCAGCATATTTTATTTTCATGACTCAATGTTCTGGTCACCTGTACAAACCAATTGCTGTTTTAAGTTTCAGTAATTACTGTGCTTAATTTTCCATTAAATATGCATTTGAGGTTTTGCCTTTTAATAAGAATTCAAGATAAGACTTTAAAGGTATTTCCAGTGAACCAAGCTTGGCTGCTTTATACGTGTGGTAATTCTTTGACTTGCACAGCATAAGGCTGTTGGAACGTATTCGCCAGTTAATTGTTGAAAAGGCAAGCCCTTGCTCAAGTCTTTAAACAATGGCTGATCATGCCCTACTATGCTCAAGAAGTTACAGCGATCACTTTCTATGTCTGCAACTATTGAAAGTGAAATGGAAATTTATTGAGTGCATTAAGAAGGAATGCATTTGCTGTCAGCTGCAATTCTACATCTGCTATGTGAAGTGCAATTGTAATTTGCAAAAATAAAATTATTCATGTTGCAGTCATTTTAACAGCTTTCCCACTGGATCCACGACTGGTGATTTACAAGCCGTTTCTCATCTGTATGTCTGTCACCTAACGACACCTAGAATATTCTCTGACAGCTTTGTCTCACATCCCTGAACATCAGTACCTCCTCCCTACTCCCCCTCCCTCTTATGAATGAGAATTGTATATTGTCATATCACAGGAAAATCATACACTGCGATGATAATGTCAGCAATTGTACCTGTCACATCGCTATGCAAGCTATTTACTCTTGTCCTATTTGATTTGGTTTAACTATGCATTTTGTAATATTTATTTTGTTTTCCAGGTGCCCTCCAAAAAATTGATTTGATTCTGCTTCATTAATTATTTTGTGGTAATGGCTTCCAAATTCTCATATTGTAAACATGAAAAATGTTTCTGACTTTTTAAAATTTAATTTTCACTATTTCCCTCCTTACTCCTTCAAACCTTCAAATACCATTGGACATTCAAATAACATTGGCAAGATCTGAGGAGGGAATGGATGGGCGTTGTTTTCGGGTTGGGACTCTTCAAGCATACTGAAGAATATTTCTGATAGTCTGGTTGCTAAAAATCTGTCCGCATGGTAAACACCACTGTGTCCTAGTGTATTCCAATTTGCCCTTTCCATTCCACTTTCCCCTGTAACTTAAAACTAATTTGCTATCCATGTTTCTATGTTCTCTTAAAGGGTCTTTGTCTTGCAACGTGAGGTCTGTTTCTCTTCCATGGATAGACACAAAATGCTGGAGTAATTCAGCGGGACTGGCAGCATCTCTGGAGAGAAGGAATGGGTGACGTTAGGGGTTGAGACCCTTCTTCAGCTATTTGTGTCCATCTTCAGTTTAAACCAGCATCTGCAGTTCCTTCCTACACATTTCAACATTTTCTGTTTTTTAATTTGGATTTGCAGCATCTGCAGTTTATAAAATGATTTTCTACAAGAGGCTGGTTAGCCACTTTTGCAGGTTATTAATGGCCAACTTTGCAATGTCATCTATAATTAGATGTAGAGTAAACAACATGGAGCTTGGCTGAAAACATTTATTTTCTTATTGATTGGAGTTAAGGATGTGATACCTTCCAATTGTTTGCAGCATCATCTGCTTTTAAAAAGCAGTAGAAAATGATGTCATACATTCCTGAGCTAAAACAACTCTGCATTCTGGAGTTTGACTGAGGTACTTACCAGTTTAGTAATGTTGATCACCTTACAACATTTTAATATGTAATAGTCACCCATGTCATTCTAGTTATCTTCCCCCCAAACAGTAGCCTGGACATAGGGTGCAAGTTGAATCAGGAGTTAAAATTGGCATGTAGTAAAAGTAATGCTGTGGTTGTTATGGGAGATTTAAACATGCAGGTAGACTGGGAAAATAAGGTTGGTACTGGACCCCAAGAAAGGAACTTTGTAGAGTGCCTTTGTGATGGATTATTTGAACAGCTTGTATTGGAGTCTACCAGGGAGAAGGCAATTCTGGATTTAGTGTTATGTAATGAACCGGATTTGATAAAGGACCTCGAGGTTAATGAGCCATTAGGAGGCAGTGACCATAATATGGTTCAGCTTTAATCTACAATTGGAGAGGGAGAAGAGTAGATCAGAGGTGTCAGTGTTGCAGTTGAATAAAATGGACAATGGGGCCATGAGGGAGGAGCTGGCCAAAGTTGACTGGAAAGATACACTAGCAGGGATGATAGTGGAACAAAAATGGCAGGTGTTTCTAGGAATAATACAGAAGGTGCAGGATCAGTTCATTCCTAAGAGGAAGAAAGATTCCAAGGTGAGAAAGGGACGAACATGGCTGACAAGGGACGTCAGGGACAGTATAAAAATTAAAGCGAAGAAGTACAACGTAGCAAAGATGAGCGGGAAGCAAGAGGATTGAGTAATGTTTAAAGAACCACAGAAGATAACCAAAAAGACCATATGGGGAGAAAAGATGAGGTACGAAGGTAAGCTAGCCAAGAATATAAAGCAGGATAGTAAAAGCTTCTTAAGGTATGTGAAGAGGAAGAAATTAGGTAAGACCAAAGTTGGACCCTTAAAGACCGAAAAAGGTGAATTTATTATGGGAAACAAGGAAATGGCAGATGAGTTGAACAGGTACTTTGGATCTGTCTTCACTAAGGAGGACACAAACAATCTTCCTGATATAGTAGTGGCCAGAGGATCTGGGGTTACAAAGGAACTGAAGGAAATCCAATTAGGCAGGAAATGGTGTTGGATAGACTGATGGGACTGAAAGCTGATAAATCCCCAGGGCCTGATGGTCTGCATCCCAGGGTACTTAAGGAAGTGGCTCTAGAAATCGTGGATGCATTGGTGATAATTTTCCAATGTTCTATAGACTCAGGATCAGTTCCTGTGGATTGGATGGTAGCAAATGCTATCCCACTTTTTAAGAATGGCGGGAGAGAGAAAACGGGGAATTATAGACCAGTTAGCCTGACATCGGTGGTGGAGAAGATGCTGGAGTCAATTATAAAAGATGAGATAGCCACACATTTGGATAGCAGTAACAGGATCGGTCCGTGTCAGCATGGATTTACAAAGGGGAAATCATGCTTGACTAATCTTCTGAAAATTTTTTGAGAATGTTACCAGGATGATGGACAAGGGAGAGCCAGTGGATGTGGTGTATCTGGAATTCCAGAAAGCATTTGATAAGGTCTCACATAAGAGATTAGTGGGCAAAATTAGAGCACATAGTATTGGGGGTAGGGTGTTGACATGGATAGAAAATTGGTTGGCAGACAGGAAACAAAGGGTAGGAATTAACAGGTCCCTTTCAGATGGCAGGCAGTGACTATTGGGGGGTTCGCAAGGCTTGGTGCTGGGACTGCAGCTATTTACAATATATATTAATTATTTTGATGAAGGGATTAAAAGTAACATTAGCAAATTTGCAGATGACATAAAGCTGGGTGGCAGTGTGAACTGTGTTGAGAATGCTATGAGGATGCAGGGTGACTTGCACAGGTTGGGTGAGTGGCAGATGAAGTTTAACGCGGATAAATATGAGATCTACTTTGGTAGCAAAAACAGGAAAGCAGATTTCTATCTAAATGGCGTCAAGTTGGGAAAAGGGGAAGTACAACGGGATCTGGGGGTCCTTGTACATCAGTCTATGAAAGTAAGCATGCAGGCACAGCAGGCAGTGAAGAAAGCGAATGGCATGTTGGCCTTTGTAACAAGAGGAATTGAATATAGGAGCAAAGAGGTCCTTCTGCAGTGTACAGAGCCCTAGTGAGACCACACCTGGAGTATTGTGTGCAGTTTTGGTCCCCTAATTTGAGGAAGGACATTCTTGCTATTGAGGGATGGGTTTACAAAGTTATTTCCCGGGATGGCGGATTTGCAGCGTAGGTTTACAAGGTTATTTCCCGGGATGGCGGGATTGTAATATGCTGAGAGAATGGAGCGGCTGGGCTTGTACACTCTGGAGTTTAGAAGAATGAGAGGGGATCTCATGGAAACATATAAGATTGTTAAGGGCTTGGGCACACTAGAGGCAGGAAACATGTTCCCGATGTTGGGGGAGTCCAGAACCAGGGGCCACATTTTAAGAATAAGGAGTAAGCCATTTGGAACGGAGATGACAAAACACTTTTTCTCACAGAGAGTGGAGAGTCTGTGGAATTCTCTGCTTCAGAGGGCGGTGGAGACAGGTTTTCTGGATGCTTTCAAGAGAGAGCTGGATAGAGCTCTTAAAAATAGCAGAGTCAGGGGATATGCGGTGAAGGCAAGAACGGGGTACTGATTGGAGATAATCAGCCATGATCACATTGAATGGCGGTGCTGGCTCGAAGAGCCAAATGGCATACTTCTGCACCTATTGTCTATTTGTATACCCGAGAGTTAGGAATGCATCACCACCATTCTTATTTTGTGTTTGTCAGTTTGCATGAATCTGGTAAATCAAAAGTAATTTCTAATCATATCAGGATTGTTACATCCTGTGACTGATGCATGCTATTTCAAGACATAAATATGGGCACATATTGCGATGCTTACCAGTCCACGATACCTTGATTAGTGACATATTTGAGTAATTGAACTGAATGCCCAGTCACTGCAGCAGTTCACCTGCCAAGCTGAAATACGGTGGTGTCTTGTATTCCTTGTATGGATCCCCTCAAAGCCATTTTAAATCATTAGAATTATGAGTTTTCAAACTTTCACATGATAAACCTCCACACGGCCACACCATGCAATGAGGTGGAAGTTGTTGTGGAGTTTATTCTTTAGGTTCTTACTTCCAATTTATCTCCCTGTGAACATAGGATCATTTATTCAAAGGCTCTGTGGTTAGATTAGAGTAATACTGAAGCGACAAGCTTGTGCCTTTTGAAGCTCAGATATCTTTGATTCTGCAAGGGTGTTTTCGTCGTTGTATTAGCATAGAAGATAATTAGATGAGCTGCCACACTGGGTCACTCAGCCGAACAGTTAATGAGAACCAATACACTAAACGTTAGGGAATTTGTTGTTCAAATAAAATGAGTTTCCCTGAATGGGGTATGCAAATGTAATCTTTAAATGAATGTTATGTTTTTGGCTAATTGCTGTCACTGTCCTAAGCCTATATATAGTTATGAAAGATTACAGGAAAATATAGAGCAGTAGCAATGTTCAACAAACATTTCTGAAGGAACTATTGAGATAATTATCAACTTTAATTGATTAAATATATAAAATATGAAATCAAATATAATTTTAATTAGTTGAAAGAAGAATGGCAGATGCTGGCTAACAAAGGAGGACACAGTGTCTGAAGAAGGGTCCTGACCCGAAATGTTGCCTATCCATGTTCTGCAGAGATGCTACCTGATCCATTAAGTTACTCCAGCACTTTGCATTATTTATCCTTTTAATTATTTGTCCATATGCATGGGCAGGTTTTTCAGATAGCAGTAAGTGCAGTAAGCCGAGTCGTGCTGTGCTTTCAAGTAGTCTGATTGAAATTTGTATTTAGATAATTAAATAATGGTCTACACATTAGACAGTGATGTGATGTACTGGACCACGAATGAAGCTGGAAAAAACTATATGATCAGGGAATACCTAAATTAATCTTAGAATTGAGATTTTGTTGCAGGGTCTTGAATTGAAATTAGTTCGACCACTTACAAGAAAATCATGAAGGAACTAAGTCCTGCCAAGGATGCTTGTATATTACTCGGGTCATATTATATTTAATGTATTTCAAGGGCTCGTTAGACTTGGTTTAGTATAGAGATACAGTGCGGAACGGGCCCTTTGGCCCACCGAGTCCGCACCAACCAGCGATCACCATATACTAATACTATCCTACACATTAGGGACAATTTACAACTTTTCCCTAAGCCAATTAACCTACAAACTTTGTCTTTGGAGTGTGGGAGGAATTCGAAGCACCCCGGGAAAAACTCACGCGATCAAAGGGAGAACGTGCAAACTCCACTCAGATAGCACCCGCGGTCAGGATCAAACTCTGGTCTCTGGACCACTGTGTGACCCATGCGAAGTAGCAAAGGCAGAGAGCTTGCCCACGGCAGCGGGATCTGGGACTAAAGACCAGATTTACTTGTGGTTTTTCACCATTACAATAGCACATCTTCATTAGTTGGGTGTTTGGGGACATGAAATATGTTGTGGAATCGGTGACATGCCATTGTCTAATGTCCTTTAGTTTCCCCAAAATGCCTCTGCTATATGATTGTCGTCACTAATTTCATTAGGTAGTAATTATGACAATTCCTCTGCCATTTTAATCAATGATTTTGATGCTCTGTAATTAATGCCAGTTTTCATGCCATTCCTAGTTTACCTGCAACACTGCTATTGACGATTAGGCTGTGTCATTAATTGCCTTTGATTGCACTCTCTGATTGCATTTAATTGGTGGGCTAATGTGTTTGTTGATTGGGATTTATTGGACAAGTTCTTAAACTTTGCATTGTCACGTAAAAAAAATAATTTGCCTTTAAGTTTTCTAAATTTAGTTTTTCTTGATAAGTACTCTCTATCCTGTCATTTTATATTTATGTAAGCTGAAAAATAATGGCTTATAATGAAAAAATAGCAAAAGCATACTTTATGAAGGTAACAGAAGCCACCCAAAGAATGATCAAATATAGCACCCAATGACAGATTCTACTAACTTATCGTAACTTGTGGTATTTTGTTAATGTGGAACCAGAGGAGAGAGAGCATGGAATAAATAATTGGTTCCAATTGTAACAATGTGGTGTCAAACTCCAGTTTCACAATAGTTGAATAACCTGACATATAAACTCTGACATTGATTAAAATAATTCTGTACTTCGAATCCTATGCCTGATTCACCCAAGGTGTAAGCTATTGGTTACTGATTTCATTGGGACATTGCTATAATCTAGGGCAACAATGAATCACCATTCGATTCATGGGGAAAGGTTGCAGCAGGAAGTTTGGGCACAAGAAATAAAATTCAAAACAAAACACAAAGTGCTGCAGGAACTTTGGTCAGGCAGTATCTGTGGAGGAAATGGACAGAACATGTTTTGGTTTCCTCCGACAATCTGTTTTGTTCAAGATTTCAGCATTTGCAGCTCCTCGCGTCTCCAATATAATTCAAAGTACTAGTCACTGCATCATCTGGAAATATCGTCTGGAATATTAACCTGCCAGCAGCTGAATGATGAGGAGAATTCCTCAGGAATTCTCTGGCCACACCGAGTGGAGCAGTGGTAGAGTTGCTGCCTTACAGCGCATGAGACCCAGGTTCAATCCTGACCATGAATGCTCTCTGCACAGAGTTTGTACGTTACCTATGTGACGGCATGGGATTTCTCCATGTGCTTGGGTTTCCTCCCACACTCCAAAAACAGGCAGGTTTGTAGGTGAATTCGATTCTGTAAATTGTCCCTAGTGTGTAGGATAGAACTAGTGTATGGTTGATTGCTGGTCGGTGCAGCCTCAGTGGGCCAAAGGGCCTGTATCCATGCTACATCTCTTAACCTGACACAATGTGATCTATTATGTTGGGGTTTCCAGTTATTTCCAGTTATCTTTTTATGACTCACAAATAAGCACAAATGTATTGATTTTTGGACTCTGGAAGCTTCATAATCACAAAGTGCAGCCCAAATATTCATTTCTCCACCAACATAACTGCAACAAAATTGCAGTTTTAGTTTTGGAGACAACAAAATTAGGAGACATTCAATGGAGTATACTGAGCAGTCAGCCGTCATGATCATATTGTAACTCCTGTTTTGGGGAAACCTGGAAATGAATAACTAACTCGGTGCTCAGAAAGTTAGTGCTGCAGGACTTCTGGTGGCGCTATGTGTCAGAAAGTTAGTGCTGCAAACAAAGGATTGTAATGAATTTGTGCTTAGTGCCTCTTTCTCTTTCAACTAAATCCGAATCATACAGAACAAAAACAGGTCCCTTCAGCCCACTCATTCATCACTAACCATCGGGCACCCATTTAAACTATTCCTACACTCATCATATTTTATTCTTCGCAAATACATCCTCCACTCCCCCTGATTCTATCACTCACTTGCACACTATGGGCACTATTGGACACCAACAGCTACGCTTGGCCAGATCAACCCTGCAATGCCATCAGATCTTTGTGGTCAGGCCAAGAACCCTGCACTTACAGCAACTGGGACTTGGAAATTGTACCCAAAACTAGTGAACGTAGACACAAAATGCTGGAGTAACTCAGCGGGCCAGGCAGCATCTCTCGAGAGAAGGAATGGGTGATTCGGGTAGAGACCTTTCTTCAGACTGAAAGCAAACATTAGCGACTCTGTATACTGTCTCGGTGTACTACTGCTACACTCTTGTACTGCATCTGAGATGTGTATCTAAGTGATTATGTATAGTGATTTTATGAACAGGCTCTTTGACCCAACACATCCAAGAAGTCCCATTTGGCCACATTTGGTCCATACCCCTCTTTAATTAGTGTGGGTGTCAGGGGTTATGGGGAGAAGGCAGTAGAATGGGGTATGGAGGGAGATATAGATCAGCAATGATTGAATGGCAGAGTAGCCTTGATGGACTGAATGGCCTAATTCTGCTCCTATCACATGAACTTATGAATGCATGATACTTGTACTGAACTGTAAACAAAAAAGATGTTTCGCTCCACCTCAGTACATGTGACAATAAAGTACCATTGAATGGAATATTGATCTTCTAGTGGCCAATTAACTGACCAACCCACATGTCCTCGGAGTTTGGGAAGAAACCCATGAAGTCACAGGAGAACATGCAAACACCACAGCCAGCACCGGAGATCAGAATCTAACTCGTATCATGTGGGCTTTGAGGCAGCAGCTCTACCACAGTCCCACGTGAATTAATTAGTAAATTTGAATTGTTCATTCAAGCACTCTCAATCTGCCATTCATGGCCAAGGTCTTCTACTGTCTTCTCTGCACGTTCAGTCTCCACCTTCGGTCACCTCTCTGGCCTTTCCTTGGCCATCCATTTTGTCATAAAAAAATTTTTTTTGAGCATACTGTTTCATGATTATTTTTCACTGAAGCAGTTTGGCGTTAAGGATAATGTTATGCAGATGCTATTGTTAAATAAGAGCTTAGGTTATTCAAAGCTGATACTAATATTGCATTAGCACCTCCCAAAAGAGGACACTGGTCTTTAAAAATAGATTAGACCTGTATGTTTTTTTTTGGTGTTATGCTGAATATTGATGGTGGGCTGCTCAGACTAATTTTCAATTAAGATGGTAAAAATAATTTAAAAACAATTAGCTGAACAAGAGTTGAAACCTGTGGGCTAATTCTGGATATGTAAAAAATGAAATCGGTGATGATGTGAGGATTTTAAAATTGCTACTTCTCTCGGGTTCACTGCCTTGGATCATTCCTGGAGGAGCCATTTACTATAATTGCACAGAGTCTGCCTTTACCACCCAGCATCTAGTTGATTTTGTACTGCACTGAAGCATTGAACAGAAAATCCCAGCCAACGATTTTTGCCTTCCTGATGACATTGCATACACTTGCATTATCGATTATCGAGGGAGATTGCAGCATAAACATTGAAGTTATCAGTTCTCCCCCATTCCTAATATGTTCCCCATGAGTTATCAAGCCGATTTATCCAGCGCAGTAAATTCATGTGGATAGAAACAATGGTGTAGTGCAAATTAGTATTTAACTACATCCCCTCTGAGTGCAAGGAAGAATCAAAGGTCCAACATGATGCAGAGTTTCCAATGGGATGGCCAGCCTTTTCAATCCCTGCTTCTTTTACCCCTCTCAAGTGATTGTTTGATTAGAGATTTGTGTGCAGCGCAATATCTGCTTAGTAATTTTATTGTTGGTTTTTAAAGACCTGATGATCTTTTCATGAACTTGCAAATAATCGGACAATTTTCCATAGCCTTGTGCAAATGTTGAAACAATTGCATAAGCTGTGGTCAGCCATGTTGATTTGCTCTGTGTACCAGTCACATAATATTATCACTTGATAATCACGTGGTTACTTGTGTGACGGTGTCTCTGATTACTCTGCTTGGATGAAAAATATATCAAGGCTACCTTTTAATTATTCAGTTGAGTTTAGCACCCCCTAATGTCTCTGCATGTCAGTAATTCTATCCCAATTCTTAACACGACAGGGAAGTTACAGGCTCATAGTCAGTTCAAAGCTGTAATAATTATTACTGGAAATCTGTCCTCCCTCCTGAGAACCATAAAAGAATATCTCGCTCGCCCTCTCCCTTCATATAACTGAGGTGGTGACTGTCATCCACCGGTTTCCCTCCCTTTTTCAGTCATTTGTCTCACTTGCTTCCTCTGTCCTCTCCTCACTCTGGCTTCCATCACTGAGCTTGTTTTGACATGACTAATCACTCTGTCAAGAGAATGCCTACTTACTTAAGTTGTTGACAAAGTATACGATGGATGTAATTCCTTATGAATTAAAAATCAAGGAATTAACACATTAGGACAATGGAGATTGCAGATGCAGGAATCTTGAGCAAAACAAACTGGTGGAGAAACTCAACACGTCAGGCAGCACCTATGGGGTAGAATGTAGACACAATGTTTTGTGTCCGGAGCCTCCTTCAAGACTGGAGTGGAGGGGGAGAATGCTGGTCGAATGAGATGAGGGCAAGTGGTGGGGCAAGAGTTGGCAAGTGATGGATAGATCCGGGGATGGTGGGGTGGATTTGCAGAGGAGTGAAGTGGGGAGAGCAGGGTGGAGATGGTAATGATGGCTGCTGGTAACAAGGGCTTCAGATGGTAGAATTAGATTTTTTTTTTAAAAGGAAGATGAGTGAAGTGTTGAACCAGAGGGAGGGGTGGTGGGTAGAGGGGAACGGGAGGTGTGGAAATAGGAAACCTGGAACTGTGTGAAGGGGGAAGGGTGGTGGTGGTGGGAGGAGTGGGAAGAAATGTGTGGGAGGACCTTGGTGGATCAGAAGGAGTTGAGACGGGGATTACCTGAAAATTGAGAATTCAATTTTGTGTGGTTAGGTTGGAGGCTACCCAAGTGGAATATGATGTCCTGATCTTCCAGGTTTGCATGACTTTCTTACCACACAATCTGTTCCCTCGCCTCGTGATTGTCACCCTATTCTTTTCCCCTTCTCCAACTCCTCCTTGTGCTCAGCAGCCAATTCTAGCCACTCTGGTCTCACATTTCCCCCTCTAGACGTTCTCTCCAGTTTTACATTTCACTTCTCAACTCCCTTTCTTTTCAGATTCCACCCTCTGCAGCCACTCTACCCACACTTATCACTTCCAACCTTTGATTATCTCCATCTTTCTCTCCCCCATCTGACTTCTCTGCTCATCGACCCCTCCTTGCTTGGATCCACCCATCACTTCACTTCTTGACTGGAAATGATGCCTGTCCATGTTTTCGGAGATGCTGCCTGACCTATTGAGTTACTCCAGCACTTTCAGCACTTCCAGCACTTCAGAACATTCTTGCTATTGAGAGAGTGCAGCGTAGGTTCACGAGGTTAATTCCCGGGATCGCGGGACTCATATGTTGATAGAATAGAGCGGCTGGGCTTGTATACTCTGAAATTTAGAAGGATGAATCTTATTGAAATATATAAGGTTATTAAGGGTTTGGACACGCTAGAGGCAGGAAACATGTTAGGGAATCCAGAACCAGGGTCCGCAGTTCAAGAATAAGGGGTAAGCCATTTAGAACAGAGACGAGGAAAAACTTTTTCACATTGAGTTGTGAATCTGTGGGATTCTCTGCCTCAGAAGGCAGTGGAGTCCAATTCTCTGGATGCTTTCAAGAGAGAGTTAGATAGAGCTCTTAAAGATAGTGGAATCAGGTGATATGGCGAGAAGGCAGGAATGGGGTACTGATTGTGGATAAACAGCCATGATCATATTGAATGGCGGTGCTGGTCAAAGGGCCGAATGGCCTACGTCTGCGCGAATAGTCTATGTCTTTTTTTTGGTAAAGGAGCAACTTCAGTTCCTTGTGTCTCCAGCTATCACTTGCCAGCTCCTGTCCCGTAAAACATCGGAGCAGAATTTGCCCATTCGGCCTAACGCGTCTGCTCCAGCATTCGATCATGGGTATCCATATTTCCTCACGACCCCATTCTCCCGCCTTCTCCCCACAACCTTTGACAACCATTCCTTCTCCCCCGCCTCTTTCCACCAACTAACTTCCCTCTATCCCAGTTGATTAAGGGTCCCGATCTGAAACCTGCTTGTCAATTTCCTTGACCTGTTGAGTTCCTCCTGCAGTTTGCCTCTTGCTAAATGAACACACCAAATTGTTCTACATTTTTAAACTTATTTTTATCATCAACTGTTAATTGTTTGGTGTGAATAAAAATGATTTTAATTTTTCAGTTGAAAAGTGAACTATTGATTGTCTATTTGAAGATATAACTAGAGAGTAAATAAAGGAATGCGTTAATATAATGAATCTTAAGGATAATGGATCTGGTTGAGTCATAGTTATTGCACAGAATTAAGCCTTGAGACTGACTGCATTTTCCAGTGGATTACAGATAGGTAAAGTGGAAAGTAAATGGAGAGTAGGGATCATCTGGTGATCTTTTGTGAGGAGTTATGTTGGTGATTACATGAAGAACCTCGCAAGTGCGTATGCTCGTCAATCTTCAAAGCAACAGTGTGAAATCACAGAAAACAGTAATTGAAGTGACATAATAAAATTATAAACCTAGAACTACCAGATGACCTTTGTGATATGAGGGTTGGGAGCGGAGAGCACGTAATCATCAACGTAACTCCTCATAAAATAAAGATCAAACTTCAAACTGGTAAGTTCTCATTTAATTTTGCTATTTTACTTCGGAGTCACGTGAAGATTTCAAAGCTCTGTGATTTCATGCTGTAAGAAATGAGTCTACACAACCACAGCTGCTTCATTGACAGTGTGAGGGAAACATTCATAATGAATGAATAATCATAATAGTAACCACTCTCATCCGAGAGGGACTATACAACTGAACGTAAAACAGAGTTGGTAAAAATCTCCTGGTCCGACAATGGGTTATTATGTGTTTGGAAGGTATGCTCGTTCGACTGTGGTCCAGCGGAATGTAAATAACCCTTGCTTCTGATGTTGTAGCAGACCTGGTGGAGTGATTTAATTCGTAACTACTCCCCACAACCTTTGACAACCACTCTTTCCCGTTTCACCGCCTGGGGATGATCTGAACTGACACCTTCTTATGAAGCTTTTCTGGAACTAACAACATTGCTAGTTCAGAGCCTCTAGGCTCTTGGTGATCTTGACATATTGTTGTGAATGTGTGAACTCACATAACTGAAGGTCCCTGAATACGTCATGAACTAATTTGGACTTATGAACTTAAGCTCTGCTTAAATATAATATTATTTGCAGATGTAACCATCCTGTTCAGTCACAATTATGTAGTGACTGGACCCGTTATGCTGGGACCAGCACCATGAGGATATGAGATGGGCAAAGCTAGGATGTAGCAGGAGCCCCCGGTGAAGCAGTGCCAGCACAATGTCAGTATCCATACTGCCCTGTACTTGTCCTGGGGGAACTTATGGTAATGATCCTTTACAAACTCGATATCCAGGGTGAGCCTGACAGAGTGGATCCAATTCGCTGCAGCAAATATGATGGGAAGGCACATTAAGCACAGTTAATGGCCCTATAACTCGATTATTGTCAAATACCTATTGGAAAATGAACTTAAAATCGTCAGTATCTGTACCGCATTAAATGTAACATAGCATTAACCAAAGCTCTTCCCATCTCCTGGCGAAAACTGTACTGCTTTTTTGGGATGCTATCCCTGCCCTCAGCAGTGAGTACATGCATGGGTCGGTGTGACAACCCGAGCCGTAGGAGCAGTCTACTCAGAATCTGCAAAATAATAAATTGATTTTATCATGCAGAGGCTGGTTTTCCGAGCCACAGGCTGACCAGCAAAGCTTTACGTGCAGAATAATTGTATACGGTAGTATTAATATTCCTGACAAACAGGAATCAATGCTGCATAGTCCAGTCAGCCAGTACAAAAGCCTAAGCGGAATCTTGCTGACTTTATTTCAAGATCCGGCTGATGGGCAAAATGGATAACGACATAACGAACATTCCTCCTTGTTGTAGTGATAATGTATCTTTCACCACTGTTATGCCTCGTAGGTTTGCAGCCGTGAATAGGCATGAACATTACATCAACATTCGGTGTTCCATCGAACCATAATTTCATAAATAATTTGTGATCCAACACTCATTCTGTGTTGTCATTGATCTGTACTTGATGATACACCAGTGGCAAATGAGATTATGTAAATTAGTATAGGCTGCTTGTATTTGATTGCAACCAAGTGACTGACATATGCCACCACCATTGTGTACCAACCTGCAGTTGAGCATGCAGATTATGCATATTTGGATCATAACCCTTTACCCATATAATGCACCTAGGGTTTATAGATAGTTGATAGCAATAACTGAAGAATTGGCAACTGATATAAATCTGCTCCACCTCCGACTAGAGGTGACAGTCGCAATTTTCCACCTTAGAGCACTTAGCATCAGTTTGTAATATACTGTAATATAGTGGAGCAATGCTGAATAATGTTCGTCCATCATTATGACTTTATTAGCTTCAGCTGGTAATAGCATGGGTCTCTTAATAATGACCTAGCCGACACTTGAGAGGTTGCCACTTCACAGCTGAAACACAGCTACTATATTGCCAATTACTCTTGATGAATAGATGGCTGCTCATAACAACAAGGTTGTTGCAAGTTCCCATTAACTCCAATCTCTTGTCCCCATACTCGGCGGCAGAATAATTCTGGGCCCGCATGCTCTCCTCC
This sequence comes from Okamejei kenojei, assembly GCA_035221665.1. Lineage (NCBI taxonomy): Eukaryota > Metazoa > Chordata > Chondrichthyes > Rajiformes > Rajidae > Okamejei > Okamejei kenojei. Next base: position 52,671,975 of record CM069136.1, read on the forward strand.
TCCAAGAGGGAGACATTAAGCAGCCCTGAATAGGCGCTGCTGGCGCGGGCTCTCTCAGAGGCTGGCGCTGAAACTACTCCTCCTGTTGGAGTGTGTCTTGGTGGAACATCCCCTCCATTAGGAGCTCCATCCTGGACAACTGTCCAATTAAGCAGCCCTGAATAGGCGCTGCTGGCACAGACTCTCTCAGAGGACGGCGTTTCTGATAACTTCAAATGTCTCCGGTGATCCCTGTAAATGGGAACTGAATAGGATGCATCTTTGAGATCCTTATGAAAATCAGTTGTTAGTAACAAAGGTTCCTATTCGGAAAGTTTATACTGCACATACGCGTTGCACGACCTTCTCCATCTTAACAATGAACGGCCACGTCTGCCCTCATTCCGTGCCTGGAACAACAACTGTGGCCCGATTTCCGAGCCTGCCTTGGAAGACAACACTGGCCATAAAAAAATGAGACTACTTCATAATTCCGAAGCTGCCTCTAAAGGCAACTTTGGCCATGATTCTAAGTCTGTCATGAAACAACTCTGGCCATATTTTGATCCTCTCAAAGTGATCCTGGCCATAATACTGAGCCTGCCTTAAAATACAACACTGGCCCCAATTCCAAACCCTGCTTGGAATATTAGTATTGTGCAGTTTTACATGGTTAGGTGACAATGCCTTAACCATACGTGTGTTGTACAAACAAGTGTAAGTTAACTACTTGTAAGTGGTCCACTTACCCCATGCCTGGGTATAGAGTAGGACTGGTAGGTGGCGTGGAACATCTGTCCAGTTTTCACGCTGCCATAGCTTCAGTGAACCGCTCACTGCCAATTGAGGCGTGGAGTGTGTTGTCGCCGAACCGATGAACCTTTGATTGTCATTGGTACCTTACTGGTCCAACAGTTTTTGCTTCCTCATCCAGGTTTTGCCTGTTGAATAGGTCTTACCTGAATAGAAGATTTGGTGGCTACAGCTTTGTTCACTGCCGGCACTTGTAGTGTGAGGAGAAATTTGACCCCTTCCAGGTATTCTGCCAACGGCTGGTAACCAACTCTCCTGGCAGCAACACCTTCGCTGCGAGGATTGCCTTGAATCCATACACATGTGCTCCCATATGTTCCATGGACATACTTTATAATTTGAAGTCATCTACTTACTGACCATTCGTACTCCTCTCCATAAAGGGGGAGATCGTAGGCAGCCCTGAACAGATGCTGGCTCAGGCCCCTGAGGGTACCTGCGCTGATATGGCCTTCCAACAGACCTATACTAGAATGGAACAAACTTGGCGGCAGAATAATTCTGCCCCGCATGCTCTCCTCCTCCAAGAGGGAGACATTAAGCAGCCCTAACTAGGCGCTGCTGGCGCGGGCACTGCTCCTCCTGTTGGAGTGTGTCTTGATGGAACATCTTTTCCATTAGGAGCTCCATCTAGTCTAGCCCAAACTGTTATTATCACCAGAGAGGAACCCTCCCGGCCCGACTCATCCCGAGCCCATAGGCCTGACCACTTTATGGTTGATTATAACCCATGTCCTAAGGACCACAGTGTTGTGGGAGCCGCTGACCGTACTGTCAGCAACTCTGGTGGTGATACCACCTTCCTTCTGGATTTAACCCTCCACGGGAACCACGGCGGTCTGGAAGTCGCTGACCGTATTGTCAGTGACTCTGACAGTGATACCGCCTGCTGGATTTACCCCTGCACGGGAGCCACAGCGGTCTGGGAGCCGCTGACCGCACTGTCAGTGACTCTGGATAATAATACCACCTCTTGGGTTTACCCCTCCACGGGAACCACAGCGGTCTGGAAGCCGCTGACCACATTGTCACCGACTGGAGTCATGAACCCGACGGCCGCCGGCTCCTGCGATTCGGAGACCGGAGTCTCCCCACAGCCCAAGCCGGTTTCCCTGCGGCTCGCCAGACTTTGTGACAATATCGGGCAGGAAACCTCTATAAGAAGAGGTTCCTGCAAGAGAAAACAAAACCTGGTAAGAAATTAAAAACTTACCTGCATGTTTAAACTTACCGCCGGCAGGACTGTTGCGCCTGCCAGTCAGTCACTAATCCATGCAAAACGGCGTAAATGATGAGCATGCGCACTGGCGGGGTTCTTCACGGGATCACTAAAGTGACTCCGAAGTAAAATCTATATTATCCTTTATTCCAAAATAATTTGGGTTAAGGATTTAATTAAACAAAGCTCCAGAGAACCCAAAGCTGCTGTATTGTGTCCCTGCTTAAATTACTTGTTAGAGAGGAAGATGAAGATTCACCAAACTGATTTTTGGGGATAGTTAAATTGTTTGATGTGGAGAGATTAAGTAGACTGAAACTATATTTCTCGAGTGTCCAATAATTATTGTGAGGAGATATGATTACAATGAAGCATGAAAAATTGTTCTTTACTTGGCAGGGTTGATTCCTGTGGTTGAGAAGACTAGAAATAGAGATCAGACACTAATGATGAATCAATCAGATCGACGAGAATAGGCAACTCCTTCAGTAAAATTAGTGGGTTTTTGGAATGTTTTATCTCATACTGGAGGATGCCCATGGATTACACTTGAGCCCAAGTTTAAGAAAGTTGTTGAAAGAGACATAAAGCACAAGTGACTGGTACTTCTGCCCAACTTGTTCATGCTGACCAAGATGCTCATCTAAACTAGTTTCACTTGCCCTTGTCTGACCAGTATCCAACCAAGGCTTTCCGATTCATGTACCTGCCCAAATGTCTTTGAAATATCATTGTTGTACCTGCCTCAAGTACATAGAAATAGAAACTGAGGGATATTGGGACAGAATGGAAAGGCAGAGTGGAAGTAGAAGAGTCAACCCCAATCATAGTGAATGGAGGACCAACCCCATGGGGAGAATGATGTGCTCTTTGCTCTTGATTATCATATTCTTGCATTGTTATGGTGGGGAAAAAAATCTGACTTTGGAATTTTAGATTCAGGGAGTATTTTATGTAAAGAGTTAATTAACAAGATAGAGTGAGCAATGAAGTAGCCTGAGGAGCAAAATAAATGAAGAAATCACTGGGTGTTTAAAAGTTCTGCTAATAGGAAAATTATTAATGAAAAAGTTTTAAACTTTTTTATTTAGAAGAGCTACCTTATTTTCATATAATTGCCAAAGAGGCAAGAATCAAAAACAAAATTCAAATTCAGTCTTTGCCACCCAGTGGGTAGTGTATAAGAGTATGCATAAATATGAGGCAAATTTGGGAGCTAGAGTAGATCATAGTCCCTCAAGCTCGCTCTATCATTTAGTAAGATCATTGTTGATTGCACCGTCATTCCCGACTACCCTTGATAACCTTTTACTCTCTTGCTTAAAATATGTATTAACTGTTTCTCCAAATACATATCTACTTCTTCTGCCTTATAAATGCTCAAAGGTTTGCCATTCATCACCCTTTGAGAAGAGTCAAACCTATCACGATCCTTTGTGAGGAAAAACAAGCTCTCTCTATCAGGAAATAGCCAATCCTTGCATTTGAACAGTAATCTGTGGCGGTCCTTGGGTGTTAGGCCACTCCTTGGGTCATCCCCCTCGGCTCTTGAGGGACAGGGATGATTGTCTGCTCACGGGGTTTCCCGGGTCCTGCTGATGGACGTTCTGGTTGTTTGCGATGATTCATTATATGACTTCTGAACCTGCCTGACGTCTGGCCTTTTCCTCACCTCATCCAGGCCACTACAACTGGTGACCCCGACGCTCATCATGCATCATGATGGAAAACAACGCCGTTGTGCTGATGCTCCCGACTTTGTGGACCGAAGAGCCTGGTATCTGGTTCCAGCAGGCAGAGGCACAGTTTGCTCTGCGAGGGTGACGGTAGATGAAACAAAGTACTTTTACGTGGTCAGTGCTCTTGACCAGGCGACTGCAAAGCGGTTTACACTTTATCTCAGCGCCCCACAGGCAACTAACAAATATAGGGGCCTTCAGGCCCCGCTTATCAGGAGATTTGGCCTTAGCGAGTCTGAACGGGCAGCTCAGATTCTCCGAATGGACGACTTGGTGACCACCGGCTGTCGGCCTTCCTGAAGAACATGCTCGCCTTATGGGTGACCACGAGCCCTTATTTTAAATTTAAATATACCTACCACTTCACCGTGGTGGACTACATCACGTGGTGGCCTGAAACCATTCTGCTGGCTGATTCCTCAATGGCCACTTGTGCTCGGGGCTTGGTGGGGCACTGGATTGCCCGGTTCGGGATGCTGCTGGATATAACATCCAACCAGGGGCCTCAGTTCACGTCGAAACTGTGATCGGCCATGGCATGCCTCCTGGGGGTTCGCCTACACCACAAGACGGCTTATCATCCGCAGGCGAACTGACTGGTGGAGTGGTTTCACCGGCATCTCTAGGATGCCCTGAAGGCATGGCTCAGTGATCTGGACTGGGTGGACGCTCTCCCATGGGTTTTGCTGGGGATCCGCACCGCACCCAAGGAGGACTTGGCCTCCTCCTCCGCCGAGTTGGTGTATGGGTCCCCGTTGAGTTCCGGGGAGTTCATCCCACTGCACGGGGCCAGGTGGAGCAGCCTTCGGACACTCTGCAATGTCTTCGGCAGACAGTGGGCAAGTTGGCGCCGGTGCCCATGTCTCGTCATGGGTCCTGCCGTCCGCACATTCCCTCTGCTCTGGAGGACTACCAGTTCAAAATTCTTCCAAAAGTGGAATCATTCTCTCTGCTTCTACCTGTCAATTCCCTAGAGATCTTGTAAGTTGCCACTATTTGAAACTCCAACAGATAAAAGTATACATTTTCTACCTTCCTTCAAGAGACACCCTGCCGACTACAGGTCTAATAAAAAATCCTTTGAAATGCTTTGTGCAATTTTGTTTCCTTCAAAATTATATTGGTACAATACACTGTGGTTTGGATATGATTTTGCCAATGCCCTGTATAACAGGCATAACCTCCAGATCTTTGTATTCAATAACCCAGTAAAAGTAATAGCATAAAGGGGCTGTCCCACTTGAGCGACCTAATTGGCGAGTTTAGAAGTGTTTAGGAGATTTTGAAAAAATAACATGTTGAACATCTCTGACTACGTAGAAGACTAGTTTCGACTAACTTCGGGAAAATTGGACACCGAATAGTGAAGAGTGAAGATGACCTCCTTCGACCTTTGTTCGGCCTCCCTTTGACGGTGATAAAGACTATCTATGACTACCTTCAATTACCTTTGACTTCCCTCGATTCCTACGATCAACATGCCGACCTACTACGACTAAACCTACGAGTAAAAAAAGTATCAATTTTTTCCATGGCAACCTTTTAGTACTCGTGGGCATTTTTTAGCATATTGAAAAAAGCTCTGCAACCTGGCTGAGGCCTCGAGTACCATTCTCGAGCATGAAGACCATTCTCGAGCATGAAGGAGAGTTACAAAGACCTCCGACAACCTCGTGTCAAACATGCTGCGAGTATGAGTCGAGGGCGAACTCATGGATTATGTCGCCCAAGCGGGACAGGCCCTTTAGTTGGCTTGCCAAATCACTCCTGTGTGTGTGTATGTATATTATTTTTGATGAATATTTTTATTAGTTGTAGAAACATATTAATAAGAAATACTTATTAGATACATTCATAATATTGTTAATATTAATATTAACATTTAAGACTTTATGTTTCTATACACTTTTTTATTTTTTTTTAATAAAGTAGGAAGAGATAGAGAAAAATAATATAGAGAATAAGGAAGTGAATGGAGTAATAATCAATTATCCGTCATTGGAGATATAGCCATGATTTATTATGCGTAGTTCTTCATCCATTCTATTATTCAGGTCACAGTCAAGCCCTCGCACTGAGCCACTTTGACCCTGTAAATATTCAATATATGGAGACCATATCCCTCTGAAGAGGTCCAACCTGTCCATTAGGACAAACCTCAATCTTTCCAGATGGAGTGTCTTCGACATTTCTGTATTCCACATTTTGATTGTGGGGGATGTAGGACCTTTCCAGAATTTTAGTATTAATTTTTTCCCAATTATTAAACCATAATCAATAAAGATTCATTGTTATTAATTGGTCTGTTTCCAGTATTCCTAGTATTATTAACTTTGAGTCAGGAGTCAGATTCATATTAACAACATTCGAAATTATCCTAAATATTTCTATCCAAAATTTTGTAATTTTTACACAATTTGTAAATGAATGTGTGAGATTAGCTTCTAAATGGTGACATTTATCACATATGGGAGATACTTTTGGAAAGATGTTGTGTAGTTTGGATTTTGAATAATGTAGTCTATGTAGTATTTTAAACTGTATAAGAGAGTGTCTAGCATTTAACGAACAATGGTGTCTATGTTGTAAACTTTCGTCCCATACTTCTGGTCTTATAATTTGACCTAATTCGTTTTCCCAGGATTGTCTATATGTTTCTGTTGATGGGACATCATTTTCCAATAGGATATTATATATATATATATGAAATCATTTATTCCGTGGTCGGATGTTTATTTAGACATTCATCTAAAATTTCTGTCTTTCTATTTCTAAGTTCCTGTGTGTTTGCTTTTACATAGTCTCTGATTTGTAAGTATCTAAAATAATCTTTAGAATGTAGTCCATAAATTTGTTGTAATTCTTGAAATGAAAGGAAAACATTTTCCTTATAGAGATCACCCATCTTAATAATTCCCTTGTTTTTCCATTGTAAAAAGCCTTTATCCATCATTGAAGGTTTAAATGTAACATTATTTACAATGGTAAGGGCTAGTGGTATAGATTTCAGTTTTAATGTTTTCTTTATTTGTTTCCAAATACGTATTCCGCTTTCTATTATCGGGTTTTCACTATAGGTTTTCTTACCTAAATTAATATTAGCAAATATTATTGAACTGATTTCAAAAGGAGAACAATCTTCTTTTTCCATATTTAACCAAATTGGTTGGTTATCCGTCTCTTCTAACCAAAAATTCATATTTTTAATATTAACTGCCCAGTAATAAAACATAAAGTTTGGTAGTGCTAAACCTCCATTTATTTTTAATTTACATAAATGTTTTTTTATTTATTCTATGGCTCTTATAATCCCAAATAAAGTTAGTAACTAGGGAGTCCACCTTCTTAAAGAAATTTTTAGGAAGATATATCGGAATTAATTGGAAAAGATATAATAATTGTGGAAGAAAAATCATTTTTATTATATTAATTTTACCTAACATTGAAATGGGTAGAGTTTTCCAATATAAAATATTCTTATTTAATTTATTCAATAATAGTGGGAAGTTAGATTTAAATAAAGAATCAAAACTTTTTGTTACATAAATTCCAAGATATTTAATTTTTTCATTTGTTATCTTAAAAGGAAATTGTTGTAATATGTGTAAGTTATTTACCGTTATTGGCATAAGTTCACTTTTATTCCAATTGATACTATATCCTGAAAAAGATCCGAATTCAGTTATTAATTTTAGCAAATTTTGGATACTAATTTCTGGTTTTGTGATATAAAGTAATACATCATCCACGTATAAGGAAATTTTATTTTTAGTATCTCTAGTATCATACCCATATATTTCAGGATGTAATCTCACCCTCTGAGCTAATGGTTCTATTGCAAGTGCAAACAGTAGGGGAGGATAAAGGGCAACCTTGTCTACAGCCTCGAGATAAATTGAATTTAGTTGATAACATTTGATTTGTTATTATTCTTGCTGTTGGGTTAGTATATAATAATTTGATCCAAGTAATGAACTTCTCTCCCAATTTAAAAGTTTCCATAACCGAAAACAAATAGGACCATTTCACCTGATCGAAGGCTTTCTCTGCATCTAACGAAATAACTACTAGATCTTTTTTAATATCTCTTTTCGAATATATAATATTGAATAACCGTCTCAACTTATATGAGGAGTATCGTTTTGGTATAAATCCTGTTTGATCGGGGTGAATTAATTCATTAATAACTGTGCTTAGCCTTTGTGCTAATATTTTAGTTAACATCTTTTGATCAGTATTTAAAAGAGCTATAGCTCTAAATGATCCTGGTTCATCCAGATCTTTGTTTATTTTAGGTATAAGTGTTATAATAGATTCATTTAACGTTTCTGGTAATTTCTGCTGTGTGTATATATATATTCATATAATGATTTCAGACATGGTTCAATCTGATCATAAAATGTTTTATAAAATTCCGAGCCAATACCATCTGGTCCCGGTGTTTTACCATTATTTAATGATCTAATAGATTCTTGGATTTCTTTTACTGAAATTTCAGCGTTTAATGATTCTCTATTTTGTGAGTCCAACCCCTTCAGATTACATTTTTTTTAAATGCTTCTATTCCTATCTTGTTTTCTGTTGTTTTAGCAGTGTGTAGGTTTTTATAGTATTGCATAAATCTCTCATTAATATCTTTAGGTTGTATTAAAAGTTCGCCATTATGTGATTTAATCCTATGGATTATTTTTTCTGCCTCCATCTTCCTTAATTGGTGAGCCAATAATTTTTGAGGTTTATCTCCAAATTCAAACTGTAATTGTTTAGTATGTTGATAAAGTTTTACAACTTGATCTGAATATATTTTATTTAATTTATATTTCAATGCTGCAATTTTATTATGTAATATTATGGATGGATTAGCTGCATTCTCTATATCTAATTGTTTAATCTCCTTTTCCAGTTCTTGTTGATCCCTTCTATTCTTTTCATTATAAAATGCTTGAGAGGAAATCATGATTCCCCAGAGATATGCTTTAAACGTTTCCCATAATAAGGAACAAGATATTTCCGGTTTATCATTTGTTTCAAAGAAAATCTTAATCTGTTCTGTAATATATTCCTGAGTTATTTTGTTTTTTAAAATTTGTGGATTAAATCGCCACCGTCCCCGTTTTTCTGTTTTACCATTTATTTTAATCTTAAATGTTAAAGGTGCATGATCAGAAATTATAATATTGTGATATTTAGAATGATAAGTGAGTGAAATAAATTTGGCATCGACCAAAAAGTAATCTATTCTTGAGTCGGTTTTATGTACCGGCGAATAAAAGGAATATTCTCGTCCAGTGGGATTTTCTACTCTCCAAACATCTTTAATATTAGTAGTTTCCATATATGCATTTAATAAGTCACTGGAATGTGATTTAGTTTTCCTTTGTCTTGTAGATCTGTCTAAGTAAGGATCTAGTGTGCAATTTAAATCTCCTCCAATTATTAGGTTATATTGTGTTAATTCTGGGATATTGTTAAATATTTTCTTGAAAAACAATGGACTATCAAACGTTTGGTCCATATACATTAACAAAAATCATTTTTTGTGCATTTAATTCTCCTATTACAATAATGTATCTGCCATTGTTATCAGTTACAGTTGATGTATGTTTAAATAAAATGCCTTTGCGAAATAATATTGCTACACCTCTTGATTTATGCGTAAAAGAAGAGTGATACGTTTTTTCTATCCATTTAGCTTTCAGACTATGCTCAGCATCTTTTTTAAGTGAGTTTCTTGAATAAAAATTACATCAGCTTTAATTGCTTTTAAATGTGCTAATACTTTACCTCTCTTAATTGGTTCATTAATACCTTTAACGTTCCAACTACAAAACGTTTTTCCTTCATTCCCCATATTCATTTTTAAGTCTTGCATCTGTTGTCTATGGGGGTCTGTAATAGAGCCAATGGTTCAGCCCGACAGACCTGACCTTACACCCGAACACCGAATAGATGAATTTTAAGTCCCGTGAATGCCTCTCACGTGTATATCTCCTTTGATCCAATATATAACTCCATTCAAACTGAAAAAAACAATAATAGTTTATAAAAAAAAAGAAAAGAGGATAGATTAAGAGGTTAGTATAGTGCACAAAGGAAGAAAAAACTACATCTAGTATTATTGTAGTTAGTGCTAGCCATACTAGCATGGCTAACCATCTACCAACTTCCATAGTTGATGTTACTAACTTAACCAGCTCCCTGGTTTTTTGGAATTATTATTCCATAATGATATTTTACCGGGGGTATTACATTAAAAAAAAAATGTATATATTCAAATTATAATAATTGAAAATATGAAAATACATATATTTAAAACTTATTTGAAAATCTAATTATAAAAACGAAAAAAAAAAACACTTAAGATGAAAGAAAAACAAAAAATAAAAATGAAAATTATGTAAAAGAAGAATCTCCAAATCAAATCCGACTCTATATTTGACTCTAATCATTCCAATATAAATGAACATTAGTTATTAGTAATAATAATTAATTTTAATTTATAAATATGATACGATATAATTTTGATATTTATTAGTTATTATATTATTAGTAAAATTAGTGATTAGTGAAAATACCACAGTGTGATTTTAATATGTATTAGTCATTTGTATTAGAAATGTAATTATACTCATTATTAGTATCCATGTGAGGTTTTTCAATCCACATCTTTCTCCAGCTTCCATCCAGCGTTATCCAGTTCCATCCGGACCTGCAAAGTCTTGTAAAGTCTTGCAAAGTCTTGTAGATTCTTGTAAAGTCCATGAAAGTCAGTATATTCGATGATAAGGCCTTCTCAGGTCTTAATCTTCCGAGCAAAGTCCAGTTCTTCCACAGGATTGGAGAAGAAATATTCCTTGTTTTTAAAGGTAACTCTTAAAGTAGCTGGGTAAGTCAGGCCATATTTCAAATGTTCCACTCCCCTCAGGAGACTTTTAGACTCATTAAATGCTTTTCGTTTCCTGGAAACTTCTGCTGAGTAATCTCGGTAGATACTGATCCTTTGTCCTTCAAATACAATGTTTCTGTTTCTCGAAGTTTTTCGCATTATCTCCTCCAAGACGTAGTCATATTGTACCTTTATAATCATTTGTCTTGGGGGGGGCATTTAGTCTTGTCTGACGTCTCCTCACTCTATGTGCTCGGGCTAATAAAGGCTTTTGTTCCAGAGATAAAACATGTTGCAGTAGGTTCACAGTATATTCTCGGGGGTCTTCATCTTTCTCTCGTCCTTCAGGAATACCCACGATTCTTAGGTTTTGTCTTCTCTGGCGACCTTCTAGTTCAGTACATTTCTTGGTTATTTTGGTCAGTAAGTCCATTAGACGTTCATTTTCTGTAACCAGCTTTGCTGTAGTCCCAGCACTTATGTCAACTAGTTCTTCAAGGATTTTTATACCAGCCGTCTGTTGGTCCAGTACCTTCTCCACAGGATTCAGCCTTTTTTCAAAGTCGGTTTTCACCTTTTCAATCTTATCATTCATCTCCTTTGACATTTCACTCATCATTTCTGTGATTTCTTTCTTCAAGTCTTCCGATATTTTCTTAGCCTTGTTATTAATATTGGAATTAGTTTCAAGTTGTAATTGTTTCATTTCAGTTTTCATCTGGTTTTTTTCCTCCTTTAAAGCAGCAATTTTGTGTGAAATAAAAGTTTTAAGTTCTTCACTTCAGTTTTTTTCGTTGTTCTTTTGGACACATCTTCCTGGGATGAGGTCCTACCTGAGTCCAAGGCTTCAGTCAGGCCTTCTGCCGGTCTCTGCCCGGTTGATAGAATTTTCGATTTTTCGGGTGGGTTGCGTGCTGTAGACATAACTAGTCGCGTGCCTGATGACGTCACTCACAACAATCGGTGCAGAGACGGCAGGCAGCAGGCAGCAGGTAGGTCCGTTAATCCCCCGTTTTTTCCCGTTGTTTGCGCGGAGCTGGCTGGCGTTTTCCTCTAGCCCTCCATAGCGCCACTGGAAGTCCGTGTGTATGTATATTTTATACACACACACACACACACACACACACACACACACACACACACACACACACACACACACACACACACACACACACACACACACACACACACACACACACACACACACACACACACACACACACACACACACACACACACACACACACACACACACACAGTAAAGCACAGGATATATATATATATATATATATATATATAACTAAAAGTCTGATCTTGACCACTTCCTGTTGTTCTCTATGTTGATTTTAGAAAAAATGTTGCCATCTTAATCGGAGTCCCCTTCCGCTGCGTAGGTCAAGAGCATTTTTTCCCATTGATTAAAAAAAAAAGAGTTATTAGTGTTTAAAAAAATGTTGAGATTCTCTCTCCTGAAGGCCAAGCCCCTTCCGGAGGGACTATAAAACCCGGAAGTGTTGAGTGCCTCAGTCAGTCTCTGCAAGATGGGGGAGCAAGAGGATCATGTCTCAGTCTGATCTGTGAATAATACTGAACACATGTCTACTAAACTGTGAGTGTGGTTTTACTGAACCTGAGTGCCCTTAATGTGGTTTGAAAATGTGGTTGCTTTGAAATAAAGCACAGCAAATGATTGCTGGTGTGGTTGGTTTGAAATAAAGTACAGCAAATGGTTGCTGCTGGTGGTGGTGGGCTTGAAATAAAGCACAGCAAATGGTTGCTGGTGATGATTGGCTTGAAATAAATCACAACAAATGGTTGGTGGTGGTGGTTGGCTTGAAATAAAACTAAGTAAATGGTTGTTGGTGGTTGTAGGCTTGAATTAAAGCACAGCAAATGGGTGGTGGTGGTTGGCATGAAATAAAGCGTGATTAAAAGTCTAAACTTGACAACCTCCTGCTTGTGTTGTATATTGATTTTAGACAAAACGCTACCACTTACGGCTGTGATTTTTGGCCATCTTACTCAGTCCCCCTCCACTCATCAGGTGCAGAGGATTCTTCCCATCAATGAAAAATAAATGTGTTGAGAATCTCTCTCCTGTCAATCACGCCATGAAGGCCACGCCCCGTCCGGTGGGAGGGTGGAGGGATTATAAAACCCAGAAGTGTGGGTGTGGCTCAGTCTCTGCAAGATGGGGGAGGGAGAGATCACAACTCTATCTGAGCCACACACACACACACACACACACACACACACACACACACACACACACACACACACACACACACACACACACACACACACACACACACACACACACACACACACTAAATTATTTGGCAAGCCAAATATATATATATGTGTGTGTGTGTATATGTGCATAGACACATTAATGCATATTTATTTGTATTTGTATATATGTGTGTGTGTGTGTGTGTGTGTGTGAAAAGCGTATATATATATATATATATATATATATATATATATATATATATATATATATATATATATATATATATACGCTTTTCAAGATTCTCTCAGCTCTGCAATCAAATATTGTTAAAGATGATGTGTTTTTAATTTTTTCCTGCTGAAATTGATGATTTCATATTTTCCCACATTTTGCCAGATCTTTTCCCACTCAACTTATTTATATCACATGTAGCCTCCTTATGGCCTTTTCACAACTAATTTTCTTGCTTATTTTTGTATCATCAGCAAATTTGATGACCATTCCTTAGTTTCCTTCATTTAGGTCTATTGTATAAATTGTAAAACGTATCAACAATATATTAATTTTATCCCAAGGTGGAAAAGTCAAAGGCTAGACAGCATAGCTTTAAGGTGAGAGGGACAAAATCTTTAAAAATGATGTGCAAGGGAAGATTTATTTAGAAGCTGGAGGGCCTGGAACATGCTGCTTGGGGTGGTGGTGGGGGCAGATAAGAAAGTGGTGTTTAAGAAGCTTTTAGATAAGCAGATGGGTATAGAAAGAATTGAGATATATGGATCATGTGCAGGCAAATGAGATTAATTTATCTTCAGCACAGACATTGTGGACTAAAGGGCTTATTCTTGTCCTATTCTGTTCCAAGTTCTATTACTTTTTGCACACGAGCTTTAATTTCTGCAATTGCATTTAATGTGGCACTTTATCAAATACTTTATAGGTGTCCACATTATAGTACGCAAAGTGCTGGAGAAACTCAACAGGTCAGGCAACATCTGTGGAGAACATGCATAGGTGATGTTTTGGGTCAAGACCCTTCTTCAGACATTGTGGGGAGGGGGGAGGGGGGGGGGGTTGGGAGATTAAAGTTGGAAAAGGGGACAGACAAAACAAAGCATGGCAGGTAATAGGTCGACACAGATGGGGTGGGGGGTTTAACAGGCAGATGGTTGGAAAAAAGGCCAGAGGTAAGAGCAGCATGCATGAGACAGGTTTGAAGAGTTGCAGATTGTGAAACCAGGGGGAGGAAAGTAGCGGGGAAATATATTGCCCTTTATTTTTGCAGGGCCGAAATCCTGAATTCCCGACCTTTTACCTCACTGGTGAGCTGTAGAAGGAAGCTCGTTAAGGATGGTGAATAAATGCTAGCCTTGCCCATATCTCAAGAAATCAAACTTTCCAGCATCCCCCCCCCCCCCCCCCCCCCCCCCCCCCCCCCCCCCCCCCCCCCCCCCCCCCCCCCCCCCCCTTGATTCTCTTAGCCCTATGAGCTAAATCTATCTCTCTCTTGAAAACATCCAGTGTATTGGCCTCCGCTGCCTTTCGTGGCAGAGAATTCCACAGATTCACAACTCTCTGGGTGAAAATGTTTTTCCTCATCTCAGTCCTAAATGGCCTATCCCTTATTCTTAAACTGTGACCCATGGTTCTGGACTCTCCCAACATCAGGAACTTTATTTCCTGCATCTACCCTGTCCAATCCTCTAAGAATTTTGGACAAATGTTGGACAAAGGCCAGTGGTAAAAAGACAAAATGTGCGAGATAAGGATAGAAAAGTCCAATCGTGCTCACTGGTATAAATGTTTAGCAGAAGTTACTCAAGAAGCCATATGCTTAAAGATAAATTTCAAAAATCTTTGAGCTATTTGATCAAAGAAATGTGTTCACTTAGATGTCAATATCTGACCAAATCTGCTTTGTGCAATTATTTCTATTTTTCACATATAATGTATGATTTGGTTGTTTACAATTAACTCCAGTTAGAAGCAAGTTAAACAGAAGGAGGCAGTGCATATGGTAAACTGAATATACATAATTTAAAGAAGGTTTCTGACCCAAAACGTCACCTGTTCCTTCTCTCCAGAGATGCTGCCTGACCTGCTGAGTTGCTCCAGTGCTTTGTATCTATCTTTGGTATAAACCAGCATCGCAGTTCCTTCCTACACAAACTGAATATTCATACAGCTTTCATCAATGGAGTTAAAATTCCAGAGAACATATGATTGAAAAAGCCAAAATATTGATATTTTAGGTAGTTTCAAAATGAAGTGATTTGTGGTGGATGTGGGCTATAATTGACGTTCTTATTTTACTTTAATGTTAATGAGATAGGATGCTATTCAAAGGATTGAATTACCCATGAACTGGGACTGGGCCTTAACAGATCATCTACATACTCAACGCTCACCATTTTCAGGCAGCTGCCTCTGCCATTGTTTATATTGTTGAGCTTCTCTTGGTCTCAATTTTCTCACAGACAATCCCTATTCAATCACTAATTGAATGAAAGAAAGTGGCTGCAGTGGAACCTTGCACCAAACTGACATAGGCCTCTTGTATTTTCATGGTGGAGAGATCGTTTGCTCATTTACCATACTTTGAATCTTGACTCGACCATTAACACGTTTCAATACTACCAATAAATATTCTTTAACTGTTTGCTTTTCTAATAAAAATAAAGAACCACCTTGCTTTATCACCATGTAATCTCTCATTGCTGGGATCATCTTTAGAAATATCTGCTTTACATTCAGCCTGTTTTGTATATTTTTTTAGTATGGAGAACTGTGGCCACTAGTCACTGTGTCCTGACCAGAGTCAACAATGTTAGCTCCAGGTCTGTTACTTCTGAATTTTATACCACTCGGAAATTTATCCCATTGTTGCTGGTATTTTAACTGCCTTGCTAGCTTCATCGCATTTCTTTTAAAGGTCGACAAGTATCCTTGATGGCTTTTTGTGTTTCTATGTTATGTAGGTTCTTGTGCAATATTAATAAAGAACTAAGCAAGTTTTTAAATGTATTTAGATTTATGGAGCTATACAGCAGAGAAACTGTTGCATTTTGCCCAGGCCAACCAACATGCCCCATCTATGCTAATCCCAAGGTTAAAAAGGTTTCGGCCTGAAACGTTGCCTATTTTTCTTCGCTCCAGGAAACCGGAGCACACGGCGAAAAGCCATGCAGTAACTCCGTACTGTCAGCACCCATAGTCGGGATCGAACCTGGGTCTCAGGCACTGTGAAGCCTCAGCTCTACTGCCACACCAGTATGTTCTCTTTGCATATACTTAAAGCCAACAATCATTTATCTCTGTCATTTTGACAACCAATCCTGCTCCTTATGCTCTCCTCTATTTTCTTTCCCTACGGAGTGGCAGGGTGGTGCAGCAGTAAAGTTGCTGCCTTACAACATCAGAGACCTGGTTCGATCCTGACCACGGGTGCTGTCTGAACAGAGTTTGTACGTTCTCCCCGTGACCATGTAGGTTTTCTTTGGGTGCTTTGGTTTCTTCCCACATTCCAAAGACGTACAGGTTTTTAGATTAATTGGCTTCAGTAAAATTTTAAATTGTCCCTAGTGTGTAGGAGAGTGTTAGTGTGCGGGGATCGCTGGTCAGCGCGGATATGTCTGCTGAAGGGCCTGTTTCTGCACTTTATAAACTCAAGTAAATTTACTACCCTCATTTTCCTCCTCTGTATAGACGTGTGAAAATGCACACCTCCAGATTCAGGGACAGATTCTTCCCAGGCATCTGAACCATCCTACATCTAGAGAGCAGTCCCAGAATTACTATCTACCTTATTGGAAACCCTCGGACTATCTTTGATCAGACTTTACTAACTTTATCTTGCAATAAGCCTTATTCCCTTATACTGTATATCTACACACTGTGAATGGCTCAATTGTAATCATGTATTGTCTTTCGGCTGACTGGTTGATACACAACACATTTTTCCATTGTACCTCAGTACCCATGACAATAAATTAGACAAATGTATTTCTCAAACCGATTATTAATCACACTTGGCTTGGGATTGACAGAGCTGTCATGGAACACCCAAATCTTATTGCATTGTGAATTGTTTAATATAGCTACACGAAATCATCAGAAAACAAAAACATGCAATTAATAATTAGTAATTTAAGTAGTTTTATAACAAATCATGTTGATAATTAAAATCATTCAATTCAGTGCTTTCATTTTTGTTTTGGCAGAAATTGATACTATGGGCAAGAAACTACATAGAATGCAGAAACATGTTTGAATAATTCATTGTGCTTACAGTGGGTTACTTGAGCAACTAAAGAAAATTGATTTTCCATTATCAATACCTGCAAACAGTTGTGTGTACAAGCATAGTGAATCCCACATCTTTAATGCTATTTTGCTTAGTAAGACGCACAGTCATACGTGTTGTGCAAGATTGCATATATGATCTCCTGCTCTGGAAGACATACTTCAAATAAGTGGTTCTCAATGGGAATGAGTGGTAGCCCTAAAATGGAATCACAGAGAGGGATAAAGAAGGGTCTCGACCCGAAACATCACCCATTCCTTCTCTCCAGAGATGCTGCCTGTGCCGCTGAGTTACTCCAGATTTTTGTGCCTATCGCCCTGAAATGGAATATAGAAACCAAAGTGGCAGATCAAAAATGTGAATACCTGGCTTAATGATGGCTGTGAAGGGATAACCAAGATAGATCAGTGTGCACGGTCAACACTTCTGCCACATCACATGGTTATCTCAGCATGGAGATTTAGGTTTAGATTTGGGTTCAAGTTTATTCTGGTCATGTGCATGGAGATACAGTGAAAAGCTTTGTTTTGCATGCTATCCAATCAGCTCATATGCAGGTCCACCTCCGATTTTCCCAGCACCCTTGGTTCCAGAGCCCTGCTGGATTATCCATTGTGCAGACTAAATGACTTTTCAGCGGACTGCCTGTGACCTTAAAGCTCGCGGCACTCGCGGAACGGTGACCATCAGAGCGGAACACACACACACACACAAACACATCGCAAAGGTGGGGGCCAGGGAAAGCGGGGGAGCGCTGTCTGAAATTCACACGGTGCAAAGCCAAAGTGATACAGACACACATAAGGATGAACAGGAAGGTTAAAGATTGCTAACACAGTGTACGGTAAGTCCTTTAAAAGAGTGCGGGGGGGGGTCGGGGAAGAGAAGGAGTGGAGACAGTTTTAAGAAGCCAGACAACTTTTAATAAACCGGAGATAGACAGCTGTGAAGTTTAGTGCGCATTTAACATTACTGATCGGTTTTCCTTGGTTCTGAAAACTCTTGCTTCCATTTTTTTCACCCCCAATGAGCCGATGAAAATGCCCGGTCAGAAAAGGCAATTAACTAAAACTACATACGGCTACCTTGACTACCTACAATGACATGGCGACCCCACTACCACTGGACCCACGACTACAAAAGTATCGATTTTCGCCATGGCGACCAATTTTTTGTCGCAGAAAAACGTTGCTGCAGCCATACTGAGGCCGTGACTAGTTCCCAGAATGCGGAACTCCTCTCAACCATGAAGGAGACTCACCAGAGACCACCAGCGAACACGTGGTGATCATGAGGCAAGCACAGAGTCCCCTGCACTCACCTAAAAAGTCGCCTAAGTGGGACAGGCCCTTTACAGAGGCTGTGATACCGGCCTGCAGAGTCTGCTTCAGAGATCTGCTATGGCAACGAATCTGCAGGTTCTGGCCATACCAGTGCTCCAGAGTCCCAGCCGCAGGGAACAATTTCGACCTGCTGATCGAAAGTCCAGCCCCAGAAGTCCCAATGAGGTTGATCGGTCGTCTCAACCAGCCCAGGTGCCACATTTTCAGGGGGACTTCTGGGGGGGATTTCAAGTGCACTTATGTTATTTTGTCTGGATTAAAGGTGGTGCTGGACCATCTGTTGCTGGAAAATTGGTGCTGGACCCTTAATACTATATATCAGCACAATCAAGTGAAACTTAAGTACGATAGAGCAAGGGGAAAGAGTGCAGAATGTAGTTCTCTGCAAGATCAAGGACTAGTTGCTTTGACAAAGTCCAATTCTGCGATGGGGTGGAGGTTAATCGGATGGCACCTGAGCTTATGGATGAACCATTCATAAGCCTTATAACAGAGGGAAAGAAGCTGTCCTTAAGTTTGGTGTGTGCTTTCAAACTTCTGTACATTTTGCCTGAAGGGACAGGGAGACGAAGGAATGACTGGGGTTGGCCAGGTTTGATTATATTACTTGCTCTATCGAGGCAGCATGAAATGTCAACGGAGGAGAGTCTTGGCTGTGATGGACTGCATGTACAACTCTCTATAATTTCTTGCGGACATGGGGCTAGCTATTCCCAAACCAGGACAGGATGAAGCCTGGAGAGTAACAGGTGGATACAGATGTTGGGGGGGGGGGGGGGTATTGATGGGCAGGTGGTTGGACAATGGCTGGAGATGAAAAGGCACAAGTTGTGAGACAAATGGATTGAATTGTGTGAGACAAATGGATTCAATTGTGCAGCTGGAGGCAGGAATGTAAGTGGAGGGGGAGGGGGGGGGGGGGAGAAATAGATTTTTGAGTCCAGATGTTGCACAGGGGGGAAAGAAAGGTAAGGTGGGTCGATTGGTAGTTTTCTAAACTGGAGAATTCAATGTTCATACCATTGGGTTGTAAGCAGAATGAGGTACCATCCCTCCAGCTTTTTTGTGGCCTCAGTGGCTCAAAAGCTCCCCAAACTAAGCTGAGATGCAACCTGACAATACCTTTTCTCTGATGCTTCTCTCGAAGTTTGTAATGAAATCCATTTCATACCAACTAACTTCAGTGGTTTCCTGTTAGCTCTGTGTGTCATTGCATCACTTAATAGGAAACTCCTTCAGTGTTGGAATGCCTTTACCAGAAAGTCTGCAGCAGTTGAAGATGGTTCTGAAGACTTATTAGGCATGGAAATGGGCAGTAAATGCCGAGATTACGAGTAACATAGATTCTGAAAAAAATGAATAAATAGTTTAAAAATGCATGTAGGTTGATAAACCAGTTTGACATTTGTACGATAATTCAAACACATGATTTGTGAAGTATTCCCCCCATTCAATTGTGTTTCTTGTCCTAACTATCAATTAGTATTAAAAAGACATAATATCATGATCAGAACGAATGAAGATATTTTTGGCACTTTTCTCTTTAATTTTGACTTTTTTTGCTTTTCAATATATTTATTGAGTTGTGATAATGATACCAAATTTAAAAGGAACTTTAACTAATCACCATAAGATCTGTTCAAGATGATCATGCACTATGAAAGCTAAATCAATCAGTCTTGATATCACAATCATTAACAAGGCCATTAACTGCATTATGCTAGTGGGTCCTTCATGTTTCACTGTGACCAATTTACTGATCAACCCATAAATCTACTTATCTCTGTTTCCTCTCATTGACCAAAATTAATAATTATTGATATAATTAATGCATTTAATTAGAGTCCTTTCTGTAAGGGTGTTAGTCGGGTGTTTCAAAGCTAATCTCCATTTCCTGAACACCACCTCCTGCTAATTTGGATTGGTGTGCTATTTTGTTGAGTGCTTTTCACAACCCCTTAACATGTAAACAGGTTTTATAAAATCTGTTGATTATAAAAAGGTTTTAACATATTTCATAGAACTTTTCAGATATTTTTGGCAAAAATAGAAATTCTTTACAACTTTTGCTATTTGCTGCTAGTCACCCATGAAGAGTGTTCTCAACTCGTGTGGAATTCCTGAGGTGATTTTAACCTTCAGTGGGAAGGTCCTGCTGTTGGACAGGGCCTTCAAGGAGAGAGCAAAACGGTGTGCTAACAATGTTCCATTCTACTTGTTCAAATCACTGGATGTTTTCAAGATAGATTTAGCTCTTCGGGCTATCGGAATGAAAGGATATGGAGGAAACGGGGTACTGATTTTGGATGATTAGCCATGATCATATTGAATGGTGGTGCTGGCTCGAAGGGCTGAATTGCCTACTCCTGCACCTTGTTATGTTTCGAACTTCATTCTTTTCACACCTTACACTTCCTTATCTATGTATCTCCCTCTTCCCTGACATCAGTCTGAAGAAGGATCACAAGCCAAAACATCACCCAACTCTTTCACTCCAGAGGTGCTGCCTGTCCCACTGAGACATTCCAGCATCTGCAGTTCCTTCCTACACATTTCCATTCCCACGTAAGTGCTGATATAAACAGACAGTAATCTGTGCCACACTTTTTTTAGCTTGTAATCAGATCTAATTCTGATAATATTTCTGAATTCCATATTAATTCCAAATGTTGTAAAATAATCAGAAGTATTCAAATCATTAAAATGTTTCAGATTGCTAACAACTGCTGCCATTTCCTGCAATATCTGGAGATGTCTTTCTATGTTACACGTTTGTTTCATGTTAATCTGTCCTTATAACACTGTTGTTTATCCTTTTGATATATAAGATCAAAGGTTTAAATCTTTTGCCAGCAAGCATATCATGCACATTCATATTTGATGGTGGCAAAAGTGTTAGATGATGTCTGATCAAAACTGATGCCTTTCAGCTGAAGATTTCAACTCTGATAATACCTGAGGCAGAACTAAGGATTCAATGGCACTTAAAGAAAGGGAAAGATGGAGACCTGCATTTGGTGCATGTTTTTCATGACCTCAGGATATCTCAAAGTTCACAGCCAACGATGTTCTCGCTCTCTCGCTCTCTCTCACTCCTGTCTGACGTGCTGTCCTCTGGCCTTTGTCATCATTACCTCAGTTCCTGCATCGACAGTTTTTTGTGAAACTCCTCAATCTTCTAAGTAGAGGTGTTGATGGGCCTTCTTTATGATTGCATCAATGTGTTGGATCCAGGACAGATCTTCAGAGATATACACACCCAGGAATTTGAAGTTGTTGACTCTCCACCACCGACCTGTTGATGAAGCCAGGCTTGTCAGTCCTCTGTTTTCCACCTCTAAAATCAATAATAATTTGCTTGGTTTTACTGATGTTGCGAGCAAGGTTGTCAGCCTGGCAGCAGTCGGCCGATCTCCCTCCTATACTCCACATGGTTTCATCGATTAATTTAAAGATGGTGTTGGAAATGTGTCCAGTTCTACTGTCATGTGTATAGAGTGAGTAGAGCAGGGGACTGAGCACAGCCTTGAGGTGCTCCTGCACTGATGGTTATTGAGGTGGAAGTGTTGCTGCCAATTTATACTAAGTGTGGTTCTGTTGACGAGGAAGTAGAGGCTCCAGTTGCAGAAGGATGTTCCCTGAGCTTGGTAATAAGTTTGGGGGGGATGATGGTGTGCGATGTGGTCCATGAACAGTCTGACATGTGTTTTTATTGTCCAAGTGGTCAAGTACGGAGTGGAGAGCCAACAAGATCATGTGCGTTGGAAGGAACTGCAGATGCTGGATTGCACCGACGATACATACAAAATGCTGGAGTAATTCAGTGGACAGGGAGCATCACACGATCGAAGGAATGGGTGTCGTTTTGGGTCGAGACCCTTTTTTCTGTCTGAAGAAGGGTCTCTACCCGAAATGTCATACATTCCTTCTATCCACAGATGCTGCCTGTCCCGCTGAGTTACTCCAGCATTTTGTGTTGATAAACAAGATCATATCGTCTGTTGTTAAAGAAGGAACTGCAGATGCTGGAGAATCGAGGGTACACAAAAAGCTGGAGAAACTCAGCGGGTGCTGAGTTTCTCCAGCTTTTTGTGTACCCTCATATCGTCTGTTGACATGTGGTGACAGACGTCAAATTATAGTGGGTCCAGGTACTTGTTGAGGTAGGAGTTGACATGTGCCACAACCAGCCTTTATGACAAATCCTATTAGAGCTTTCTTAAATATTTTATCATATAAACATATATTTAATGCTAGCCTAATGCGGCTTGTAAAACTAAATTATACTTTTATCAAGGGATTATGGAATAGACTTTGAACTTGCTACTATGTTGTCGGGAATTTGTCTATGTGCAACTGACTATTTTAGATGACCCAGATATTTTAATTGGCCCAGTCATTTTAATTCAAAACAAAATCATATACTTTCTTATGTACATGTGACATTTTGGCCTCGCTTAACACAAAAAATAAAACTAGTTAAAGATGTACTTTATTTATTTTCCCTGACCCTGCTATCAATCTCACTGTGTCATCAATCATTGGAGCTTATTTTACAGCCAATTTATTTCTTTTTGTTTGCTCTGTAAATAATTTTGTTGAGCCAGGCTAATCCATGAATGAGTGACTTCAGCAATCCAAACTCTGCAAAAAATAAAATTAGTGTTGTACTTAAGCACAATTTCTCAGGATGATAGACTGAAAGATGACTACAATGTTACAAAGTTTTCTTTCATTAATGCCATCACACACTTGTGAAAGGTCAATTATTAGTTTTGTTTATTCCGGTGGAAACAGGCCCTTCGGCCCACTGAGTCCATGTTGACCATCGATCACCTGTTATCCCACTAGCATATCCTGTACAATAGGCACAATTTACACAAATCAATTGAAACCAATTTGTGTGCATGTGCACATACATGTGTCCATGAACATGTGTGCAAGGAAGTCTATATGTGTACAAGCATGAGTATATATTTATGTGCGTGATTGTGTGCGAGCAAAGAGTGGCAGAAGCAAAATTCGGTCCATTTGACTTCTATTTCTACTTGGTTTGCTGAATTTTAAATATACAGAAATTGTTGGATAAAAGATTCTATGGCTTCACAATGTTCCTTGAAATTAGATGCAAAAATAAATTCTTATTGAACAGCCAATATAGCAAGCACAACCATTACCATATAACCATATAACCATATAACAATTACAGCACGGAAACAGGCCCTCTCGGCCCTTCCAGTCCGTGCCAACCATTTGTTTTCCCCTAGTCCCATCTACCTGCACTCAGACCATACCCCTCCATTCCCTTCACGTCCATATACCTATCCACTTTACTCTTAAATGTTAAAATCGATCCTGCCTCCACCACTTCTGCTGGAAGCTGATTCCACACAGCCACCACCCTCTGAGTAAAGAAGTTCCCCCTCACGTTACCCCGAAACCTCTGTCCCTTAATTCTCATGTCATGCCCTCTTGTTTGAATCTTCCCTACCCTCAATGGGAAAAACGTATCCACGTCAACTCTGTCTATCCCTTTCATCATTTTAAAGACCTCAATCAAGTCCCCCCTTAACCTTCTGCGCTCCAAAGAATAAAGACCTAACTTGTTCAACCTTTCTCTGTAACATAGTTGCTGGAACCCTGGCAACATTCTAGTAAATCTCCTCTGTACTCTCTCTATTTTGTTGACATCCTTCCTATAACTAGGCGACCAAAATTGTACACAAACATGTAACAGTGGGGCTGTCACTGTCAAAGTGTAATTTCAAGGAACATTGTGAAGCCATAGAATCTTTTATCCAACAATTTCTGTATATTTAAAATTCAAAACCAATGATTTGACAATTGCTTTACAGATAAAAACCAGGCAGCATTAGGTGATGATAGCAGAATACAACCACTAATTGTACTGATGTTTGTCCATTTGTTTAAATTGCTGCAGTTTTCTTTTCAAAAGCCATGGTTTCTCCATTCAAGTAATCTAAGTACAACATTTAACAGCAGTTTTATGAGCCTATTTTTGTTCTCCTATTTTTGTTTATTCTCCTGATGCGAAAGAAATGTCATTCGTTAGTCAAAAAGAAATATTGTTGCCATGATGTACTGGTAATGGTTTACATAACTTAATATTTTTAATTATTTCCTAACACTAAAATATTTACATTTTTTTATTTTACATTTTCATCTGAAGATTATTTAAAATTAAATTAAATGCATTTGAACTATTTGTAACTTTCATTAGCCATCAGTATAGTTTGGGTTACGATCTGTTACCCTAGGTTGTTCACACAATGTCTTGTCGTTCCCTCTTGTTGGACACCTTTCAGATATTTAAGGGTGGCACGGTGGTGCAGTGGTAATGTTGCTGCCATGCAGCACTTGCAGCACCGGAAACCCAGGTTTGATTCCGACTACGAGTGCTGTCTGTACAGGGATTGTACATTCTCCTGTAAATTGCTCGTTCTAAGCCAGTCTAGTTTCAATCAAAAATCACTGAGTCAAGCACTTGCGCATCTAAACTTTATTTTGACAAAACACAATTACAGTTCCCACTACTGTACCTAACCACCGCGGGTTCGATCCTCGTATCTGCCTGATCAAGCCCTCTTGGCCTCGCTCTAACAGAGACACTCCAGAAGGTCACGCAGTTTTAAGTGCTCTCCCAGAAAATCGACACATGGCAGCGGGCCTTTATAGGTTCCTGGACCTCGAGGGACCGAACCACATGGGGATGGTCTCCCCACAATCCAATTACCGATATCGATCAACCCCATACATGACAGACATTTCCCTAACCCAATAATACAGTGGCTTATAAATTTTATTCAAACAGTGTTTCTCAGAGGAAACAAACATCACAACATTTGCCCTGATATGCAAGAAAACCAGACAAGGCTCAATACTTAATCCAATCAACATTCAGCAAAGTAAAGCTTTGCAACATTATTTACAATGAATATGTCTGGTTTGCATTCATCCAATACATTCTATGCATTTTGCACCTAATTGTCAGTTGCTGCAGGAAGAGAATGGGAAACCATTGTTTTCCTGCAGCTCTGATCTAGGCTCTAGACAAACTGGCACCATTCTGCAGCTTGTCCCATTTTTACAGAAAGCATTTTTAAATTGACCAAATGGTCCAAGAGCCCTGATGCCTTTACTCGATTTTAGGGCCCTGGCCTCCCCAATTTGACCAGGATTAACACTCCCAGTGACCGTGTTGGTTTTCTCCGAGATTTTTGATGTCCTCCCACACTCCAAAGACGTACAAGAATGTAGGTTAATTGGCTTGGTGGATAAGTAAATTGTCCCCAATGTGTGTAGGATAGTGTTTATGTGTGGGGATCACTTGTCGGTGCGGACTCCGAGGGCCGAAGGGCCTGTTTCCATAAGGTATCTCTAAACGAAACTACATATGGATGGTCATCTCAGCCAACCCTACATAAGTGAATGGTTTAATGTGGGTGAGCAGGCTTGTTTGGTGGCAAATTTAGGCAGTGCTTCAGATCCATAATGATTCAGCCGACTGAATTATTGGGCAAAATTGTAACAATAGACATTGGAGTTTGACGGTCTCAAGAACGACAACTGAAGTTTCAAACGGATCTTTATTCAAAAGTTCGGTTTTCAGTACACAGGTTCTCTAGACACATCTGGCCACATTGGTGGTCAGCTCTGAACTAACTGTGCGAAAGCAAAACTGTGCGAAAACAAGCAGCCCCTCCTGAGTTACATGACCGCAGCTTCTGAACACCGGGTTCGATACCTGCATGCGCCAGTAGGCGCCGCTACATGGCCCCCCCAGAATCCGCGGTTCGGAAACGCACGGGCGAGCGTAAAAGTAGGGACTGGCAAAACAGAACCAGACAGACGCAAAAAATGTGAATGAGGGATGGTGTAACAAAGGGGACCGGAGAAACATGACCAGGGGTAACAGGTGCAGAGGGTGGTAAAACAGCCGGTGGACGTCCTCTATGCCTCGGAGTAGCTGTCACTGGGCTATCCTCGTCGACGTGTGCTGGCTTAAGGCGGCTCATGGAGACAAACTCCTCCTTTGCCACCCATGTCCAACGTAAACATCAAGGCACCAGTACTCAGCCCCTCCACGGAGCCTCGTACACCTGCTGCAACGGCGAGTGGTGAGCATCTCTACGGAGAAAAACGTAAGCACAATCCCGCAACATAGTAGGCACATGCACCGCAGACAAACCATGCCGGGAAGTGGGAACCGGTACCAAAGCGCGTGCCCGCTCGCGAAGGACAGCTAACAACGCCGAAGCCGGGACTTCTGGATCCCGGGGGATGCGCAGGGACGTCGTTGGGATAGACCGGAATTTGATTATACCCGCGAATAAGGTCAAACTTCGAGAAGAAGATTGTGCCTTCCAGTTGGGCCGAGAAATCCTGGATGTTTGAGACTGGGTATCGATCGGCTGTGGTTACCGTGTTCAAACGCCTGTAATCACCCTAATGTCTCCAACCCCCGGACGCTTTGGGCACCATGTGTAGTGGGGAAGCCCAAGGGCTATCCGACAGCCAAACAATCCCCATGACCTCCATAAGCTGGAACGCGTCTCGTGCGATGTGCAGTTTATCGGGCGGGAGACGGCAGCGCAGGCGTGTACCGGTGGGCGCTCATTGGGAATGTGGTGGACCCTCGGTGGGAATGTGGTGGACCACTCCGTGACGGGGCACGGCCCCGTTGAACCAGGGTGTGAGCAACCCTGGGAAGTCAGCGAGCAGGGCTGCGAAAGGTTGCTGGATCTCAGCTACCTCGTCGAGTTGCTGTAGGGACGTGAACGGTACGCGCGGCTTGGCAGAGCACAGGTCCGACACAGGGATCATGCGTTCACCTCGCACATCGACTAGCAGGGAGAACGCATGCAAGAAATCGGCCCCCAGGATCGGTTAGGCGATAAACTTTCACCTGTACTGGCGGGAGTCGAAATTTAAGGCCATGGTTCGCATACCGTAAGTGCGAATGTCGCTCCCGTTAACAGTCGAGAGGACAGGTCCTATATTACCAGCGTGAATATCTCCGGCGCTCGGAGGCAGGATGCTGGCATGGGCACCGGAGTCCACCAGGAAACGGTGGCCTTAATGGCGATCGCGGGCGTAGAGGCGTTGGTTTGGGCCAATCGCATTCGCCTCTATGGATGATCGGCCGAGGCATTTCCTGGGTACGAGCAGGGGCTCCGACATCTTCAGGCCTCGGGTCCATGTCGTTGATGGTAGCCGCAGCGATTCGTCTTCAATGCTGGGCTGGGCTTCTTCTTCCTCCCGATGTCGGTTCGGTGGCACCTGCTGTGTGACATGGGCGCGGGCGAAAGCAAACATGTCCTGCCGTCTATGTGCCCACAATTCATCAGCTCTCTCCGCGAGTTGTTGGTGGTCGCTGAAATCGGCTCCGGCGAGCATTAGTTGGACTTTGTCAGGCATCTGCTCCAGGAAGGCCTGATCGAAAAGCAAACATGCGCGGTGCCCGTCCATCAGGGCTAACATCTTCGCCATGATGGTGGATGGCCGTCGATCGCCGACACAGTCCATGTGCAGCAGCTTCGTTACCCAGTTTCTGCAGCTGAGACCATAAGCGTGGAGCAGCAGGGCCTTCAGCCCTTCGTATTTGGCGATGGACGGCTGGTCCCTGATGTAGGGCAACAGCCTCGAGGCACAACCTGCGGCAATGTCCCCACCACATGGAAATACATTGTGTCATCCGCTACGATGCGATGGAGGTGAAACTGTGCCTCAACGTGGGCGAACCACACCTGAGGTTGGTCAGACCAAAACGATGGCAATTTGAAGGCCGATGTGTCATGCTGCGTGCTGGCTGATTCTGCGGGAACGTCGTCTTCCTGCATAATTCTCTTGTCTAACAACGGCTAGACAGGTCGGGGTCACCAATTTGACGGTCTCAAGAACGACAACCGAAGTTTCAAACAGATCTTTATTCAAAAGTTCGGTTTTCAGTACACAGGTTCTCTAGACACGTCTGGCCACATCGGTGGTCAGCGCTGAACTAACTGCGCAAAAACAAAACCGCGCAAAAACAAGCAGCCCCTCCCTAGTCACGTGACCGCGGCTTCCAAACGCCGGGTTCGATACCTGCATGCGCCAGTAGGCACCACTACAGGAGCTCAGATAAATCCAAGATGACCACTCTTGTTGCCTCTTGATGCTGCTTGAGCATTTGGGCTCCTCCTGCAGTTTATATTTTGCTCCAGGTTTTCAAGGTCTGCCTCTTCCCATTCAATCCAACCAAAGTTGAGAGCTCCCAGATTGAACATTGTTACTGTAACTTTAATTTTGAAGGAAAACGTCTTGGTGTATGTCGAGTTCTAATTATCTTGAGAATCTTGGAAGTACTTAACTAATTAAAATATAACTGTTATTCAATGTTCATTGGAACATGATTTGAATGCAAAACACTTTATTTCATTGACCTAGAATTTGTAATTATATCATTTATTTTTAAGACCTGAGCAAACTAATTTTGCATTAATCACGATAATAATTTCAGGAGAGATGTGCTTTAATCCTTCTAAAGCTTGCCCAGATTATCTTTGCTCACAGCCGATAAATAATTAATGCTATTAAAATTGAAATAGCTATTTTGTGATGTGATGCATGTTCAAAGTCTGCATAAAGACAAGTTTGTTAATTTGAGATAATATATATTAAAGAAATGAAAATTGAAATGGCTGAATCATTTACAATTAAAATGTATGACATAGATGTTCAGAAATTATTGATGAAATAATTGGTTCAACACTTTTGGGGAGGAAGGACATTTGGAACCTAGAAGCCATATTGGAATGTATCTTTTGAATATTTCTGTCCTTTTCTTCTTCTCATCTCAAATATTTAGTTGACTTTTATGTCAGAAATTATTCTTGTGGATGCATTTTGCATTCCCAATGAACTGGACTGGACACTGGGCTATTCATCATGTGAAGAGATGCAGGCATTGACCAGGAAACCTACACTACACAAGCCAGTAGAATCCATCATGTACTGGCACACGATCTTGTCGCTTGCAAATACATTTTTTAAAATCATTTTTCCTCAAGGTTAAAACAACAAAGATACTTATGTTGCATTGACCCTTAATGTGGAATTTTTATTTGAAATATGCTTGGCAAAATGCCATATTATTATCGCTTAAGTGGCTGTCCCACTTGGACGACCTAATCCGCGAGTTCTGGCGAGTTTGCCCTCGACTCATACTCGCAGCATAGTCAACATGAAGTTGTAGGAGGTCTTTGTAACTCTCCTTCATGCTCGAGAGTAGTCCCCGTGTACTCGAGGCCTCACCTAGGTCACAGCGTATTTTTCAACATTTTGAAAAATGCCCGCGAGTAAAAAAAGGTCGCCATGGAAAGAAAATCTATACTTTTTTACTTGTAAGTTTAGTTGTAGTAGGTCGTAGTAGATCGGCATGTTAGTCGTAGGTAATTGAGGGTAGTCGAATGTAGTCATAGATAGTCTTCATCATAGCTGAAGGGAGGGCGATGGAGATCGAAGGCGGTTGTCTTCACTCTCCACTATTCGGTGTCCAATTTTCCAGAAGCTAGTCGTAGCTAGTCAAAGCTAGTCTTCAACATGGTCAAAGGAGGTCTTCTACATAGTCGAAGGAGGTCTTCGACATGATATCCTCCTAAACTCTTCTAAACTCGCCAATTAGGTCGCCCAAGTGGGACAGCCCCTTTATTGATTTTACACTCCAGAGGGCCTTGAGTAGTTTTCCATCATCCAACATAGCCAGCAGTCATTTCAATGAAATAGTTGATAATCAACATTGAAAACATGTTGATGTACTGTATATTTAATAATCCTCTATTTTCCAATGACTGTTTTCATTTATAGAACATAATTGTCAGTTTTGTCAATGCCAATTGTGATAAACACTGCTGTGAAAATGACACAGAAGATCAGGAAGCAACTTGCCATATCAATCAACCTTAATTTTCTGGACACAGTGTTGGATTGAAAGAAGTGAGTGGTTCATTTCTATCATTGCAAGATGTTACTGAGGATGTTTTCAAATATATTTTGTTTGACAAACATTTGATAGTGAAGCAAAACACTTGACCAGGCCAAGTGTGTCCATGGATTGGACAGACAACTGTCTCATTTGGCATTCTCCCTTTTGATTCTTCTTTGAGCCAACCAGTGTCAAGTTAATGAAGGCATTGGGTTCACCTGAGACCCTACTAAACATTATCACCCACTTTGATCCAAGCTGGATATTTATAATCATTCTTTGTCATAATTTTATTTTGCAAGATATCAATCTGTAGTACTGTGAGCAAATTTTGGCCCCATATCTGAGGAAGGGTGTGCTGGCTCTGGAGAGGGTCCAGAGGAGGTTTATAAGAATTATTCCAGGAATGAGTGCATTAGCATATGATGAGTGTTTGACAGCACTGGGCCACTACTCACTGGAGTTTAGAAGGTTGAGGGGGGACCTCATTGAAACTTACAGATAATGAAAGGCATAGATAGAGTGGATAAGAAAAGAATGCTTCCACTGTTGGGAGAGTCTTGGACCTAGACTCGGTCTAGAGTCTGTTCTAGAGATCATAGCCTCAGAATTAAAGGGTGACCTTTTAGAAAGGAGGTGAGGAGGAACTTCGTTAGTCAACGGATAGTCAATCTATGGAACTCATTGCCTCAGAGGGCTGTGGAGGCCATGTCAGTGGATATTTTTAAGGCAGAGATAGACAAAACCTTGATTAGAACGGGTCAAGGGTTATGTGGAGAAGGCATGAAAATGGGATTAGGAGGCAGAGATCAGCCATGATTGAATGGCGGAGTATACTTGATGGGTCAAATGGCCTAATTCTACTTCTATAACTTGTGAACATGTGCACATTCTGTTCATTTTGTTGAACCGTTATCAGAACTTTTTGCTTTCCATATAGAGTAGCTTGGTGAAATTGACAAATAATATAAAGCGTGTCCCAGATAAGCCAGCTGTTAATTGTCCAGCTAAATTTTGCATTCTGGCTCCCAAGTTCTGCACATAGGTATTATTGAGACATTCAAAACAAACCCTTTTCATGTTCTTCACTGTGGTAGCTTATGAGTGCTTAATTTCACTGTTCATTGAAGCATCTTCTCCTGTTTTGGTTCAATTTCATATTCTTCTGTTTCTCATCATCAGTCCACATTTGGTTTTTCATGAAACTATTGTGCGCTCCATTGTGTCCGTTCATAATTAGTTTATGGGAGAGGGAAATGTCCATTGCTTTGGTCCTAAGTAATGCAATGATCCTCTTCACAGACTGAAGTACTGGAAGAAATACTTGTTTTCACACTATACCTTTTAGGGGTCTTAATTCATAGCCCTGCAGCTCTTACAGTTTCTTTGTGAGATATTTTCACTTATTTTACCACAATACATATATAGGTGTTGATCACATTTTGTCTATAATCTTAACAGTGATCTTTAATTATCCACGCATTATTCTTAATATCCCATTTTTAGCAAATCAACACAAAGCTTATCTTGAAAGCAGCCACTGATAATTATTGCCTATGGAATGCTACCCCATTATATTTTGTCCCAGCAACTGACAGAATTAACATTGGTAACCAAATATTTTATGTGTGTTGTGGTAGTATCCAATAATTATATCTAGCCAAAAAAACTTAATTTGTTTTCTACAATCATCTGAAAGAAAATGACAACTTATTTTGCAATTTCTATAAGATGGAGTGATTTTTAATGGAAAGCCAATACCTATTTAACCTTCCTGATTTATTTTAAATAATAGCTATTTACAATCATGGGATTCATGGAACATACAGCTAGTAAAGTGGTGAACTAGTTGGTAGGATGGATTGTTGGGGAGTTCAGGAGATTCTAGTTGTAACTAAATTGTTCTCTTCTATCATTTAAAATTGTCACCTTCAGTTGCTCAAGTTCAACTTCAGAGTGTGAGGGTTTGGTGCAGCAAGCAGGTATAGTCTTTAGACTTTAGAGTTTGTAGATACAGCATGGAGATGGGCCCTTTGGCCCACTGAGTCCAAGCTGACCAGCTATCTCCCCATACGCTAGCACCATCCTACAGACTGGGGGCAATTTACAGTTTTGCCAAAGCCAATTAACCTACAACCCTGTATATCATTGGAGTGTGGGAGGAAACTGGAGGACCCGGAGAAAACCCATGTGGTCACAGGGAGAATTGTACAGACAGTGCCCGTGGTCAGGATCGAACCTGGTTCTCTGGTGCTGTAAGGCAGCAACTCTACCACTGTGCCCCTCAAGTCATTGTGCTTCAAAATGAGGTTCAGAAAGGAAGTAAAACCCTGCAATTGTGGAACAAGGGTTGATATGAAAAATCGTGAAATGTTTGGCTGAAGCTCATCTTCAACAGAAACGCCTCCTGTGTAATTTCAGTGTCTTTTATGCAGGTAGCAGAGTATATTTCCAAGCTCGTGTGACAAATTTGTTTGCTTTTATTGCACAAATGTAGACTCGGGGATCTGCTGATGCTGGTTTACAGAAAAAGGACAAAGTATTGGAATTGCCCAACAAATCAGGCAGCATCCCTGGAGACCATGGATAGGTGATGTTTTGTGTCTGGACCCTACTTAACTCAAGCACTGAAGAAGAGACTCGACCCGAAATGTCACCTATCCGTGTTCTCCAGGGATGCTGCCTGAGCTAATGAGTTTCTCCAACACATTGTGGCCATAGGGAGTTAATTTGGACATCATTAAATGAAGACCTTGGATGGTCTACAACCATAGATTACTTTCTTTATGATAACGCATCATATCAGAATCAATTTATTGGCCAAGTATGCACACGTACAAAGATTTTAACTTGGTGCTTTGCTCCTACATTGGTAAAAACACAATATACAGCAGACAATAAAAAAACATTATAATTAAAAAATGTAAAAATAATGTTCAAGAGTGTAGAATGTAGGTGACTTTCACAAGTAATTTCATGTGAGAATCTATTGCTTAATTTAATAATTCATATTGAATTATTGCTGAGACTGAAAGCAATTGCTGCTTCAAACAAATGCCTGAAATAAACCTGAGCATTACTGGCGAGGGCAGCATTCATTACCAATAACCAGCTGGCTGGTTAACTGGGCCATTTGAAAGGCATTTAAGAGTTAAGTAAATGAGTAAGTTTGGAGTTGAATATATGTAAGATCTGGTGGGGATGCCAGATTTTCTCCATGAAGGAGTTTGCAGTCATCATTACTTGAACTAGTTGGTATTCAGATTATTAATCTGAATTCAAATTCAACATTTGCCGCTGGTTAGTTTTGAACTCTGAACTCTGGACGTTTAGCCCATAGCTCCCAATTACTAGTTTGTCACTCAGCCATTGTACTGCCACTATGGGTGAAATGGAAAAGATATACAGACATATGATCATGTTTAACTACATTTAAGAAGAGAGAGGTGGCTACAGATTAAATTATCACTTTTACTCCAACTAAATTTAGGTTACATTAACCTAAAACACTAGTGGGGACATAACTTTTATTGCTGACAAGAAAACGGATACTCCCTGACTTTTGCAATGGGTGACTTGTGTAAACTCACACTTTCGTAAACAATTTAGTACTCCGTCCCTAGTGCTGTCAAGGCAGTTACTAATTTTTACAACTGTGATCACCCAAGTTTACTTCAAAAATAAGCCGGAAATGGCAGTGGTGTTTACACTGAGGCCCTTTTTTCACTGAGAGTGGTGGGCATAGGGAACGAGCTGCCAGAAGAGGTAGTTGAGGCAGATATTATAACAATATTTAAAAGACATTTGGGCAGGTACATGGATAGGATAGGTTTTGATGGAAATAGGCCAAATGGAGGGATGAGTGTAGATGGTACATAGAAACATAGAAAATAGGACCATTCGGCCCTTCGAGCCAGCACCGCCATTCATTGTGATCATGGCTGATTGTCCCAAATCAATAACCTGTGCCTGCCTTCACCCCATATCCCTTGATTCCACTAGCCCCGAGAGCTCTATCTAACTCTCTCTTAAATCCATCCAGTGACTTGGCCTCCACTGCCCTCTGTGGCAGGGAATTCCACAAATTCACAACTCTCTGGGTGTAAAAGTTTTTTTAGTCTTAAATGGCTTCCCCTTTATTCCAAGACTGTGGCCCCTGGTTCTGGACTCGCCTAACATTGGGAACATTTTTCCTGCACCTAGCTTGTCCAGTCCTTTTATAATTTGATATGTTTCTATAAGATATCCCCGCATCCTTCTAAACTCCAGTGAATACAAGCATAGTCTTTTCAACCTTTCCTCATATGACAGTCCCGCCATCCCAGGGATCAATCTCGTGAACCTATGCTGCACTGCCTCAATCACAAGGATATCCTTCCTCAAAATTTGGAGACCAAAAATGTACACAATAATCCATATGTAGTCTCACCAGAGCTCTGTACAACTGCAGAAGAACCTCTCTATTCCTATACTGAAATCCTCTTGTTATGAAGGCCAACATTCCATTCGCTTTCTTCACTGCCTGCGGTACCTGCACGCCAACTTTCAGTGACTGGTGTACAAGGACGCCCAGATCTCACTGCACATCCCCCTTACCTAACCTAACCCCATTGAGATAATAATCTGCCCCCTTGTTTTTGCCGCCAATGTGGATTACCTCACATTTATCTATATTATACTGCATCTGCCACGCATCTGCCCACTCAGTCAACCTGTCCAGGTCACCCTGCAACCTCCTAACATCCTCGTCATAGTTCACACTGCCACCCAGCTTTGCATCATCCGCAAACTTGCTAGTGTTGCTCCTAATTCCCTCTTCCAAATCGTTAATATATATGGTAAAAAGTTGCGGCCCCAACACCGAGCCTCACCACTGCCTTCTATTCTGAAAACGACCCGTTCACACCTACTCTTTGCTTCCTGTCTGCCAACCAATTTTATATCCATGTCAACACCCTACCCCCAATACCATGTGCTCTAATTTTAGTCACCAGTCTCCCGTGGGACCTTATCAAAGGCTTTCTGAAAGTCTAGATACACTACCTCCACTGGCAACCCTTCATCCATTTTACTTGCCACATCCTCAAAAAATTCCTGAAGATTAGTCAAACATGATTTCCCTTTCATAAATCCATGTTGACTTGGACTAATCCTTTTACTGTTATCCAAATGCCCCATTATTACCTCTTTAATAATTGACTCCAGCATCTTTCCCACCACCGGTCAGGCTAACTGATCTGTAATTCCCCGTTTTCTTTCTCGCTCCTTTCTTGAAAAGTGGGATAACATTAGCTATCCTCCAATCCACAGATACTGATCCTAAACCTATTGAACATTGGAAAATGATCACCAATGCGTCCACTATTTCTAGAGCCACCTCCCTGAGGACCCTGGGATGCAGACCATCAGGTCCAAGGGATTTATAATCCTTCAGTCCCATTAGCCTACCCAATACTATTTCTCACCTAATGAAAATGTATTTCAGTTCCTCTACCCCCTTAGGACATCTGTCCTCCAGTACATCTGGGAGATTGTTTGTCTTCCTTAGTTAAGTAAGTAAGTTTTATTTATATAGCACATTTTAAATCAACTCGCGTTGAAACTAAAGTGCTTTACATAAAATAAATAATACGTTTCCGTACATCCATAGAAAAAGATTAAAAAAGTAAAAATTGACACAACACATTATAGAATTCAACACAAACATCCCCCCACAACAGAATAAAACATTTTCACTGTGGGGAAATGCACCAGAAAGTTTAGTCCTCTTCCACTGTGACCACCCGATGTCGGGTCCCATTTGTGGCCTTGCAGCCAGTCCGATGTTTTCAGGCCATCTTGCCATGAAGCTGGAACTCCGGCATCAGGTGAACATTCCTCAGTGGCTTGGAAAGTCTGGAGCCCAGCCTTCTCCCCGGAAACCGCAGCACCCGAAGTCCTCAGGCCGCGCCGTTGGAGCTCCGAGCCCGGCGATCTCGATCCCAGGCTCAGCGGTGTTCCAAATTCAGCGACAGATCCGAAGTACCTGTTCAACTCTTCTGCCATTTCCTTGTTACCCATAATAATTTGTCTCTGCCTTCAAGGGACCCATGTCTGCCTTCAAGGGACCCACATTTGACTTTGCTGCTCTTTTTCACTTAACATATCTAAAGAAGCTTTTACTGTCCTTCTTTATATTCCTGGCCAGCTTCCCTCCGTACTTCATCTTTTCAGCCCGTTTTAGAAACATAGAAACATAGAAAATAGGTGCAGGAGGAGGCCATTCGGCCCTTCAAACCAGCACCGCCATTCATTGTGATCATGGCTGAACATCCCCTATCAATAATAATTTTGTTTCCTTCTGTTGTCCTATGAAAGTTTCCCAATCCTCTAGCTTCCGGCTACTCTTTGCTGTGTTATACATCTTTTCTTTTAGTTCTATTCTTTCCCTAACTTGTCTTGTCAGACACGGTTGCCTCCTACTCCCTTTAGAATCTTTCTTCCTTTTTGAAATGAACTGATCCTGCGTCTTCCGGATTATGCCCAGAAATTCCTGCCATTGCTGTTCCACCGTCATTCCTACTAGGATTCCTTTCCAATCTACCTTGGCCAGCTCCTCTCTCATGCCTTCATAGTCCCTTTGTTCAACTGCATCACTGCCACTTCCGATTTAACCTTCTCCTTCCCAAATTGCAGATTAAAACTAATCATATTATGATCACTAACTCCAAACGGTTCCTTTACCTCGAGTTCTTTTATCATATCTGGTTCATTGGACAACACTAAATCCAGAATTGCCTTTTCTCTGGTTGGTTCCATTATAAGCTGCTCTAAGAATCCATCTTGGAGGCACTCTACAAACTCTCTTTCTTAGGGTCCTATACCAACCTCATTTTCCCAGTGTACCTGCATATTGAAATCCCCCATCACCGCAGTGTTACATGCCAGTTTTAACTCCTGCTGCAACTTACACCCTACATCCGGGCTACTATTTGGGGGTCTGTAGATTACACCAATTAAGTCTTCTTGCCTTTACAATTCCTCAACTCAATCCACAGTGACTCTACCTCGTCAGTCCCTATGTCTTCCCTTGCAAAGGACTGAATTCCATCCCTCAGCAGCAGAGCTACCCCCCCTCTTCTGCCCACCTGCCTGTCCTTTCTATAGGATGTATAACCCTGAATATTAAGTTCCCAGGCCCGATCCTGGCCACGATAGAACCAAACACAGCGTCGCGTGTTATTGGGACTTTGTTGGAAGTACATCTTGCGTGATCAGATAATAAGGTTGCAATTAGGCTGGTTAAGCCGGAGACATTGGCCAGGTGGAGGGTTATAATCAACGCTGAGAGAATAGAATTTGCGGTGAGGGTAGAGAGTGTCTTTGATCTTCCCAGAGTTTATAGGGAGATAATTTTGTCTCATCCCGGACTGAGTGCCTGGTAACCATCCTGACAACACAGAAGATGGATTTGTAATATTTTGTAATACATCATCTGCATATAGAGAAATTTTATTAACTGTATTTTTAGTATTATACCCATATATCACTGGATGAGCTCGAATTCTTTCTGCTAGTGGTTCTATAACAAGGGCGAATAGTAACGGTGATAACTGGCATCCTTGTCAACAACCTTTAGATAAATATATTTTTTTTAATAACATTTGATTGTCATTATTCTGGCTGTTGGATTGGTATATAAAAGCTTAACCCATGTACAATGGTGGAGTTGACTTGATGGGCCAAATGGCCTAATTCTGCTCTTATAAACCTATGAATGTAAATTTGGATTGACCTTGGTTGTAATCTTCCTATTAACAGTAAATATTCATTAGACTAGCTAACACTCACAACATAAGAAATATCACTGAATATCTATACCTTATCAGTCTCTCATTTAAATGTACTGAGTCTGGAACTTTCATGGGTGGAGAATTCAGAAGATTCTCTACACTCTTGAGTGAGGACATTTCTTTTCATCCGAGTTCTGAATGGCCAACCTCTTATTCTGACAATGTGACTCCTGGTTCTAAGCATCGGAAGTGGGGGGTATGTGAGAATTTGATATCTTGCAATGAGACCACTTGCTACATTTCTCCTGCTGCCGCATATTAATTGGGTGAGGATTGGGTGAGTAATTCCTTTTGCCCATTTGGGTTACTGGAATCTGGTCAAACTATGTTTAATTGTATCCTTTCTATGTTCCCTTAATAGTCTAATTTGGCGGTCTGAAGAACGACAACTGGGGTTTCCAACAGATCTTTATTCAGAAGTTCGGATTCCAGTATACAGGTTCTCTAGACACGTCAGGTCACAACGGTGGCTGAACTAACACTCAAAAGCAAAAACCGCGCAAAACAAGCAGCCTCTCCAGAGTCACGTGACCATGGCTTCTGAACGGCGGGTTCGATCTCTGCGTACGCCAGCAGGCGCCGCTACATGCCCCCCCCCCAGAATCCGTAGTACGGAAACGCACGGGTAAACGGATGGTTCGACCGGAACACGTAGTCCAAAATCGCAGGGTGAGCGTAACTGTAGGGACCAGCAGAACAGGACCAGAGGGACGCAAAAAATACGAACAAGGGACGGGCGTAACAAAGGGGACTGGAGAAACATGACCGGGGGTAACAAGTGCAGAGGGCAGTAAAACGGCTGGCGGATGTCGGCGAGCAGGGCTGCGAAAGGTTGCTGGATCTCAGCTACCTCCTTGAATTGCTGTAGGGGTGTTGACGGATTACGCGGCTTGGCAGGGCATAGGACCGACACGGGGACCATGCGTCTGCCTCGCACATCGACTAACAAGGAGAACGCGCACAGAAATCGGCCCTCAGGATCGGTTGGGCGACGTCAGCAACGATAAACTTCCATCTGTACTGGCGGGAGTCGAAATTTAGGTTCGCGGTCCGCGTACCGTAAGTGCAAATATCGCTCCCGTTAACATCCAAGAGGACGGGTCCTACCTTACCGGCGCGAATATCTTGGGCGCGAATATCTTGGGCGCTCAGAGGCATGATACTGGCATGGGCACCGAAGTCCACCAGGAAACAGTGGCCAGAATGGAAATTGCGGATGTAGAGGCATTCGTTTGGGCCGATCGCGTTCATCACTATGGATGATCGGCCGGGGCGTTTCCCAGATACAAGTAGGGGCTCCGACATCTTCGGGCTTCGGGTCTGTATCGTTGGTGGTAGTAGCACCATCTGCGTTGACTGTAGACCACTGGCCGCGGCGATTCTTCTTCAACGCTGGGCTGGGCTTCTTCTTCCTCCACTCGATGTCGGCTCAGCTGCACCCACTGTGTGACCAGGGGGTGGGCGAAAGCAAACACGTCCCGCCCCCTGTGTGCACACTGTTCATCAGCTCTCTCCGCAAGTTGTTGCGGGTCGCTGAAATCAGCTCCGGCGAGCGTTAGCTGGACTTCGTCAGGCATCTGCTCCAGGAACGCATGTTCGAAAAGCAGACATGAGCGGTGCCCATTCATCAGGGCTAACATCTTCGCCATGATGTTTGATGGGCGCCAATCGCCGACACAGTCCATGTGCAGCAGCTTCGCTGCTCTGTCTCTGCGGCTGAGACTATAAGCGTGGAGCAGCAGGGCCTTCAGCCCTTCGTATATGGCAATGGAAGGCGGGTCCCTAATGTAGGGCATCAACCTCGAGGCACAGTCCTACGGCAATGCCCCCACCACATGGAAATACATTGTGTCGTCCACCACAATGTGATGGAGGTGGAACTGTGCCTCAACATGGCCGAACCACACCTGAGGTTGATCAGGCCAAAAGCCTAGCAGTTTGAAGGCCGGTGAGTCCTGCCTCGTGCTGGCCGATTCTGCGGGAACACTCTCTTCCTGCATAATTCTTCTTGTCTAATGACGGCTAGACAGGCCGGGGCCACCAATTTGGCGGTCTGAAGAATGACAACTGGGGTTTCCAACAGATGTTTATTCAGAAGTTCGGTTTCCAGTATACAGGTTCTCTAGACACGTCTGGTCACAACGGTGGCCGGCGCTGAACTAACGGGCGAAAGCAAAAACCGCGTGAAACAAGCAGCCCCTCCCGGGTCATGTGACCGTGCCATCCGAACGCCAGTTTCGATCTCTGCGTACGTCAGCAGGCGCCGCTACACTAAAACCTAATTCTAAAAGTCATGATATGAGACTGCTTAGCCTTGTTTACTGATGATAATAAATGTCACCTCTATGATGGCCTCCTCTAGACCAATTGTTTGGTATTTTAAAATGCATTTCCTTTTCACTAGTCCTTTGTCATGGTGCATTGATACAAAAGGTTATATTTGATTCCAGCTCTTAATACTTGGAACAACATTTGTCAGGGCAGATACATTTTTCCATGTGGCTTCTTCTAGATCAGATTTAGTTTTTGGATTGAGAGATACAGCCACTGAGTCCATGCCAACCAACGATCATGCCTAAAGTAGTTTTATTCTACCCACCAGGGACAATTTGCCAATCAACCTACAAGTCTTTAGAATGTGGGAGGATATTGGAGCACCCGGAGAAAACCCACGCGGTCACATGGAGAATGTACAATCTCTGTATAGACAGCACCCATAGTCAGGATTGAACCTGGGTTTCTGGCGCAGTAAGGAAGCAACTCTAACGCTGTACCAACCTCAGATGTTAGAACAGAGGCCTTAAAAGATTCTGTTGACTTCTAAAAATAACTTGGGATTTTTCACTGTGTTCTGGTAAACGTTTATCTCCTAAACATATGAGTTGACTATATATTTGTTTAATTGCCATGTTTTTGCCATTAGCACAAAATTACACTCAATGCACAAATTGACTGATAAAGCTCTTTAGATTATCAAGAGGTTATAAAAGGCACTCATCAAATGCAAGGCGCATTCACAAACTATTTTTAGAAATATTCTCCTGATAGTTGTTTATAATTTATAAATTCAACTATGCAAGATTAGAGTCAATATAAATAACCTAGCAACATTTGTATACAATCTATTTCATTTGGAGCCAGAAACAATGCAAACAAATCAGAAAGGCATACAAA
The DNA here is from genome assembly GCA_035221665.1 of Okamejei kenojei. Taxonomy (NCBI): domain Eukaryota; kingdom Metazoa; phylum Chordata; class Chondrichthyes; order Rajiformes; family Rajidae; genus Okamejei; species Okamejei kenojei. Next base: position 52,713,476 of record CM069136.1, read on the forward strand.
AAAAGATCAATGTCAGGTTTAATTTATCTTCAGTTCTTCATCTTCAGTTATAAAATAGATGAATGAAGTCATTGCTAATTGTTTCAGTGAGTTCACGTTTGAGCATTAAGGGGTTCAAGCAGGCAGGGATGAGATTAATCAATAACTCATCATGGTCACAGTCAAGTATGTTAATGTGCAGGTGTGAGAGTGTCCGGAAGTGGAAACTGTGTTGCCAAGCAAGTTAAAGGTCTAAGATGGACACAAAAAGCTGGAGTTACTCAGCCGGTCAGACAGCATCTCTGGACAAAAGGAGTAGGTGAGGTTTTGGGTCAAGACCCATCTTTTGTGTCTATCTTTGGTTGAAACCATCATCTGCAGTTCCTTCCTTCACTAGTCCAATAGAATAGTTTGTCGTGCCTTTCCTCCCATTGACATCAAGCTGCATAATCTGTCATTCCCATTAGTTCCCCCTCTCCATTCTTACTTAATATATTTGTTGTGTTTAAGTCTCTGGAACACACTGGAATGCAAGGAATCCTTGAAGAAGACTGCCAGTGTATCCATTGTTTCCATATCTAGCACTTTCTAGATTTTGGAATGCACGTCATTAATTCAGAAGAGTCATTGCTTTTAGTCCCAATCATTTTCCAATACAATTTATTTTGCCCAAAAGTAATTTATTTATTCATCTCAACCAGTACGTGTTCATTGTTCTCCATTTCCAAGATAGACACAAAATTGTTATATAATTTTTAGCTTTTCTCTTTCACTAATACCATCAAGTCTATAGGAATTCTAATTAATTTTACCTAATCTTTTCCTTTTTACTTCTCTACAAAATATCTTGCTGACTGTTTTCATGTGTTCTTGCTCAATTTACTTTCTTGTTCTACTTGGTGCTCTTGCTGAATTCTGAAAAATTCCCAAACTGCCCTTTTGGCAATATTGTAATCCCTATTTTGATCTGAAAAATAATTGCTATGCACAACTGGAGCACTTTTCCTAGTCAGTGTGCCTTTGATTAATATATATTTGTTGTAATCTATGTCTTAATGATTTAAATGTTCATCATTCATTTACTATTTTAGTCTAGCTTCCCGATTTACCTCGGCTAACTGCAGCAGTAGAGTGGAGCAGCAGTGGAGGTGCTGCCTTACAGCGCCAGAATCTCTGGTTCAATCCTGACTACAGGTGCTGTCTGTGCAGAGTTTGCATGTTCCCCTGTGACCATGTGGGTTTTCTCCGCATGCTCCGGTTTCTTCCCACTTTCCAAAGAAGTGCAGGTGTGTAGGTTAATTGGCTTCTGTAAATTGTCGCTAGTGTATATGATAGAACTAGTGATTGCTGCTCAGTGTGGACTTGGTATGCTACAGGGCCTGTTTCTACACTATCTCTAAACTAAACTCGAATAAATGTGCCCTCAACTCTCAATTTCGTCTCAGAATGTGCTTCCTTTTTCTCATTTTAGCACGCCCTTTTAAAATCGGACTCCTTGATCGATAATTTTGCCATTGGTCCATAATATCTCGAAAAACAAAACACAGCAAATACCTGAAATCTGCAATAAAAGCCCAAGGTGGAAAGAGTCTGCATGACCAGCAGAATCAGTACGGAGGGAAACAGAGTTCAATTTCAGGCAAATGCCGTTTTATCAGTTAGGAATAACACGAGAAGCTTGGATGTTTGATGCGGAGAAAGTGGGAAGGGAAGTGAAAGGTTGCTGGCAGTGCAGGAGAGAATGAGGTAGAGGATCTGTGATAGGATGGATGGTCAAAGAACTTGCATAAAAGGAGTGATAATGCGAGATAACAAATCCTAAAACAATGTAGAGATGCAGAAGAAGGTCTGAAAGTACCAAATTCCTGATAAAATCCATTGGAAATGTTAATTGTTTCTTTCCCCTCAAATGCTCCCTGACTCACTCTGTTTTTCCAGTATTTTCATATTTTATCCCTTGTATGCTGAGTATCAAATTGTACTTGTCACAGCTGAGCAGAAAGATTATATCCTCTCGTGTTTAGTCTCTTGGTCTTTGGTTATTCTGCAGTTCCTGCATTCATATGGTCCACTTTCTTAGTAGAAAAAAAGTGACAGTAGAATTTAAGAACTGGGTCTGATGCCTCGGAGAGCACTGGAGCAAGAGAGCAGCACAGTGGCTCAGTGGTAAAGTTGCGGCCTCACAGCGCCGGAGACCTGAGCTCATCCAATTACAGGTGTTGTCTGTACATTGTCCCTGTGACCACGTGGGTTTTCACTGGGTACTTCGGTTTCCTCACACATTACAAAGACATGTTAATTGGCTTCTGCAAATTGTCCCTAGCATGTGGGATGCAAAATGAGGATAACATAGAATAGAACTAGTGTTCGGGTGGTCGATGGTTAGTATGGACTTGGTGGGCCAAAGGGCCTATTTCCAATCTAATACAGCCTTTGCACTACCTCAGATTTTCACTCTACAATGATAATGTTTTACACAGTCCAGTCATTGTTTTCGATCTCCAAGGAACTGTAAACTTATTTTGGTAACCTATTTAACATTTACTGCTGGGTGCTGCATGTGCATTTTCCTGAATGACATACACTTGAGAAGCTGTATGAGCAGATCCAAGACGAGCATTAATTCGTCTGCAGGATAATCTCCCATTGGCATATCCAACAAACGCCTGAAACTGCTATTTGTATTGTAGTACAGAATGAATCTACTGCTTAATCTGATCAAAAGGTTTTAGTATTACAATGTTTTTCCATGTGTATGAACTGGCTAATGTTTGGATCAAACCTTCTTAACATCATGGACATGTTCAACCTATTCACAATTCTTAGAGCTGAAGGGAGTATAATGGCTGCATGTAATTATACCTGTGAATCAGATATGTTGCAGTTCAGTTGAGGGGCAAGGCATCATAAACCATTGGTTTCAATGCTATTTGAGAACTGAGATTGAATTATGACTTCCATTTTTATTATTTAGATTTTTATTGAAGGTTTATTGCACAATAAAGGCTCAACTGCCGATATTGATCTTAGCGACAACATGAAATATCAAACATAGACTGCATTAATAAATAAGGTCATGCGTCATCCTTGCAGTTGTAAAGCATCACACAGATTTTGACTTTTGGGTGAAGACAGGTCAGTTTTACTCTATTTTGTTGTACGCTATGAATATTGATTTCTCTAACTTCAAGTAACCCTTGCATGCCCTCTCTCTACCACTCCCCACCCCCCCCCCCCCCCCCCCCCCCCCATACAAGTTTCACTGTCATCCTGCTGAGTTTCACTGTGTGTAACTCGTCATCGCCTTCCTCACAACCAACAATTTACCATTGTGGATTCCACCTTTCATTGATCATTATTGCTGGCTTTGATTTGACCTTTTGCATATCTTTTATTCATTTGTTCTATGTACCTTTTTGTTTCCTTTTCCAAGACTCTCAGTCTGAAGAAGGGTCTCGACCTGAAACGTCACCTACTCCTTTTCTCCAGAGATGCTGCCTGACCCTCTGAGTTACTCCAGCTTTTTGTGTCTATGTTCAGTTGTGCTCTGCACTGTCAGATTTTTCTTCATTCATACCTTTATTTTTCAGAGCCATTTATGGAAAAAAAACCTTGCAACACCCATTCTGTAGTCTTCACTGGCTTTCTAACTTAGTTTAGTTCAGAACACACGGGGGAAACGCGTGTGGTTATGGGACAACCGTTCAAACTCCACACAGACAGCATCTGAAGATGGGATCGAACCAGAGTCCCAGGCACTGAGGCAGCAACTCTACCAGCTGTGCCACTATGCCATCCACTTATGTTATATTTTCCTTTCGAGATCAAAGGGATTTTGAATTTCCCTGTCTTGTACTGACCTCTAGCAGTGGTCTTTCACCAAAGGTGACAGTCTTGTTCAGTTTTGTGGGATAAAAAAAAAACCCAATAAAGAATTCAGTTCTTTTGCCTTGACTGTGTTCTCATAGCTTATTGAAAATAAATTAGTTCCAAAGATGCATTTCTCAGTTTTTATCATGACCTACTGAATGTAAATGGATCCAAGATTATTATCTAATTAACTAAAATGCCACTATCATAAATTTAAAATTAATTTGCTTAGTTCCTATATTATACTCCATTCTTCACATTTTAAGCAACGCATTATTTAAATAGGAAATCAATGGGTAGTCAGGTTGTATGTGAACTCTCTCTACCACTGTCTATGATGTAGCATTAATAATTATACAGCTCGCTGCACAATCTGCATGCCACAAAAGAGAAATTAAACAGATCCAATATAATGATATAAACGTTCACTGCAAAGGGAGCCTGCAGGGTTTGAATCTTGCAGGGTGAGAAATGAATAGTTTTCATAAATGAATGATTTAAAAAATAATTTGGTGACAATATAAAGATCTTTAACTTCCATGTAAAGAGGAAAGCATGAAATTAGATCCTGAATCTACTCGCCTTGAGTGGCATTTGTCTACAACAGGTTTGCAATAAGATATTACCAACAAAACAATTTTGAATTAACTGCTGGAGTAGTGACAATACCCATTCTGTTCCTTGTGGAATATTTTATTTTGGAAGGGCATGCATTTTACGCACTAAGTGAAAATCAATGCATGCAGATGCTGGAAATGTTAAGTAAAACAGAAAATGCTAGAACACGCAGCAGGTCAGGCAGCATCTGTGGAAAAGAACAGTTCAGGTTCAAAGCATTTCATCGGTATTAATAACAGTGAAAGAACATGGCAGAGTAGGTGAGGAAGAAATGGGTTGAACCATGAGGGTATCACTGTCAGTTTCAGACTGATAGTGGCTAGAGCAGCAGTTAGAAGCTTTTTGTGACTATCTTTGGTTTAAACCAGTATCTACAGTTCCTTCCTACACATGTTTCATCAGCTGTATAATGTGTTGTTAAAAGCAAGGTTATGGGGTTATCCCAGCAGGTCAGGTTAAATTGGTAGAAAAACTCAGCTAAAATGATCCCAGTGTGGCGGCTCCCAAGGGTCGGGCCACCCTAACTGTCAAACCCCTCGGCACGGGAATGGTTCAGTCCAGAGGCGGCCTTTAACCAGAGGGATTAAAGGCAAAGGTTTTGGGTGCCACCTTTACGACGCAGAAGGACATAATAAAAGGTACTTCCCAATACACCTGGCTTCTCGCCTTGATTTCGGGATCGTACCCCACATTGGTGACGCCTGACGCTCCATTGTCGTCATGTTGGAGAATAAAGCATGTCCTTCCTCCTCAAACGCCGACCCGGCCCTTTCTCTGGATGCCGTCTTGGTAAAGTTACCTACCGTCTGGACCACCCGCACATCTGCTTTCAGCAATCGGAGGCCCAATTCAATTTGCGGGGAATCACAGTCGACGACACCTGTTTCTATCACCTGGTGGGGGCCCTCGACCAGGACATGGTCAAAGAGGTCACAGACTTCCTCGCAGCCCCCCCCCCCCCCCCCCCCCCCCGGCCACCGAGAAATACTCGAGACTTATGGGCTCTGCAGGATGGAGCGTGCTGCCAGGCTCCTTCATATGGAGGGCCTAGGCGACCAGCGACCATCAAGCCGCCTAAAGGGGATGGTTGTGCTTTTGGATGGGCACACACCATGCCTAATGTTTGAATATACATACCTGCATCTGCTGCCGGCCTACATCCGTCTTCAGCTCACGGACGTCTCCTTCGCAGACATCGGGGCCCTCGGTAGGCACGCCGATGCGCTGTGGACAGCACGCTCTGATGATGTCAACGTGCTGGCCGTTGCCAGGCACAGTGACACGCTGTGGACAGCACGCTCTGATGATGTCAACGCTCTGGCCGTTCGCAGGTACGCTGACATGCTGCGGACGGCGCGCTCTGATGACGTCACTCCGGCAGCTCCAGATTTCCTCCAGTGGGGCGGGGGAGCTGTGGAAGGAGTTGCAGCTGCATCGTGGAGGCCGGTAAGATCGCCCCCCCGCGGCCATGTCGGGTACTGCACCCGCAGTCCAGCGCCAGCAAGCTCCAAGTGCCGCCAGCAGGATGCGCCGGTGCTATTACCACCAGCGCTGGGGTGCTGCAGCACGGAGATGCTGTCAGCCGTGCACGTTCCCGGGAAATGCCTGGCCGGCTGCCAATAGTCCCCGCGGTGCAGGCCAGATCCACTGCCTCTTCGCCTGGGATCGGCGCTCCGGGACCCGCTTCCTCGTCGATACCAGGGCAGAGCTGAACGTCCTGCCCCCTTCGTTGGCCGACATTCGTTCTGGTAAGCGGGGGCCCGTCCTCACCGCGGCTAATGGCAGCCGCATCCGCACTTATGGGGTTCGCATGGTCCCGATCGTGTTAGGCTTCTGCCATATCTCGTGGCAGTTCACCATTGTGGACGTTTCCCAACTGTTGCTCGGTGCCGACTTCCTCCGGGCGCATTCCCTCCTGGTGGACGTCAGGCATCAGCATTTGTTCAACGCCGCCACGATTGAGCCGATCACGCTGCGATTGGATGAGCCGGTGGGACGTCCCCTGTCGTCGGTGGATTCCCGCTTCGCTCGGATCTTGCCGCATTCCCAGATATCCTGACCCCACAGTTTCATTCATCGGCCCCCAGTCCTGTGGTGGTTCATTTCATTCAAACTACCGGCCCATCTCTCCACGCACGAGCACGCCAACTTCCGCCGGATAAACTGCGTCTGGCGCGGCGGGAATTCCGCACGATGGAGTCCTTGGGGATCGTCCGCCCTTCAAGCAGCCCATGGGCATCTCCACTCCACATGGTCCCTAAGGCAGGCGGGTCCTGGTGACCTTGTGGGGATTATCAGCAGCTGAATGCTGCAACAACCGCAGATCGATACCCCGTACCCCACATCCAGGACTTCACCACCCATTTGGCCGGGGCTACTATATTCTCCAAAGTGGATCTGGTACGGGGTTATAACCAGATCCTGGTCTACCCGGAGGATGAACCCAAGACGGCGATCATCACGGCATTCCAACGCTTGATGGACGGGGTGTGTCGCGGCCTGGACTTTGTTTTCGTCTACCGCAACGACATCCTGGTGGCCAGCCGCCCGCACCAGGAGCACTGCGCCCACCTCAGGCAGCTCTGTCAGCGGCTCAGCGAGCATGGCTTGGCTGTCAACCTCGCCAAGTGCCGTTTTCGGGTAACCAAAATCGACTTCCTCGGCCACCGCGTGACTTCGCAAGGTACGGTTCCCCAGCGAGAGTTTGGCAGGGTTGGCGCCATCCGTCGGTTTCCCCGTCCATACACAGTGCGTGGCCTGCAGGAGTTTGTCGGGATGGTGGCATTCTATCATCGTTTTGCGCCATCCGCAGCCCACATCATGCGGCCACTGAACCAACTTCTGGTGGGTGGGCAGCATAAGAACATCGAGTGGACCAACGAGGCGGTGGCAGCGTTTGACAGCATGAAGAAGGCCCTTGCTCGGGCCGTACTGCTGGTGCACCCGCGGGAAAATGCCCCGACGGTTCTCACGGTGGACGTCTCGGAGTCAGCAGTTGGTGCCGGAGCAACCGACTGGCCTTCTTCAGCTGACACCTCAACCGTGCACAGACCAAATACAGCGCGTTTGATCGCAAGCTCCTGGCTCTGTACCTGGTGGAGCGCCACTTCCGCTACTTTCTGGAGGGCCGCCCGTTCACCGCCTACACAGACCACAAGCCGCTCACTTTCGCCCTGGTGAAGGTTTCTGACCCTTAGTCCGCACGACAGCAGCGGCAGTTGGCCTACATTTTGGAATATACCACATCCATCCACTACGTCGAGGGAAAAGATAACTGGGTGGCCAACGCATTGTCCCGCCCCGCCATCTACGCCGTTTTCGTGGTGGCACCCGGAATTGACTATTCTGCCCTGGCGGATGCGCAGCTCACGGACTGCCCCGCTACCGGACTGCCATCTCCGGCCTTCACCTCGAGAATGTCCCTCTCGGTCCTGGAGGGGCGACGATATTGTGCGATGTGTCGTCCGGTCAGCCGCACCCCATCGTCCCTGTCGCCTGGCGCCGGATGTGATCCACGGGCTGGCTCACCCATCAATCCGGGCGATGACGACACTGGTGGCTGCTCGGTTCATGTGGCATGGTCTGCGCAAGCAGGTTGGCCACTGGGCTCGCACCTGCATTCCGTGCCAGACGGCGAAGATCCAGCGACATGTCCGGGCACCACTCCAGGAGTTCGGTCTACCTCACCGGCGATTCGACCATCTCCATGTTGACATTGTGGGGCCTCTCCCGCCGTCCCGGGGCATCACCCACCTCCTCACTATGGTGGACCGCTTCACGCAGTGGCCGGAGGCCATTCCCTTGGCCGACACGTCAACGGCTACGTGCGCTGGCGCGTTGTCCGCGCACTGGATTGCTCGCTTTGGGGTGCCGGTGCACATCTCCTCGGACCGGGGGCCACAGTTCAACTCCGAGCTGTGGTCAGCCATGGCTCGCTTGCTGGGGGTGCGGCTGCACCACACCACAGCTTATCACCCGCAAGCTAACGGACTGGTGGAGAGGTTCTACTGGCAGCTCAAGGCAGCGCTGAAGGCGCGGCTCTCCAGCCCGGACTGGATGGACGAGTTGCCGTGGGTCTTGCTGGGCATCCGGACTGCTCCCAAAGAGGACTTGGCCTCATCACCGCGGAGCTTGTATACGGGTTGCCGCTCATGGTGCCCGGGGAGAACGTGCCGTCGGCGCCGGGGCAGCAGGAAATGCCTCATCCACCCTAAAGCACCTTCGCGAGCGAGTTGGCAGTCTCGCACCTGTCCCGACGTCCCGCCATGGGATATTTCGCCCGCATGTGCCATCAGCCCTCCGGGACTGCCCCTACGTTTTCCTGCACCGTGATGCCCACCAGACGCCACTCCAGAGGCCGTACGAGGGCCTGTTCTGAGTGCTGGAACACGGGCAGACGACCTTTGTGTTGGACATGGGGGACCGGCCGGAGGTTGTGTCTATTGACCGGTTGAAGCCAGCACATCTGGGCATTGACCAGCCAGTGCTGGTTGCCTGACCTCGGCCTCGAGGGCACCCCCCTTCACGGCTCCCTCCGCCTGTCACTCCACCTGTCCTCCCGCAGGTCCTTCCACCTGTCCCTCCACCTGTGCCTCCGCCAGCCCCTCATCAGCTAACTTCCGCACGCAGTCCGGCCGGGTTGTGTGCCCACCGGTGCGTTTCATGCCTCGGGTTCTGGGGGGGGGGGGGTGTCCTTAGGCGGCTCCCAAGGGTCGAGTCATCCTAACTGTCAAACCCCTCGGCACGGGAATGGTTCAGACCAGAGGGGTTAAAGGCAAGGGTTTCGGGTGCCATCTTTCTCTTGTGGACTTCCTTACAACATGGAAGGACATAATAAAAGGTACTTCTCAATACACTTGGCTTCTCGCTTTGATTTTGGGATCGTACCGCACACCAGTTAAAAATGTCCAGTCCTGATACAAAAAAGAGTTGCCTAAAGTTGATATTAAGTCCAAAAACCACTTCATATGCTCTCATACTGCAATACTGTATTGATTTGGATCATGACATTTTAATAAACCTATTATAGCCTTACAGAGATGGGTGTTGCAAATTGTAATTTACCTTAGTGAAAAGCTTCAAATTTTGATTTCACATGCTGTTATACTTTTGCTAAGATCCACATTTCTGGACTTCCCACCAGCAAAATTTTATTTTTTTGATCTATAACATTGTTATGATTTTCCTTTAAAATATTTATCTTCTTTTATAATAGATGTGAGCTGATCCTGTCAAAGATTTTATAATATTCCTCGGTTGACTGCTCTCCTTAATTAATTTGGGATTGGACCAACATTTTGTGATATTATTATGTACTACTTATCAATTGACACAGCTAAATTTATTTCTAGGTACTATGCTTCACATAGATGTTACAAATTATTTTGCACCAATTAACTATCGACTTTAGCAGGGTTACACAAAAAGCTGGAGAAACTCAGCGGGTGCAGCAGCATCTAAGGAGCGAAGGAGATAGGCGACGTTTTGGGTCGAGACCCTTCTTTAGCAGGGCAATGGCTACAACTTGTACGTGACTCAAATCGATATAGCACTGAAAGGGGCCCTTTAGTACTTTGCTTCCACACTGATCATAAAGTCATGCTGCATGGAAACAAGGCCCTCAACCCAACTTGCCCATGTCAACCAAGATGCCCCATCTACACTAGTCCCTCCTGTCTCTGTTTAGCCCATATTCCTCTACTACCCATATGCCTGTTCGAATGTTAGAAACATAGAAAATATGCGCAGGTGGGGGCCATTCGGCCCTTCGAGCCAGCACCTTCATTCATTGTGATCATGGCTGATCGTCCGCTATCAATAACCCGTGCCTGTCTTCTCCCCATATCCCTTGAGTCCACTAGCCCCTAGAGCTCTATCCAACTCTGTCTTAAATCCATCTGGTGATTTGGCCTCCACTGCCCTCCGTGGCAGGGAATTCCATAAATTCACAACTCTCGGGGTAAAAAAGTGTTTTCTCACCTCAGTCTTAAATGAGCTCCCCTTTATTCTAAGACTGTGGCCCCTGGTTCTGGACTCACCTAACATTGGGAACATATTTCCTGCATCGAGCTTGTCCAGTCCTTTTATAATTTTATATGTTTCTATAAGATCCCCTCATCCTTCTAAACTCCAGTGAATACAAGCCTAGTCTTTTCAATCTTTCCTCATATGACAGTCCCGCCATCCCAGGGATCAATCTCGTGAACCTACGCTGCACTGTCTCAATCACAAGGATGTCCTTCCTCATATTAGGAGACCAAAACTGTACACAATACTCCAGATGTGGTCTCACCAGAGCCCTATACAACTGCAGAAGAACCTCTTTACTCCTGTACTGAAATCCTCTTGTTATGAAGGCCAACATTCCATTAGCTTTCTTCACTGCCTGCTGTACCTGCACGCCAACTTTCAGTGACTGGTGTACAAGGACACCCAGGTCTCGCTGTACCTCCCCCTTACCTAACCTAACCCCATTGAGATAATAACCTGCCCCCTTGTTTTTGCCACCAAAGTGGATAACCACACATTTATCTATATTGTTGTTATATATTTATCTATATGTTGTTATAGTACCTACCTCAAATACCTCCTCTGGTAGCCCATTCCAATTACCCATCACTCTCTGTGTGGAAAAAATGCCCCTTGAATTCCTATATAATTTTCCCATCTCACCTTAAACCTATGTCCTCAGGATCTTGATTCCCCTACTCTGGATAAAAGTGTGCATCTACCCTATCTATTCCCTTCATGATCTTGTGCACCTCTATAAGATCACCCCTCATCATCCTGCGCTCCATTGAATATAGTCCTAGCCTGTCCAACCTCTCCCTATAACTCACCCCTCAAATATCCCTCATCAAACACCTATGGTGAAGGACATATGAAGATTTTTCTGGCAAATTGTTTAATCCTGAAGCAGTAACTATGTTTCTCTTTCTGTCTGAGCAGTTGAGTGTCTTTTAGGATTTTCTTTTTCTCATTTTTAAACCACCCAAGTGATTTAATTGTCCATTTCCAATATAAATGCACTCCGCACAATTCCAATGTACCAGAGTGAGAAATTTGTAATCATCTTTTTCTCTCAAAATATTAGGTTCGCTTTAGAGTTTGGAGAAATTGTGGGGGAAAGGGTCCTTTGGCCCACCGAGTCCACACTGACCAGCGATTACCACCTGCAGTAGCATTAACACACACACTAGGGATAATTGTACAATTTTACCAAACCAATTAAACTACAAACCTGCACATCTTTGGAGTGTGGGAGGAAACCGAGAGAAAGAGAGAAACAAAGTAAATCTTCAGGTCTCTGGTCACCTGGAGCGAAAATCAAGCATATTTTAAGTTGTAGAGAATGAGTGAAGAGATGGAGTAGAAACCAAAGGTTTTGCAATAACACAAGTGGTGACAGCACCAGCTGAAAGAAGGTAATGATAGCTTGTTAATAATAGCTGATCTGTCAGGAGAAGGTGTAAGTACAGGAAGAATAAGGAAAGAGGATTAAAATAAAATCCAAGTTGTGTCCCTGTTTACAAGTTAACTCTTTATGTGATTTAACAAAGTGTCATACAGCATGGAAACAGGTTTTTTGGCCCAACTCGTCCATGCTGACCAGATTTTATAGCTGAGCAAACCATCTGCCAGTGCTTGGCCTGTCTCCATCTAACATCTTCCCATCCATGAATTTGTCTGAATATCTTTTAAACATTTTTTAAACATTGCTTTTGTACTTGGCGTCACAGCTTCTGAAAAGACAGCTTATTCTGTGTGCGCACTGCAATCTGTATGAAGGAATTGCTCCCTAGGTATTTTGCATTTCTTGCTTCTCTCTCCTTAAACCTAAGTCCATTAGTTTTGGACTTGTCTACTGAGGGGGGAAAAGATTATGACTATGCACTTTATTTTTCTCATTGTTTTCTATACCTCCATTGGGTTGTCTCTCAACCTCCTATGGTTCAGGGAAGAAATCCCAGCCAACCTGACCTCTCCTTATAACTCAAGCCATCAAATCCCAGTAATATTCTGGTGAATCTTTTCTGCATGCCTTCAAGCTTAATGGTGTACTTCCCACAGCAAAGCGACCAGAACTGCATGCAATACTAAATATATTTATATATTTATTTATATATATATGAATGATTTAGATTAAGTTATTACAAGTAACATTAGCAAATTTGCAGATGACACAAAGCTGGGTGGCAGTGTAAACTGTGAGGAGGATGCTATGAGAATGCAGGGTGCCTTGGACAGGTTGGGTGAGTGCTCAGATGCGTGGCAGATGCAGTTTAATGTGGATAAATGTGAGGTGATCCACTTTGGTAGAAAAAACAGGAACGCAGATTATTATCTAAATGGTGTCAAGTTGGGAAAAGGGGAAGTACCACGGGATCTGGGGGTCCTTGTTCATCTGTCAATGAAAGTAAGCATGCAGGTACAGCAGGCAGTGAAGAAAACAAATGGTATGTTGGCCTTCATAACAAGAGGTGTTGAATATAGGAGCAAAGAGGTCCTTCTGCAGTTGTACAGGGCCCTAGTGATACCACACCTGGAGTATTGTGTGCAGTTTTGTTCTCCAAATTTGAGGAAGGACATTATTGCTATTGAGGGAGTGCAACGTAGAGGTTCACAAGGTTAATTCCCAGGATGGCGGGACTATCATATGCTGAGAGAATGGAGCAGCTGGGCTTGTATACGCTGGAGTTTAGAACGGTGAGAGGGGATCTCATTGAAACATATAAGATTATTAAGGGTTTGGACACACTAGAGGCAGGCAACATGTTCCCAATGTTGGGGAAGTCCTGAAACAGGGGCCACAGTTTAAGTATAAGGGGTAAGCCCATTTAGAACGGAGGTGAGGAAACACTTTGAATGGTGGTGCTGGCTCAAAGGGCCAAATGGCCTACTCCTGCACCTATTATCTATTGTCTATGATCCCATCAATGTTTTGTCTAGCCATACCTGAATGACGAAATTCATTACCATTTCCATTGAATGCTGAACACCTTCTTTTCCACCCTATCTACCTGTGTCTTACTATCATCTGAACTATTTAACCCACTCCTAAAACCAGCTAACATGTAAAATAAAGTTTGCCAAAGACCTGGGATGAAAGGATGTTAAAATGTGACCTGTGTGCTCGGATTTCCATTTTATTTGTCTGAATTACACAAACATGGGGAAGGATTCTTTAAATTATTATGTATGTAAATTGCTCGTTCTAAGCTTCCCCCCAGTCTAGTTTCAGTAAAAACACTGAAACAAGCACTTGAACAACTAATCTTTATTTTAACAAAGCGCAATTACAGTTCAACTACTGTACCTATCCCACAGCGGGTTCGATCCTCGTATCTGCCTGATCAAGCTCTCTAGGTCTCACTCAAACAGAGACACTCCAGAAGGTCAAGCAATCCCAAGCGCTCTTCCAGAAGATCGACACAGGACCTCATGGTAGCGGACTTTTAAAGGTCCCGGGACCTCGAGGAGCGGAACCACATAGGGGTGGTCTCTTAATAATCCAATTACAAATATTGATTAACCCCATACATAACAGATATTTCCCTAACCCAAAAATACAGCAGCTAATACATTATATAAGAAAGAAAGCTCTCGAAGGAAGCAAACAAGAACAAACATTGAAACATGTGCCCTGAGATTCAAACAATTTCTCCAAGGCTCAACAGTTCGACCAATCATGAATTAACAGGATGACCATCTTTCAATTTATACTGTTTACAATGCTTTTGCAGCGATCCAATAGAAATGATGTTAGTTTGCAAAACCCCTATACATGTTATCAATTTAAGAGAAACAGGGAGAACACCTGGACCCCTCACCATCCTGCATACCAGCCTGAGCCTAGACTGGCTGGCGCCAATCAAAGCCTGTAAATTTCAGCTGACAAGGGTTAAGCACTTCTGACAAGTGCAGGGATCCTCCATTTTATAGTGTCTTTAATATAGCCAATATTAACATATATTCAGTCTGAATGTCTATATTGTAATGAGCCTTCCTGAGCTTGATGTATAATTTACCAGATTAAATGAGACAGCCACAACCAAATGAGCAAAAAAACACTAACCTGCTGTTCCTAAATGCAAATGTTGTAACATTAACATGAAGATAGAAGTGTATAGCACATGAAGTAAATCCATTATAGACACAAAATGTTGGAGTAACTCAGCGGGACAGGCAGCATCACTGGAGAGAAGGAATGGGTAACGTTTTGGGTCGAGACCCTTCTTCAGTAGTTAGGGATAAGGGAAACAAGATATATAAACAATGTTAAAAGATAAAGAACAATGAATGAAAGATATGCAAAAAAGTAACGATGATAAAGGAAACAAGCCTTTGTTAGCTGTTTGTTGGGTAAACATGAGAAGTTGGTGTGACTTGGATGCGAGAGGGATAGAGAGAGAAGGAATGCCGGGTTTACTTGAAGTTGAGAAATCAATAATCAGACCACTGGGCTGTAAGCTGTCCATGCGAAATATGAGATGCTGTTCCTCCAATTTCCTCCAATTTCCTCCAATTTATGTTTAGCCTCATTCTTACAATGGAATAAATCCATTAGAACCATGTATTGTGCATATATACTCTCACACACCAGCACAGTTTAGTAATCCTACAGGTTTTGCTTCTGGGCCTTTGCAGTAACCTGCATATTAAATTATGAAATACATTGATAGGGTCGTCAGTCAGAACCTTTTCCACAGAATAGAAAAAAATAAAAAACTAGAATGCTTAACTTTAAGGCAAGAGGGGAAAAGTTGAAAGGAAACGTGTGGAGCAAGGATTTTTTCCCCCTTGCCCCACACATTTCCAGGGTGGTGAGTGCATTGCTGGTGGTTTGGTTTAGTTTAGAGATGCAAGTGGAAATGGGCCCTTTGGCCCACTGGGTCCATGCCAACCAATGATCATGTACACTAATTCAACCCTACTCACTAGAGACAATTTATAGTAGCCAACTAACCTACAAACCTGCATGTCTTTGGAATGTGGGAGGAAACTAGTGACCCCAGAGAAAACTCACGTTGTCACAGGAAGGAGGTACAAATGCCTTACAGACAGCACCCGAGGTCACAATCACACCCGGGTCTCTAGCGCTGTAAGGTTGCAGCTCCATCGCTATGGCACTGCGCCGCATGGTGGTGGTAGAAGCAGAGGTGACAGGGGCGGTTGAAAGGCTTATGGCTAGGCAATGGATATTTAGCCAGTGGAGGGATTGGATTATGTGTTGGTACATAAGAGTTGGTCTTGGCATCATGTTCAGCACAGATATTGTGGGCCCAAGGGCTCTTTTATTGTGCTGCACTGCTCTATGTCTGTGCTTGCAAGTTCCAATACAGCTCAGATCTATTGTTTGCATTTTACCAAAATTAGCAATTGGACCAAAAGTTATTAAAAGTAAATAACTGGTGCGGCTGTTCAGCACTGAGCACCTTTAAGTGGATTGCTGCCATTAATTACATCAATGTAATCCACAAACTTTGTACTACAGTCTTTTGAGGGCTTTTAATATCTCTTGGTCTATTATATTTCCATGTTACCATCTGCCTTTTTCTATCTCAGAGCCTTAAATGTACATACCTTTTTGGTACAAACACTACCCGTTGTCTTGCTGACAAGGATGACACATGTTGTTTAGCAAACTGATCTCCACTTCACAAGGCTGAACTCCAGTTATCTGACATCTCCTTATGCACCTGTCTGGATCATGACCCCACCAGATTGTCGGTGACTTAATTTCATTGGCAGACCTTGCTTCTGTAGCTCCAGCTTTTAATCCCCCAACCATACACACTCTGCTTCCACTTCCTCTGCAAGATACACAAACAGGACTGTTGCGGGTGCCCTTGTTGTTAGGCTTATAGGGTCTTATAGCATGGAAACAGGCCCTTCGACCCAAACTGCCCACACCGACCAACATACCCCATGCACACTAGTGCCACCTGACTGTGTTTGGCCACTATCCCTCTAAACCTAATGCAAGGCATTGTCTGTCCTATCCAAGGTAGGCAAAAATGCTGGAGAAACTCTGCGGGTGCGGCAGCATCTATGGAGTGAAGGAAATAGGTGAAAAAGGGTTTTGGCCCAAAACGTTGCCTATTTCCTTCGTTCCATAGATGCTGCCACACCAGCTGAGTTTCTCCTGCATTTTTGTCTACCTTCAATTTTCCAGCATCTGCAGTTCCTTCTTGAATGTCTGTCCTATCCATATACCTATGTGAATGCTTCTTAACCGTTGCAATTGTACCTGCCTCAACTATCTCCTCTTGCAGCTCATTGCATATACCCACCATCCTTAGTGTAAAAAAAATGCTACCTCAGGTTCCCATTAAATCTTTCTCCCCTCTCCTTCAACCTATAAATCTGTTAGAGTTTATGTTCTGTCCTTGACTCATTTGCTTCTCTCCTTGTCCTGTCTCTTTCCATTTACATCTGTGACATATCTGCTGTCCTCTGCCACTTTAACAATTTCCATTGCTGAATACCAGCTATTTCATTTTCACCATGGATGTCCACCTCCCTCTTTTCCCTCTCATTGGACAGATTTAGGTGTAAGTGCATTCACTTTCTCCAAACCACAGAGGTAACAATGAGCATTTTTGTAAGCTATGATTATCTTCAATCAGTGTTTGTGGGATATGTAGAACACTCTTTCATCATCATCTATATCTCTCGGTTCTCTTATCCCTAACCGGTCTGAAGAAGGGTCTCAAGCCGACACATCATTCCTTCTCTCCAGAGATGCTGCCTGACTTACTCCAGCTTATCTTCGGTTTAAACCAGCATCTGCAGTTCCTTCCTACTGTAGCGGCGCCTGCTGGTGCACGCAGGTATCGAACCTGGCGTTCGGAATCTGCGGTCACGTGACTCGGGAGGGGCTGCATGTTTTTGCGCAGTTTCGCTTTCGGGCAGTTCAGCACTGAGCACTGAAAACTGTTGATTTTGGTTAAAACACTTTCCACATTTCTGCTCTGAAACCACTCGTCTTACATACAGAACAAAAGTACATTTTTCTCTGACCTCACCATTTATCTACCGCCCTCCACCTCCTACAATAGATTGTCGTTCTTCAATGTGAACAACCAGCTGCAACATCCCCTCTATCCTCTTGAAATGTCTAAGTGAATAGGTGCAGACATGGCAGATAAAACATAATTTGGAAAAATATGACATGATCCACTTCAATACATGGAGCACAAACGCATTAATATATTAGTCACTGGAAGCCAATATGTTGATGCAACAGGTAATTAGGAAGACAAATGATATGTAGGGTACAGGAGAGAATTTTGTGTTTAACCTGTACCCTCAGTCTGCCTTTTATATAGGGCTCAGTTGCCCTCGTAATGATGGCTCCGATAGGAACATACACATTAAAACATCTCTTAGAACAGTGGTGAGTTTCTCAAACAAGTCAGTTTATTCAAGGTCTTAACAGTATGCATTGGTAAACATTCTGAGAGAAACCAAAGTGTTTTAAAGATTCACAGCACCCACAACATGATTGTGTTCTCATGACATAATGGCTACAGTAGGTGTTGATTGTTGCTCAAAGCTTAGTTACAATGCCTAAAAATAAGTTACAATGTAAACAGAATTTGTTTTGAAGATTGATTTCCATTTGTATGGCTACCCCTGACTCATAACTCCTGAAATATAACCATGCCTAACAATCCTGAACAGGCACACGTTGATGATGTAAGGCAAATGTCAAGAGAAGGCTGGCATAATTTTCACTGCTTTACACTGTGCTGTAAATGTCTGGCCAATGGCTTTATGCTATGTTTCATTTCGACATCAATGTATTTGCAAATTGCAGAAGTCTTCTATTTTATTAAAAAATATATATTATTATTTTCACACCAAGATTTCTTGGAGGATCCTGAGTTTTTTTTCTAACTCAGGTGCTGCCTGCTCCTTTTTTAGCTCTTAAATATCCTCAGTTCAAGTTGGCAACATGAGGTAAGAACCTCCTTCCACATGAATGACTGCTTCCCTGGACAGGAAAACAATATTATTCATGATGCTGATTGTATGAGGGAAGACTTTGCAGTTGGACACTGCTTCAGGCGATAACTTCTACCAAAGACATTTATCATTGTTTGCTTCACCTCATTCCAAGCAACTAATACACTGTTGATTGCATCGCTCTGGTGTTCTTTCTCCAAAGAGCAATGAGTTTCAATCGATCATCATTTTCTGTTTCCTTAATTGCATGACATACCGCAAGGCACAAAGAACAAGCTTTGCAAGTTGACAGGGTGCCTTGGTCCAGAGGCTGCAATATTGCTTGTGGTGTTAAGCAACAAAAAACACCTTGTCCCACTATATACATGGTAACAATCATCAAAGCCTCGTTATCTAAATCTTTCTCCATAAGATAGTTGTTTCATATCCAGTGTGTGCCCTCATGTACTTGAAACATATGCTTGTTGTTATCTAAACATTATTATTATTAGATTTGTAGATAAGCCTTTAGGGGCTGTCCCACTGACGTGACCTTTCAGCGACTGTCTTCGACCTTCAAGCTCGAGGACACTCGCCTGAAAAACCTCGAGCTGGATCGACCGTCTGCGATGAAACTGCGAGCTGGATCGACCGTCCGCGCGCACACACACACACACAAACACATCGCAAAGGCGGGGGACAGGGAAAGTGGGGGAGCACTGTCTGAAATTCACACCAGTGATGAACAGTAAGGTAAAAGACGTATGCACAGAATATGGTAAGTCCTCTAGGGGGGGGGGGGGGGGGGGGGGGGGGGGGGGGGGGGGGGGAGAGAAGGGGAGAGGAGGGGAGAGAAGGAGGGGAGAAGGAGCGGAGACACTTTTAAGAAGCCAGACAACTTATAATAAAGTTTAGCGTGCATTTAACCTACCAGTCGGTTTTCATTAGTCCTGAAAATTCCAATGAGCCAATTAAAATGCCCGGTCAGCAAAGGAGATTGCCTATGGCTGCCCTCGACTGCCTGTAACTACATAGCGACCCCACTCCACTGCACTATGAGTTCAAAAGAACCATGCCGACCAATTTTTACTCGCGGAAAATTTTTCAACATGCTGAAAATCTTTCCTCGACCAAACTGAGGCCGCAAGTATGCAGGAACTTC
Source organism: Okamejei kenojei (assembly GCA_035221665.1). Classification (NCBI taxonomy): domain Eukaryota; kingdom Metazoa; phylum Chordata; class Chondrichthyes; order Rajiformes; family Rajidae; genus Okamejei; species Okamejei kenojei. Next base: position 52,733,055 of record CM069136.1, read on the forward strand.
TCTCGAGCATGAAGGAGAGTTCCAGTGATCTCATAGGACCTCCTAGGACCACGAGTCGACCATGCTGCGAGTTTGAGTTAAGGGCAAGCTCTTCTAAACTCGCAGATTAGGTCGCCACAGTGGGACAGCTCCTTTTCAAAACCCCAATGCTTCCACATTTCAGATAGGACTTCTGAATCTGAAACCATGATCTGCAATGTCCCTAACAGCAAAGGTCAAATAGCCCTTTGTTACATTAAATCCTAGGATAAACTCCATAGGTGGAAGATATAAAGGCATGTTCTGGTAACCTCTTCCAATTAAGTCCTTTCCCATTTAAATTTACCACTCATTTGATTGCAGACTTCTTTGTAATTCTCTGCTTGCCTTCAAAATATCGTTGAATAAAAGCAACATCTACACTGACAGTCTTTCCAGCTATCTTAACTGAATTGAAATTATAACATGAAATGTAGAACGGTCCAGCACACCAAAAAGACCTTTCCACCCATCATGTTTGTGCCAAACACGATGCAAACATTTGCAAAAAAACCATGAAGAACCCTATGGTGCGCAACAGTCACTTATGCTGGCTGTTTCTGTCTTGTACATAGAAATGGTTTAGTTTAAAGATACATGGAGAAACAGGCCCTTCTTCCCAATGAGTCCACACTGACCAGCGATCCCCGCACACTAACACTATCCCACACACATAGTAGGAACAATTTTACAATTTTTACTGATGCCAATTAACCTACAACCCTGCATGTCTTTGTAGAATGAAACGAGAGCTCCTGAAAAAACCCACACAGGTCAAGGGGAGAACATACAGACAGCACTTGTGGTCAGGATCATACCCAAGTCTGTGGTGCTGTAAAGCAGCAACTCTACTGCTGCGCCACAACAAGAGGTTATCCACTTGTCCACCACATTGCTGCTGTAAGTCCTCTCATATGACTAGTGCATTCTTTTGAATGATGCTGGAAGAGAGACAGCAATGATCGGCATTTTGATCCTCAATCCATAAACCCAACAGCTTCTCTCTCCATCAGTCCATCAACCAATCTCTTACTCTCATGTGCAGGAAGGAACTGCAGATGCTGGTTTATAATGAAGATAGACTCAGTTTATAATGGAGATGAGCAACTCAGCGGGCCAGGCAGCAACTCTGGAGAAAAAGGAACAGGTTGGAATCCTTTAGTCTGAAGAAGGCTTCTGACCAGAAACGTCACCTGCTCCTTTTTCTCCAGAGTTGCTGGCTGACCCGCTGAGTTGCTCCAACATTTTGTCTCTACCTCACCTGATGTCTCTACAAGAACCAGCAGCCACTGACATTTGTGCCATCCTCTTCACTGCTCTTATGCTTTTCAAAATGATAACCATGATCTACTTTGCCATGCCAAATGCCCAGGCAATATTAAATGTTCTCTCATCTCTTTGTCCTCCGTTTTCACAATCTGCAGCTTTTTATTCCAGTGTAGTAACGTCCCTTTTGAGCTGATGCTTGGCAGCTGCATGCCATACCTATTGGATGTGCACACACAAGTTCTTTGCTCTGCAACTTATCTTCAGAAGCAGATGCATGCGAAATGCTGATATTTCTAACCTGATGCGCTGAGATTGTTTTGTGCAAACAAATGTGAGTGACTGTTGTGGGAGTGGATTCTTTCTGAGATACAAAATTTCCTCCCTTCCACATTGCAGTGAATAAAATCACCATTGAAAGATGGATTAAAGTTTCAGAAACTAGTATTCAGAATTCACAAATTCAGAAACTAGTATTTCGAATTTATTTAATCTTATAACGCAATTTGTTTCATTCTCGGGATATAAATTGGAATAAAAGTGAAATTATGCCAGCGACGGAACAAACCCCATATATATTGCAACAATCTCCTTTTAAAATAGTCTACGAAAAGTTTAAATAACCCCTTGGAATTTATGTGACTAAGAAATATGCATCTTTATTTAAATCAAACTTTCCTCCCCTACTCAATAAACTACATAAACATATTAAATATTGGAAAAACACACCCCATTTCAATGTTTGGTAGAATGAATGCCATAAAAATCATTTTCAATCCACAATTACTGTACTTCCAAATTTTTTTTTATTTAACTTGACTCTATTGTTACAAGTTTTATTTGGGATTACAAGAACCATGGAATAAGTAAAAAATGCCTGTGTAAATCTAAGATGAATGGAGGATTTGTTTTACCAAATTTTCTATTTTATTTTTGGGCAGTTAATATCAAAAATATGAACTTCTGGTTGGAGGATATGGATCAACAACCAGATTGGTCAAAGATGGAAAAAGAAGACTGCCTACCTTTTGAAATTGGCGCGATTTTGTTAACACCTACAAAATTGATTAAAAAACTTATAGTGGAAACCCGATAATACATAGTGGTATGCGAACCTGGAAACGATTAGAAAATATTTTAAAATTGGATAATTTATCACTTCTTCTTCCTATCTTAAATAACCCCTCATTTAAACCGTCCGTGTTAGATAAAGAATTTGCAAAATGGAAAACTATGGAATTACAAATGTCAGACAACTTTATCAAAAGGGTATTCTTCTTTCATTTCAGGAGCTACAACAGAATTATGGACTACATCAAAATAATTTTTTTAGATACTTGTTGTATTGTATTGTATTGTATTGTATATCTTTATTATAATTTTTCCTGAGTACATACATACCCAGAGGAAACGAAAAAACGTTGCTCAACCAGTGTCCATTCAGTGTGCGGTAAAAAATCAATGTAAATAATAATAAAAATACATATATCATGAGTTCCAATCGGCAGCGGCACGACAATGGCTCTGCTTCAGTGTGTGCAGGTTGGTGGTTGGTGCACGATACTTTGGCAGGGGGCAAAGTCCGTTTATCAGTCTTACAGCCTGCGGGAAGAAGCTGAGGAGCATCCTGCTGGTTTTGCAGCTGATGCTCCTGTACCTCTTCCCAGATGGCAGGATGGAGAATATGTGATGCGATGGGTGGTAGGGGTCTTTGATGATGGAGATGGCTCTGCTGTTACATCTCTTCCTGTATATGTCCAGCAGAAAAGGGAGTGGAGCACCAATAATCCTGCTGGCGGTCTTCACAATCCTGTCCAGTTGGTGCCGTTCGTACGCCTTGCAGCTCCCGAACCAGGAAATAATGCCGTAGGTTAATGTGCTCTCAATTGCCCCCCTCTGAAAAGTTCGTAGGTGTGCAGTGGGGAGACCTGCTTTTCGTAGTCTACAGAGAGGGTGTAGTCGCTGCTGGGCTCTCTTGACCAGTGCTGTGGTGTTGGTCGTGGACATCAGGTCATCTGACAGGTGGAGTCCTAGGAACTTCACACTGCTGACCCTTTCCACATCAGCTCCATCGATGTGCAGAGGTGTATGGCGTTGTTTGCCCACCCTCCTGAATTCAACCACCATCTCCTTTGTTTTTCCCACTTAGAGATTAAATAAAATCACACACACAAGTGTACAGAACTAAGGATCCAGTAATCCTTGATGAATGTTTGAATAAAGATCCTAACACAGATAAATTAATATCCTACATTTATAATATCCTGTTAGATACTGAGGTCCCGTCGACGGAACCACGCAGACAAGCATGGGAAAATGAATTGGCTCAATCCATAACGAAGGATATATGGGATGAAAGATTACAACATATACATTCCTGTTCGTTAAATGCCAGACACTCTTTAATACAATTTAAAGTATTACATAGATAATTTTACTGCAAAACAAAATTAAACAGAATTTTTCCAAATATCTCACCTATCTGTGATAAATGTCAATACCTAGAAGCCAACTTAACTCATACCTTGGTAAATTGCATAAAAAATTAACATTTTTGGATGGATATTTTAAAAATTATTTCTGAAGTTGTTAATATTCAATTGGATCCCGATCCCAAATTAATAATATTGGGAATATCAGAGCAAAGTATAAAACTTACAACAAATCAAAGACATTTTCTTGATTACAGTATAATTACTGGGAAAAAATGAATACTAAGATTTTGGAAAAATCCAACAACCCCCACAATTAAAATGTGGATTACAGAAATGTATGAGACCTTACATTTGGAAACAATTAGATTTGTCTTAATTGACAAACCAGAATTATTTGTTAGAATATGGTCTCCACATTGATTTTTTTAAAGAGGTAAATTGGTTCAACACAGAAGCTGGACTGAAACCCGAGCTCAGGATTGTATGAATAACTATGCCTTATAATCTACAGACCTATCTCCAAAACTGTTATTGGTAATTTTTTTTTGTTTGTTTTTTCTTTATCGCTTCCTTTCTATTAGTTTATAGATCTTTCTTTTCAGTTCTATCTCTTAAAAAAATCTATAAAAAGAACAGAAGCTTCTATGAATGTAATTGATAAACAAACCGTGTTGCTGTTAAGGGTTTACGCTTCGAATAAAAATATATTACTAAAAAAGAAAAAAAAAAGAAAGATGGATTAAAGTAAACAAAACCTACATTGCAGCAATAATTTGTTCAGTAAGTGTCTGTAATTAGAGAAGAACTGTATTAAGTAGTGTTTGTTTCAAGGTTTGGTAGTAAATTGGATTTATTTTCCTCAGAAGGATAAAAATCATAATTTTTAGTGGAAATTCTTCTATTTATGCTAACAGATCACACTGTATCTCAAGGCACTTTCCTGGAATTGTCTCTCATCACTACGTGCATCAGTGACTTGCCTGCAGGTAACTGGATCCAAACAATTCTGTGGACAAAGAATACTGCAAACGAAATTGATGAATGGCAAAAGATTGATAGATTAAATTTAATGTGAATAAACGTGACATACACAAAACAGTACAGCACAGGAACAGGCCCTTTGGCCCACAATGTCTATGCCGAGCATAAGCCATGATCATTTCTTATCTGTCTGCACATAATCTGTATTCCTCTATTCCCTACATGTCCATGTACCTATCCAAATGTTTCATAAATACCACTGTTGTATCTGCCTCCACCACTACCCCTGGCAGTATGTTCAAGGCACCAAAACTACTAAAATGCAAGGCCAGTTTGAAATAAGGAGGAGGTGTTGAGCTCTCAAATGTGAATAAATACACAGGGCCTGATGGAATATATCCCAGGTTATTGAGAGAGGCAAGAGAGGAGATTGCAGGAGCCTTGACAATGATCTTTGCATCTTCTGTAGCCACAGGTTAGGTCCTGGAGGACTGGAGAGTAGCTAATGTTGCTCCTTTATGTGAGAGTCCAGATAATTATAGGCTAGTGATCATTTAATCCCGACACGAGGGCTTCGGACATCGGACCGTCGGCAGCGGCGACTGCTGAGGGATCAAAGGCCCTGACCCCCATGGATGAACAAAGGAGGAAGATGACTGAACTTTATTGCTTTCCATCACAGTGAGGAAGGTGGATTCCACTGTGGTGGATGTCTATGTTAAATTGTGTTAAATGGTATAGTTGCATTTCACTTAGTATGGCTGTATGGTAACTCAAATTTCACTGTTCCTTAGTTGGTTAAGTGACAGTAAACGCGAACTTGAACTTGAATATAGTGATCGGAACTGTACACAATACTGTAAATATGGCATAACCATACTGCAGTAAAGCTGCACTCTGACTGCCTGACTCTTTTACACAGGGCGGGAGATGTAGTCTACATGGATTTTAGTAAGGGTTTTGATAAAGTCTCAAAACTCCAGCATCTACAGTTCCTTTATATCTCGCTCTCAAAATGGAATATTGCCAGGTATGAAGCATTATAAATATGATTCAGAAAAAATGGGGACGTTTTAATTAAATATAGATGAGATTTGATTGGGATGTTTAATATGATGGAGTTGGGTGAGAAGAGCTGGCAACATTGTTTCTTGTGCCTCAGATGATGAGCATGAAGTGGCAAAGATCAGTGATTAAGGGCCCGCTTTCGTCTTGAGAACCAGAACCACATTTTATACAGATGGATTTAGTAGTGCAGAATATATTGCTGAGGATTAATAATTAAACCAGAGACCACATTACATTTTAAGAATGAATAAATAAATAAATACATAGATGGAGAGAAAGTGGATGGAAGTGTGAGAGAGTGGTAGAATCATAGAAACATAGAAAATAGGTGCAGGAGTCGGCCATTCAGCCTTTCGATCATGGTTGATCATCCAAAATCAGTACCCTGTTCCTGCTTTTCCCCCATATCCTTTGATTCCTAAGAGCTAAATCTAACTCTAGCCTAAGAGCTAAATCTAACTCTCTCTGAAGTCAATCTAACTCTCGCTGGAGTCAGTCTAGCCCACGACAGATGGGGGAGGAATTGTACACTTTGATAGCCACTGGGAAGAAAGATCTTCTGTGGCATTCGCTGCTGCATCTTGATGGAACCAGTTTGTTGCTGAAGGTATTCCGCAGGTTGACCAGTGTGTCATGGAGGGGGTGAGCTGAATTGTCCTCCCCTCCAAGACCACCTCCCATGAATCCAACTCGGCTCCCAGGATGGAGTCAGCTTTCTTGATGAGCTTGTTATCCCTTTTGCCATCCGCGGCCTTCGTCCTGCTGCCCCAGCACACGACAGCGAGAAGATGGCACTGGCAATTGGCAGAACATCTGCAGCATCTTATTGCTGATGTTGAAGGAGCTGAGCCTTCTAAAAAATACAGCCGGCTCTGCCCCTTCTTGTACAGGGCCTCAGTGTTCCTGTTTATTATTCAGGTACACTCCAAGGTATTTGTATTCCCTGTTAAACTGCACATCCACACCATTGAAGGTGGCAGGGGTGTTCCTCCTTCTAAAGCTCACTACTAACTCCTTAGTCTTGTCAGTGTTGAGCTGCAGGTGATTCAGCCCACACCACTCAACAAAGTCGTTGACTACACCTCTGTATTCAGCTTCCCTCCCCTCACTGATGCAGCCCACAATTGCAGAGTCACCTTAAAACGTCTGCAGGTGGCAGGAGTCCGAGTTATACCTGAAGTGCGAGGTGTAGATGGTGAACAGGAAGGGAGAGAGGACCGTCCCCTGTGGGGTCCCTGGGTTGCTCATTACCATGTCCGAGACACAGTTCTGTTGCCTGACATATTGTGGTCGTCCAGTCAGGTAGTTGGTGATCCAGGACACCAATGGAGCATCCACCCACATGTTCGTCAGTTTGCTCACATAGCTTACAAAACTATCTGTGCTTCCATACTGAATAAATCACCATTATGAATTTCTCTTAATTCCAATTGTTTGCAAATCTATATTCATGGTCTTGCACTGCTTTCTCGATGCAACAATTTAAACCTTAAAAGGTATGGACATTTTGTTAAGAGCATGAAGAATCTGTAAAGAAACTGAAAGCTTCAATGGGAGATATAGTAAAGGACCAAAAGCAAAGTCAACATTCAAAGAATGAATGAAAAAGTCAAAACATTTAAAAAAGGGAAGCTGATTTTATTTTAGGAGGTGATAGAGGGGGAAATTTCAAGATGGTAACTAGAACAAAAAGAGTCATAAAGCTATTTCAAATGTAAAGTGTCGGTGCTGTCTCTAGGCTAGTTTTTCCCGTACATCAACTCTCCTCTTACTTTAGCCTGCAATGCAAGCTTGAAGGGCCAGTTGGCAACTGCTCCTATTTTAGTGTGTTTGTCAATTGAAATAAAGAGTCATAACTAGGGAAATTGTGTTTTATTCTCATTATGCTTCAACTTTTTATCATCTTTCCATAGCTTTACCACCGGTGTCGTAGTGCGGCACAGTGGTAGAGTTGCTGTCTTGCAGAAACTTGGGTTCGAACCTGACTATGGGTGCTGTCTGTACAGAGATTGTGCGTTCTCCTCTGTGACCACTTGGGTTTTCACTGGGTGTTCCCGGTTCCTCCCACATTCCAAAGGTGTGCAGGTTTGTACTTTAATTGGCTTCTGCAAATTGTCCCTAGTGTGCAGGATCAAACTAGTGTATGGATGACCATTGATGAGCCGAAGGGCTGTTTCACCGCTGTATCTCGGATAAAAAACAACTCAATGTTTTGTTTTGTCCATCTTACACCTCCCACTTTCATCTCCTGGAGTAATTTAATTTCCATCTTTACATTAAAAAATGATAACATGTTCAAAAGCTTTGAGATGGTATCTAATTTATATATAAACATCCAATTTAATTTAAAAAATTCGTAGTAGAGCAGTGATTAATAATTATTTTACATTTTTTAAATTTTCCACAGTAACGTCCCATCCTCTTTTGTGAATTGTATTTTATTAGTACATGGCTGGAGAAATAAAAAAAATAAGTGCGTGCATATTCTACCTCTATCGTGTACACTGATTTAGGAGCGAACATAAAAAAAAGGAATTAAAAATCAAACTGCTGTGATAAAGATTTGAATGTGATTGATTCCTTTGTTGGGTTGCTTCCTTTCCTTTATGATTTCTTGAGTTCTGCTTGTCATCTGCTTTCTGCTTTCATCCTGTGGTTTAATCAGTTCCTCTGGACCTATATTCCCCTGTGGTAATGATTCCACAGAATTATTAAGTGGTTTATTGTCGCCGGGGTCAAAGCATCTGAAACTGAACAGAAAGCCACTGATGTACTGCCATCTGCGTTTTCCAATTACTAGCCATATGTGGGGCAATCCTTGAATATAAGCCGATCATTCCTTTGTTAATTTTTCATTTCCTAAATCGACATTTGCAGAGGTTTATAAAAAACAATATTTTAAAAAAATTATTGAAGTTATTGTTGTTTATTATGGTATCTACTGAGTACTGTGTTTAAATACCTGTTGTGCTGTGGCAGATAGGAATTTCATTCATTGGTTTCGGGACATGTAATGAAACACTCCAGACTCTTGAATTGTTTGCAATTAATACTGAGTGGTATTTGCATGAGCATTATGTGGGTCAACTTTTAACATTTTCTGATTTTTAATTAGTTAATATTTTCTCAACAACTAGTTTAGTTTAATCTTCATGGTTTGCAGGTTAGATAATCTTTTATTTGTCTAAATCAGGGTGGGACAGTAGTAGGGAGTTACAGCGCCAGGGACCCGGTTTCAATCCTGACTACAGGTGCTGCCTGTGCAGAGTTTGTACATTCTCCCTGTGACCGGGTGGGTTTTCCCCGGGCATTGCGATTTCCTCCCACGCTTAAGAAGTACAGGTTTATAGGTTAATTTGGCTTTGATAAAAATTGTAAATTCTCCTTGTTGTGTAATGCTAGTGTACAGGATCGCTGGTCAGTGCAGACTCGGTGGCCCAAGGGGCATGTTTCTGCACTGTATCTTGAAACTATAAGTGAAACTAAACTAAACAACATAGTTTGTATTTGTGAATAGTACACAATGATTTCCATCTTTCATTTCTAGAGAGCCGGGTGAGCCTAGTAGAATTTTTCAGCACACAGGGAGTTCCAGGTGTTCATTCAGGTGTGCAAAAGAATTGGGCTCATGGTCGAAACTCTTTTGAGTTATGGGTCTGTCTTGCTTCAGAGGGAACCACTATAATTCACTGTCACCAGAATGCTGTCTCCTATTTATTGGACCCAACATTTCCTGCTGATGTACAGTGGCTTGCAAAAGTATTCATACCCCTTGAACTTTTCCACATTTTGTCACGTTACAACCACAAACGTAAATGTATTTTTTTTTTAAAATAATATTTTTATTAGAAGTAATCCATCATAACAATGGTATAACATCTTTTCAAATACACAACCAACTTATTTCAATAAGTATACGGATGTTACAAATAATTCTTATAAAGCTCTATTTTTTAGAAAGTAGAAAAAGAAAAGAATAGATTTTAATCAATAAGAATAGTGATTAAATAATAATTTTGATTATATAGAGAGAGAAAGAGAAGAGAAAAAAAAAGAAAAAAAAAGATTATAGTATACATCTTAATAGTGAATTACACAATTTCAAATAATGATATCAATAGAGACATGCATACAAATCCAAAAAAAAAAGAATTATTTTCATCTAATCCTGCCGGGTACCCATTGAGTTGTGATGCCAAGAACAGCTACCCCTTCAAATATTCTGTATATGGAGACCATATCTGTTCAAAGAGTTTGTTTGTGTCCATTAGGACAAATCTGATTCTTTCCAAATGCAGCGTCTCCAACATTTCCACTGTCCACATTTTAATTGTGGGGGATAATGTTCCCTTCCAAAATTTCAATATTATTTTTTTTCCCTTTTATCATACAGTAATCCAAGAAATTTCTTTGGTTTACTGTTAATATTAGATTTGAATCCGGAACTCCTAATATTATTAATTTTGGATCTGGGTCCAGTTTAATTTTAAGAACTTCAGAGATAACTAAAGATTTCACCCATCACCTGACGCAGCTTGGCCAATCAGGTACAGGAGCCCTTAACCCCTTGATTCCTGACTCCCAGCCACAGAGCCTATGCGTTAAGTTAGCTTCCAAGTTCTGACATTTATCACAAATAGAAGAAATGTTAGGATAAATTATATTTAATTTTGTTTTTGAATAATATAATCTGTGTAATACCTTAAATTGTATCAATATATTTGGAATGAAACCTGCTTGGTCATGATGTATTACGTTATTAATCACTAAACTTAGCCTCCGAGATAAAATTTTAGTTAGTATTTTTTGATCAGTGTTTAAAAGAGCTATTGCCAGGGTATGACCCAGGGTCTTCCAAATCCTTATCAGCTTTAGGGATAAGTGTAATTGTAGATTAATTTAATGATTCTGGTAACTTTCCTTGTTCATAAGCATTTTTATATATTGTATATAAACGTGGAGTGAGCAGATCATAAAACTTCGTATAAAATTCAGCACTTAAGCCATCAGGGCCTGCGGCTTTTCCATTATTTAATGATCCAATTGATTCTTCAATATCTTTTACTGATATATCAGCATTTAACAAGTCTCTACCTTCCTGATCCAAACTATTAATATGACATTCTTGTAGGAATGTTTCCATTCCATCTGATTGTCCTGCTAGTTTAGATGAGTAAAGATTTTGATAATATTGTAAAAATGTATCATTGATAGCTTTTGGTAAAGTCAATATTTCTCCTTCTTCAGATCTAATTTTAAGTATCATTTTCTCCTCATCTAATTTTCTAAGCTTGCGTGCCAGTAATTTTTGTGGTTTATCCCCAAATTCAAAGTGTACTTGTTTAGTCTGTTGAAAAAGTTTAATAATCTGATTTGAGTATATTTTATTTAGCTTATATTTTAATAATGCAATTTTATTACTTAGCCCCTTTGAAGGGGATATTGCATTTTCAATATCTAATTGCGTTATTTCATTTTCCAACTTTTGTTGAGTCTTTCGATTTTCCTTATTAAAGTATGCGTGTGCTGATATTATCGCACCACGCATAAATGCTTTAAATGTATCCCACAGCAGTGATGGTGAAATTCCAGGTTTGTCATTAGTTTCAAAAAATAATTTAATCTGTTTTACCAAGTAATCATAACAAGCCTTATCATTTAATATTTGGGGGTTGAGTCTCCAGTTAGAGGTTTTAATAGTTATGTATTTTAATTTTATCTTAAATGTTAATGGAGCATGATCCGAGGTAATAATATTATGATATTTTGAGTCATAGGTAAATGGGATTAGTTTTGAATCTATTAAAAAATAATCTATCCTTGAATAGGTTCCAAATACAGGGGAAACAATGAATATTCTCGACCAGATGGGTTATCTGTTCTCCAGATATCCTTAACGTTTGCTGTGTTAATAAAATAATTTATAAGTGTACTTGACTTAGAAGTGGCTTTCCCTTTCATTGATGATTCATCTAAGTAATTATCTAAGGTACAATTAAAATCACCTCCAATTATTAGATAATGTTGAGTGGATATAGGGATATTGTTAAATATTTTCTTGAAGTATAATGGGTTATCAAAATTAGGACCATATATATTCATAATGATTACTATTTTAGAATGTAATTCACCTGTAATTATTATATATCTACCCCCAGTATCATCAGGTAAGTGATCAATAATATTCAGTATTGTTCATCTTCATCTACTTCTTCCTCTACTTCTTACTCTTCCAGTTTCTTCTGAATGTTTCGAGCAAATTCAAGAGCTTCTGTATGTTTGCAGAAGTGGTGCTCCATGTTATCATAAGTTACTCTTAATGTTGCCGGGTACATCAGGCCATATCTCAGCTTCTTTATGTTCCTCAGGATACCTCTTGTTTCTGTAAATAAAGATCTTTTCTTGGCCACTTCTGCAGGGTAATCTCTGAAGATACTGATATTGTCTCCCTCATATTTGAGATTTTTCTTACGTACTATTATCTTCATCATATCTTCAAAAACATGATCGTAAGCCATCTTCACAATCATCTGTCTTGGGGGAGCATCCCTCCTAAGGATACGTCTCAATGCCCTGTGTGCTTGGCCCAGCAGAGGTTCTTGGTCCAAGTTCAGAATATCTTTTAGGAGTTTTGCAGCAAATTTTCGAGGGTCTTGATCTCCCTCTCGGCCTTCACTCAATCCAACAATACGCAGATTCTGACGCCTTTGACGTACCTCCAAGTCAATGCATTTCTCAGTTATTTTGTGTAATAATTCTGATAAACGCTTGTTCTCGGCAAGACGCTTCTTGGCTGATTCAGTCAATTCTTTTATTACGTCATTTCGTTGGTTAAGTGAGGTTTTAATAGGTTCGATCTTGGTATCCAGCAGCAACTCCATCTCACCAGTTTTACGGTTTACGTCATCCAACTGTTGTTGCAAATCAGTACCCGCTTAAACTTCCCATTGGTCCATCATAATCTTTACAGTAGTTATAACTTTTTTTTTGAACTCTTCTTTCAAATTTTCATGATACACCAAAATATCATTTCTTAAAGTCTTTATTTCCTCTTTATATTCTTTTTTCCTATCCTTAAGCATATTTTTAGCTCATCCATAATAATTTTTTTGAGGTCATCCATCTTTAAAATATCTTCCTGGGAGGCACTCGAACTCGAGCCCACTGCTCCAGTGAGGCCTACTACCTTTTATCAGGTTTTTTGACCTGGTGGGGGGGGGAGCGATGCATCGACATTTTCTTAGTAAAGTCGCGCGCCTGATGATGTCACACACCTTTTTAACGCTACCGGAGCCGTTCACACCCATTCTCCTCTGGTGAGTAGTCTCAGTTAACCCCTTTTACCCCCGTTTTTCATACAATTTTTAGCAGAGCTGACTGCCGCGACTTCCACTCACTCCATAGCGCCACTGGAAGTCAACGTAAATGTATTTTATTGGGATTTTATGTGATAGACCAACACAAAGTGGCACATGATTGTGAAGTGGAAGGAAAATGATACATGGCTTTCAAATTTTATTACAAATAAAAAACGGAAAAGTGTGGCGTGCAAAAGTATTCAGCCCCCCTGAGTCAATACTTCGTAGAACCACCTTTCGCTGCAATTACAGCTGCAAGTCTCTACCAGCTTTGCACATCTAGCGACTGAAATTTATGCCCATTCTTCTTTGCAAAATAGATCAAGCTCAGTCAGATTGGATGGAGAGCGTCTGTGAACAGCAATTTTCAAGTCTTGCCAGAGATTCTCAATTGGATTTAGGTCTGGACTTTGACTGGGCCATTATAACACATGAATATGTTTTGATCTAAACCATTCCATTGTAGCTCTGGCTGTATCTTTAGGGTCGTTGTCCTGCTGGAAGGTGAACCTCCACCCCAGCCTCAAGTCTTTTGCAGACTCTAACAGGTTTTCTTCCAAGATTGCCCTGTATTTGGCTCCATCCATCTTCCCATCAGCTCTGACCAGCTTCCCTGTCCCTGCTGAAGAAAAGCATCCCCACAGTAAGATGCTGCCACCACCATGTTTCACAGTGGGGATGGTGTGTTCAGGTTGATGTGCAGTTAGTTTTCCGCCACACATAGCGTTTTGCATTTAGGCCAAAAACTTCAATTTTGGTCTCATCAGACCAGAGCACCTTCGTCCACATGTTTGCTGTGTCCCGCACATGGGTTGTGGCAAACTGCAAATGGGACTTCTTATGGCTTTGTTTCAACAATGGCTTTCTTCTTGCCACTCTTCCATAAAGGCCCGATTTGTGGAGTGCACGACTAATAGTTGTCCTGTGGACAGATTCTCCCACCTCAGCCGTGGATCTCTGCAGCTCCTCCAGAGTTACCATTGGCCTCTTGGCTGCTTCTCTGATCAATGCTCTCCTTGCCCGGCCTGTCAGTTTAGGTGGAATGCCATGTCTTGGTAGGTTTACAGTTGTGCCATACTCTTTCCATTTTCGGATAATGGATTGAACAGTGCTCCATGAGATATTCAAAGCTTGGGATATTTTTTTATAACCTAACCCTGCTTTAAACTTCTCCACAACTTTATCCCTGACCTATCCGGTGTGTTCCTTGGGCTTCACGATGCCCAAGGAACATTGTTTGTTCAGTAATGTTCTCTAACTAGCCTCTAAGTCCTTCACAGAACAGCTGTATTTATACTGAGATCAGATTACACACAAGTGGATTCTATTTACTAATTAGGTAACTTCTGAAAGCAATTGGTTGCACTGGAATTTATTTAGGAGTATCAGAGTAAAGGGGGCTGAATACTTTTGCACGCCACACTTTTCAGTTTTGTATTTGTAAAAAAATGTGAAAACTATGTATCATTTTCCTTCCACTTGACAATTATGCGCCACTTTGTATTGGTCTATCACATAAAATCCCAATAAAAGACATTTACATTTGTGGTTGTAACGTGACAAAATGTGGAAAAGTTCAAGGGGTATGAAAACTTTTGCAAGCCACTGTAAATGGCATATATGACACCATCTTTCTTTCATGTGCAAATTTCTTGGCACACAGTTGTGCTTCTTAAACTTGACTTGCATCTAACAATATACATTATATTGTATATACATTGTTCATTGATTTATGTTAGTTAAGTTTAACTTACAAAACATCTGTTAGTATTGTAGATTGCAATTGTAAAGATAAATGAAGGCACCAGGAAAAAAAATTGAACACTGGGGTGGCAAAATGGCGCAGCGGTGAAGTTGCTGTCTCATAGTGCCAGGGACCTGGGTTTGATCCTGACCATGGGTGCTGTCTGTGCGGAGTTCATACGTTCTCCCTGTGACTGTGTGGGTTTTCTCCGGATCCTCCGGTTTCCTCCCACATTCCAAAAATGTGTTTGTTTGTAAGTTAATTTGCTTCTGCAAATTGTCCTGAGTGTGTAGGATAGAACTAGTGTATGGGTGATGGTTGGCTGTTTCCACGCTGCATCTGTAAACTGAACTAAAACTATGTTTAATAGTCACACGTTAAGTGAGAATGGAATGATGTGCAGGACAATTTTTTTACATTTTATGTTTCCTTACGTTATGACATGCATGGAAGGAGGCATTTTGGAACTCAGTTTGAATACTCTTGATTGTTGGCCGACGCTTCTGAGGTTTGTTGCATAGAAAGCTACTGTTTGAATACATACCTGCCTTATGAATATTGACTAGCTGGAGCACGGCTTGCAACAGAATAGTTATGGTACAATAAGAACATGTGGAACTTGAGCAAGAGTCCACCTGGCCCATGAGAAGTCAACTATTCTCTTTGGTTGTGGCTGACTTTTTGACCTCACCATCCCCATATTGTGTGATTACACACATTTGCAAACCTCTGAGTCACTCCATTGAATACAGTCAACTGGATAGGACAGGTTTGGAGAGGTATGGACCAAATGCTGGCAGGTGGGACTGGTGTTGCTGGGACATGTTGGCTGGTGTGGGCAAGTTGGGCTGAAGGGCCTGTTTTCCACACTGTATCGCTCTATGATTACTCATTTCTTCCAACCCCCTGATGTAGCATATCCAAATATTTGTATTCCCTAGACTGAGCAAAATTACTCCATGGCTCAATTCTAACTGACCTCTCATTTTATTGAGCATTTGTTGTAAATTAACAGCTCGGGGAAGTGTCCTCCATTCCTCAGCCTGCTCAGCATGTTAAATATAGACACAAAGTGCTGGAGTAGCTCAGTGGGTCAGGCAGCCCCTCTGGAGAAAAGGAACAGGTGACTTTCCGTGTCGAAAACACTTCTTCAGACTGAAAGACTTTCACTCCGAGGTACAGTGAAGTTTTTTTTTACTAGTATTCATAGAATCATAGAATCATAGAAAATAGGTGCAGGAGTAGGCCATTCGGCCCTTCGAGCCTGCACCACCATTCAATATGATCATGGCTGATCATCCAACTCAGTATCCTGTACCTGCCTTTTCTCCATACCCCCTGATCCCTTTAGCCCCAAGGGCCACATCTATTTCCCTCTTAAATATAGCCAATGAACTGGCCTCAAGTACCTTCTGTGGCAGAGAATTCCACAGACTCACTACTCTCTGTGTGAAAAAAAGATCTTCTCATCTCGGTCCTAAAAGACTCCCCCCTTATCCTTAAACTGTGACCCCCTTGCTCTGGAGTTCCCCAACATCGGGAACAATCTTCCTGTATCTAGCCTGTCCAACCCCTTAAGAATTTTGTAAGTCTCTATAAGATCGCCCCTCAATCTCCTAAATTCCAGCGAGTACAAGCCGAGTCTATCCAGTCTTTATTCATATGAAAGTCCTGCCATCCCAGGAATCAGTCTGGTGAACATTCTCTGTACCCCCCCTATGGCAAGAATGTCTTTCCTCAGATTAGGAGACCAAAACTGTACGCAATACTCCAGGTGTGGCCTCACCAAGACCCTGTACAACTGTAGTAGAACCTCCCTGCTCTTGTACTCAAATTCTTTTGCTATGAATGCCAACATACCATTCACTTTCTTCACAGCCTGCTGCACCTGTATGCCTACTTTCCATGACTGGTGTACCATGACACCCAGGTCTCGTTGCATCTCCCCTTTTCCTAATCGGCCACCATTCAGATAATAGTCTATGCTCCTGTTTTTGCCGCCAAAGTGGATAACCTCACGGTTATCCACATTATACTGCATCTGCCATGCTTTTGCCCACTCACCCAACCTATCCAAGTCACCTTGCAGCCTCCTAGCATCCTCCTCACAGCTAACACTGTCCCCCAGTTTCATGTCATCTGCAAACTTGGAGTTGTTGCATTCAATTCCCTCATCCAGATCATTAATATATATTGTAAATAGCTGGGGTCCCAGCACTGAGCCTTGCGGTACCCCACTAGTCACTGCATGCCATTCTGAAAATGACCCGTTTACTCCTACTCTTTGCTTCCTGTCTGCCAGCCAGTTCTCTATCCACATCAATACTGAATCCCCAATACCGTGTGCTCTAAGTTTGTATGCTAATCTCTTATGTGCAACCTTGTCGAAAGCCTTCTGAGAGTCCAGATATAACACATCCACAGGTTCTCCCTTATCCACTCCTAGTTACATCCTCGAAAAATTCTAGAAGATTCGTCAGACATGATTTACCTTTCATAAATCCATGCTGACTTTGTCCAATGATTTAGTCGCTTTCAAAATGACTATAGAAAAACACGTGTTAGGTACAGTGCAAGTATATAGAAATAGCACACTAAAACAATATACAAGAGTTGCCACATTTGGTTCCATTTTCATGTTCTATTTGTTGCAAAACATACTTGGCTAATAAAGTATGATTATGATTATGATTATTATGATTATGAATGTCAGTGCAGAGTTTCTTAACCTGACCATGAAGGCTGGTTGTCCTGGCGACATTGCAGGGTCGACACAGCCAAGCGTAACTGTTAATGTCCTTCACTGCTGCTCCACCATTTCATGCCACATATTTGGGAAAATAATTCTGAATCATGAGTATGGTTGTAATCATATGTACACAGGGCTGCAACTCTCACGCTCAAAGCGTGCGAGTCACGCATTTCAGCCAATTCTCACGCCCTCACGCTGATGACAGAATTCTCACGCTGTCTTCAGCCCCTGCACAGCAATGATCTTTGCAGCACAGTTTGTCTATTTGCGCCACATGACAGCGACCTGTACGGTCTGTGGAAGCATGTCGGTTGACGGCTGTGAGTGACTTTGCGCTCTTCTCTCAGTCGCCGACAACATGAAGCAGCCGGAGATGGAACGGGGAAGCTCCCGGCCAGCGGTTGTCAGCGCCTCCATGCACTGGCTGCGAGTGCTGCGCTGCCGGTCGCCGCTGCAGCCTCCCTCCCTCCCTCCCTCCCTCCTGCCCTTCAACTCACATGGCAGCCCCAGGGCCGCCAATCCACACTGCACCGTGCCCGCCAGACTCCCCATTGGGCGGCCAGGGAGAGAGAGGGAGGGGAGAAAGAGAGAGGGAAAGAAAAAGGGAGGGATGGAGGCAAAGAGAGACATGGGGAGGCAATGTAGAAAGGGGATGAAGTGGGGAAGGAGAAAGGGGAAAAGGAGGGGGAGGAAAGAGAAGGAGGGGGAGGAAAGAGGGAGGGAGGAGGAGGAGAGAGGGAGGGACGGGGATGAAAGAAGGAGGGATGGGTGGAAGAGGGAAGAAGGGGAGGAAAGATGGAGAGGGAAAGAGGGAGGGAGGGGAAGGAAGGAGGGAGGGGAAGGAAAGGTGTGTGTGTCTGTCTCCCTGTGTGTGTGCGTGTGTGTCTCCCTGTGTGTGTGTCTCCCTGTGTGTGTGCCTGTCTGTCTCCCTGTGTGTGTGTGTGTGTTTGTCTCCCTGTGTGTGAGTATGTGTGTGTGTGTCTTCCTTTGTGTATGTGTCTCCCTGTGTGTGTGTTGTCACATCCAGGCCTTAGACAGGGCTGCCAACTGTCACACTTTGAGCATGAGTGTTACGCATTTCAACCAATTCCCACGCTGATGACAGAATTCTCACACTGTCTTTAGTCCCTGCACAGTTAGTCTCTTTGCGCCACATCACAGCCATCTGTGCGGTCTGGGGAAGCTCGTCGGTTGACGGATGTGAGTGACGTTGCGTCTCTTCTCTTCTCTTCTTTCTTGGTTGGATGTGCAGCCGCCGACAACATGAAGCAGCCAGAGATGGAACTAACCAGGTGAATCAGTTGTAAAACATGGGGGGAACCACAATGAGGCCAAACATCTAGGACAGGGTTCGGCAACCTACGGCACTCGGGCCGAATCTGGCCCATAACCCGAAAAACTGCTTTTTTTTTCAATTTGTTATTGCAGGGTTGGGGCAGGCGAGCCAACCTGGGAACTGCAGCCAGTCCCTTTGACGCGAGCTGATCTAGGAACTGCAGCCAGCCCCGGGGCACGCAGAATGCCAACTTGATCAGTATGGACAAATTGGGCCAGCCATGTACATTATGTATAACTCTGACTCTATGCAGATCTGAATGGGCTTAGAATCACCATTTAAGCAAAATTGCCCCCACTTTCCCCATTTTGATTCTTGAGATTAATATCCCTTTGCTCTGTTAACAGCGTTAAAGTACTTATGAGGTAGAGTCAAGAAAGGGAACATGTTATTTTCTTTTAGTTTGCTTTAATTTGTTAGTTGATTGTTAGTTGACTGCCATAATTTCTGAAATGGTCTTAAAGTAACTTAACTGTTATAAAGCAGTAATAAGTGATTTTTGTCCAAACAATTGGAAGTTGCGTAAAATGTTTGCATTATTAGCAGGGCTGCCAACTCTCACGCAGTGAGCGTGAGACTCACACTTTTCACAAAATTCTCAAGCGCTCACGCTGATCACAAATTTCTCACGCTCAATAATCTGGAAGTTCAAAATAAAGTTTAAAGAAGGGCTGTCAAACTACCGGCCCGCGGGATGATTTTGGGGGAAAATTTGTTTCTCCTGTGCAGATGATGTGATAGGTGAGACACGCTGGTGGTCCCAGCACCAACCCCCCTCCCCCGACCCCCCTCCGCCTCTGAGGCAAGGCACACGCCTCCCACCCTCACCTCCGGCGGCTCTGTGTCCGTCGGCCGCTCTGTCCACACCCCATGAAGTTTTAACCCCGGCCTGGAGCCAGGAGCGGACCGGGTGTGTGCAGGCGTTGGTGCCGCCTCCGGAGGCGCGGGGATGAATCTCGGGCTAAGGCTCCGCACTGATGCCCGACCCCCGGGTCACTGACCCTCACCTCCCCTGGACCCCAACTGGCAAGGCGCACCTGGGCCGGCCCGCATTCCCGGGAGGGGGACATCGCCAAGTCTCCGCTCACTCCAGATGTTGTCGCCGCTTCACTGACACACATTCTCACACACACAATGGCACACACACGGTTTAAAGGGATATAGGGCAAATGCGGTTCAATGGGACTAGTTTAGATGGGCATCTTGATCTCCATGAACAAGTTTGGATGAAGGGCCTGTTTCCATGCTGAAAGACTATGACACATTGTAGAAAGGGTGCAATTGCTCTGGAGACGATCCAGGGGCGATTTATGAAGATGTTGGCAGGGCTGGAATTTTTATTTCACTTTGAAGAAAGATTTGATAACTGGGATTGTATTCTCTGCAGCAATGGATGTGAATAAACAACTTAGTTGAGGTGAATAATATTACGAGAATAGACCTGTTTTGCTTAACAAATAGTGTAGGAAGGAATTGCAGATGCTGGTTTAAACTGAAGATAAATCTAAAAACTAGAAAAACTCAGCAGGACAGGCAGCATCTCTGGAGAGAAAGAATGGGTGATGTTTCGGGTCGAGACCTTCAGACTGAAGAGGTTGAAAACCAGCCATAAAACACAATGACTGGAGATGTGTGTTGTCCAACTAAGGGCAGAAATCAGAATCATATGTTCATCTTTATTGATATGACACCATAATAAATATATTACAGAAAAAAAATGTAATGGGGTGGCACGGTGGCGCAGCGGCAGAGTTGCTGCCTTACTACCACATGGGTTTTCTCTGGATATTCCGGTTTCTCCCACATCCGAAAGAAGTGCAGGTTTGTAGGTTATTGGCTTCCGTAAATTGTCCCTGGCGTGATGGATGGATCTAGTGTATGATAGATTGCTGGTCAGTGTGGGCTGAAGGGCCTGTTTCCATACATATTTTTTACATATATATCTTAATTTCATTGAACCATATATGATTGAATATGTGGCATTATTTTTGTCTTGTTTCTAAAGTCAAAGGGTAAGGTTGATTGATTTATTTGTGCAAAACAGTGATGGAAGTTCGACTTGCCTTGTTTCTCTATGTTTTTCTCTATATGTATGCATAACAGCATGAATATAATCTGATTTCCATACATGAATCCATTCATTCATGTGCTGCACCTGTTGATCAGAGCCTGCTCTATTGTGGAATGTAATTAGGAATGTAATTTAGCCTAACCTTATTCATACCTAATCCAATTTGAAGCATAAGTTAAAAGACTCACTACAGTATGCACCAGATGGCACAATTTCAAGCTGAAAAATGAGAAAGCTCCCTACCGTGGGAGGGGGGCACCCCCCCTCCCACACCCCCCCCCCCCCCCCCCCCCCCCCCCCCCCCCGCAGTCGCTACACTGCCTCGCAATGTCTCACTCTCAACTCTCACCCAATGTTGGCAGCCCTGTGTACAGGAGAAATTGGATCAGCAGAACAAGACAACGTGGATCGCCACAACAAGAAATTGGATCAGCACAGCATAAATACAAATATTGGTGTAAACGAGCATTATACAGACTAAAGAAGAGCAATTACGGGGTGCACTACTAGTTTCGTTTAAAGATGCAGCAAGGAAAAGCCCCCTTCGACACGCCGACCAGTGATCCCCGCACACTAACACTATCTTACACACACTGGGGACAATTTAGAATTATACCAAGCCAATTAGCCTACAAACTTTGTAGTGTGGGAGGAAACCAGAGAACCCGGAGAAAAACCACATAGGTCAAGGGGAGAACGTACAAACGTCTTGCAGATGGCACCCGTAGTCAGGATCAAACCCGGGTCTCTGGTGCTGTATGGCAGCAACTCTATCGCTGTGCCACCGTGCCGTCCCACATTCATGGTAGATATGCTGCAGTTTGTAAGTGTTTAATAAAGATACGTTGTATCTTTATATGCCTATGAGTCCAGTAATTACAGGAACCAACAAAGGGGAGCTCGGAGCTTGAACAGCCTCTGTGGGTCGAAATGAATGGTTGACATTCTGGGTCGATACCCTGCATTAGATTTATTTAGATGGGCACAGTGAGGATAACATTGAACCTTACCAGTATTAAAAGAGGTTAATTAAATGAACAGCAAGGAGGCTTCTAATATTTTTACTTGAACCAAAGACAATTTGATGTAATTTTTTAGGTGTGACAGATGGAGTTAAATATGAAAAATTGTGAAGTAAAGTTTAGGAAAGAAAAAGGAGTGAGCGTGCATGTTCAAAGTAATTATGTTGAAGATCCTTAAATACAATGTACCTAAAGTTCAATCATTTTTAACGACTTAAGCACGTAGGGGTATTATTGGATTATAAATTGATGAAAAAGTGCGATTGCTATCTTGTCGTGGGTATGTAAGATGAGGCCCACGTTGGAAAGGCTTTCTGCTCACAATGTGTGTGCTACCAGAGCATGCATCATTGCTTGGGTGCCATGGATACCTCCCTTGCTAAGTTGATTCACTGATGTATAATTACCTCACAGGAAATCAAATCTCAACATCAGGAATAAGCCTTTCATCTCCAGAGGCTAAATGAGGGAACATCAACATCTTTCCAATTGTGGATGTCAGATAGAGCAGATGTGGGTGGATGCAACCGGAGTGAACCTTTTGAGCTGAAAACTGGATATCTTTCAAAACAAACTGCACCTTCTTCTCCCAGCTCACTCTCCCCCGTGCCCAACCTAGACACAACTATTTATCACCTCCCACCGTCATTCCTTCCTATGGTTTCACGATTTGCAACTCTTCAATCCTTTTTGTCTCACACCTTCTGTCTTTTCTTCTCTGGCCTTTGTCCAACTATCTGCCTATCAAAAAGCCCTCCTTACCTGTATCAACCTATTGTCTACCAGGCTTTGTCTTGTATTTCCTCTCTTCCTCTCCCCCTATAATCAGTCTGGTCCCGACCTGAATCATTACCTATTCACATTCTCCTGAGAAGCTTCCTGACCCGCTGTTACTCCAGCAGTTTGCATCTTCTTTGGTTGTGGCCTGTTGGTTCTGGAGGAAGAGGAGGGAGGTAAAAGGCAAGACATCCTTGCAGTGGTTGGTGGGGAAAAAAGGAAGAGGATGGCAATCTGATCTTCTGAGAATCTTCTGGGAGCACATTCTTAACTCGACCTACCTAACATACAAATTTTCTGTAGATTATGGCTTTCTAATTGACATTGTTTTATTGAACACATCAGCAAAAAGGCTATCTACCACTTCTGCCTGTCCTTTGCTGTCATGCATTTCTTGTCATAATAATTTGATCTGTTAATGCTACAAAGGGGTACTTATAGAAAGACATACACAAAATGCTGGATTAATTCAGCGGGTCAGGCAGCATCTCTGGGGAGAAGGAATGAGTGACGTTTCGGGTCGAGACCATTCAGCAGACTGAAGTATCAGTTTAAACCTGCATCCCTCACAGTTCCTTCCTACACATGTATTTGGAGATACAAAGCAATATCTGTTTACTTTCACTTCTCCCTTTCTAAATCAAATCAATAGTTATCCTAACTTTGCATATAATGTACATGCAGTTTGACATAATTCCTTAAATTGTGCATTAACAGTTTGTGAATTTATAAAAGGAATTTGGCATAAATATCATGCTGGATTAATTTTTTGTAGTATCTAGTTGGCCCATCCTGAGTCACATGTATTGAACCTTCCTTGTACGAA
Source organism: Okamejei kenojei (assembly GCA_035221665.1). Taxonomy (NCBI): domain Eukaryota; kingdom Metazoa; phylum Chordata; class Chondrichthyes; order Rajiformes; family Rajidae; genus Okamejei; species Okamejei kenojei. Next base: position 52,756,709 of record CM069136.1, read on the forward strand.
AAGTATGTCTCTCCTGCAAAACAGAGAGCAGAACATGATCCTTTGTCTCCAGAGATGCTGCCTGACCAATTGTGCTACTCCAGCACATTATGTCTATCTTTGGTATAAACCAGCATCTGCTGTTCCTTGTTTCTACAATGTTGAGCTACTTGTGCACAAACATATCAATTAGAAAGGGTGTAGCTCAGAAAGCTTCTTAGACCTGCTATGTTACTCAGTTAAATCATGGCTGATCCATTCGTAACCTCTACTTTGCAATGCCTCCTAACTAGTAATCTTTCTCACTCTTGCAAAAAATGCATGCAACCCCTCTTACCAATATTAAGAAGACTCTGCTTCCATTGCCCTTGAAGCAGGGAATACCAAACATTCAAACATTTAACAGAATTTTTTTCCATATCTCTGTCCTAAATGGGAAACCCCTTTTGTTTTAAAAAAATAGTGATCTATAATCTCCTGTGTGGGTGGTAGTGTTAATGTGCGGGGATTGCTGGTCGGTGCAGACAGTTTCCGCTCTGTATCTCTAAACTAAATTAAAACTAAAACTAAACTAATAACCATAGTGTAACCAAAGACACAGTCCATTGAAGACCATAGTTCCTGAAGGTAGTGTTTAATTGCCTGATGGTTGCTAGGAAGAAGCTGATCTTGATCCTAGTGGTTATGGTTGTTTAGGTTGCTGTACCTTCTTCCCGCCAGGGTGGTGTGGATTTTTGAGACCACCTGTCTTTTTGTGTTCCAGCTTCCAATAGATCCCTTCAGTGAGATGTGAGTGATTGTGAGAAGCTCGGGCAGTGGGTCACATGTGACGAATGGCACCAAAGTTACTTTTAAAATATTTTATATGAGTATCTGCCATTTTTGGTCAGTCAGGAGCAGTCCTGCTTCAGAGTTAGAATGCTCTGATGTTATAAGAAGCAAGTAAAGATTGTTCTTACAATTGCTGAAACCTGTTGAGCAGGTTTATCATCAACAAATCTAATAGCTATAACTTCAGTCCATTCATCAGTCATTTATGTATATTGTAAAATGTTGAAATTCCACACCAATCCCAGTGGTAGACTCCTTATTATGTTTTGATGAAACCTTATGGCTGATCTAATCTTGGTTCCACTTTGCTGTCTGATCCCCATAACCCTGTTGTCTGGAAACCTGTCCATCTCATCCTTCAATGTATTTCTTCTGTAAGGTAAGGAATTCCAAAGAACCATGACCTTCATACGCATTAGGACGTGTAGCACTTCCTCGATCCTAATGGAGACTGTCCTCAAGACATTTCCATTAAATGTCCCAAATTTCCCAATCTTCATGTCTTGTTCCACTGGAAAAACAGAGGTGAAACATGCATCGAGGGCCTTGCCCATCTAATGCAGCGATGATTATTTTCCTTTCTGAGGAGCCCTGTTCTTTTTCTAGTTAGCCTCTTTCCCTTAATGTACTTATAAAAAACTTCACCATAAATGATAGGGCCCAGGGAGTGTCATAGATCAGAGGGATCTAGGAGTGCAGGTACATTGTTCCTTGAAAGTGACACCATAGGTAAGGAGGTGGTCAAGAAGCCTTTTGGATCATTGGCCTTCATCAGTCCGGGTATTGTGTATAGAATTTGGGATGTTATGTTACAGTTGCACAAGGCATTGTTGAGGCCACATTTGGAGAACTGTCTTCAATTTTGTTCAACCAGCTAGAGAAAGAGATTGTTCAGCTGGAAATAGTACAAAGAAGATTTACAAGTATGTTACCAGGGCTTGAGCTAGAGGGCTTCTGCCTCCACCATCTGTTCAGGCAAATAATTTCAAACACTAACCACTTGTTGCGTGAACAGTTTACTTCTCAGGTCCCCTTTAAAACTTCCTCCCATTCACCTTAAACTTGCGCCCTCTAGTTTTAGATCCTCTACCCAAAAAGAAAAGGACTCTGGCAACCTGCCCTATATACTGTATGCCTCATAATTGTACATGCCTCTGTCATGTTGCTTTATAATCTCCTTTGCTCCAGGGAAAACAATCCTAGCCTCTCCAATCTCTCCTTATAACTGAACCCTTCCAATCCAGGCAACATCTTGATAAATCTTTTATGTCCCTTCCTTGGCTTCATCACATTTCTCCTGCAGTGCTAACAACTAGAATTGCACACAATACCCTAAGCGCACAGTGACAAAATCTAGGCCATTAGTTTTTGAAACATTTCATTATAAAATGTAAATTTTACATAAATGCGGGGTACTTTTGTTCAGTTATAAATGTGGGGTCGTGGCTGGTTCCAAGCTGAATTCTAACACTGCTTTTGGTGGCTCCAGAGAGATGACGGAAAGAATCATTTAAACACACCACTGGATATAAATGAAGAGAAATGAATTTGTGCTTCATCATTGTTAAGTTAGTGGACTTCATGATGCTGAAAGAGAAATCATTCCTCAGTTGCATTCAATTCTAGGTGCCTTTATTTTGTTAGCCTTGATAAGGCTTCAAAACAAGTTCATACTTTGCTTTTCATGTCCTCATACATTTGCTTCCCGTTCACGTTATTCATGTCTCCTCCTGTGACAATCATTTCCTCCTTCACAATTGAGCAGTGGACCGATCTTAACTAAACTTTTTAACTAGAAAAGGAAGGAAAATATTTAGAAGGGTTTGTGGAATATCACATTACTCACATTGTTATTTTAAAACTTTGTTTTGGTTATGCACCTAAGGGCAAAGGAGAATTAAATGAAAACATTTGACCAAAAGATGAAAGGCTGGTAGTTTAGTTTAGCAATAGAACAGTGAAACCTGCCCCTTGGCCTAACAACCCCACGCTGACCATTGATCACCTGTTCACACAGGTTCCATGTTACCCCACATGCAAATCCACCCCCTATACATCAGGGGCAATTTTACAGAGGGCAATTAACCTACAAACCACACATCCTTTGGATGGAAGGTCTCTGGCACTGTGAGGCAGCCGCTCTTCCAGCCATGCCACTGCATTTATTATTATTTTGTAAACATTACAAATTTGTTATTACTTTTTGTTTTTGGAAAATGTGAGATGATAATATTTAATTTATAGAATCTTAGAAATTCAACAGCATTGAAGGAAGTTATTGATTCCATTGAACTGATGCAGGCTCAATGCAGAGTGATTCAACTGGTCCCACCACAAAATCCTTTCCCCTTAACCCTGCAAATCATTTCTTGTAAAGTGCTTATTCAGTTGCATATGGAACATCAAAACCTTCATTTATATAATTCTCTTTTCCACAACGGTTTAACGTTAGTCATCGATTGCTTATTTACCTTCTTCAAATGAACTAAAAATAGTTAGAATTTCCTATCTGTAGTGGCTACTACTCAGTTGGAAAGAGTGCAGAGAAGATTTACTAGGATGTTGCCAGGACTCGAGGGCCTGAGCCATAGGGAGAGGTTGAGGAAGCTAGCACTTTATTCCTTGGAGGATGAGGGATGATCTTATAAAGGTTTATCAATAGAACAATAGATAGGGTAAATGCACAGTCTTTTACCCAAAGTAGGGGAATCAAGAACCAGAGGACATAAGTGTAATGTGAGAGGGGAAAGATTTAATAGGAACCTGAAAGGCAACTTATTTTAAACAATGGTGGTAAGTATATAAAACAACCTACCTGCCAGAGCAGGTAGTTGAGATAGGTACTGTCACAATGGTGAAGAAACATTTGGACTGGTACATAGACAGGGTAGGCTGAGAGGCATTTAACCATATGGAGGCAGGTGGGATTAGTGTAGATGGGGCATGTTGGTCGGCATGGGCAAGTTGAGCCATAGGGCCTGCATCTACACTGTATGACACTCTGTCTTTATGACTCTACCATCTGATTTATCATGTTACGGTAACCCCCAAATCATTGCTCTAGCTTCAACTGAACACAATGTCTGTTGTGAAAGGGAGAAAGATATTTCAAACTGGGCAATTCAGCATTACCTTCTACAATGAATAACGTATCAATGCCTAGAAATTGACTCACCTGCATTTGATTTATATATGCAAGTAATGCATGAAAGGTGATTTGTGTATGATATATTGCACTGGCATTCATTTCCAGCCTCCTTAGGAAAATTGGTTGAGGCCCTTCTGGATGTGATTCACTGACACTTGTCTGGTGTCTATCCAACGGCAAATCCTTTCTCCACTGCCCATGGAAATTAACTTACAAAAATCAGCTTTTATGCAAGATTTATAAATATAGATCATGCACAGGTGGGTCAATTTCTGCTCATCGATACGTTATCAAATGTGCCAGATAATGCTGAATAGCATAATCTGCATTTTTATGTTTATTTAGTAATATAGTTTTCTCTTTTACATTATATAATGTTAGGAATGAAACATCAATGAAAGAGTCTGCAGAGTCAGATTGATGTATTGGTTCAAACTGCTTCCCCAATTATTTGAATTTATTGAGGTAAGTTCGGGTGGGATCAGATAATTTTTCTAAGTCCAATCTTATTTAGATTTCATTCTTATAAGAATAATTAGATTAGTTGTGTTACATATATTTTTAAAATTGGCTATATTTATCCTGCGTTCCTAGAGATCCTGATCCAAGCAAAATCTTGATCTGAAAGCACGAGCAGTAATTCAGCAAAAGTTTAGCTGAACTGAGGATGCAGGTGCATTGTAGCCTGCCAGACAATCTCTAATTAGACCAGGTACCATTTAGCATTGCTTGCAGAATTCATTTTCATTTTAGTCATATGTCAGAAACCTGGTGCAATTTATTTTTCACCTAGTTATGAAAGTTAATGTAATGTATATTATTTTTGGTAGGAATAAGGAACGTAGGTGTTGGTTTAAAAAAAGAGTAACTCAGCTGGTAAGGCAGCACCTCTAGAGGACATGAATAGGTGACGTTCCAGGTTGGGACTCTTCAGACTGAGTGTGGGGAGAAAGCTAGAAGAGAGGAGGAACAGGACAAGTGATAGGTGAATACAGGTGAGGGGTAGTTTTTGATAGTCAGATGGTTGGACAAAGGCCAGAGATGAAAAGATGAAGTTGCAAAACCAAAGGGTAGGAGAGGGTACACAAAAAGCTGGAGAAACTCAGCGGGTGCAGCAGCATCTAAGGAGCGAAGGAGATAGGCGACGTTTCGGGTCGAGACCCTTCTTCAGACTGGTCAGGGATCAGGGAAACGAGAGATATAGACGGTGATGTGGAGAGATAAGGAACAATGAGTGAAAGATATGCAAAAAAGTATCGGTGATAAAGGGAACAAGCCATTGTAAGCTGTTTGTGGTGTGAAAATGAGAAGCTGGTGCGACTAGGGTGGGGGAGAGATAGAGATAGAGGGAATGCCAGGGCCCGAGGGCTGAGGGAGAGGTGGGAAGGGGAGGAGACAGCAAGGGTTAACAGAATTGAGAAAATTCAATATTCAAGCCCAAAGGATGCAGACTCCCCAAACGGAATATGAGGTGCTGTTCCTCCAGCTTGCGGTGTTGCTCACTCTGGCCGTGGAGGAGGCCCAGGACCGAGAGGTCGGATGTGGAATGGGAGGGGGAGTTGAAGTGCTGAGCCACCGGGAGGTCGGGTTGGTTATTGCGGACCGAGCGGAGGTGTTTCGGCGAAGCGATCGCCAAGCCTCCGCTTGGTCTCACCGATATAGATCATCTGGCATCTGGAGCAGCGGATGCAGTAGATGAGGTTGGAGGAGGTGCAGGTGAACCTCTGTCGGACCTGGAAGGACTGCTTGGGTCCCTGAAAGGAGTGGAGGGGGGAGGTGAAGGGACAAGTGTTGCATTTCTTGCGGTTGCAAGGGAAAGTGCCCGGGGAAGGGGTAGAGTGGGAGGGGAGGGAAGAATGGACAAGGGAGTTGCGGAGGGAGCGGTCTTTGCGGAAGGCAGACAGGGGGGGAGATGGGAAGATGTGGCGGTGGAGGGGTCACGTTGGAGGTGGCGAAACTGGCGGAGGACATATGTTGTATTTGCCGGCTGTTGGGGTGAAAGGTGAGGACCAGGGGGACTCTGCCCTGTTGCGAGTGGGGAATGGGAGCGAGGGCAGTGGTTGCGGGGTATGGAGGAGACCCTGGTGCGAGCCTCATCAAATAGTGGGGGAGGGGAATCCCCGTTCTCTGAAGAATGAGGACATTTGTGATGACCTGGTGTGGAACACCTCATCCTGGAGCAGATGCGGCGTAGACGGAGGAATTGGGAATAGGGGATGGAGTCCTTACAGGAAGCAGGGTGGGAGGAAGAGTAGTCCAGGTAGCTGTGGGAGTCAGTGGGTTTGTAGTGGATGTCGGTCAGGAGCGTATCACCTGCAATAGAGATGGTGAGGTCAAGGAATGGTAGGGAAGTGTCGGAAAATGGTCCAAGTGTATTTGAGTGCCGGATGGAAGTGGTGTTGAAATGAATGAAGACAGTCAGTTGTGTGTGGGTGCAGGAGGTGACACCAAAGCAGTCGTCGATGTAACGGAGGTAGAGGTCGGGGATGGGGCCCTGGTACGCCGAGAACAAGGATTGTTCGACGTACCCAACAAAGAGGCAAGCGTAGCTGGGGCCCATGCGTGTCCCCATAGCTACGCCTTGTGTTTGGAGGCAATGGGAGGAATCAAAAGAGAAGTTATTGATGGTGAGGACCAACTCTGCTAGGCGGAGGAGGGTGTCATTGTGGACGGGTATGGGTTGCTCCTCTGGTCGAGGAAGAACCGGAGGGCTTTGAGACCGTCCTGGGTGGGGGATGGAGTTGTAGAGTGACTGGACGTCCATGGTAAAGATGAGAGGATGGGGCCTGGAGAATGGAATGCACGGAGCCGACGGAGAGTGTCTGAGGTGTCTTGAACATAGGTGGGGAGGGATTTAACAAAGGGGATAGGAGCGTCAAGGTATGTGGAAATGTGTTCGGTGGGGCACGAACAGGCAGAGACAATGGTCTGCCAGGGCAGTCGGGTTTGTGAATTTTGGGGAGAAGGTAAAATCGGGCCGTGCGGGCTGGGAAACGATGAGGTCGGAGGCTCGGTGGGGTAGGGAGCCCGAGCTGATGAAGTTGGTTATGGTGCTCGAGATGGGTGGCCTGGTGTTCGTCAGTGGGGTCATGGTCCAGGGTAAGTAGGAGGAGGTGTCCGAGAGTTGGCGCGCGGCCTCCGCTTTGTAGAGATCAACGCGCCAGACTACCACGGCACCTCCCTTGTCGGCGGGTTTGATAACCCAGTCTGGGTTGTTACGGAGTGAGTCGATGGCAGTACGTTACAGGGCTGGAGAGATTGGAGTGAGACAGGGGGGTGGAGAAGTCGAGGCGGTTGATGTCCCACGGCAGTTCTGGATAAATAGTTCTACAGCCGGAAGGCTACGAGGGGGGTTCCAAGTGGAGGCGGTGCGTGGGAGACAGGAAAAGGGATCATCAGTGGGGGGCGAGGGCTTCTTCCCGTGGAAGAACGCTGTGAGGCGGAGGCGACGGTAGAAGAGTTCCAAGTGGCGGAGGCGACGAAGGGTAGGAGAGTTGGGAATTGTGACCCACCTGGACTTGCACATTTTTCTCCCCCTCTCCTCCTCCCCTTACACCTATATTCCTTCTAGGTTCACAATTTGCAACTCTTCAAACCTTCAATCTCACGCCTCCCACACTCCAAAGACGTGCAGGTTTGTAGTTTCAGTAAATTGTAAATTATCCCTAGTTAGAACTGGTGTGAATGGGTGATCAAAGGTCGGCATGCTCAGTGGGCTGAAAGGCCTGTTTCTGCACTGTATCTCTAACCTAACCTAGCGTGAACGGGTGATCGCTGGTAGGCACAGACTCGGTGGGCCAAAGGGCCTGTTTCTCTAAACGAAACTAGTTTGAATGAGTGATCACTGGTCGTCATGGACTTGGTAGGCCGACAGGCCCATTTCCACTCTGTATCTCTAACTAAACTAAACCTTCTGTCTTTCCATCTCTGACCTTTGTCCAAACATCTCTGACCTTTTCTGATCCATAACACCCCTCACCTGTCTTCATCTATTACTTGCCGGACTTTGTCCTGCCCCCTCATCACTTTCTACATCAGTCTACAGAAGGATCCCAGCCTGAAACATCTCTGAAGAAGGGTCTTGACCTGAAACGTCGCCTATCTCCTTCGCTCCTTAGATGCTGCTGCACCCGCTGAGTTTCTCCAGCTTTTTGTGTACCCTGAAACATCTCTATCTATGTTCTCAAGAGATGTTGCCTGACCCATTGTGTAACTCCAGCACCTTGAGATTTGTAATATTTTATTTCAAGATCTTTTGGATATCTTCATACTCTTAAAAAAAAACAACCTAGTTCTTTTCCAGTGTTAAAGAAGGAACTGCAGATGCTGGAGAATCGAGGGTACACAAAAGGCTGGAGAAACTCAGCGGGTGCAGCAGCATCTAAGGAGCGAAGGAGATAGGCGACGTTTTGGGTCGAGACCCTTCTTCAGACTGGTCAGGGATCAGGGAAACGAGAGATATAGACGGTGATGTGGAGAGATAAAGAACAATGAATGAAAGATATGAAAAAAGTATCGATGATAAAGGGAACAAGCCATTGTAAGCTGTTTGTGGTGTGAAAATGAGAAGCTAGTGCGACTAGGGTGGGGGAGGGAGAAAGAGAGAGAGGGAATGCCAGGGCCCGAGGGCTGAGGGAGAGGTGGGAAGGGGAGGAGACAGCAAGGGTTAACAGAATTGAGAAAATTCAATGTTCAATGTTCAATGGGCTTGAGAAAATTGAGAAAATTCAATGTTCAATGTTCAATGGGCTTGTCACATATTGTCACATACAAGTTTTAGGTTTTTTAGTTCTTTGTTTCAAATATAATATATTGTGCTTATGAATCAATGGCAGATTTTTTACATTTGGTTCCACAAGGGTGGCATAGTGGTGCAGATGTAGAGTTGTTGCCTTACAGTGCCTGAAACCAGAGTTTGATCCTGACTATGGGTACTGTATGTACAGAGTTTATACATCCTCCCTGTGATCAAGTGGGTTTTCTCCAGGCACTCCGGTTTCCCCCCACACTCCAGGCATACAGGAGGTTTGTAGGTTAATTGGCTTTTGTAAATTGTCCCCAGTGAATAAGTTAGAACTGGCGTATAGGGTGATTGCTGGTCGGCATGAACTTGGTGGGCCAAAAAGCCTCTTTCCAGGCTGTATCTCTAAATTAAATTAACCTCTTTCTTTTCCTACACTGCTTTTCACCAGTGGAATAAAACACAACAATGCATTACTGTGGTTGAGATGTTGATGAATTTCTAGAAATTTCCAAGGTCGTAGCTTAGCCAGAGCAGTCAAGGCCAGCTCCGGTTTCATTAGATTTGATAAAAAGTACCAATTATTGTACTTTCCCCAATGTATCACTTCAAAATACAGGTGATCAGATATATTTTTTTCTTGAAAAATTGTCCTTGCTGTTTTGAACTGCAGGAATATATTATAAATTAATATTGTCCTGTTGCTGTTGACAGTTAACTGATGGAGCTATTTTATTCAACAATCTAATATTTCCTAGTTCAAAGTACAGAGCAAGCTGGTATTCTGAAAAGTGCAAGTTGCACATTTTGTGCATGGTATTTGATTTGATTTACACGAGCGCTTTGAAGCAAATCAATTCTAAATAATTAAGGCAAGAGTCATTCAGTGCATCAAATGCATTGCAATAATTCCATCCTTTTTTGTTGAGTGCTGATATGAAATAAAATCTGAAAAGAAGAATATTATACAGCCCTTGTGTCTGCAGCTTGACAGACGTTCATTGATGTAGAGTGTTTTAGATTACATTTTGTCCACAGATTGAGATGACATTCCTGATGACATTGCTTTCTTCGAGCGCAAAAAAAAGGGAAACATTAAGATTCAACAGTCAAGCTAAGAATATATTCAGTTGGAACAGGACTAAAACCCAACCACAAAGAAATGGATGATGGCTGTGAGGAAGGGAAGGGACTGATATGGGTCCATTTACAAACTGGAGATAAAATATATTTTGGAAGTAGGATCATTTTACACAATTTAAATGTGATAATTCAATATTCTTAATGATGAATATTTAATGGAAGTTTAATGGTCATGAAAACTTGATAGGCAGAGTTGAGCTGAGAAATGAGCCAAGTATCCTTTAACCTGTTCACTGCCAAGTTTTTTTTTTACACCAGTGGCCATGACCCAAGTATACTCAGGGATGGCACTGAACAGGTTAAACACAACTGATTCCCTTATGCAGGAAGGAACTGCAGATGCTGGTTTAAACTGAAGACAGACCCAAAATGCTGGAGTTACTCAGGCAGCATCTCTGGAGAGAAGGAACGGGTGACATTTCAGGTCAAGACCCTTAAGTCTGAAGAAGGGTCTTGACCCAACATTTTCGAAACTGAGAGATTTGGGGTAGATAGGGTAAATGCATAGTCTTTTACCCAGAGTAGGGGCATCAAGATACAGACGATATAGGTTTAAGGTGAGGGGGGAAAAGATTTAATAGGAAACAGATGGGTAACTTTTTTTCAGAAAGAGTGGTAGGTATATGGAACGAGCTGTCGGAGGAGGTAGTTGAGCCAAGTATTATCACAATGTTTATAAAACATTTGGACAGGTACATGGATTAAAATAGGTTTAGAGGGATATGGACCAAACACAGGCAGGTGGGACTAGCGCAGATGGGGCAAGTTAGTCAGCGTGGGTAAGTTGGGCCGAAGGACCTGTTTCCGCTCTGTATGACTGTATGGAGAGCTATGCAGTGATACAGTTCTGCAGCACTGTCAGTGTGAGTGACCTGGGCTAAATTTCTAGGTGCTAATGCTTGCTGTGAATTAATAAAAGTATTCTAAAAACAAAACCTGTTTAGCAGTTGACCAGCAATAAAAGCCCAACTCAATCTCTGTGTGATCATTTTGTTTTTTCCTGCTCAACCATATAGAAAGGGACATGGTGTGGTCAAATTGCATCTTACCCTAGTGGCCCATTTTAGTTCTTCTGGATGAGATCATATAATATCTGCTTTTCACACCTTGTCATCCTTTCTTTCTCCTTGACTTAAGCCAGCAATTGATGTCAGAAACCCATTAGCTGCTCCTGGGCACCTGAGACCTGGTAACAGTTGAAAATGAGTATGGCAATCTGTCTGCAGACATGAATAATATTACATTTATCCTTGCCTTACAGCATGCTGCAGAGAAACATAATAACTTTCTATCAGCAGTAAACATAAAAGATTTTGTTTTTGTCTTGCTATTGCTCCCTACAGTATATACCTAAAATGTAGTCAAAGTGGAATCGTAATGAGGAAAAGGTCTGCTGAATGCTGAATAAGTGAGCCTTGCTGTGGGCTTCTGGAAATGCGTAGATGATGGATTTACAGATAGGAATATGTCGATGTCCAAGCTCCCAGTGTCACTTCTCCCAGCCTACTGCTTCTTCAGCCTATTTCCAACAGCATCTATCAAGGTCAGCTTGGTCTCAGTAATATAAACTGTGGGCAGCACAGTGGTGCAGCTGGTAGAGCCGCTGCCTTGCAGTACCAGAGATGTGGGTTCGATTCTGACCTTGGGTGCTGAATGTGCTGGTGTTTGCACATTCTCCCTGTGACCATGTGGGTTTTCTCCGGTTGCTTTGGTTGCCTCCCACATCCCAAATACGTGTGGGTTTGTAGGTTAATTGGCCTCTGTAAATTGGCCCGAGTGTGTAGGGAGCGGTTGATAATAATAACAAATAACGAATACCGAAAAACAAATACAAAAACGGCAAGAAAACGTCAAGTCAATGTGCAATAAAGTGCAATAGTATTGTGGCAGTACAAAACATTGGCCATGTGGGCTGTCTGTTGAATGCAGAGTTCAGAGTGGTGATGGCCTTGGGGTCGAAACTGTTTGTTAATCTTGTGATGTGTGATTTGATGGACCTGTAACACCTTCCTGAGGGCAGATCAAAGATAGACACACAATGCTGGAGTAACTCAACGGGTCAGGCGGCATCTATGGGGAAAAGGAATGGGTGATGTTTCAGGTCAAAAATCTTTTTCAGACTGAGAGTCAGGGAGGAGGAAAACTAGATTATGAAAAGGTTCACAATAAATCAGAGCCAGTACCAAAGACCAAGGTAAGATGGAGCCCACAATGGTCCATTGTTGGCTATGGAAGAGGTGAAAATGCAGGGATATCTGGATGCTAACAGTGGAGCTGCAGACGACTAGGGGAGGGATGGAGTGAGAGGTAATTTGGGGGTTACTTGAAATTAAGAAATCATGTCACACTGCTGGGTTGTAAACTGCCCAAGTGAAATACGAGGTCCTGATCCTCCAATTTGCATGTGGCCTCACTGACAGTGGAGGAAGCCCCGGACAGAATGATCAGTATGGGATGTTTTCAACTATTTCTAGATGTTCTGGACAAGTTTCTTTTATTCACCGATGGTGGTGGTGCCGGGAATGCACTGCCAGGAGTGGTGGTGGAGGAAGTTATGATAAGGGTATTTCAGCAGCTTTTAGAAAAGCATCTGGCATGGAGGGATATGGATCATGTGAAGGCAAAGGAGATTCGTTTAACGTGGCATCATGTTCAGCATGGAGATTGTGTTCAAAGGGCCTGTTTGTGTGCCATACTGATCTATGTTAAAAAAAAATCACCAATAATCAGAGACTTTTACAAGCATTAAATCAATTTAAGAATTTAAAATAATAGATTGATTTAAAAACAGATTTTGCTGAAGTAAAATTATTAAAACATTAAGATTAAACAAAATAAAGAAGAAAGATACAAAGTACTTAGTCCCGATTACCTTTTCTATTCCAACACTTGACACATCGACGGAATGTTATAGGGCCAGCTACAACATGTGCCTCAGCTCAGCAATTCTCTACCCATGCTGAGTCTGAACTATGTGACTAGCATCTGACTTCCAGTATATGCACTAATGCAGAATTCGAAAACCCATTGAACAATGTCTTTGTAGAAGAATAAGTAACCTGGTTAAAATAAACAACTCCCCCTGAAATCCTTCACAGAATTTTGCTTTAATATTATACTTGGGATTCTGCACCAAATCACAAAGTCCAAAAATGTTCCTAATATTTTAAATTGATCACGTTTTACAAAGTAAATGAAAATAAGTGTCTTCAACTCATTAGTGATCGGAGTGGAAGTAGGCCATTCAGCCCATCAAGTGTACTCTGCCATTCAATCATGGCTGATCTATCTTCCCATCCTAACCCCATTCTCCTGCCTTCTCCCCATAAACTCTGACAGATGTGCCAATCAATAATCTATCTATCTCTGCCTTAAAAATATCCATTGACTTAGCCTCCACAGCCTACTGTGGCAGAATTCCACAGATTCACCACTCTCTGACTAAAGACATTTCTCCTCATCACCTTCCTCAATACCTTGAACCAATTAATGAATGTCAAGGAAAATCCAAATAACAACTGGTACTATCATCTGATCAAAGTTCTTTATCGCTGCTAATTGTGTGTTGCAATTTATGTAGATTTTCTATTTTGGTACGTTAGCTACCTTAATACAATTCCGGTAAATGTCCATTAAGTGTTTGAAGCCCCCTGAAGTTCTATTGTAGTCTAATGCTTTTAAGCATTTTGTTTTGTTATTGGTGTTTGTTGAACACCTGAGCTTTGAAATCATAAGGGTCTGTGCTTCTGTATTGTTCAGTAATTATTCCACCACTAAATCAGTAATTAGGCAATGATCAAAGGCAATTTGTACCATTATAATTTATATGCATGACAATGAGGATGCTGGGTACAAGCCAATGAATTGATTAATTAATTAAAAATATGTTGTTTGATCGTGAAGAGCCGCCGACCAAGGTGTCCAGTTTCTTGCGTTCCCACATGATGGATTTCCTAGGATTTACTGATTGTGCTCCATCACTGAGCTGCTTGGGGAATCTGGAATGCCAGGGAGAACCTCTATGGATTTTTCAGCTGCTACTCTGGTAAGCCTGGCCATTGACTCTGCACCAACATAGACCTGCCATATCAAGGGAACGTATTCATTAAAATGGAGAACAATGGGGATGTGGAAGAAAGGTAAATGCAAAATCCTCCCCCTCCCCCTCCACCGATATTCCTTCTCTGCCTTCACAATTTACTTTCAACTTCACAATTTATTACCAGTTTCCATCCTTATCTCGGGTACATAAAAAGCTGGAGAAACTCAGCAGGTGCAGCAGCATCTAAGGAGCGAAGGAGATAGGCGACGTTTCGGGTCGAGATCCTTGCAGCATCTCTGGGGAACATGGAGAGGTGCCACCTCTCCATTTCAGGTTGGAACCCTTCTTCAGCATCGTGATTGTGATTTAGGGGGGGGGGGGGGGGGGTGGTAAAATCTGAAACCTGGAAGAAAGGTGGTGGCCGGTCTAAGCCTGGCAATCTCCTTCGTGATAGGGTTGAGGAGTCCAGGGCTTTTTGTGATAGGCAGTATGATTTACATTCTTCCAAAGGCCAGAGATCAAAAGACACTTTCTAAACTAGCAATGAGATAATGACACCTTTATACATCGTTTTTTTGTAATCAGAGTTTTCACCAAAACATCAATCTCTTTGGCAACCTTGACAGTTATAAGAAGGGGGAGAGTGGCAAGTCATGCTTTCAAGTAATTTTGTGAGGAGGGCTTACAACTTGTGATTGGAAAGGCACTACCTAAAATTTTCAAATGCGGCACGGTGGCACACCGGTAGAGTTGCCAGAGACCCGGAATCGATCTTGATTACAGGTGCTGTCTGTACGGAGTTTATATATTCTCCCCATGATCTGCGTGGGTTCTCTGCCTGGGTGCTCTGGTTTCCTCCCACACTACAAACACATGTAGGTTTGTCGGTAAATTGGCTTTGGTAAAAATTGTAAACTATCCCTAGTGTGAGTAGGATAGTGCGGGGATCACTGGTTGGCACGGACTAGGTGAGGCGAAGGGCCTGGTTCTCCACTGTATCTCTAAACTAATCAGAACCTCATGTTTGGCTGGAGTTAGGTCACCTGATGAAATCCTTCAAGTTCAATGCTTATTTCAACTAAGTATTGAGATGCTCAATTTGCCATATCTTGTTTATAAATGGTGTGTATGTAAGAGCTAATGCCATGTCAGCTATTACATTACTTATTTTGCAATTGTATAAATAAGTATAACACACAAACTTATTGTGCAGTTGTATAAAACTTTGGTGAGGCCGCATTTAGAATATTGTGTTCAGTTCTGGCCACTGTGTTTTCAGAAAGATGTTGTCAAGCTGGAAAGGGTACAGAGAAGATTTTCGAGGATGCTGCCAGGACTAGAGGGTCTGAGCTATAGTCAGAGGATGAGTAGGCTGGGACTCTATTCCTTGGAATGCAGGAGGATGAGGTGTGATATTATAGAGGTGTATAAGATCATGAGAGAAAGAGATCGGGTAGATGCACTTCTTGCCCTGAGTAGGTGAATCGAGGACATAGGTTTAAGGTGAAGGGGAAAAGATTTACTAGGAATCTGAGGGGTATCTTTTTCACACAAAGGGTGGTGGGGTATGGAAGGAGCTGCTGGAGGAGGTAATTGAGTTAGGGACTATCCCAACATTTTAGAGGCAGGGACTATTCCAACATTTAGGTACATGGATAGGACAGGTTGGGAGGGATATATGCCAAATGAAGGCAGGCAGGACAAGTGTAGTTGGGACATGTTGGCTGGCATGGGCAAGTTGGGCTGAAGGGGTTGTTTCCACAATGTATTACTCTATGACACTAATAGTTTAATATGTGGCTAATTTATGTTTGTAGGTGGTCAGTTCCACACAACTGACCGGATTCAGCACCAACGTAAAATCACAATCTTTTCAATATGCATAACTTACAGGTTGAACATTTGTCGCTTTGTCTGTTAAACAGTGTAACAAGCGTGTATGCTCTTTACTGATTTAACTCAGTTACAAATAAACAGTGCTTGCCATCGGTAAGCTGGAATTTAGAAGATTGAGGGGTGATCTCATAGAGACTTACAACATTCTTAAGGGGTTGGACAGGCTAGATGCAGGAAGATTGTTTGGGAAGTCCAGGACAAGGGGTCACAGTTTAAGGATAACCATATAACCGTATAACAATTACAGCACGGAAACAGGCCCTCTCGGCCCTTCCAGTCCGTGCCGACCATTTGTTTTCCCCTAGTCCCATCTACCTGCACTCAGACCATACCCCTCCATTCCCTTCACGTCCATATACCTATCCACATTACTCTTAAATGTTAAAATCGTCCTGCCTCCATCACTTCTGCTGGAAGGTCATTCCACACAGCCACCACCCTCTGAGTAAAGAAGTTCCCCCTCACGTTACCCCGAAACTTCTGTCCCTTAATTCTCATGTCATGCCCTCTTGTTTGAATCTTCCCTACCCTCAATGGGAAAAACGTATCCACGTTAACTCTGTCTATCCCTTTCATCATTTTAAAGACCTCAATCAAGTCCCCCCTTAACCTTCTGCGCTCCAAAGAATAAAGACCTAACTTGTTCAACCTTTCTCTGTAACATAGTTGCTGGAACCCTGGCAACATTCTAGTAAATCTCTTCTGTACTCTCTCTATTTTGTTGACATCCTTCCTATAACTAGGCAACCAAAATTGTACACCATACTCCAGAATTGGTCTTACCAATGCCTTGTACAATTTTAACATTACTTCCCTACTCCTATATTCAATGCTCTGATTTATAAAGGCCAGCACACCAAAGGCTTTCTTTACCACCCTATCTAGGTGATAGGGGGAATTCTTTTAGGACCGAGATGAGAAAATCGTTTTTCACACAGAGAGTGGTGAATCTGTGGAATTCTCTGCCACAGAAGGTAGTTGAGGCCAGTTCGTTGGCCATATTTAAGAGGGAGTTGGATGTGGCCCTTGTGGCTGAAGGGATCAGGGGGTATGGAGAGAAGGCAGGTACAGGATATTGAGTTGGATGATGAGCCATGATCATATTGAATGGCGGTGCAGGCTCGAAGGGCCGAATGGCCTGCTCCTGCACCTAATTTCTATGTTTCTATGTAAGATTCTCTTCATTCTATAGACCTGCACATTCTCTATCAGCTTCGATGCTACATGTTAATATATCTAAACAATAACTTTGAAAATTGAGGTGTCAGCCTTTCCTTGAACACTTTAAATATTTATTTGTACAGCAGATTTAATACTGTAGTATTATCCTCAGATTGTCACTCAGCAGTTGGACTGATAGTTTAGTTTATTGTCGTGTGTATGTGCACTGCTATCCTTATCTATATACTTTAAAAACTCTGTGTGTGTGTGTGTGTGTGTTTATTTGTGGGTGATTTTTGGCTTTTGATTCGTTGGTCCAACCACTGCTTTTCCTCCTCCATCCCCTTCCCTCTCTCCCCTCTCTCTCCCCCCTCCCACTCCCCCCTCCCTCCCCCTTAACCATGGACATCTAAATCTATCTATCTATCTATCTAGCTATCTATCTATCTATCTATCTATCTATCTATCTATCTATCTATCTATCTATCTATCTATCTATCTATCTATCTATCTATCTATCTATCTATCTATCTATCTATCTATCTATCTATCTTCTATATACTTGTGTGTGTGTGTGTGTGTGTTTATTTGTGGGTGTATGTCAGATTAGATTTTTGGCCTTTGATTCGTTGGTCCGCCAAAACCACACGCAAAAACTACGAGATTTTTTTCCATTTCGCTAGACATTTCACGTTTACATTCGCAAATCCACTCCACATTACATTTAGACAATTTTATGTACACATTTTAAAATAAAATCCCTCCCACCCCCCTCACGCATTTTGGCGCCTCCTGCTGGCCAGCGACCATAACGGCTGCTGACGCCTGGCTCTCTTCCTAAAACGCCGACATTTTTCACATTTCGCTCGCGTTTTTACTTCCTACACTTGCCCCCCAGGGCCAGCTCTGTCACGCTGGCTCAAGCCATAGATCGGCTCTTCCCCCGCGTCTTTTCGTCGTCCGTGAACGTCCGTGCACGGCATTTTTCCCCGCTCTCCCCCACCTCTCCCTCCTTCCCCCATTATTCAAAAGCCACTCGCCGCTCCCTGCTCCCTCGTTCGACATTCTGCCAGAAAGATGAGCCCACCCCCATCCTCCCTCCACTTGTTTCCCAGCCTCTCTCCCCTCTCCTTCTACCTCCTCAACTCCCCCCCCTCTCTCTCTCCCCTCTGTCTCCCCCTCGTTATCATGCCCTCCTGTCTCCCCCTCTCTCTCCCCCTCGTCACTCCCCCCTCTCTCTCCCCTCTCTCCCATCCTCCTCCCCTCTCCTCCCCCCTCTCTCCCTCTTCCTCCCCCTCGCCCCTCCCCCGTCTCCTGCCCCCTCCGCCTTCTTTCTCCTCCCTCCCCTCTCCTCCCCCCCACCGCCCCCTCAACACCACCCCTCTCTTCTCCCCCCCCACTATTTCTCCCCACTCTTTCCGTCTCTCTCGCTCGCTCTCTTTGCCCCCGTCTCTCCCCCCCTCTCTCACCCTTCTCCCCCACTCTCTCCATCCCCTCTCCTCTACCCCCTCACTCTAGCCCCTCTTAACCCCTCTCTCACAATCTCCCCCTTAGCCCCCTTATTTTTTTGTCCTTCTCACCCCCTCCCCCCATCTCAACCCCCCGTCCCCTCCCTCACCTCTCTCCCCCACCTCTCCCCCACCCTCCCCCCTCGTCTCTCGCCCTCTGCCCCCCTCCCTGCCTCTCCATGCTCCCTCGTTCATGACTGCCAGAGATGAACCCCGCCCCCCCTCCTCCTCTCCCCCTCTCTCCCAGCCTCTCTCCCCCTCTCTCTCCCCTCAGCCTTCCCCTCTCTTCCCCTCACCTTCGCCCTCTCCCTCCCCTTCTCCCTCCCCTTTTCCCTCCCCTCTCCCCCCTCTGCTCCCCCCTCCGCTCTCCCCCTCTCTCTCTTCCCCTCTCTCTCCCCCTCCCTCCCCCTCTCCTCTCGTCCATCTAGCTTACTCTCCCCCCCTCCCCCCACCCTCTCCCCCTCTCTCGAGCCACCCCTCTCTCTCCCCTCTCTCCTCTCTCTCCCTCACCCTCTCTATCTCCTCCTCTCCTCCTTCTCTCTCCCCTCACTCTCTCTCCCTCTCCCCCCCTTCTCTTCCCCTCCCTCTCACTCCCACTCTGCTTCACCTCTCCCGCCTTCTCATCCGCCCTCGATTCCACCCCCTCTCTCCTTCCTCCACCCCTCTCTCCCACACACACCCCCCCTCCTCTACGACCAACTGCGCCCCTCTCCTCCATCCCCTCTCCTGCCCCTCCCCTCCCACCCTCTCCCACCTCTCTCTCCCCCTCTCCCCCCTCTCCCCCCCCTCTCCTCCTCTCTCTTCTCTCCTCTCTCCCCCCTCTCTCTCTGCCCCTTTTTTTTCCTCCCCCCTCTCTTGCCCACTCTGTACAACAACCCCTCTATCCCCCTACCTCCCTCTCTACACCCCTGTCTTCTCACCAATACTCTACCCCCCTCCCCCAACTGCCAACCGCTCCCCCTCCTCCTCCTCCCCTCCCCCATCCCCCATCTTATCCCCTCGCCCCTCTCTCCCCCCTCTCCTCCCCCTCTCTCCCCCCTCTCACCCCCCTCTCTCCCCTTCCTCTCTCTTCCCTCTCTCTCTCACCCCACCCCTTTCCCCACCCCCTCCTCCCTCCTCCCTCCCCCTCTCTCTCCCCATCTCACTCTCCTCCTCTCTCTCCCTCCCTCTCCCCTCCTCTTTCCTCCCCTCTCTCCCCTCCTCTCTCTCCCACCTCTTCCCCCTTTCCCCCCTACTCCCCTCTCCCGAACCTCTCTCCTCTCTCTCCTTCCTATCTCCTTTCCCCCTCTCTCACCTTTTTCCTATCTCCCCCTGCTCTCCGATCCCCCCTCTCCCCTTTCTCCCCTCTCCCCCCTCTCTCTCGCCCCACACTCTTCCCACACCTCTCCCCCCTCTCTCTCCCCACTCCTCTCCCCCCCTCATTCCCCCTCTCCTCCCCCCCTCTCTCCCCCTCTCACCCACTCTCTCCCCCCTCAATGTCTCTCCCCCTCTCTCATCTTTCTCTGCCCCCTACTTCTCTGTCTCAGCCCCTCCTCTCAGCCTCAGTCTCTGCTCTGCCCCTCTCTCTGTCTGCCTCTGCCCCTCACTCTCTGTCCTGCCCCTCTCTCTCTGTCTCTGCCCTCTCTCTCTACCCCCCCCCCCCCCCCCCTCCCTCTCCAGATGCGCCCTGTGAGTTGGGGGGCTATGTGGATGAGGGCAGGGATTGGGGTAAAAGGAACAAATTAATAATATAATATCAAGGGGGGTGGTTAGTGTGTGAGTGTGGGGGTGGTTAGTGTGTGTGTATGGAGAGTGGTTAATGGTTTGTGTGTGATGCCCCCCCCCCAACCGCAACTGTTTTACCAAACCGAGGAACGGGTCCCCCTTGGTCTAGTGTCTTTTAAAATGAGAGAGCATAATGACAATATGCCTTGGTATATTTCAGCTTGTTGCAACATTTCCATTTACTTTCTGTGGTAAATGGAACTGAATGTACCTAGACAGCTTTTAATGCCTGATCCAAGACCTAATGAGGTTCTATCGAGCCCTGATCAGCTTATTCCTTATGTGCTGAGGCAGCAGGTATTAAAATAACTTAAAGCAACCAGGATTGAAGTGTGCAGAAACATATTTCACATGAGCATGCTAGTGTATTGCATTTTTTACCCACGATCATTAAACGCTACTTTATGTACAGTACTGTGGTGCTCTTTATCTATCTATGCTACAGTAATGTTTATGTTCGAGTATTTCCATGATGCAATACAATTGCAAAATAAATCAATTTGTATATTTGGACTTTAGACCCTGGAGAAAACAGGCCCACCATGTCCATACTGACCAACGATCACTCTGTACACTGACACTATCCTACACACGAGGGACAATTTACAATTTTACGAAAGTAATTATTTCTACAAACTGTATGTCTGGTAGTGATGGGAAGGAAACCCAGATTATAAACTCCGTATGACAGGCACCCACAGTCAGATCTATTCTGGATATTCTGGCGTTGTAAGGCAGCAGCTCTATAGCCATGCCACCCAAATTTCTGTATAACATATTTCTGTAACAATATTAACAATATCTCAGTTGGACCTTTTTTGCCTTGGGGAAGTAAAATACGGAAGGTGTAGTGACCAAAATTTTACATCAACTGATTTTTCTGTATTCTTTACAAACTTCTGGAGGAAATTGCTGGAGATAATGGCTCTGTCTTACTGGAGAAGGTGTTCTCACGTGTGAATAGAGGGTGCTATTCAACCAGCCCTATAAATGTGCCTTTCTTGCTGGAACTATTGAAATAGAAGAAATAGATGATTACACTTTCCTTACTGCTGCACATTCCCTAATTCAATTACTCTGTGATAGCAGTGGACAATTTTCATGATTGCATTCCCTGGCCCCGCTCATAATTATAATGCATTAGAACAGAGAACAGTCCAGCACAGGAACAGGAACAGGCCCTTCTGCCCACAATGTCTATGCTGAACATGATTCCAAGACAAACTAATCTCGTCTGCATGCACATGATCCCTATCCCTCCATTCACGGCATTTCCATGTGCCTATCTAAAAGCTCCCTTAATGCCATTACTGTATCAGCCTCCACCACCACCCCTGCCTGCTTGTTAAGGCACCCACCACCCTCTGTGTAAAAAAAAGCTTGGTCAACACTTCTCCTTTAAATTCTGCCCCTCTCACCTTAAAACCTTAGGGGTGGCTGTGGTGTAGCGGTAGAGTTGCTGCCTTAAAGTGCTTGCAGCGCCAGAGACCCTGGTTCAATCCCGACAACAAGTGCTGTCTGGACAGAATTTGTACATTCTCCCCCGTGACCTGCGTCTTTCTCCGGGTTTTCTCCGGTTTCCTCCCACACTCCAAAGACGTACAGGTTTGTTGGTTAATTGGCTTGGTATAAGAGTAATTTGTCCTTAGTGTGTGTGTGTAGGAAAGTGTAAATGTGCGGGGATCGCTGGTTGGCGCAGACTCAGTGGGCCAGAGGGCCTGGTTCCACTCTGTATCTCTAAAACTAAAACTAAAAAATCTATGCCAGCTTAATAGTTGAGCTTCATTAAGCAGAATCATTTAATGCTGCAGCAGTGGTATTGTAACGAAAGTGCACTCACAAATAATTGACCGCGTTCCTCTACTCAACTTTATCGTGTTTGCTGTCATGAGCGTAGTGGTGATCGATAAATTCACTGAGGATTCCCCCTTATCCGCAGCCTGACTTCCACTTCCCACTGAGGTTGGAAAAGGAATAACCATAAAAAAGCACCTTCATGAGTTATTCATGAATTATGGATGCATACCATTAAATATTTACTTACTTTAAATGAAGTGCAGATCTTTATTCCGAGCCCTTAATAAAGCACAGCCAGTATCATGCACTATTTATTTCTATTATTTGCTTTCATTGATCCAAAGTAAAAATGGTCCCATTTGTTGACGATTGGGAAATGTAAATAAAAATGTAAAACCTTAACAATTTTTAGCTTCTTTTAACCCTGGACACTGTTGAGAGGGGGGGGGGGGGGGGGGGGACGACAGCGGGGAAGAGCGGGCAGCAGCGGGGAGGAGCATTTAACAGCGGGAGGAACATGCGCGTGACCTTGGAAGACCTTGGATCTGCAGAACAGTGTCCACTTGCTCGTTCTTTCTGGCGTCTTTTGAAGAATTGCTGGGGGGGGGGGGGAGATGGGGGGGAGGTAAGGGGAGGGTGGTGATGTCACTCTTGGAAAACAGTGCCCAGCAGGCAGCGCATTGAAAATTCTGTGCAGCTCGCTGCAAGGAGCAGAGGCATTGTGACATCATCCAGCTCACTTCAGCACGTTCGATTTTAAAAAGATCTCTGATTTGGTGAACAATTTTAGTAAAAAACTCAGGAAATAATTAATCAAGTTTGCAGATAAGGTGATTGTCGACATCATGAGGTAAATCTCTGCCAGAATATGTAAACATTTCACCACTAGCGCCTCAGTTTTTCGAGAAGATGTGATTCACAAGCAAGTAAATATAATAACAATCAGAGTTTTATAAATATACTAGACCAAGTGCAGACCCGTTAGGTCTGTTCCCGCAACACGCAGTTGCGGGGGGGGGGGGGGGGGGTGACATGCGGCATCACACACATTAACCACCCCCACACACACACTAAGGGGGGGGGGAGAAGGAAAGGGGGGGTGTTTAGGGATGAGACCATTTGTGTCTAAAGAAGGGCCTTGACCCAAAACGTCAGCCATTCCTGCTATCCAGAAATGCTGCCTGTTCCGCTGAGTTACTCCACATTTTGTGTTGATCTTCATTTTGTACTGATTTATTCTGGATTGTCACTATATAAATTACAAGATGCTTTTGAAATATGTTGTTTTTTAGTTCAGTAAAGCTATAGTATAACTGTTGTATATATTAACAACAGCTGAGTATACAAATGGCTCGATAAGTAAGGTTGGGGATGACACCAAAATTGGTGATGTACTGTAGGAGGCAGTGAAGAAGATTGTCACAGATTACAACATGATTTAGATCACCAGGGAAAGTGGGCAAAGTGGGAATGGTAAATGGAATTTACCACTCACTGCGTTGAGTGAACTGAGTGTTCGTAACATCCTCGTCCGTGCCAACAAACCGGCGTCAGGGCCGGCCTTAGGAGGTGCGGGGCCCAATTGGGAACAATTCGCAATGTGTCATCAATACATCGATCTACATTGCTCAGTAAATGTAATTGTCTATAAATGTAAGTCCCTTAAATTTTATTCAAAGGAACGCGGTGTCATTAATACTTGGTCCAAACACAATTACATTTACTGAGGAATGTGGATCGATGCATTGCTGACATTGTATAACTACGTGTTAACTGCTGGCTGTTAACAGGTTCTAACAGTGGTAGTTAACAAATCAATTTTGTCTGATGGCCAGTGCAGCGGTTTTTATCCATGTTCGTTTACAAAAAAATCCGTATTTAACAAGGCGAATGCTTAAAAAAAAAATTTGTATTTAACAACACGGAATACAGAAAATTAGCGCGGGACCCAATTAGGAGCAATCGGTCCAATCAGCTTAAGGCTGGCCCTGACCGGCGTTTTGTGAGAGTGGTTAGATCCCAGCTGCAGCTCAACCAACCTCGGTCACATTATCCGGTCAAGAGGCGTGGGATCAGGAGCTGATGTGAAGCATCGGCGATACTCTGGAATTCTAGTCGGCCGCCGCCAAGCAGTGGGTTCGAGGAGGCAGCGCTCGACCCAGGGGAGTAGAGGTGTCAGTTCTTCCTGCGGCGAGCAGAGAGGCACCAGCTACCGCGGCCCGCTCACCCGTCGGGCGCTGACTCCTCGATCCCGGGATCCAACCACTCTCACACTCTCATCGACGAGGATGGTAAGAACACTCTGTTCACTCAATGCAAACTTTAGGTCATTTGTACCTTGTTCCCGCGGAAATCCCCAGCGCGGTCGACACGAGGGGGTTCTGAAGTTGCATTCTCTCGATTGAGAACGTTTTCTCGACTTTCCTAGAAGCAACGAGCCATGGCTTTACCAGTGGTTTTCTGTCTAACTGAAACCTCTCTCCCCCACCTCTCACAGTCTCTCCCTGTGTCCCACTCGCATCTACCCCCCCTCTCTCGCTGTTACAGGCAGCGTTCCCCCGCTATCTACCCTCACTTTTTTTAATTCTCGATTGACCATTGAGAAATCCCATGATTCCTTGCGTTTTTCGGAATACCGAACTGGCCGACAAAAGTTTGAATTGTTTTGAATAGCTATTCCTCACCTGCTGCCTCAGTACAGTCAGAAGGATATGATGGAAATTGATTTTAGTTATTTTGCAACTCAGTTTCAGCAATTCAAAGTTGATGGTGGAGTCCTCCCCTCAGTGCCTGTAGATTGACTGTTTGGTTTTCATGCACATGGACCCAGAGGACCCTTGTATGATTGATGTTGAGTTTGTGTATCTGAATTTGCCCCTGTCCCCATGTAAGAAATAGACATTATATTCACATGATCATTGATCCATATCCGATTTTGAAACATGGATGCCTTGTATATGTTATACAGATAATCACTTGACTGTGCAAATTACATACAAATTGTGAATTGAGGAGCTTGCCCTGGTGAAGCCTTTGTTGTTTGTTGATCAATAAAAATATTCAAGATAAAGTACTTACTATGTAATTCATTTAGTATCTGTTAAAGCTTTAACACATGTTTTTTAATGACAGTCCTGTTCTGTGGCATTAATATGCTCCAGTGTGGACTGACCTGCAAATGGGCAGGGCTGAGCTTTGACTAGCATCTGAAGACATCCTAATAAGAGTCAGACAACTGAACACTCGTGAAACAAAAGCAGACTATTCTGGAAACACTCAGGAGATCAGGCAGCTTCTGTGGACAGAGAAAAAAACAAGCGAATGCTTCAGGCTGATAACCTTTCGTCTTTTCGTTGTAAAACTGAGCCTTTTCCTCTCACAGAACACTAATGAAAGGACACATTAGATTATGCAAAATTGACACTAGGATGCTTCTGATGCAACTAAAATTAAACAGTTACAATTGCTATATTCTATTGAAAAGTAGAATAGGCACAATTTGCTCCCTTCTAAAGAGTAAATGTTAAAAATGTCTCACTTTAGCTAACATACATTATTCCATTTAATGTTTGTCCAGAATAAATGTGTTAGGTTGAAGTCCCTTCTTCAGATGAAGGGGACAGTAAAGGGGTTCTTGACCTGAAACATTAACATCTCTTTCTATTGATGCTACTTGACCTGCTGAACATTTCCAGCCTTCTCTGTTTTATGTCTGAGTTACAGTATTTGCATAATAATAGCCTTCTCTAAATCATCTGAAGACAGGGGGAAATCTCTATTATTTCCATAGGTATGAACTGTTTAATATTCATCTTCCAGTGAATATAAGAATGCATTTTTAATTTTAATTTTGAGATGATGGGACAAAATGGATTTGATGCAGTAAGAGCAGGAAATTCTGTGTCCCTTCTGTTTTGAGAATGGACGAGGATTATTATTTATGCAATAATGCAAACTAATGGCTTTTCTTTTAATTTTGTGACTTTGTCCTCTTTTCCCTTCAATGCAAAGTGTGGTAGCACATACCACATATAGCATGAGACTCCTGTTACAATTATAGACAAACACTTTTTGTCTTTGTCTTTGCTATTATCGGTCTGGGTCTCTGAGGTAACCATGAATACCCAGGTTCATCCTGCAACCCCTTTATTCGCAGAAGAGTTCAGCATTAATATTGTCCAGGATGTAATGGATTAAAACTCAGGAGTCAAAAAATTACAGTAGACTAACAGCCCAAGTCTATGAAATTGTAGATCAGGCTGCTGACGTCAGCAATTATCCTGAGTGAAAATCTGTTGGCCCTTCAATAATTCAAATGGCAGTAGCAGTTGTGGAAGAAGGAACTACAGATGCTGGTTTAAACCGAAGATAGAAGATAGAACCAGAGAGAAGGAACGGGTGATGATTCAGTTTGAGATCCTTCTTGAAACATCTGAAGAAGGGTCTCAATCCGAAACGTCACCTATTTCTTCTCTCCGGAGATGCTGCCTGTCCCGCTGAGTTACTCCAGCTTTTTGTGTCTATCTCTAGGCAGTAGCAGTTGCTTGCTTTACATCCAGATTGTATTTAGATGCTACAGCGTTGCATCTTTATTGACAGGTGGGTAGTAAGCTCATTCTATATAGATAACATGATAAATATGTCATATTGTGGCACAGTGGCGCAGCGGTAGCCTTACAGCTCCAGACACCCGGGTTCGTTCCTGACTATGGGTTCTGTCTGCCCGGAGTTTGTACATTCTCCCCCGTGACCTTCGTGGGTTTTCTACAGGTTCTCCGGTTTTCTGCCACACTCCAGACATACAGGTTTGCAGGCTATTTGGCTTGGTGTAATTGTGTGTTCTCCCTTGTGTTTAGGATGGTGTTAGTGTGCTGGGATCGTTGGTCGGCATGGACTCGGTGGGCCAAAGGGCCTGTTTCCGTGATGTGCCACTAAACTAAACTAATTTGATATTACCAATCGGGCAAAAAGATTACAATTGTGATTCTTCTCTTCCAAAGAAATCTATCAGTTATTTAGGCAATGTCGCACTATCAAAATTGTTTGGCAGTCCTTTCTATTTCCTTTACCAACATTATTTATGGAATAATATAAGAGAGCAACATTGTTTCAATAATTCCCAGAAGAACCATTGTAGAGCGCAGCCTCCTTTACATTATATGTTATGGCCATTGCTAACTCAACTAATGTCCTTTTATTTTCCATGTCCAAACTTCCTTCCTTAATTTTCAGCAAAAAGATTTATTGCTGTCTGTATATTTTTAATAATGCATTTGCACGAGTCAGACAAGAAATATTGGAAAATTGCACTGGAGACGACAATTTTATCAACATTGCACCACTAGGCCAGGCATGGATTTTATGACAGAAAGGAGCATGATATTTAGCAAAGCTTCCATTATAAGACTTTGTAATCGTGGTTTCATCTGACTGGAAGAATTGTTTTATTGCCTGTCATTTTCTTCAAATGTTGCATATTAAGTAATGTTTTGTGGCAGTGTGGTTGGGTACACAGGACAAGGCAATGATGGTTTGATTATCCATTTCATTTATCCGTTTCATTTATCCATTTTTAGGACGTGGGCACTGTCCGCCCTTATAATCCATCCTACTTACCCATTGAGGAAAGCAACTTTATTCAATTTCTGTGGGTGTTTGCATGAAGGTACTCCCACAATGCTGTTGGGATCTGCAGGACATAGACCCAGCAATGATGGAGTGGCAATGTTTCTTACATGCTTGTTAATATGTAGGTAATTCATTATTGAATATAAAGTTAGTTATTGTCCAATAGCATAAGTGTGTAAAGGTAGTTTAACACCTATAGATAGATATTACTTTGGCATTGGACTTGGTTTTCTCAGTTGAGCGTTTATCCAAGTGTTTAGTTTAGATTAGAGATACAGCATGTTAACGGGTCCTTCAGCCCATCGAGTCTGCACTGACCAGCAATCCCCATACACTAACACTAACCTACACACACTGGGGACAATTTACAATTTTACACTGTACATCGTTGGAGTGTGTGAAGAAACCGGAGTGCCTGGAGAAAACCCATGCAGGTTACGGGGAGACCGTACAAAATCCTTTCAGACGGCAACCATAGTCAGGATCGAACCCGGCTGTCTGGAGCTGTAAGGCAGCAACTCGATGACTGTGCCAGCCTGTTACAGCATAACTACATTGTGTTCTAACAGTAGTTCAACATCTAGCCCAGCAAGTGACGGCTGTGAACAGAGCAGCTGGCAACTAGAAAAAGTCCGTGTGTTAGCTTAGAAAGACAGCTGACAGGAGGGAATAGACCCCGCTGGAGCTGTTATGGGTTAGCACCTCATTGCACCAGTGGCTTAGACTGTAAACAGTCCCACTGCACCCCTAAACCCATGACAGATAATGGAAATATACCCCTGGAGTCTGCAAGAGCAGGGGTGGAAGAAGACTGGGAGGAAAATTACCCAGCTACAGACCATGGAACTTAATTTAGTTTAGAGATACAGTGCGGAAACAGGCCCTTCGGCCCTTCGGGTCCACGCCGACCGGCGATCCCCACATATTAACGCTATCCTACATCCACCAGGGACAATTTTTACATTTACCAAGCCAATCAACTGACAAACCAGTACGTCTTTGGAGTGTGGGAGGAAACCGAAGATCTCGGAGAAAACCCATGCAGGTCACTGGGAGAACGTACAAACTCCATACAGACAGCATCCATAGTCGGGATCGAACCCGGGTCTCCAGCGCTGTATTCGCTGTAAGGTAGCAACTCGACAGCTGTGCTGCCAGAACTGAAAAGACTAAGCATAGGATAAACACGTCAATGAAGGACAGGGCCTCAGTGGTAGCGGGAAAGTACGTGAGATGTAAGCGCAAGGACAAATGTCGATTAAAAAACATTGATCATGTGCACTAGAATCTTCACACTCTGATCAGAGTTTGAGTTGAAATACGGAATACTATTCATAGTTTAGATTTAACAACTTTCTGTCCAGGTTGATATTTTGTGATAACTCTCTGCAAATTGGACCTGGGTTTAAACGTACAGGAAAAGTTCACGATAGCTCGCCATCATGGTTGTATCTCAAGCCCATCTAACCGTTAAATCTGATACCAAACAGAAATATGATTTCAATGGGAAAAAAATAAATGATTTAATGATCAAAGCAAAAAAAAACATTTAAAAAGTACATAATTTTTCTATTTTCTGCTTGAATCTTCTGTAATCAACAAAGATGTACAAGATTTTAAATTTGCAATGCATGACTGATTATGCTTTTACTTTTGAAGCTTCCTCCCAGTAAACTCATGGAGTTTAATCGGCAAGTGTGAGGTGTTACACTTTGAGAAATTGCATTTAATGCGAAGTCCTCAACAGCATTGAAGTACAGAGGGATCTTGGGGGTCAAGTCCATAGGTCCCTGAAAGTTGCATCATAGAACATAACAGCACAAGAACAGGCCCTTTGGCCCATAATATCTGTGATGAACATAATGCCAAGCCCAATTCTTATCTGCCTGCACATAATCCATGTTCCTCCATTCCCTGCATATCCATATGCTTACCAAAAAGTCTCTTAAATGCCATCTGCCACAGCTACCACCCTGGTCAGTGCATTCCAGTCACTCACTACCCTCTGTATAAAAAAAAACTTGCTCAACACATCTCCTTTAAACGTTGCCCTTCTCACCTTAAAGCTATGCCCTCTAGTATTTGATTTTACTATCATGGGAGAAAAATTCTAACTGTCTACCCTATCTATGGCTCTCATATTTCCATATACTTCTATTATGTCTCCTCAGAGTCTCTGGTGTTCCTCAGAAAACAATCCAAGTCTGTCCAACCTCTTCCCTGTAGTTAATACCCCACAATCCAGGTATTATTCTGGTAAATAGGTAAAATAGGTAAATGAATGGAGTAATAAAGAAGGAACATGGTATGCTTGTCTTCATCAGTCAGGTTAAGAGTTAGACGTCACATCGTAGCTTTATAGGACTCTGGATTGGCTCCATTTGGGGGTATTGTGTGTCGTTCTGATTGCCTCCATCACAGGAAGGATGTGGTGGCTTTGAAGATGGTGCAGAAGTGGTTTACCATGATGTTACAGCATGAGAGGATGTTAGCTTCAATAAGAGGTTGGACTAACTTGGATTCTTTTCACTGGAATGTCAGTGGCTGAGGCAAGACCTGAGAGAAGTACATAAACTTATGAGAGACATCGATAGGGGAGACAATATAAAATCTTTATCCCCTTGTGGAAATGTCAACAGGGCATAGGTTTAAGGGGTAAGGCATTTAGGTTTAAGGGGTAAGGCATTTAGGTTTAAGGGGTAAGGCATTTAAGTGATTTAAAGGAAATGTGTGAGGCAAGAATGGTAGGCGCCTGGAACATGCTGTCAATAGTGATGGTGGAAACATATAGGATCATAAGATAAGTGAAAGGAGCTGAATTAGGCCATTCTGCCCATCAGTATATGCCACCATTCAATCATCTCTGATCTCTCTCTCTCTCCTAACCCCATTCTCCTGCCTTCTCCCTAGAACCTCTGGCACCCTTACTAATCAAGAATAGTAAGATTAAATGAGGACTTACCAGTTTGAAGTTTGATCTTTATTTTATGAGAAGTTACGTTGGTGATTACGTGAAGAACCCCACCAGTTCGCATGCATGTCAATCTTCAAAGCAGCGGTATGAAATCACAGATAACATAGTAAGATTAGCAACTTGAGAACTACCAGATGACCTTTGTGAGAGAGGGTTGGGCGTGGAGGGCACGTAATCTCCAACGTAACTCCTCATAAAATAAAGATCAAACTTCAAACTGGTAAGTTCTCATTTAATCTTAGTATTTTACTTCGGAGTCACGTGAGTGATTCCGTGAAGGGATCAAAGCCCTGTGATTTCATGCCGCAGATTCAAATCCTGGCGTCTCACTGCATCGATTGACTCAGGATGAGTGAATAATCAAAAAGCATTAAGCATGACATTGATTCAAATGTATTAATGGTTTACGTTAATAAAGAAATCAATAGCAACCCCTGTATCTCAGGGGAGGCTAAAGTGGACGCAAAACAGAATGGGCAAATAGCCCGGGTCAGTAACCAGCCTATCGTAAAAAAAAATGTTTTTAATCAATTCTGTTGATCATCCTGCGGTCGCAAGGATATGGTCAATGGGAATGTCCATTGCCCTGGCTGCTGACGTTGATGCTGCCCTGGTGGAATGAGATGTACAATCGTCAGTGTTAATACCTGCATAAACCAGAACCTGCTGCAACCTCCTTAAAATAGTCCGAACCGACCTTTCCTTGTGTGGTTGTTTGTTGCTTAATAAACAATGCTGATTCCACACGTCTTAGGATTCTGGCGGCCTTGATATAATATAGCAAGCAGATTCGGCGGCTGGCTCTCACATCCCCTTGTTGGTGCTGTTCACTGCCAGCACATCTGTGCTCCAGTATGTTCCATCGACTTCTTTAGAGCGTAGAGTCAGTTGCATCTTGACCTTTCGCACTCCCCTCCTCAGAGAGGGCGATTCGTAGGCAGCCCAAGGCGCTGCCGCAGGACGCAGGATACCTGCACTGATACGACCCCATTGGACCTGTACCAGGATGGAAAATTCGTTGGCAACTTTGTTGTCAGGAAAGGGTACCACTGACACGTGCCCTTCATCCCTTGGGGTATGCCCCGCGGCCATATCCTGAGACTCAGCGTCAGCAGGATACTGACCCATCTTGGTCTCCGGCTCCAAGAGGGAGACATGAAGCAGCCCTGTCAACTGGCGCTGCTGGTGCGGCCTGCAGAGATGGAACATCTGGCTCAACCTTACCATCAGAGTCGGGGTCAGAACTAAGATGACCCATGGCACACGCCTCATCATCCATTAGGGTGCTATCAAGAAGCCCTCTACTAGGTGCTGCTGGCGCCTTTTGTTCAGGGTGGCGCTGACACTCCTCCTGCTGGAGTGTGCCCTGCTGGAGCACTGGAGCACCAGATGGTTTAAATAGTGAATGTTATGAAAAAATTCATGATTTGATCTCGCCACGCCTACAGACATTATATACTCAAGCATTCATGCAACAGAAACTTCCAGAAACTTTAAATGAATCAACAATAATACTTATACCAAAAACGGATAAGGACCTTGAAGACCCAGGTTCTTATAGAGCAATTGCTCTCTTAAACACCGATGAGAAAATATTAACCAAAATTTTAGCACATCGATTAAGCTTAGTGATTCATAAATTAATACACCCCAATCAAACTGGCTTTATTCCAAAACTTTATTCATATTATAATCTGAGACGATTATTTAACATTATATACTCAAATCGAATAGCTAATGTAGATTTAGCAGTCATTTCGCTAGATCAGTGGTTCTCAACCTTGTTTGCCCCATGAACCCCTTTCACCATATGTCAGAAGGTCATTCCCCCCCTCCTTTTCAAGATTGTCTGCTGCAAAAAGTGCATTCCAAATAATATGCATATAATACTGAAAATCCTTTATTTCTAACAGTTTGAGTTTGGTCCCAATTCCCCCCCTGAAAACCTGAAATCCCCCCCCTGGGGGGAATTCCCCCCTGGTTGAGAACCCCTGCGCTAGATGCTGAGAAAGCATTTGATCAAGTTGAATGGCCCTATTTATTTTCGGTGATGGAAAAATTTTAATTAGGTGAGAAGTTTTGTACTTGGGTTAAGCTTCTATATACCAACGCAACAGCCAGAATAATGACAAATCAAATGTTATTAAAAAAAATTGATTTATCTAAAGATTGTAGACAAGGATGCCGGCTATCCCCCTTACTATTCGTCCTTGCTATTGAACCACTAGCAGAAAGAGTTAGAGCACATCCAGAAATATACGGGTATAACACTAAAAATACAGTTAATAAAATTTCTCTATATGCAGATGATGTATTATTATATATTACAAATCCAGAAATTAGCATCCCTAACCTGTTAAATCTTATAACTCAATTTGGTTTATCCTCGGGATACAGAATCAATTGGAATGAGAGTGAGATTATGCCAATAATGGAACCTAATTTATATATAATGCAACAATCACCTTTTAAAATAGTGAATGAAAAATTTAAATACTTAGGAATTTATGTGACCAAGAAATATACTTCTTTATTTAAATCAAATTTCGTACCTTAATAAATTACATAAGAATATTCAATATTGGAAAACACTTCCCATTTCAATGCTCGGTAAAATTAATGCTATTAAAATGATTTTCCTTCCTCAATTTCTATACCTCTTTCAATGAATTCCGATATATTTCCCTAAAAATGTATTTTAAAAAGTCGACTCTATTGTAACAAGTTTTATTTGGGATATACAGAATAAGTAAAAAACACTTATGTAAACCAAAGACGAATGGAGGATTAGTCTTACCAAATTTCTTATTTTATTTCTGGGCAGTCAATGTCAAAAACTTAAATTTCTGGTTGGAAGATATGGATCAACAACCAGACTGGTTAAAGATGGAAAAGGGGGATTGTCTGCCTTTTGAAATTGGCCCGATTCTGTTAACTCCTACAAAATTGAATTAAAAAATCTATAGTGAAAATCCAATAATACATAGTGGTATTCGAATTTGGAAACAAATAAAAAAATACATTAAAATTGGATAATTTATCACTTTCACTCCCTATTGCAAATAACCCTGCATTTAAGCCTTCAGTAATGGATAAAGGTTTTGCACGATGGAAAAATTATGGAATTAAAAAAATGGGGCATCTTTATAGAAAAGGTGTGTTCATCTCATTTCAGGAGGTACAACAGAATTATGGATTACATTCAAATAATTTTTTTAGATATTTACAACTGAAAGATTATGTTAAATCACATACACAAGAATACAGAACTAGAGCCAGAGATTCTAGTTGAATGTTTGAATAAACACCCCAACACGGTCAAATTAGTATCTTACATTTATAATATTCTTTTAGATAGTGAGATTCCGTCGACGGAATTACATAGATAAGCATGGGAAAATGAATTAGTTCAACCCATAACGAAAGATATTTGGGATGAAAGTCTACAACATATACATCAATGTTCGTTAAACGCCGGACATTCTTTAATACAATTTAAAATATTACATAGATTGCATTATTCTAAAACAAATAGAATTTTTCCTAATATTTCTCCTATCTGCGATAAATGTCAATATTCTGAGGCTAATTTAACCCATACCTTTGTAAGTTGCATAAAAATTAAAACATTTTGGGTGGATATTTTTAAAATTATTTCTGAAATCATATCTGAACAAATCATATCTGAACAATACCTAAAACTTACAATAAACCAAAGAAATTTCCTTGATTATAGTATAATAACTGGGAAAAAAATAATATTAAAATTTTGGAAAAACCCTGCATCCCCCACAATCAAAATGTGGATTATGGAGATGTCGGAGACCTTAAATCTGGAAAAAATTAGTTTTGTCTTAATTGACAAACCAGAATTGTTTACTAGAATATGGTCTCCATTCATAGATTATTTGAAGGGGTAGAATGGGCCGGCGCTGAGACCTGACGGAAGCTTGAACCCAGGACTAGATGAATAGTTATGCTTTCTTACCCACGGACCTATCTCCTAAGTTGTATTATGGATAGTTTATTCTAATTTTCTAATTTTCTTTTCTTTTCTTTATTTTTTCTATCTATTAAAAAATAATAATAATAATAATTATAGTCAATGTTAATATGTAACCGATAAATGAAGACCCCAGCTACATTGGTAGCGGAGTCCCTGGAATCCTGGATATTTAATATGTAACCGTTTAACAAAATTTGTAGTGGTTCGGACTATGATATGTACATGCCTCTAATAAAATTTAACTTTAAAAAAAAAAAAAAAAGGGTACCTCTGACACGTGCCCTTCATCCCTTGGGGTATGCCCCGCGGCCATACCCTGAGACTCAGCGTCAGCAGGATACTGACCCATCCTGGTCTCTGCCTCCAAGAGGGAGACATGAAGCAGCCCTGTCAACTGGCGCTGCTGGTGCGGCCTGCAGAGATGGATCATCTGGCTCAACCTTACCATCAGAGTTGGGGTCAGAACTAAGATGACCCATGGCACGCGCCTCATCATCCATTAGGGTGCTATCAAGCAGCCCTCTACTAGGTGCTGCTGGCGCCTTTTGTTCAGGGTGGCGCTGACACTCCTCCTGCTGGAGTGTGCCCTGCTGGAGCACTGTATGCAATAGTTGCTGCAGTTGGGATGGTCATTCAAATGCACTATCCAGCCCCGGTGGGGAATCTTCCCCTGACTCCGTGGGCCTAGCAGACTTATGTGTTACCTTGAGCAACCCTGTCCCAGGCGTTGCTGGCGCTGCCTCTCGTAGAGGCCGGCACTTTTTCACATGAAGCAGCCCTGTCCCAGGCGTTGCTGGTGCAGCTCCCCCATAGGCCAGCACTGTCTCACATGAAACAGCCCTGTCCAAAGCGCTGCTGGCGCAGCTCTCCCGTAGGCCAACGCTTTCACACATGAAACAGCCCTGTCCCAGGCGCTGCTGGCACTTTCACACATGAAGCAACCCTGTCCCAGGTGCTGCTGGCGCGGTTCTCCCATAGGCCGCCGCATTTACACATGAAGCAGCCCTATCCCAGCGCTGCTGGCGTGGCATATCCAATAGGCCCGCGCTATTACAGTGTAGTCTCACTAATTTAATTTTGAAGTGTAGAGCTTCACCTGTGAAGGGTTAAAAAGTACTATAGCATACATGCAAAAACTACCCTTATTATGACAGAGAAACCCTTGCAGCCCGACTCACCGGAGTCCAATAGGGGTGAACGAGTCCAGTCTTCCACCAATTTTACTCCCTGCCTGGGGACCAATGTGTCTGTGAGCCGCTGACCGCACTGTCAGCGACTCTGGTGATACTCGCTTGCCACTCCACGGCATCCCTGCAGGCTGGAAGCCACTGACTGCCTTGTCAGCAGCTGTTTATCTCAAAACCCGATCTTTTACCGGCTATCCGCTTCCGCGGTCGGACCGGGGCTTCCCCACAGCCCATAGCTGGCTCACTCGTCGGGTTCAGCAATAAATCTGACAGGTAACCTCTGTGAAGAGAGGCTCCTGCCTGAACAAAAACCCCATGTAAGTAAAAATAAATTTACCTTCTAGGTTTAACTTACCGCCGGCAGGAGCACTGCCCTGCCAGTCCAGTGCTTGCGCCAATGCGGCTGACGTAACTGACGCGCATGCGAACTGGCGGGGTTCTTCATGGAATCACTCACGTGACTCCGAAGTAAAATCTATCTATCTCTGCCTTAAATATATTTACTGACTTGGCCTCCACATCCTTCTGTGGCGTTAGTGGATAGTGGCGTTTAGATTGATATGTAAATATGCAGGGATTGGAGCATCTGGATATGGATCATGTCCAGTGCAGAGATTGTGGGTTGTAAGGTCTGTTCCTGTACTGATCTATGCTACGAAAGTGTTAAAATATACAGATGGAATTACTTAACATGTCTCTTATTCTAAGATAGCAACCCAACAATTTATCCCAGGGGGAGGGAAATATTAAAAACAAAGATCTATTTTATCAATTGGTCCCCTGTATTTGGGTGTAATAGTTTTCCTTGCATGACACTTTGAGAGTTTGAGGCCACAACCATATAATCTTCTCTTCCCACAGTGAGAATTGTGGATAACAGCAATCAATTCTTTATGGCTACCCGAAATATTAACATTCATGAACAAGTCACAGGAAACTCAATGCTTTATAGCAGACAATTGAAAAGAAAGATTAGCATTTATATAGTGTATTCCATAACCTGTCCCAGTGTGCCATGCAGTAAATAAAGGTGTTGTTGAAGTGTAATCTCTGCTGTAATATAGGGTGTAGTGTCCTGATCTATTTTGCAATATCTAGCCAATATTTAACCCTTCCCAACATATAGAAACAGGTTTGCTAAAATGTGATTCTTTAACTGTCTAGCTGTCAAATAATTGATATGGGAAGTATGTATTCAGTATGAGTAGCAGGCAAAGATTCACCCATCTGCCTGAAGGAGGAGAAGGTTTTATTTTTTGTGTGTGGTGTATTCCCTGAATTTCATTAATGGTGAGTTTGGTTCTTAAAGGTGAGCAATTTTCTCTTTATTAAAAATGTATTAACACGAGGAATTATCCAGGGAAGTATGTTTGACTTCAGACAATTGAAATAACAATAGCATTGCCAAATTATTACCTTTCTAACAGTAAGGTTAATCTAGAATCAAAATGTGGCAACAATACTATGTAGCTGTTTGCAGTGTTGTGCGAGCTATCGAGGTATGACACAAAGTGATTGAGGAATTTGGTGGGTCAGGTCGCATTTGTAGAGCGACTGAACATACAACGTTTCGGGTTGAGACCCTCCTTCAATCGCCTGTTAATTTATGGATACCTGACCTGCTGAGTTCCTCCAACAACTGCTGTTTTGCTCCAGATTCCAAGTATAATTTGGTCCATTAACTGATCCAGTAAACTGATTCTTTGATGTCAGTACCATGGATTTGGTCTATTTTCTGTTATTGAACAAATGATGTACGCCAGCTGATATCGAATGTCTGGTCTTTTTCGTGTGTTAGTCCCTCTGATTCCTGATTCATTTTTGTGAGTTTGCGACTTTTCACAGAGGGACATAATTTCTCTGCATGCCACATGTGATAAACATAGAACAGTACACCATCGCACAGGAACAGGCCCGTCGGCCTACCAATCCTGAGTTGAACATGATACCAAGTTATTCTCCTTTGCCAGCAAGTGATTCACATCCTCCCATTCCCTGCATATCCTTGACAACATTGTTTCTCTCATTCCCGCTGTCTATTTGGGGAGTTTATGGTACAATGCCATGAAAGTGATCACCCACTTTCTATTTCTGAGTTCCACCCATATAGCCTAACTGAGTGATCCCTCAGGAATATCCTCTCCAAGTACTGCCTGATGTTCTTCCTATTCAAACAAGCAACTTCCCTTCTCTCTCATCCACATCAGTATTATCATTTACAGAATAAAATCACCCATTTAAGATGGCTGGAAAATGTGATGAAGAATCTGGAATATCATCAATGGATTTAAATCTGCTGATATCAGAGAAGATACAGAAAGGATCAGAGAAGGTCAGTGACTTCTCAGAAGCAGTTTTGGAAAAATCAAAGAATGGTAGGGAAACCAGAGGATGTCGTTGTGATCGGGTTTGAGAGAGTTGATCAACAACCATAAAACATAATTAAGTCAGAAGATGGATGTCTTGGAATTCCTGTCTGGTGCCCACAGCAAAAATGGGCCATTAACTATTTCCAAAGCAGGTACCAACCACCCAGTTAGGATCTGCTCAGTGTTCAAAGTGCAGGCGGTTTGAGGGTCATGTGTTTGCAGTCAAATATAGTACAAGTAAATGTATGCTCTTTGCTCTTGGCATGCGTGCTCCGTGCACTTGTTCTTATACAAAAGAGATCAAGATTCAAAAAGTGTGCTTACTTAATGCTGGACAACTTTAATTGCATTATCAGATTTTTTTTTCACTATGCAAGATTGCAAATGAGTGCATATTATTAACTGGAAAGCATTAATTGGATTACCAGATTTTTGAAATACGTTTTATTGCATAATAAACAACAATTAACAGCTGCACCATAACATTTTCAGGCTTTTGAGCAGATGGAATATCTCCTAAAGTAATGGAATAAAACAATACCAAAATAGTGGATACTAAGAGTTTAAAACATATATATATATGCAAATATATAAATTGCCCGAGGCATGGTAGAATCTCTTTAAATACCAGACTTCTGTAACTTGTCTTATCAGTAAACTGGGTGATTAATGCAAATGTTTAATTAGAATTGTCACTGTTTCAATTAGTTAAGTGTGCAAAGAGAGATTCTCAAGATTAGCTCGTAGGATGGTTTATAACTAAAATCGATAATAATAATGTTAATGGCAATGTAGGAATGACCATTGTAAATATTTTGATTAGAAATAGAAACAGTAGCAACCTAACCTGGACCCTTCACAGTGATGAGGTGATCAAGAAAGCACATCAGCAAATTTATTTCTTGGGCATCTGAAAGGATCCAGCATGTCCACCAAGATTCTTCTGAAGCTCTATGGATGCACTATAGAAATTATTCTTTACTTTAGACTTTGAAGATCCAGTGCGGTAACAGGTCCTATGGCCCGCCGGGTCCGCGCTGATCAGCGATCAAAACATGCACTAACATTATCCTACACACTATGGACAATTTACAATTTTAGCAAAGCCAAATAAACTACAAATCTGTATGTCTTTGGAACGTGGGAGGAACATTGTCCCTGTGACCCACAGGGTCATAGGGAGAATGTCCGAAATCTGTGCAGACAGCACCCAAAGTCAGGATCGAACCTGGGGCTTTGGTGCTGTAAGGGGGCGGCTTCACCACTGTGTCGCCTATTCTGTTGGATGTATCTCAGCCTGGTATGGCAACTGCTCTGCTCTTGACTGCCTGAACTGGCAGAGAGATTGAACACCGCCTAAGCCATTCCAGGCTCATCACTTCCTTCCTTCCAATCCATTTGTGGCCCAATTGGACTTGCACCTGTTCTTCCCCTTCCACCCCTCCTCCACCTACTCTGCTTCCTATGGATTTACAATTCACAACTCTACAACCTTTTTTTTCTCTCACACTTTCTTCTGTGTTTTCCTTCTCTGGCTTTTGTCCAACCATCTACCGACCAACCATTTACCTATTACTTGCCACATTCTGTCCTGCCCCTCCTCTATTCCAGATTTCACCCCACCACCCCCCCCCCCCCCTCCACTACAATCACTCTGAAGAAGAGTCCTGACCCAAAACGTCACTTATTCATGTTCTCTGGAGATGGACCCACTGAGTACTCCAGCACTTTGTGTCTTTTTTGGTAAAAGAGCATCCGTAGTTCCTTGTTTCTGCAGTCTATCTTTACTGTGTGTTGCATCAAGAAAGCTGGAATTATCAAGGGTGCCGACCCCTCTCCCTATT
Source organism: Okamejei kenojei (assembly GCA_035221665.1). Taxonomy (NCBI): domain Eukaryota; kingdom Metazoa; phylum Chordata; class Chondrichthyes; order Rajiformes; family Rajidae; genus Okamejei; species Okamejei kenojei. The sequence goes on from CM069136.1 coordinate 52,796,727, forward strand.
CCCTTTTCTCATATTTACCTTCAGTCAAAGGTTCTGAAGCCTGAAGGTCAGGACATCCAAAATTTGGAACAGCATTTTCCTCAATATCAGGCTCCTGAACCAATCACCTCTTTCCCACCGCCTTCCCGGAGTTGCTGCCATGTACTCTTATTCTTAACTCTACCTCCTTTGATTATTCTAGGATAGTATTTTAGTATTTTGCACCACATTCTTTGCACCATTCTGTTGCTTTACATTTGTCATTGCAGTTATTGTTATTGCCACATACACCATTTACTCTTTGAACTATATCCATAAAGAGAATTTCATAGCACACTGGTGTGTACAACTATAAACTGATGTGAATCAGTATCTGAAGCTACAGCAAGTTGTCCAACATCCTTCTGGATACCTTGGGAGAGAATAAAGCTGAGTAAGTAAACATTGACAAACATTCCACGCTTTATCTGGGTGAATGATTTTCTCCTGTGAACTACAGGAGAAAATCCAGAGATAACTAGGAGTGGGCGGCACAGTGGCGCAGCGGTAGAGTTGCTGCCTTACAGCGCTAGAGACCCGGGTTCGTTCCTGACTCTGGGTGCTGTCTGTACAGTGTTTATTTATTCTCCCTGTGACCATGTGGGTTTTATCCGGGTGTTCCGGTTTCCTCCCACACTCCAAAGGCATAGAGGTTTGTAGGTTAATTGGCTTCTGTACATTGTAAATGGTCCCTAGTGTGTAGGATAGTGTTAGTGTACGGGGTGATTGCTGGTCGGTGTGGACACGGTGGGCCAAATGATCCTGTTTCCACGCTGTATCTCTAAAGTATAAAAATCTAAAGAGTGGAACCGCATCGGCAATCTGAGATAATCCAACGGTCATTTTTGCAGTACCTCCATCCAAACATTTTTCTATGATCTTGACTTTTTCCTGACTTTTCCCAGATGAAGTAAAGTATATAATTGTTGTTAAGAAAATGCAAGATTGTTTCAAAATGAGGAATATTAAAAGACTTGGGTGTAGAGGGCAGTGCGGCTGGTGGGGGGGATATTGTTGATGCTATTGTGATGGATTGAATGGTCTGCACGTGGAATATAATATTTCCATTTCCATTAGTTATTCACTTTACCTCAATGTAGACAACTATTAACAGGATAATGTAATGGATTTTTGTGCATATATATAAAGTGCAATTCTCATTTGGTCAAACCCTTTGATCAGAGACTGTATTCTCTTCTCTGATTCGGAAGATGATGTTGAAGTTCCTCATGGGCACAGAGATTAAATAGACGTTCCACTGCAGTACTGATTGAGTGAACCGTTATCTGAGGAGCTGCTTTTTGGTGTGAACCATTAAACCGAGACGCTGACACCCCTCTCAGGCAGATATAAAAATATATAAGTACAATTCAGTGAAGAGTTAGAGTACCTTAGCCACTGTTAGGCCTCAATCAATATCACCAAAGTCAATTTTATGGTCTTTTACAGGATTTTGCTGTGCTGAAATAGCCCACTGTGTTTGGCTGCATTGTGAGTGTAGATATACTTCAAATGTACTTCACTGCTGTGAAGCATTTTTGAGAGTCCTGGCGATGGAGAATGCCATTTCAATGTGTTATTTAGTCTATGTGTATTTTGCTTTATCACATTCCTTGGAGGGGTTATATCACTTTCTCTACTGCTGAGCTTAACTGATTGCGTTGTTGTCTGTTGTGGCTGATAATCCACTCTCACCGCTGTTGCATGTTTGGCCATCGTAAGTGAGGGACTGTACCTGTGGTGAGCCTTAGCTCCAATTTATTTTGCAGCTTCGTCTCTGGCACAAACTACAATTCAACCCAAACAACTTGTGTTGACTTGAGTTAAGTTAGCACTTTTCAGCAGCTGTGTATTTATGGGGAATTTATGTTAAGGTTTAACTTCCTCAGCCTCATTCTCCCCCGAGGCACCCATAAGGTAGTTGGACTATGTGTGGGAAGGAACTGCAGATGCTGATTTAAGCCAAAGATGGGCACAAAATGCTGGAGTAACTCAGCAGGCCAGGCAGCATCTCTGGAGAGAAGGAATGGGTGAGGTCTGACTGTTGCTGGGGATAGTTTCAGATCGGATTATTGTTATATACACCAGTGTTCTATGAAATTTCTTGTCTGCATAAAGCTCAGAGAGTAAACAGTGCACTAGGTAATGACCTAGTAATTTGTAACAAATTTTATTCATGTTTGTATTCAAATTGAAACAAACACTTGCATCTTTAAGTAAGTTAACTACTTTGATCAGACTTCAGACTGAATTATTGCTTGACATGGGCTTCAGCAATGCTCGGGTAAAGTTGACATTTCTGATGAATGAATATTTGGTGTCATGAGTACATTCTGTGCCTTGTATTTTGCAGGGATCACTCCCTCTCTGATCCAACACCACGGGAGATGGAAACTAGCCTTTTCTTTCTGCTCAATGTATTGGAGACATTTAATAGAACCATTCATTTTTCTGCCACCTGCCATTCTTAAGAGAATCCTTGATTGATTGAGAGAATTAATTTAACGAAGAACGGGATGTTGAGTTACTCCAGCATTTTATCCTGCTGAGTTACTCCAGCAGTTCGTGTCCATCTTTGGTGTAAACCAACCGTTCCTACACATTTCGACTGCTCTGATGAGTTCTACTCTAATATCTGATGATAACAGGCATCAGTAAAGGGGAAGGATCATGCACAGTAATTGATAGATTTTTTGGGGAGCTGTGTTTAAAGTTGGCTATCAGCGCTATTTCTTCATTGATTCAAATTTTGCTGTTAGCAAAGTATTGCATTCTCCTTGTTGCTGTTGTTAACAGAATGCTTTATTCTGCAAAAGATTGCTTCCTACATTTTTCACTGTCTCTGCAAATAATAGTTTAGTTAGTTTAGTTTATTGGCATGTGTACTGAAAAGCTTTTGTTGCATGCTATCCAGTCAAAGAAAAGATTATATATAAATATAATTAGCTGTCTGCAGTCTACAGATAAATGATAAAGGTACAACATTTTGTGAGCGATAAAGTCTGATTAAAGATGGCTCAAAGATCTCCAGTGAGGTAGATGGGAAGTCAGGACCACACTCCAGCTGATGAGAGGACCGATCAGTTGCCTGATAACAGCTGGGACAAAACTGTCCCTGAATTTGGAAGTATGCGTTTTCAAACTTGTGGACCTCTTGCTGATGCAAGACAGGAGAAGTGTGAGTCACCAGGGTGAGACTCATCCTTGATTATGCTCGTGGACTTGCTAAGGCAGCGTCAGTGTAAATGGAGTCAATAGCAGGGAGGTTGGTTTGTGTGATGGTCTGGGCTACGTCCACAACTATGCAATTTCTTGCGATCTTGGATAGAGCTGTTCCCAAACAATGCTGTGATGCATCCCAATAAAATGCTTTCTATGGCACAGCTAAAGAATAGATCATTTATTATGGGAACTATGACATATTTTGCCATATAATTACAGTTTTAATGTATGTCATTGTATGTTTTTTCTGGAGAAAAATAACTTTTGTTCATGTCAAATTTGGTTCATTGCAGGAGTCGGTGCATGTTTCAGCAATATTTTGATACTTTTATAAGAAATTAAACTTTATTGTTCGGCTGCATCTTACATTGAAATTGTTTTTGTAGTTATTTTGTGGAAATTGTAATAAAGTCTCTGAATGCATTCCCATAACAACTGGTCTTCGTTTTGCACCCATGATTGTCCTTAGACTAAGTTCTAATGCCCCTGCCCCACTCAGGAAACCTGAAAAGAAACCTCTGGAGACTTTGCGCCCCACCCAAGGTTCCCGTGCGGTTCCCGAAGGTTTTTGTCAGTCTCCCTAATGGTTGAAAGTGGTTTCCGTTTTAAAAATCGGTAATTTTTTAGTCGAAGCCGGTTGCGATGCTAGTTGGAGGCGGTTGCCCGAGGACAAAAACCTCCGTGAACCTCCGGGAACCGCACGGAAACCTTGGGTGGGGCGCAAAGTCTCCAGAGGTGTCCATTCAGGTTTCCTAAGTGGGACAGGGGCATAACTCTTAGCTTGGCTTTCTCAGAAGCATTGAGGCAATTCTGTCTATCTCGCGAAATATTAAATAAATCATTGTGGAGATACTCACCTAGTTCTTTGTGGCATGTTGTAGAAGGAGCCTGGGAGTAATTGTTTGCACATACCTCGGTCCTAATCACGTTGTTGCTAACGTTTTGTCATGTGAGCCCACTATCTGCAGCCACATCTATGTCTTAAGCCTTCTTTCCTCTCAGCAATTCCTTGGGGTTGAGATTAACTTGCTTCCATTCCTGTTCTGAAGTGGCTGCTGAGGCCAATGTGGATCCACAGGCAGGGAAAGCAGAACGTGCTTGATGGTTTCAGTAGATGGTCTTTACGAAAGATGGTGCATCTTTTCTGCTGTAATACTGGGCTTCCATGTGCTGCAACTGAGTAGATTTTGCGTACCTTTATAAAGGAGATGAGAAGGAATTTCTTCAGCCAGAGGGGTGCAAATCTGGGGAATTCATTGCACAGATGACTGGAGGCCCAGGCATTGGATAGTTTTAAAGTGGAAATTTGATAGGTCCTTGATTTGGAAGGGTGTCAAAGGTTATTGGGAAAAGGTCACATGAGAATGGGGTTAAGGGAATGATAAATCAGCCATGATTGAATGATGGAGTAGACTTGATGTGCTGAATGGCCTAATTCTGCTGCTATTACTTATGACTACTTGATGTCTTCCTAGATGCTTCATTTTGACCTGCCACGAGCCATGAATTCTCTCGAGTTAGTGAGAGTTTTACAGTTTTTATCAGTGAGCCCTGAAAACCAGTTTCCATGGCTCCACCTTTGTACTGCAGCATCTTTGAAAACCTTTGTTGCCAAGTTCTTTTGGAGCCCTAAACTGACATCTAATCCTGTGCTATAATTTCCTCCAGTTATCTATCTGACTGAATTGAGCCATAGTTTACAAACCACAGGACACACTCTCAATCTCTACCACTTAACTAGAGACTACCTGAATGAAGTTGTTCCCAAACCTGGCTTCCTGACTGAGAGAGACACAAAGTACTGGAGTAACTCAGTGGGTTAGGCAACATCTCTGGAGAAAAAGGTTGAGAACCTTCTTCCTGACTGAGGCCAAGTTGACCGACGGACAATATCAACTGTAACAAAGTCCACTGTCCCACCTTATTCGTGATATTGGCATTCCCAAGCTTGTGTTTCTCAAGACTGTTCATAATTACTCAAATGCTGATTTAATTTTGCTTCCTGTAGTTCACTTTCCAGGAGTTTCAGTTAATTCAAATATTAAACAATTATAGGACATTACAGGATTTTTTTCCCCCAAGCTCCTGTGTTTTCAGACTTTTAGTTTAGAGATGCAGCTTGGAAACAGGCTCTTCGGCCCACCATGTCTGCTCTGACCAGCGAGCACCCCGTACACAAGCACTCTCCTATACACTAGGGACAATGTACAATTTTACCAAAGCTAATTCACCTTCAAACCTGTACGTCTTTGGAGTGTGGGAGGAAAGCGGAGCACCCAGATGCAACCTATTGGGAGTGTACAATCTCGAACAGGCAGCATCCGCAGTCAGGAACGAACCTAGGTCCCTGGCATCGTAAGGGAGCGTAACTCTACTGCTGCGTACCGTGCCACCCTGCCCCTCTAACTAACATTGGTTTCAAATTTGAAACATTCAACATTGTATTTTAATATTTTAATCATTGGACAAAGTCAGCATGGATTTATAAAAGGTAAATCATGTCTGACGAATCTTATAGAATTTTTCGAGGATGTAACTAGCAGAGTGGATAAGGAAGAACCAGTGGATGTGTTATATCTGGACTTTCAGAAGGCTTTCGACAAGGTCCCACATAAGAGATTAGTATGCAAACTTAAAGCACACGGTATCGGGGGTTCAGTATTGATGTGGATAGAGAACTGACTGGCAGACAGGAAGCAAAGAGTAGGAGGAAACGGGTCCTTTTCAGAATGGTGGACGAGGGAATTGAATGCAACATCTCCAGTGACACGAACTAGTGTTTGCTGTGGATGCTGGGAGGCCAAGGTGCAGGTTGGGTGAGCAAAAGCTCAGATGCAGTATATGTGGATAAATGTGAGGATCCACTTTGGTGGCAAGAACAGCTATTTGCAACAATATAGTCATTGAAATGATTTGGAGCGAATGGTATGGCATTCATAGAGATTTGAATAGGAGCAGGGAGGTTCTACATCTGGAGTATTGCGTACAGTTTTGGTCTCCTAATCTGAGGAAAGACATTCTTGCCATAGAGGGAGTACAGAGAGGTTCACGAAGCTGGGATGCAGGACTTTCATATGGAAAGGCAGTGATTGTACTCGCTAGAAGATTGAGGGGGAGAAGTTTACAAAATTATTAATGGACAGGCTAGATGCAGGAGATTGTTCCCAATGTTGCACAGTTTAAGAATAAGGGGGAAGACTTGAGATGAGAAATAGTTCACACAGAGGGTGAGTGGGCAGAAAGTAAAGTTCATTGGCATGGCAGATGCAGGATACTGATAATGTGGAAGGCTAAATGCACCTATTTTCTATGATGTTTTCTATGGTTTCTCATCCTTCACCTTGGCTCTACCCAAATCTATATTGTTTTTTTCTTCTATCAAACTACAGTCCGCTTGCAGATGAGCTATGATTTTTAAAGGGCAACTATTTAAAACAATATTATCCAGAAAAATGAAGGAGTTTGTTCTTTAATGGTCTGTGAGAGACATTACGGTTCATCCTGGCCATGTGCATCTATTAGGCAGCAACCTGTCCTTTGTAATTTATTCCATGTTTTATTGCGATGATTTGCTTTAAAATAGGAGTCACAGTTGAATAAAACACTCACTAAGTATGCAATTTAAGTCAGTATGGAGAAAGGATCTTGCTACATTTTTCATTACACAATGCAAATTGGGGACAATGCAGTCAAGAGAAGGAGCATTTATAGACGCCAGGAGACGGGAAGAAAATGTATTTTGCCGCCTTTATTTTTTTTCTCTGATGCTAGTTTAATAACCTGGATCAGTCTTGTGTTGTGTGACTACAGAATATATTCTGAAGTCAATTATAGCCTCGAGCATGGCTCTGTGTGTTAGTTTAATACCTTATCAACATTTTTTTTGTTTGCATTCTTACAAAGGATCGATGTCTCATGTATTCAGAAAAGGCATAATAAAATCTTTTCTAACAACTAAAAGGATTGAATCTGGTGACCTCCAGCAGAAATATATAATTGATTTTGTACTGATGCTATAAAGTATTTTGTGGAGCAAAGCCTAGGAGAATACTTCTGTATAAGTGGTAAGAAAATATACTGGATCAGAACTATTCAGAAGACATTTTCCTCAGCTTTTTTGTTCTTATTGGTAATAGGCTCATTTCTTTCCTCCTGTCTCTTCAGTCAATTTGCCTACAGGCATAAAGCAATAGCCGTGGTGGGAGGCAGAAGATGATATTGTATTTCCCTATCCATTGTGAAATCTGTACAAATGATATCTTCAGAAATCCAGCTGTAATTTTGCTTTTCATAGAACGTGCAAACTCCACAATCAAACCCAGGTGTCTGGCGCTATGAGGCAGCGACTCTACCAGCAGCGCCACTGTTCCACACTTAACTAAGTTTAGAGGGGAGACAGCCAGAATAAAGAGATGAGAGGGGCAAGAGATAGCAAATGAGGGAGGAAGGGTAGGCGGATGGGAACAGTAGAGAGAGGGAGCCAGATGGGGGCAGTGTGTGGGTTATGGTCAGATTCAAGTTGATGTGGGAGTGAAAGAAATTGGCTGATAATGGACTGGGAGGGGTGTTGAAATGAAGGATGTGTGTAAGAGGACCTAGGTTGATCAGAACAAGAGAATAAAACACATCGAGGCAGAAGGTTACCTGAAAGTGGAGAATCCAATGTCCATGCCATTGAGTTATAACCAAGTGGAATCCAAGTTGATTTTGGCCTTGCCCTGCCGGTGGAAGATGCCCGAGTACAGATAGATCAGTGTTGGAATGAGAAGAGGAATTAAAATGACTTGCAATCGAGAGATCCAGAGCGCAAGGTGGTTGCCAAAATGGTTGCCTGGTCTGCTCTTGGTTTTAATAACGTACCGGAAGTGACATCGTGTGCACCAAATGCAAAGGACGGGATTGTAGGAGGTGGTAGTAAATCTCTGCTTCACCTGCAAGGGTTATTAGGTATCTGGATGGTGGTGTGATAGGAGATGCAGGAACATTATAGACAATAGGTGCAGGAGTAGGCCATTCGGCCCTTCGAGCCAGCACCTCCTTTCACTGTGATTTGCTCTGTCCACAATCAGTACCCCGTTCTTGCCTTCTCCCCATATCCCTTGAGTCTGCTATCTTTACGAGCTCGATCTAATTCTCCCTTGAGAGCATCCAGAGAATTGCTGCTTCACTGCTTCTGAAGCAGAGAATTCCACAGATTCACAACTCTCTGGGTGAAAATGTTTTTCCTCATCTCCGTTCTAAATGGCCTACCCCTTATTCTAAAACTGCGGCTCCTGGTTCTGGACTCCCCCGTCATTGGGAACATGTTTCCAATCCCTTAATAATCTTATATGTTTCAATAGAATCCTCTCTCATCCTTCTAAATTCTAGTGTATACACGACCTGTCGCTCCATTCTCTAACCATATGACAGTCCCACCATCCCAGGATTAACCTTGTGAACCTATGCTGCACTCCCTCAATAGCAAGAATGTCCTTCCTCAAATTTATAGACCAAAACTGCACACAATACTCCAGGTGTGGTCTCATCAGGGTCCTGTACAACTGCAGAAGAACCTCTTTGCTCCTATACTCAACTCCTTTTGTTAAGAATGTCAACATGCCACTAGCTTTCTTCACTCCTGCAGTACCTGCATGCTTACTTTCAGTGACTGATGAACAAGGACACCCAGATCTCATTGTACCTCTCATTTTACCAATTTGACACTATTCAGATAATAATCTGCGTCCCTGTTTTTGCCGCTAAAGTGGATAACCTCACATTTATCCACATTATATGAGGCGCTATTTCATCTTTTATAATTGACTCCAGTATCTTCCCCACTACCGATGTCAGGCTAACTGGTCTATAATTCCCAGTTTTCTCTCAGGCCCTGGGTATTTATCAGCCTTCAGTTCCACCAGTCTACCCAACACCATTTCCTGCCTAATGTGAATTTCCTTCAGTTCCTCCATCACCCTATGTCCTCTGGCCACTTGTACATCTTGGAGGTTGTTTGTGTCTCCCTTAGTGAAGATTGATCCAAAGTACCTGTTCAACTCGTCTGCCATTTCCTTGTTCCCCATAATAAATTCACCTCTGTCTTCAAGGGTCCAACTTTGTTTTTATTTTTTTCCTCTTCACATACTTTTACTATCCTCCTTTATATTCATGGCTAACTTACCTTCGTACCTCATCTTTTCTCCCCGTATTGCCATTTTAGTTATCTTCTGTTGCTCTTTAAAAGTTTCCCATTCCTCTGGCTTCCCACTCATCTTTGCAATGTTATACTTCTTCTCTTTTATTTTATACTGTCCTTTACACCCCTTATTGCACCTATAGGCATTGCAGGGGAGAGGGACCCAGGGAAGCATGGAGATTCATTCTACTGAGATTCCAACTCACAACAGTTCCTCCCCTCAGCACAGTGCCTGCTCTCAGTTAAATTTGGAAAGAACCATTAAATCATATGCACCATAGCAGCCTGCAGATTATGAGCATCTCTTGTAATGACTCCCAAAACCCAAAGGTAATATTGACATTATGTTTTAAATATATGACATGATAATGTTTTGAAGATAACTCCGCTGGGGTAATTGATTGGATTTGTATTTCACATTTTTAATTGCTTGAGATAAGACGCTGCAATTAATCATGAACTCTTATGTGAATGCATACCTAGTATCAATGGTCGAGACTATTCTCTAAGATTGAAACGATAAATCACAATCATGAAATGTGTTCTTTTACTACTATTAGATTCATATTGTATTGCAGGCAATATAATAATCATTTTATTAACACAGTGAACTACGTTGTATTGTGATAAATGGTGTGCTGCATGGAGCCAAACCTATTGGTAAAACAGCAACAAGAACATTTCTTAATAGCTGCACCTTCAAAACTGTTCATCTGATTTACACCAAAACAATAGTCCACAGTTATTGAATCTTTGCCAGAAAGTCATTATTTGCGGGCGTCAGGGGAGTGCTCTGCCTTTCTCTCTGCTGCAAGTTCACATTGCATATCTGTAAGGGAAGGTGTGGGCAGTTTGCACCCAAAGATTTGTAGACTTAAGAGCAATGTTCTCTAAAATACCACTTAGCATGTTTCAATAATATCCCTGCCGAGCACAAGAATGAATTTCCCTCAATTAAATATGTTGAAAAATAGGTATTTTAAATATCAATTGTTGCTTGTGTGAAATGTGCTGTGAAACCAATTTTATAAGAAGAAACTCAGCAGGATGCTGCCTGACCCGATGAGTTACTCCAGAATTTTGTGTCAATCTTTGGTGTAAACCAGCATCTCCAGCTCCTTCCTACACATTTCTAGAAGAGGAAATCTGTTTTCAAGGGAGCCAGACTTTCTCATGTGATGCATGAAAAGTGAGGTTACTTTATCACACTTATGTTCTTCATGAATTATTATAAAGTGATACATCTTTGCAGTAAAGTCTATATTCGCCAGAAGGGTCCCGATCCGAAACATCACCAATCCATGTTCTCCAGAGAAGTTGCCTGACACGCTGGATTTCTTAAGTACTTTGTGTCTAGTTTTCATAAACCAGTACCTGCAGTTTCTACATGCACAAAAGTGGTTTAGTTTAGTTTAGAGATAATGCATGGAAACAGGTTATTTGTCCCACCGAGTCCATGCCAACCATCGATCACCCGTTAATACGTTCAATGTTATCCCACTTCTTCTCCCTACTCATTAGGAACAATGTACAGACGCATATTAACCTGCAAACTCCCATATGTCTTTATGATGTGGGAAGAGACTAGAGCTCCTGGAGGAAAACCACGCGGTCACAGGTGAACACAGATAGTATCCAAGGTCAGGATCGGACCCTTCAGTCCTGTGTGTGTGAGGCAGCAGCTCTACCAGCTGCACCGTTGTGCTGTTTGTTGATTTAATTTTTTCCAACAAAGTTGCCGACTCTGTTTTGTTTAAGTTATTTACTTTAACACTAAATCGTTTACATTCAGTGTTGACCTTAAAGCTCTGTCTCACGGTGCGAGTTGACCCACGAGGTACCCCGAGTGAAAGACTCATGGTTGTGTACGAGATTCCAAGTGTATGATCAAAAGTTTAACCGTGTTTCCGCGGGTATGACTAAGTTTGCCGTTTACTTGTCATTTCTGCGATGTTCCAAGTTCCTCTCCTGAGTTCCTCTCCCGAGTTCTTATGTTATGCTGTTTTTTGTTGCATTATAAAATGCATCCCTTGTTTCAATTGGCTCATTTGGAAACATGGCTGCAATTGGAGTCCAGGAAGGTGATGTTTTTTATTAAAGGGGTATAAGGAGCTATATAAGTACGTTTGGTCTCTAGGAATTCGGCTGGTTCAGTGACAAATATCCATTACAGACAAAAGTCATGTAACCCTCTCCACATTGTCGGCTCACCTGAAAACGGACAAAAGAGAAGCCGTTTCTGAGCTTGTTCTGAAAGGTGTCCGTGGGAAAAGGTGTTACAAACGGTGAAGGCGGAACAAACCAGTGCAGTTTCGGGGCACCCAGATCTCGCTCCACCAACACACATATACAACTTTAAGCAATATCCCACTGTGTATCCGAACTCATTCTGCATCTCGTCCTTATCTGGGAAAGAAATAGTCATTTTCTGCAGTGAACCGCCCGCGTTCAAGCAGCGAAAGACTTCAATGCGGTTGGCATTGCGAAGATCTGAAATGAAGCTTTGCACGGTAGATAAAATATAATTTCATGTTCCAATATTTGGAAAGCGATTAGGCAACATGTGAACATTATTAGAGCCACCCGCGTGTCTATTTACTGAAGATGATCAGGGAAAAAAAATTCTCGCAAAGGGAAATAGAAATAAAGACTTGCTCTGTATTACAGCGCCTTTCAGACTCAGGGTGGCCAAAACACCTAATAACGATACAACCAGTGGTATATGGAGGAAACAACATGTGGATACACGTGTATTAGTATGGGGGCGGTGGGTGTAAACTAAAATGCTACTCGGCAGATTTAAACTATTCCGAATAAAATTATTACTATCGGTAAGAACTTCACTCTAATACGGAACTAATTAACACTCGCTTTCCAGGAGCTGCATGTATCTTTTATCTGTAAATGGTGGGTTAGTGCTTGTAACATGCATGTTTGATATACAAACCATATTTTGAGTTGTGTTCGGCTGTAAACCTTTGAGCAAGTACGCTGAAGTACAAGGGTGAAATCCATTGTCATTGCGAGGTTCAATCGAAACGTCATCCCGTCACCCATTCCTTCTCTCCAGAGATGCTGCCTGCCCGCTGAGTTAAAGAGTGCCCACGGTAGACTCACGAGTCACTAAGGTAAACTTAAGGGCCACTACGCTCTTATTGACTCGTAAATTTGACTCGTGGAAAACCCCAAACATGTTTGAATTTTTTCAAGAGTCAACACGTTTCACGGGTACCTGCCGTTAGCGCCATGAGTCGCTAAGTTGAGTCCACGAGTTCCGACGTTCCCGCTACGTTAATTGTACGTGATTACCACGAGTTAAATTTGTTTTAAACTGGGGGGTACCTCGTGGGTCAACTCGCACCGTGAGACAGGGGTTTTACCAGCTGTCATCAGGCAACTGAACCATCATATCATCAACCAGGGAGCAGTCCTGAACTACCATGTACCTTATTGGATACCTTAAAGCTATCTTTAATTGGATTTTACTGGACGTTAATTTGTACTAAATGTTATTCCCTTTATCATGGACCTGTACACTGTGGATGGCTCAATTGGAATCATGTGTAGTTTTTCACTGACTGGTTAGCCACAAACAAAAAGCTTTTCACTGTACCTTGGTACACATGAGAAAAAACTAAACTAAACTAACTCAATGAGTCAGGCAGCATCTCTGGAGAACATGGATAGGCAACATTCCCTTCTTCCCAAGCCTCTTCTTCAGGAGGAGAAACGTCGCCTATCCATTTTCTCCAGGGATGCTGCCAGACCTGCTGGGTTACTCCAGCACTTTGTGTTCCAACATAGCTGGCTGCAAATCTATAAATAAACGTGTGTATTTGATGTTTAGATTCATATGTAAACGGTTGAGCATGAAAAAAATAAAACCTTTAATTTTGATTATTCTTTATCGATAAAATTAAGAAATCATTTGAGATCACTTGCACATGATTATAAGACTGATGGGAGAGGGGAGGAGGGAGTTAGATTGGTCCTGGATTATGTTGGTGGCTTTGCTGATGCAGCCTGGTGTAGCCATTTTGTGTAAACCAGTATCCGTAGTTCCTTGTTTCAACAGTGATGTTGGGACTGAGTGTTGCCAGCTGCAAAGGCTTTCCAGTGTACTTTGCAAGCATCAAAGTGAGCTGAAATAAGTAACAACAAAATAACTTGCCTTTTGCTTTGCTTTGTCTAAAAATGACAGGGCTAATATCCATTTAGGGTCAACAACATTCATAAGGTAACTATTTAAATTTAAAATGAAATTTATACAACACTTTTTTAATCTACTATGTTCTATTCTGTAACTATGCAATAAATGTTTCTGACCAATAAAAGTGAAAATCAAAGGTTTCCACAACTACACTAATGTTTAGAAACTTCCAGCTTCATCACTACAGGAGGTATTTTAAAAATCCATTGACGAGTATATATTCCAGGAGGGGGTGTGTTCCCATGAAACCTTGATAACACCAGCAGGTGGTGTATTAATGCTGTTTGAAACTCAGTGTATTAATGCTGTTTGATTTGTCAGTTACTGATGGAAATAAATTAGATTTGTACCAAGTTTGGTTCACTAAAGGTGCTCAATACTTTCTGTAAAGTAGGGACCGGACCAAAAGATGAGGCATTGGGAACCCTTTCCCCCATTCCCCCTTCCCCCATTGTGTCCTTCGTCTTTTATCCATTTTTACAGCTGCTTTTCACCATCAAACTCCTTAATCTTCTCTCATGTTTGTCCTAATTTCAGGAGATTTTGTTCTCCACATGAAGCAAGGATTAACACCAGCATATTGTGCAAACTGGCCCCAATATTAAATAACAACTGTAAAGCTGGGTCAAAGGGTTTTCACAACCCACCAATAGTTAGAACATGAGTTATGTGATGCAGGCAGGTGGGCAGGTCTTGTGATTAGCTGCAGGGACTGAGGGTAATAAAGATAACAGAGAATGGTTGGGAGATGCATCGTCTAGATAGTCTGAAGATGGGTCTCGATCCAAAACATCACCCATTCCTTCTCTCTGGTGATGCTGTCTGTCTTGCTGAGTTACTCCAGCAGTTTGTGTCTATATCTTTGATTTTAACCAGCATCTGCAATCTTTCCTACATCTCTAGATAGTGGACAGGGATTGGAGAATGACCTGGGATGATTGTTGGTGAGTTCTGATGAATTTCTATGGTGATGAAGAGGTGGGAGGGATCTGTTGGATGTGGGTTTCAATTGGTAGAGAGCACAAACTCACAAGCTGGGGGTTTGAACTGAGATTTATAAATGGTGAAGGTAAAAGGGGGACCCATTTTACACCCATTAAAGGGGAAAGCATTTAGACAAACTAAAAAGGCAAGGTATAGAATGATACAGGTCTAATGAGGGCAAAGGAGATATGTGTTGATTGACAATAAGGTTTGGCATAGATTTGAAGAGGTTCTGTGCTGTGGGCGATATGACTGTGATATATACACATACATATGGATGATAATCATGGAACGGGTGACAAAATGACATGCATTGGATGCCATTGTATATCTGTATATCTTGCTTTGGAAGTTTGGTCACATTCCCTGACCAAGGTACAACAAACTACAATGAAGTTGCACAAAATGCTGGAGTTACTCAGTGTGTCAGGCAGCATCGTCACTTATTTATTTTCTCCAGAGATACTGCCTGACCCGCCTGACCAACATTTTGTGTCTACCTTCGGTGTAAACCAACATCTGCAGTTCCTGCCTACACATTCCTATGCAATGTAGTTACAATCTATTCCAGTGGGGGTTTCAGTAAGGACTAAATGTTGACTATGACAACTCACCTGACTGTTTTTGAATACCACACTGGGATTGCACTCTACATGAAGTCTTGATTTAAGACTTCTTTCAAGGATGTTATTTTCATCTGTACAACAGTATCTCAAAAGAGCATTGAAGTATCAAACTAGATTAAGCCCCCAAATGCTACTCTTGGATGTGATACAAAATCAAGGCTGATTGAAGTGTTAATCATTTCTCAATCACTTCTTTTCTCAAGAATATATTTGATGTTCGAATCATAATTCAATTTCCAAAAGAAATGTGAACTTCAAGTTGGAAATGATAGAAATGTCTAGAGCCTGAAAAATGAATGTCAAACATTTAATCTGGTGTTATATTGTTACATATTTAGAAAGTTGCACTTTGCTTATGCAATGCAATTGAATAATACAAACTAACTATCCTGGTTCATCTTTTGTGCTTTTTCGGTGCCTCTGTTATCATAAGAAGAGAAGGGATTGCCAGCTGGCGTTACTTTAGTTTGGCCCTTTAAATGCTTTGGATCGTATGTTGGATGAAGAAGTACTTTTATTTGATTTTTTTTTCATGCACCTATACTCTGAAGAATCCCCGGATAACAACCGAGAAACAGAAACTTTGCTGAGACTAGAGAGATTTTTAGAAATCTTATTTCACATTTTCAATGGACGTGCAATGCAGAGAAGCCAAAGGCATGCGTAGAATGATGAATAGAAAGTTGAGTGGTAAACTCACCTAATCCTCTCATAATTTTACATACTTCTGCCAGGTCTCCCCTCAGCCTCTGAAGCTTCATAGAAAACAATCCCAGTTTGTTCAACCTGTGTGATGCTCTACCTAGAGCTTTTCAGCATTCTACTTCCAGATCCAGAACCTCATCTTGCAGCTATTACCCTCTAATCCAGGCAACATTCAGGTAAACCTTTTCTGCACCCTCTTCAACGCCTCTACACCCATCTCTGCACTGTAGCAGTGAATTTTCATACATCTATGGTTCTGAATGTGGTAGACCTGTGCAGAACAGTTGGCTTTTCTATGGACGTTTCAAGTTAATGGTTCTTTATTCTCATGACAGTTTAGCACAGTGGTTCAAAGCTACTAATCCCTTGTTCCACCCCTCACATACTGTGATAGATTGGTAAACTTTCTGAATGCAGTTTTGATTCTATTGTGAAGGCATTGGAGGGTGCAGAAGAAGTTCACCAGAACACTGCCGGGATTAGAGTGTATTATCTACAAGAAGATGTTGAACAAACTTGGTTTGGTTTCTTGGGAGCGTCGGAGGTTAGGGGAGACCTGATGGAACTATGTAAAATTATGAGAGGGGTAGGTAGGGTAGACAGTCTGAACCTTTTTCCCCAGGGTGGAAAGGCCAAAGATTAGTTGGTGAACGGTTAGGATTGGGTTGAAAGGGAGGGAAAGAGGATGGTAAAGTGGAGAAGGAAGCAGATTAAATATAATCAGACATTTTCTGTCAGGAACATTCATTGATAAACATAGGGAATTTGAACACCCTGAAAATATTATGTTTATCGGACAGTCAGTTTGGATATGCAATAGACAAACAACAGTGATTGATGAATATGATTGATGTTATCTGAAGAGGTGAATAAAGTTGAGGACAGAGGAATGTCTTTAGATGTGAGTTATGCAGGATTATATTTGACTTAGATAAGTTTTCACAAGAAAAGTTGTTAGCTAAACAGGAGCCTCAGACCTGAAGGCAAATCTTTGGCCAGGTTAAGGGCCTGTCCCACCGTACGAGGTAATTCAAGAGCTCTCCTGAGTTTAAAAAAAAATTAAACTCGCGGTAAGCACGTAGAATGTACGTAGCGGGTACGTCGGAGCTCGGGACGTCTCTTAGCGGCTCGTAACGCTAACGGCAGGTACTCGGGAAACGCGGTAAGCTCGTGAAGACTTGTGAAGATTTTTCAACATGTTGAAAAATGTCCACGAGAGCCCCGAGTACCTAGAAGCGGCTATTGCCGTAATTCTCCGAGTTCGAATCTGGGGGAAACTCAGGAGAAGTCTTGAAATAGGAACACATCAGGACTTCAAAGCCACCCTCCCCCCCCCCCCCCACCCCCCCCCCCACACACACACACTCCCCCACCCTCTCACTCCCCTCCTCTCGACCAGAAACTTCAGAAAAGCATTTTCTGAAATCCTATTATTATTTTGTAGCTGTCTTTCCACAACTTGTTTCATGGTAATTCCAACCTTTCTCCCTATTTTTCTTCAGTGGTACATGATTGAAACACTAAGGGAAAGCATTATAAAAGCAATGACAGTAATTCAAATTGTGTACATATAAAATGTCTAGCAATTTGGTTTGAATATTTGACTTTCCTTCCTGTAACTTTGAATATCAACCCGGGCGAATATCCGGAAGAGAACCGGGCGGCACAGTGGCGACTGTGGGTGCTGCGACTATGGGTGCTGTCTGCAAGGAGTTTGTACGTTCTCCCCGTGATTGCGTGGGTTTTCTCTGGGTGCTCCGGATTCCTCCCATCCTCCAAAGCAGTACAGGTTTGGAAGTTAATTGGCCTTGTTAATGATTGCAAATTGTCCCTAGTGGGTTGGATAGTGCTAGTATAAGGGGATCGCTGGTTGGCGCGGACAAAAAAATAAACTCACGGTAAGCACGTAGAATGTACGTAGCGGGTACGTCGGAGCTCGGGACGTCTCTTAGCGGCTCGTAACGCTAATGGCAGGTACTCTGGAAACACGGTAAGCTCGTGAAGACTCGTGAAGATTTTTCAACATGTTGAAAAATGTCCACGAGAGCCCCGAGTACCTAGAAGCGGCTATTGCCGTAATTCTCCGAGTTCGAATCTGGGGGAAACTCAGGAGAACTCTTGAATTAACTCGTACAATGGGACAGGCCCTTGAGAGTGAGTGGCTGAAAACAGAGAGCACATAATTTAATCAGCGTGTGGTAAGCAGTGGTCTTTCACATGAACGTTTGTTGGGTTTCAACTCATCATTGTGTTTGTTCATTTATTTACACATTGACTAGTCATACTTTGCAATTATACAAAAATATTCAGCTCCCACCAGCAATCCCCGTACACTAGTTCTATCCTACATGCCAGGGATATTTTATAGAAGCCAATTAATCTACAAACCTGCATGTCTTTGGAATGTGGGAGGAAACCAGAGCACCCAGAGAAAACCCATGCAGTCACAGGGAGAACGTACAAACTCAGTTTCCGCAGTCAGGATCGAACCCGCTTCTCTGGCGCTGTAAGAAGCAACACCACTGCTGCGCCACTGTGTCATCCCTCCTTGATGAAAAATTAAATATGGAGGAGTACCAACATTAAGATGTTGCAGGCAAGCTCAGAAAATAATTAGAAAGACTAATGGAATACAAACGTTAATGTCAAGAGGACTAGCGGGATGAAGTTACACCCCAGCTATAGTTAAACTGAATGTTGAAATAATGTGAGTAGTTCAAGACACTACATGGGAGGGAGGATGTATTGGCCATGGAGAATGTACAGCTCAGATTTACCAGAATAATGCTCAGAAATGCAGGGTTAAACTAACATTATGCAATATTATTCTTTAGTTCAAAACTGTAACATTTAGAAAGTGAAATTGATAATAATTTTCATGATATGAAGGAGAACTGAACCATCAGTTGCAAAGTTAGAAATCACATGTGAAAGATATTCGCTGTACATCATGTAAATATGACATATACACAGTATGTAATTTAAGATCATCTTTAATCCACATACAGACTTAACAGCACAGTAGCATGCTAGTTGTCACTGCATCCTGACTGCTCCCCGAACTGCGTAGCATGGGAAGTGGGTGTTAATATAAATTATACAGTAAGGTGGGGTTAGTGATGCTAACCTATATCTGACTGGTTGCATGCATAAGCCAATCTACATCCTTCCCCCTTAAAGAGTAAGCATAGTGCACCCATGCCATTAAAGTTAAACAAATTCGCCATATCTATCAGGCGGTCTACTAATGCGGCCTGAACGCGTATGGACCAAACCCTCGCCTCCTTGGAAAGATTAGAGGGAGGGGGTGAAGCCGGAAGCGAGAAAGCCGCGGGAGCGTCTTGTGGTGGCCGAAAGGGGGAGCGTGCAGGAGGGGTAATCCCGTGGTTAGTCACGGCCGCTGCTCGTGGAGGAGTATGGGACATGCGGGGGTCGGTAGAAGGTTCGGCAGCGAAAGGCTGGAACTCAAGCGGTGGAGCATAGGGTCCCGGCTGGTGGCAGACGGGGTTCTCGCACAGCAAGCAAATGTTGACGATGTCTGCGGTATCCTGCTCCCTCATAGTCCACAAGGTAAGACCGCGCATCGTCAGATGGGCCGACAACAGTACCCAGATGGGAATGTCCCAGGGAGGTTTGTAAACGAACAACCTGTCCCGGCAGTAAAGGCATGGGAGGTTTGCATGATTTGTCATGCGACCGTTTCTGAATATCGTATTTCTCCTGAAGCCAATCTACATTCATAATGTGGAATGTTTATAAATGGCAACTGTGGCTGGCCTGCCTGCTTACTTTAAATGTGAAGTTAGACACAAAGTGCTGGACTAACTCAGTGGGTCAGGTGCCATCTCTAGAGATGAGGAATAGGTGGCGTCACCTATTCCTTTTCTCCAGAGATGCTGCCTGATCCGCTGAGTTATTCCAGCATTGTAGTGTCTACCTTTGGTGTAAACCAGCAACTGCAGTTCCTTGCTGCACTTTAAATGTGAGATTGATAGCTTTGTGTTAGGCATACATATTCAGGGAATTGCGACCAAGATGGAAAACTGGAGTTGGATCGCAGATCCGCCGAAATCTCACGAGGGGCTAAATGGCCGATTGCAACTTCCATCTATATTCTTTCCCCTGGTCGTATTATAATTGAATTTTCACAACCTGTCCAATGCTGACTATTTGAAATGTCTGACCCAACAATTTAACAGGGTGACTGGAAAACTTGCAAAGCCATCAGGTGTTTCCATTTAAATTTCGTAACTGTACTATTTGCAGCAAGGTCAGTGCTGGAATTGCTTTGTCTGAATGTTATTTCCCAAGAAAATTGCATGACCGCATATGCTCAATCCATGCTGTTCCTTTGTAATTCTGCTGTATCTAAAAATAATACTAATGCCTTGCCTTAAATACATTTTGCCATAAAAAAAAAATAGTTGGAGGAACTTAGCAAGTCAGGAGGCATCTGTGCGAGGAAATGGACCAATCCTGTAACACATTACTGTCCTTGCATTAGATAAAGTATCCATCATGTTTTCATCCATTGGCTGCAATTCTACATTTGTAACTCAAACAAAATGAATGTAAAAACATTTAACTAGCAAGGACCAATGACGGCCACCAATGAAACAGTTCACGAAGGTTCTGTCAAAGCATTTCTGTAACTGAGCTGTTGTTCGACGAAAAGCAGATCTTCAAAATTCCCATTCTCAGCTCGAAAATTTACCAGGATGTAAAATAGGAACACATCAGGACTTCAAAGCCACCCACCCCCCCCCCACACACACACTCCCCCACCCTCTCACTCCCCTCCTCTCGTCCAGAAACTTCAGAAAAGCATTTTCTGAAATCCGATTATCATTTTGTAGCTGTCTTTCTACAACTTGTTTCATGGTAATTCCAACCTTTCTCCCTATATTTCTTCAGTGGTAGATGATTGAAACACTAAGGGAAAGCATTATAAAAGCAATGACAGTAATTCAAATTGTGTACATATAAAATGTCTAGCAATTTGGTTTGAATATTTGACTTCCTTCCTGTAACTTTGAATATCAACCCGGGCGAATATCCGGAAGAGAACCGGGCGGCACAGTGGCGACTGTGGGTGCTGCGACTATGGGTGCTGTCTGCAAGGAGTTTGTACGTTCTCCCCGTGATTGTGTGGGTTTTCTCTGGGTGCTCCGGATTCCTCCCATCCTCCAAAGCAGTACAGGTTTGGAAGTTAACTGGCCTTGGTAATGATTGTAAATTGTCCCTAGTGGGTTGGATCGTGCTAGTATAAGGGGATCGCTGGTTGCCGCGGACACAGTGGGCTGAAGGATCTGTTTCTATGCTGCATATCTAAACTCGAAACTCAAAAGAAAATCATCAGTCAGGAAGAAAGTATCCTTGTTTGTAATGTATTGTTTATGACAGCAGCAGTTATCTATCCGCTACTGTTTGACCTACTGGAATAAAAGAAAAGCATCTCGGTACCCTTTTAGCTATTGGACTGAAAGCCCACACATCACGTAGGTTGACATTAATGATTAAGAACTGTTGTGCTGTCCTGAAGATACATCCCTTTAACTTCCAGTTAAAGAAAAACATCCAAAACAATCTCTGGGAGGAATCTACACATTTCCTCACCAACTCTTTCAGTGGAATGAGATGTAAATCCTTTCAACAATTCTTGCATTAAGTCATTTGCTTAATGTATAGATTTCATTGTAGATTAGCCAGAATTAATGGCTAGTTATGCATATTTCACATTAAGATTTCATGTTTGATCACTTGGATTCTCTCATAATGCATCAAAAATCTCTCTCGAGCTAGGTTTAATTGTCCCAGAACCATAATTCCTGATTTTGTTTCATTCCAGTCAAATACATCTGTGTCATATAATTGTCACAATTAATGAACATAGTGAAGGAATTTTAAGAAGGCACGGTTGCACAGCAGTAGATTTTCTGCTTTACAGCACAGGAGATCCGGGTTTGATCTTGACTACGGGTGCTGTCTGTATGGTGTTCGCATGTTCTCCCTGTGACTGTGAAGGTTTTTTCCGGGCCCTCCGGTTTCCTCCCACACAAAAGACGTGCAGGTTAGTAGGTATATTGACTTCGGTAAAATAGTAATTTCCCCCTGGTGTGGAGGGAGATTGTCATGGAACCAATTTTTCTTGCTTTATTTTTCACCTTTCAATTAATTTTGTCAAGATCCCCTCCATTTTGTTTTTCACCACTTTTATGAAGGAATTTCAAAATGAGATTGAAGACTAGGTTGAGTGAGTGGAATCAAAAGTTCCACTTGCTAACATTGGATCCTGATCTACTCCCTTCTCTCCTCTTCTGATCCCTCTTTCCCCCTCTCCCATCAGGCAAAAGGTACAGGAGTGTGAAAACGCACACCTCCAGATCCAGGGAGCGTTTCTTCCCAGCTGTTATCAGGCATAGAACTATCCTACCAACAACTGGAGAGCAGTCCTGAACTACTATTTATCTCATTAGAGACCCTCGGACTATCTTTGATCACACTTCATTGGATTTTGCCTTGCACTAAAGGTTATCTATGTTATTCCCTTTATCATGCATTTGTACACTGTGGATGGCTCGATTGTATTGTATTTCTGCTGACTGGTTAGCATGCAGCAAAAGCTTTTGTTGTCACTCTACCTTGGTACACGTGACAATAAACTAAACTCAACTCAACTACTGTGTAGGAAGGAATTGCAGATGCTGGTTTAAACCAAATATAGACACAAAATGCTGGAGTAACTCAGTGGGACTGGCAGCATCTCTGGATAGAAGGAATGGGTGGTGTTTTGGGTCGTACCCTTCTGGATAAGACATGTGTTTGCCTCAGTTTCCCTCATGAAAAACAGCAAAATTACATTAGTTATGAGAGATTTTACATACTTGTTTTTCTTTTAATTTCCTTTGGTGTAAGTGTAAAATACCATATTCTCCCTCAATTTAAAAGTGGGAGTATTAAAAACATTTGAAAAGCATCAATTTGAATCATTTGTGGTATAAATTGATGACCAAAAATCAGACATAATATCCCAAAGGGAGGAATGTGCCTTGTCAGCATGTGTGTGTGTGTATTTCTGTGTGACATGTCCTTTCACTCACACATGATGACTTGAAATACATTTCACTGGTAGAGAAAACAGTCAGTCTCTGTTCAGTGTTTATTCAACAGCACAAGTGGTCAGTTTTCAATGTTATTTTTTAGACTGACAGAAACAACCATTCATTATTTGGCTCGATCAAGCTCGGTCACTGTGCTCGGTCAAGGGGAAAAATTATTGCAACCAATAATTTTTCCGTCTCAGTTTTAACATCTCAGTGAGACTCTGCAGCAAAGGCAGAGGTTCACTTTTTTGTCATGTGAAGCATAGCGTTCAGAAGCTTGTGAAATTGCTCTGTGCAACTATGCAATTGATTCCATTGCAGCAGCATCGGAATAGATGTCCAGCTGCAGTAAACTATTTCCCTGGACAGGCATGCCTCTGTAGCATAGTTGTGAGGACATCCTCAGTAAACTTGTCCTTTTTATTCAGATGGCTGAAGTCCGAACTCTATGCTTAAATCTCAAGGTCGCATTTTAAATATTTATTTGACCCTATTGCAATGTTCATAACGTTGACAAAGAAGCTGACCTTTTCGTTGTGAACTCAATAAATCTTTCTCAATGTATCATTACTCCAAAACATAGAAGACATAAGCTAGTTCGGGTAATACCAGAAATCAAGGTCAATTAAGGACTCATTATGAGACGTGGTTAAATTAATTTGCAACCCTATCTCTGCGGCTTGGACAATGTTCAGCGCTAATACATGTGAGAGAATTAGAACTCTTCAGAAAAGTTATCTACTGATTGCCCTAAACCTTATCACCAATTTATACTTCTGCGAGTAAGATGTAAGACTCGAGACTCATTTTCAAATTATTGAGTAGGGATAGAAAGAATTATGGCAATAATAAGGAGCACTTTATATCTTGGGGTGAGCTGTAGTAAAGCTCATTATTACCATGCACTGTCACACTGTGTGCACCCTTGCTCTGCTGCCTGCCTTTTTAGACTAAGACCTTTATCTTTGGCAGTAATTTAAATTTGAGAAAGGACACCCATCAGCTTTTGGTATACTGATTAATTCATATTGTGTTATTATTTCAGACTGTGTGCATTAAATGCATAATTTCTATAGCATATTGTTTCTTTAAACTATAATAGCAGAATATTAAGGAATGGATTAATATCATTCCACTTCTATAAATTCTAAAAAGTATGTTGTAAACTTATTTTTTAATGAGATTCGCAATGCTCAACTGATTAAATAAATGTAAGGATCAATACTGCATACATTAGAATGGAACAATTGGCCATAAAAAAACAATTGTTAAGACATCAGCAGATAAATTAAAGTATTTGTTTACGGGTATGATTTCCCAATTTGTTGTTCTACTTTTTGGATTTAATTTAATCCATATTCTGCACTCTGGATTTTTGGATTTCTGGATTGAAATTGAAATTTAAACTATATTATCCACTCTGTATATTTGCCTTTGCTCCGCCTATTGTATTTGAGTTTGGCTTGATTCTATTCGTGTGTAGTGACGTTTGTATGTTGTGCATGTATTATCTAATCTGATTGGATAGCAAAGCACTTCACGCCCCCTCAGTACAGGTGACAATAATAAACCTAAACCTAGCAGGAGCTTGTGGCCACAATAAACCACCATGGATACAGGTACATTTTGTGACAAGAACAGCAATTTTATTAAGTAATTCACTTTGAAATAAGTAAAACTCAACAAAGATGGTCTTTTGAAAACAATGGTTGGAGGCTCATCCTCATAGTGACTTCAGCATTATCTTTTTGTTTTGTGAGCTGTAGATTCTCTTCATCCCCATTGCATCTATTCTCTCTCACATAGCCATACTATTATGCATTTTCTCTGTGATCTTCCATGGCAACAGTCGAGTAGTCTGCCTTTCCCTATTGTCATTTCAAAGATACATTTTATGTTTTACTACTAGCTCTGTTTATTCTTTGGCATTCCGAACTTTTCCTTTATCCCCATTTGTGCTCTTGCAGACCGAGCTGTCAGGGGTAGTGATGGAGGTAGATATGCCAGTGCCATTAAGACGCTTTTCTATGGACACGTGGATATGGAGGGATATGGAACATGTACAGGCAGAGGAGATTAGTTTATCATGCCATTGTGTTGGGCACAGAAATCGGGGCCATACTGTACTGTACTGTACTTTTCTATGGATACAAAGACCTGCAGATGCTATTTTACAAGGCAAGATACAAAGTGTTTGAATAACAGTGGGTCAAGCAACATCTCAGGAGAACATGGATGGGTCTGGCCTGACCTACTGAGTTATTCTAGCACTTTGTGTCCTTTTTTTTGTAAACCAACATCTGCAGATTCATGTTTCTCCATATAAGCAACTGCAGATGCTGGTATCTTCAGCAAAAAAAAAATGGCTGGAGGAACTCAGCAGGTTAGGCAGCATCTGTTGAGGAAAATAGACAGGTGACACTGCGTTGGGCCACTTGCTCAAGTGACGAAGGGACACAGTCATTTCTGCCATTGAGCAAAAATAAAACAAAGAGATAGAATATTTGACACAAGGAACTGCAGATGCTGGTTCAGAAAAAAATAGACTCAAAGTGCTTCAATAACTGAGCAGGTCAGGCAACATCTCTGGAGAACATGGAAACCTGATTCAACTCAAAGACAATGTTTCTTATCCATGTACTTGTCTAAATTTTGAATTTCCAATATCTTCATAAGATTAGTTAGCACGCAACAAAAGCTTTTCACTGTACCTTAGTACACGTGACAATAAACTAAACTGAATTTGCACAAATAATATAAAGTTCTTTTCTTTGTATACTTTTCATATCCAAAATGTAGGGTAAAGGATAGAAATTGCAATCGTATGGTTAAAATGTATTTTGCCATGTTCTTAAGAGGTTTTCCTTAAAATGTTCAATGTCTCCCAAAAAATTGTGACTTGAAGTTTCTTCCAGAGGTGTGATGTTTTGAGCTGAACTTGGGTTGCCTAATCTAAGCTGCATCAGGACCACTGGGACATATTTGCTTTCCTCCAGCCCTTTTTAACCAGTTACTTAAAACATGAAGATAAATGTCAAAAACTAGTCAGGTGAGACCTTTTATTGTATGCGTTTAATTAAAAAAAACACGCAGTTTGTGACAAAAAGTGCAAAGACAAATTAAAGTTCTGCTCCAGAAAATTTAATTATTTTATGTATTCTCAATAATTTGAAAAAAAACAAAAGGTTTTTAAAAGACAACTTCCTTTCTCTAACTTCGCTCAAAGTGCTGGAGGAAGTCCGCAGGTCAGGCAGCATCTGTAGAAAAACAGGCGCTGCCTGACCCGTTATGTTCCTCCAGCACTTTGTGTTTGCTCAAGATTCCATCATTTACAGTTCCTTGTATCATAGAGTCATACAGCATGGAAACAGGCCCTTCGGCCTAACTTGCCCTTGCCAACCAAGATGACCATTTACAAGTCCCACCTGCCAGCTTTTGGCTCATATCCCTCTAAACTTTGGGCCTCCCCAGAAAGTTAGTGTTAGACTAAAGATAAATTGACTAATTTTCATTCTGATTAAAAGGCCAACTATTTTTTTAATTTTTATGGGTATTTTTGTAGAATTTTTAAAGTGTCTTTGGACGCACATGGAGAAGATGAGAAATAGGACAGAACATGAGGCAAGGATGCTACATATGCATTTGTATGTTGGGTCTTGGAAGGACCATGAGTAATTTATAGAGAGTGGTCAGATTAGTTACGAAGGGGTACCTGGAAGGGGAAGGTATGCTGACTGAGTTGAAAATTCACTGAAAAGAGATTGATAATGATGGAATCAAACGTTCAGTAGAATGGAGTGGATGGTGGGAAGGTGGTGATGCATAGTTAGCGAGATGAGTGAAAGGGGTTTGAGGGAATGAATGAAGAAAGAATTGGAAGGTACTCAATGCAAGACCGATTTTTTCGACAATCCAACTGCAGCCTATAGCTATTGTCGTTCCTTTCTCAGTGAAGTAATAAATTGAAATTTCACTATCCCTCACTTAAAAGAAACAATAAACAGAACAGTCTGCTGATGATTGAGAGAGGTGCATGAAGAGTTATTGTGGTACCAGCAGCAGCAAAAATAAAGAAAGATACTTTGTTTAGTGGTTGATGGCAGCCTTCCATGGAAGTAAAGCCATATCCATCTGGCTTTCTGTATTATCCTTGCAATGTCTGTGATCTGGTTTATTATTCCTCTCCACCTCCTCGCCAGAAAGCATTGACACATATGGCCATTCCAGCTTATTTTCACCACGTACATCATCTATATTCTAGGCAAGTAGACTGCTTCCTGCTCCATTATTTATCGTCAGATAGTAGCCCAAGCGTCTCCAGCTATATAGTGGCACCTCTAAAGGCACTATGCATGACCCTCGCCTGCCCACATTGGTCTTTGGTGGCATATGCTTCAGCCTTGAGGTCAGCTTTTCTTTGTGCACCCATTTCTAATTCTCCATTTTTGCTGTCAATGCCCATACAGCTGTTGTGTTACGTGCTTGGTGTCCAATTTGGGATGAACAGCGTTCACTTCCATGCTTCTCAGGCCCCATCTCAAACTTCAACACTGCCATTCCTGATTCTTGTATCCTCCCAGTCACTGCCTTGGTTTGAACTAACCATTTTCACTAGTTTGATCCTTTTTCATATCATTTTCTACGCAGTACCATTACATAGAAATATAGAAACATAGAAAGTAGATGCAGGAGGAGGCCATTCAGCCCTTCGAGCCAGCACTGCCATTAATTGTGATCATGGCTGATCGTCCTCAATCAATAACCCGTGCCTGCCTTCTCCCCATATCCCTTGATTCCACCATCCCCTGGAGCTCTAACTCTCTCTTAAATCCATCCAGTGATTTGGCCTCCACTGCCCTCTGTGGCAGGGAATTCCACAAATTCACAACTCTCTGGGTGAAAAGGTGTTTCTCACCTCAGTCTTAAATGGCCTCACCGTTATTCTAAGCCTGTGGCCCCTGGTTCTGGTCTCGCCCAAAATGGATGCACTTTCACTATCTTTGCCCATTATTGTCAGAATTTTCAACAATGATATTGCCACCCTCAGCTCAAACATTCTTATGTTGGAATGTTACAAAATATTGAAATTTTAAAAATCAAGCCTGTAATTTATCCCATCAGAAAAAGCATAAAAATAACTTTAATTTGATACCTAATTCACTTTCATATCTTCAGTATTAAAACAGTTATGGTTATTTTCATACTCGGAAAGTAGCATCTTGTTCCCTATTGCTTTCCAATTATTAACACAAAAGCTGTGATCAAGGACAGTCAAAAGCCCATAACTTCCTTAAAAATTAAGAGAACTGAATGAAATTTTCAGTTATTGTAGATTGAAGCATTCTGAAAAAAAAAAAGAAACATCTTACTGGGATGACCTGATATTAAAGCATTAATTAGTTAGTTACCTAACTGTAGCTAATTACAAAATTGATCGTTGTGACAGAAGTAGTTATAAATATGCAGACTGCCTTGAAAATTCAAAAATGTGATATTCTCAAGATCAGAACGTTAATATTATTGTATTTATATGCTGTAAGTCCGTAACAGACAGGTAAAGAAATTACAATTTCTAGCAAAAGACCAATTCTATTACTAGACCTAAACATCTATCCATTTCTTAAGGAAAGGCAAAACATTTTAAATAGCCTAAGAAGCCAAATAACAATTAACAAACTGATTCCATTCACACAAGAATTCACAATATAACATGATTTTTAATGAATTTATATGCTAAATGGAAGGAATTTAATGTTTAATTCCCATAAATGAATCCAGAAAAATCCACTCTCAAGATAATCAAAAATCATTATTTTTTTTGCACAATATATCTTATTGAAACTGTACTGTGGATATTTAGTATGAACATATTGATCATGACAGGAAGCAAAGAGTAGGAGTAAACGGGTCCTTTTCAGAATGGCAGGCAGTGTCTAGTGGGGTACCGCAAGGCTCAGTGCTGGGACCCCAGCTATTTACAATATATATTAATGATCTGGATGAGGGAATTGAATGCAACATCTCCAAGTTTGCAGATGACATGAAGCTGGGGGGCAGTGTTAGCCGTGAGGAGGATGCTAGGAGGCTGCAAGGTGACTTGGATAGGTTGGGTGAGTGGGCAAATGCATGGCAGATGCAGTATAATGTTGATACATGTGAGGTTATCCACTTTGGCGGCAAAAAAAGGAGCATAGACTATTATCTGAATGGTGGCCGATTAGGAAAAGGGGAGATGCAACGAGACCTGGGTGTCATGGTACACCAGTCATTGAAAGTAGGCATGCAGGTGCAGCAGGCTGTGAAGAAAACGAATGGTATGTTGGCATTCATAGCAAAAGGATTTGAGTACAAGAGCAGGGAGGTTCTACTGCAGTTGTACAGGGTCTTGGTGAGGCCACACCTGGAGTATTGCGTACAGTTTTGGTCTCCTAATCTGAGGAAAGACATTCTTGCCATAGGGGGAGTACAGAGAAGGTTCACCAGACTGATTCCTGGGATGGCAGGACTTCCATATGAAGAAAGACTGGATAGACTCGGCTTGTACTCGCTCGAATTTAAGAGATTGAGGGGGGATCTTATAGAGGCTTACAAAATTCTTAAGGGGTTGGACAGGCTAGATGCAGGAAGATTGTTCCCGATGTTGGGGAACTCCAGAACAAGTGGTCACAGTTTAAGGATAAGGGGGAAGTCTTTTAGGACCGAGATGAGAAGATCATTTTTTACACAGAGAGTGGTGAGTCTGTGAAATTCTCTGCCACAGAAGGCAGTTGAGGCCAGTTCATTGGCTATATTTAAGAGGGAGTTAGATGTGGCCCTTGTGGCTAAAGGGATCGGGAATGTGGAGAGAAGGCAGGTACAAGATACTGAGTTGGATGATCAGCCATGATCATATTGAATGGCGGTGCAGGCTCGAAGGGCTGAATGGCCTACTCCATTCAGAATCATAGAACCTATTTTCTATGATTCTTTGATTCTATGGATAGACAATAACACAAAATATAGATGATTTAGATGTTCTTATTACACGATTGTGCAAAGAAATAATGAATTTGATTATCTTGAGAGTGGATGTTTCTGGAATGTGATCGATTGGAATGTTGCCGTTGACATAAATTTTAAGCCCATATCGGCAGGCAAGATATGGCCAATTTGTATGCAGGCCTAAATAACATTTTTCGCATCATAAGATTAAAATGAAGCCACACCAAAAAGCAAGATAATATGTTATATAAATGACATACCTTTTGTTTTGTCCTGATATTGCGATCCATGATGTTGACGGCGTTGAAGGCATTAGAAGGCGTTAGCGATTAAATCATCCAGCAATTTTTGAAAAATAACCCGGGAAGGGAAGCTAGAACGAGTTTTCTTCATGAGCCAGCAGCCCGAGGAAATCCCTCTCCGACAACCAATACACCCCCCCCCCCCCCCCCAAAAGCCTCCGGAATCGCACGCACAGGCAGTGAAAGATCTACAGCACCACTGATGGTAGGTTTTGTAACAATGCTCTAATGTCTTCTGAACAGACCAACTATCCTCCAACCTCCATAAACTAAGGTTGCTCATAAGATTGGCCTCCCTTTTTTTTATCCACTTAAAGACTGATTCATCGCCATACCCATTATCTCTTTTTTATGTTTAATTGCCTTGTGGCCTGGTCATTATTTTTCTTTGAAGCCCCTTTTGTCAATTTGTAAGCACGGAAATGTGGTGGCAATTGTGTACTGCCTAGGTGGGGTATGCTGTATGATTTTACTGGGTTGTGTACAAAACAAAGCATTTCACTGTACCCAGGTACATGTGACAATAAAATGTAATTGAATCATCCACGTCAATCACCCTTTCCAAAACACTTTGGTACGTTCACATCTGGCCTGTGTAACCATCTCTCCAGTGTCCCACTATTGCTGCGGATGCTTTCACACATTTTCTGCGAATCCAAAAAGTGAAATATACTCAACAGGCCTTTGCCACAAAACCCATCTCTTTGATCAAGATCTCTGAACCTGCATAGAATAAATAGACCATTCTTGAAATCCTCAGCAAGGCAGTTTGTGGAGAGAGGGAGCTTTGAACCTTTTGAGCGGATGAACTTTCTTCAGACCCTGCTAATGATCTGAAACTATAACTGTTTCCTTCCACATGGACTTTCTATTTTGACGTGATGACATCTATTTTCATCCACAATGCGTTGACATCTATTTTCATTGATTGCTGATCTGTGAATCACCTTTTAACCATCTTATGGATGCATTCTGTATACATATTGATCACAAATTGCTAGAGTAATTCAGAAGGCCAGGCAGCATCTCTGGAGGACATGGAGTTTCACTTCAGGACCCTTCTTCATTCGCAAGTTGTCATCTATCTATTTCCTCTGGAGATGCTGCCTGATCCGCTGGTTACTCCAAAACATGTGTGTTCTACGCAATATTCCAGCACCTGCAGTTCCTTGTGTTTACATTACATATATTGTTGTGCGAAGGGAATAGGACAAAATAAAGATGAGCCTAATTTTAGATATGACTAATATGATCCTAATTTGAGGAAGAAAATGTCCGAAATATTCTCGCAAATATTTATTCCTCAGCCACTTGCTTAAAAAACTGATTATGACTTTAACCTGGCTGTATTTAATTGACTATTTCATTTCCTGCATTACCACAGAGATTGCATTTCAATTTAATTAGCTGTAAAGTAGTTTGCAATGTCATGAGAGTGTGAAAGTACATAAAAATGCAAGTCTTTCTTTAATATCTAGTTATGAATTGCAATTCAGCAATTTAACTGAGAAATTCTGATTTTAATCAAACTAATTGGAGTGAACATTACCAACACAATTGAAACCTATTACTAATAATAATATAACATTTAATTTAATGAAACAATACATTTCTTTAAAGCCAAAACAAAACACTAAGATTGGAAATAGTATCAGTTCTGTGTATTCACATTACAACTCTATGGTTAACCCACATGCTCGATTCAGCTGTTTGACGCATTTATTACCAACTCTTTCTCTCAATGTTTTTGGGGGCATGTGGGGGCTGGATTACTAAAATACTGAGATGAAATTGAAGTGCATGGAGGCAGCAATGCAAGATCCAATGGGAAAACAATCAACTTCACAAGCTTGAATCTTAAGCAAAAGCAGTGTTGAAAGTAACTCAATGGGCCAGGCAGCATCTGTGGAGGTAAATGAACAGACAACATTTCTGGTTGGAACCCCTCTTCATTCTCCCCACCGGAAATGCAGTTTGTCTATTTCCCTTTGCAAATGCTGCCTGACCTGTTGAGTTCCTACAGCACTATGTTTTTGCAAGGACTTGATGAGATAAATGTTATTTATAGATTACTAGATAAATGGATTCCATGATGATGGGTTGCATCAGAAAAACCCTGGATAATGTGGTTCGTGTAGGACAAATTGTTGGTGAAATTTATGTCTTAGCTTCAGTGATCTCACTGATGCTGACTGGGTATGTCTGGGTATGTCCACCGTTACTGTTTCTTGAAGTCTAAGCTGAGCTCTTTCATCTTCCTGACATCAAAGGACTGGTTGTTGTCTTGTTACCCTTCTTGTACTCCATCTCATCGCTTTTGAAGATTGCCCCACTACAGTCATGTCATTTGCAAACCTGTATATGGAGTTAAAGTGGAATTTGGCCACACAATCATGAGCCTATTGGGAGTACAGTGAGGGACTGAGAATGCATCCTTGCAGGGGCACCAGTGTTGGAAATTACCAGGAGGATGTTTTGTCAGTTAACCTCACCAATTGTGGTCTATTGATCAGGAAAATAGACACAAAAAGCTGTAGTAACTCAGCGGGACAGGCAGCATCTCTGGAGAGAAGGAATAGGTGACTGGTCTGAAGATGGGTCTTGACCCTAAACGTCGCCCATTCCTTCTCTCCAGAGATGCTGCCTGTCCTGCTGAGTTACTCCAACTTTTTGTGTCTATCTTCGGTTTAAACCAACATCTGCAGTTCCTTCCTAAACTATAGAAGTCAAGGATCCAGTTGCAGAGTGGGGAGCTGAGATCTAGGGAGTCTAACATGGGTAATGACAGATTAACGGATGCGCCCCTGGACAGTGATTCAAGAACACAATATCATAAGTTCATGAATCATGAAACATAGGAACAAAATTAGACCACAGTCCATTGAGTCCACTCTGCCATTCAATCATGGCTGAACTATCTTTCCTTCTCAACCCCATTCTCCTGCCTTCTCCCCACAACCTTTGACATCAAGAACCTATCAATCTCTACTTTAAAAATACTCATTGACTTAGCCTCTACAGCAATATGTGGCAATGAATTCCTCCAATTCACCACCAAGAAATTATTTCACATTTCCTTTCTAAAGGTACGTCCTTTTATTCTGAGGCTGTGCCCTCTGATCCTAGACTCTCCAACTAGTGGAAACATCCTCTCCATCTAGTCCTTTCATTATTTGGTAGGTTTCAATGAGACCCCCCCCCCCCCCCCCACTCCCCCCACCCCCCATCCCCCCCCCATTCCCCCACCCCCCCCCCATCCCCCTCCATCCCCCCCTATCCCCCCCCTCCATCCCCCCCCTCCATCCCCCCCCCACCATCACCCTCCCCCCAATCGTCCCCTCCCCTCCTCCCCCCCATCTTTCTAAACTCCAGCGAGTACAGACCCAGAACCATCAAATGCTCATGATAAGTTAATCCATTATCTCCGGGATCATTCTTGTAAATGTCCTCTTGACCTCTTCCAATGCCACCCCATCCATCCTTAGATATATGCGCCCGACATCCTGGATATTATGTGGCAGAAGATTTTACCACAAACATGACAAACAGTGGTAACAAACTTTAGTGGTAAATAACAATCACTTCCCGGGAAACAGGTGCTATTTACATGTGGTAAGAAGAGGAATGTAATTTGCAAAATGCTGGCCTTGAAATGCAGGCAGTTGCCCAGTGCTGGAGCACAACAGAGATTGGGAGGTATTTTCAAAGGAGTTCAAACTCAATAAATCATGTCCATAAATTACAGCAGTGGAATTAGGCCATTCAGCCCATCATGTCTAGTCCACCATTCAATCATGGCTGATCTACCTTTCCCTTCCAACCCCATTCTCCAGCCTTCCTCTCACAACCCCTGACCCTTCCTAATCAAGATTCTGTGAACGTCTGGCTGTAGAGGCCAAATATATATTGTCATGGCCTCCACAGCTATCTGTGGCAATGAATTCTACAGATTCACATCCCTCTGATTAAAGGAATTCCTCCTCGTGTCCTTATATCAACAAAACTGTATCAACAATACAATTATATTAACAAAAGTAAAACATTGAATAAGAAAAGTAAGCCTAAGATCTGGACTAGGAAATCTGCAAATTAACAGTGTTATAATTATCTCCATTTAATATCGATGAAGAATATTTCTCACTGAAAAAGTAAGAGCGGGAGTAAGCCATATGATCATTCAAGCATGCTGTACTTTTCATCAAGATCATGGGCGGTCATTTAGTTCAAATCCATCTTCCTGCATTATTCCTATATCCCATAATGCCTCAATATCCCAGAATCTGTTGACCCTTGTTCTGAATCAACTTCGCGGCTGAACCTTAACAGCCCTCCAGGGCATATGAGAGCGAATAGCTTTTGCATCAACCTTTGTGCATCATTAAATGATGCTCCCACCAGCCTGACAATGCGAATGTCAATGCAAAAACATAACAAGAGGTTAATCCACAGTGGAAGAGAATTGAACTTGGAACATTAAGGGGCTCTTTAGCTTTGAAAGATAGATGAGAAGAAACCTTGTCGACTGATGTAAGATATTAAATGATATAAAAAGTGTTAGCTGCAGAATATTGCTTCAAGCTAAGGTAGGCTTTAATGGTTTTTATAATGTATTAAGTAACTGTGCTGTAGCTGGTATTTAAAGTTATACCCTGTTATCATTCTATTTATGGATTTTTATAATCCATTTTTGCAGAAAAATAATGGAATTAGTGAGGGTGATGTGCTTCATTTTTTAAGTTGTGAGAAGCAGGAAATGTATTACCATAAATATCTGTGTTATTCAACGTTACAGGAGTTATGGGATTAACGATGTTCGTGATCGTTAATCCCATAATCATGCAGTGATTGTGATCACTGTTGTGACTGATTTGATTTCCCAGGCATACACCACCAGTCTTCTTAAAGGATCTATACAAATTCTAGAAAAAGAAAATCATTTTTGGATGGAAAACTAATGGACTCGAGATAAAATTAAGATGAATGCTTTTAAAAACTGAGTTTATTAAAATGTTTGCATTATATTTCATTGGACAATCTCTAATGTTATAAGCCCTTCAAGCCAGCACTACCATTCATTGTGGTCATGGCTGATCGTCCCCAATCAATAACCTGTGCCTGCCTTCTCCCCATATCCCTTGATTCCACTAGCTCCTAGAGCTCTATCTAACTCTCTTAAATCCATCCAGTGACTTGGCCTCCTAAATAGCTTTAAAGATTTGTTGCACACCTGACATCCAAAAAAACGCCAACGCTTCATAATTTAAATCAAAAAGCTGCTGTATGTCTACAACGAGAAAAGCAGCAAACATACAGCAGCGAGAAAAACACAGAAAATGCTGGAAATACTTGGAACAGATGCAGGATCTTTTACCTGAAAGATTAGCTCTGTTTCTCCTCCCACAGACACTGACTGATCAGTTCAATCTTTACGCAAATTGGAGGAACAGCACCTTACATTTTGCTTGGGTAGATTACAAGCCAGCGGTATGAACATTGGTTTCTATAATTTTGATGTTCGAAAAGTTTGATTGGTAGGTGTAAACAAAATTGATATCATGCTGTAAAACCTGTAGCCTAATTTTCAAACCATCTTATCCATGTCAATGCAAAGCGATCACATATGAACATGCATCAAGTTATATATTCAACAAGAATAGGTCATATTGTAAACTTCAGTTTTCTCTCCCCTTCTTGAGCAGGGTGCTCAACAAAATTTAGTGTCTAGGAAAGAACTGCAGATGCTGGTTTAAACCAAAGTTGGACACAAAATGCTGGATTAACTCAGCGGGCCAGGCAGCATCTCCGGAGGACAGGAATGGGTGATGTTTCAGGACGAGACCCTTCTTCAGAACTGAGGAAGGGTCTTGACCCGAAACATCACACATTCCTTTTCTCCAGAGATGCTGCCTGCCCCACTGTGTTACTCCAGCATTTTGTGTCTGTCTGACAAGATTTTGTATTTCCTATGCTCTTTGCAAAAATATATCAGTAAACCAACACGTATATTTCTGCATGACATGATGAAACAAGTTAAAGATGGATAACATAATTAATTTGGCTTCAGTATAATTGTTTGATACCAAATGGGCAGACTGCCCTTCAGCCATTCATTCACCTTCAGAATTTCACATTTAAGTTCTGATATGACACTGATCCAAATCAGTGGATTCTATTGTTAGCTTTTAAGCAAAAAGAAACTGCTGATGAAGACCATAAAATAAATGAGCCTTATCACTTCCCAGCATCTCACTCTTTCCCTGAGTTTCTCGTGTGAAGCTGAATGGCAGACAATTGCTCGGAAAACCTTGTCTGTAAGATATTGTTAAAACTAAATACATCCATAATAGCAAATGTTAGCCATGCATTAATTAGCTCTAGCATTGACTAATCATCATGTGATGATATTAATTTCAACAACTGGTGCAATGCAAAGCTGTTACTCCACTGGAACCTTAAGGGCCTGTCCCACCAGCATGCGGCTCCATGCGGTGAGCGCGACCTAACGTGGTCGCTTGAGCCGTCCGGCCTCGCGGGGCCGGTCCCACTTCGATCACCGGAGGCATATGAAGTTGTGCAGAGCTGGTCCCGACATCGCATGGGGCTCCAAAAAACTGACCGTGTTCAAACATTCCGCTCGGCAACGGCCTGTCGGCCCGCAGCCGCCTCGACGCATTATGCATCACATCGACATCGTGCCTCCGTGACCCTCTCTGTGTGCCTCCACGACCCTCTCTGTGTGCTTCCCTCTCTGTGTGCCTCCGTGTCCCTCTCTGTGTGCCTCCGTGTCCCTCTCTGTGTGCCTCCGTGTCCCTCTCTGTGTGCCTCCATGACCCTCTCCCTCTCTGTGTGCCTCCGTGTCCCTCTCTGTGCCTCCGTGTCCCTCTCTGTGTGCCTCCCTCTCTGTGTGCCTCCGTGTCCCTCTCTGTGTGCCTCCCTCTCTGTGTACCTCCTTGTCCCTCTCAGTGTGCCTCCGTGTCCCTCTCTGTGTGCCTCCGCGACCCTCTCTGTGTGCCTCCCTCTCTGTGTGCCTCCGTGTCCCTCTCTGTGTGCCTCCATGACTCTCTCTGTGTGCCTCCATGACCCTCTCTGTGTGCCTCCATGACCCTCTCTGTGTGCCTCCGTGTCCCTCTCTGTGTGCCTCTGTGACACTCTCTGTGTGCCTCCGTGTCCCTCACTGTGTGCCTCCGTGTCCCTCTCTGTGTGCCTACCTCTCTTTGTGCCTCCTTGACCCTCTCTTTGTGCCTCCGTGTACCTCTCTGTGTGCCTCCCTCTCTGTGTCCCTCCGTGACCTTCTCTATGTGCCTCCATGTCCCTCTCTCTGTGTGTCCCTCTCTGTCCTTGTGGACTTCGCTCCAACTTTGCGCCACTTCACGCCACTCACCTGACCTGCTCAACTCATGCAGGTTGCATGCTGGTGGGACCGGCCCTGTACGAGGATCACTCTACCTCCGCGCGACCCCCGCTTCCAGTTTGGTCACGCTTGCCGCTCATGGGACAGGCCCTTACTCTGATTATTGCCAATGGGGTCAAGCAGATGATCTCTTTAGCATTTGAGATTTTGCCATGTCGTGTCCTGAATGAACAATAAATAAAGGAAACTAGCAGGGCCAGATTAGTTTAGCCTAAAACGACCAATGAGTGCAAAATGCAAAACCACAACCTTCATCCTTCTACAGAATATTTGAAGGTCACACATCAAAATTTCTGTGTCCAGCGATCTTTACATTTCCACATATGTCTGAGACATGGACCCTACAAGAGACTCCTCTGCTAGGCTCCATAAATCCCTCCAAATCCATTGTGTCATCACTCTCTTCCAAGTCGACGTCTCCATCAACAAGCCTTAATTACACTCTATGTAGGAAGGAACTGGACATGCTCGATGAATAACTCCCATCTCTGGAGGAAAGAAATGGGTGACATTTCTGCCTTCTTTCAGGGGAGTGGGGAACTAGTGGCATGAAAAAGGTAAAGAACAAATCAGGACCCTCTCATACCCCTCACTGGTGCACTCAAACTACTATAGCTAAGAAACAATTGTTCTCCTTTCTAACATCCGCACTAACTACCGGGTCGACCACGACCATTCCAATTTGGGATGACACTGAGAATCTTGAATCACTTGTTGAGAGTACAGCCAGTATCAATGGCAGAAAGAACACAAGAATGTAGAACTTAGAATGGTACAGTGAAGGAATTGGCCCTTTGGCCCACAATGTTTGTGCCAAACATGATGCATACCTCTGCAATTAGATACGCGACTTCCTCATCCACAGACCACAGTCAGTTCGAATTGGCAGAAATACTTCATCCTCATTAACAATCAGTACGGGAGCACATCAAGGCTGCGTGCTCACCCTCTGCTTTACTCGCTCCATCATCAAGTTCGCCGATGACATCACTGTTTTTGGAAGGTACAGGAGCTGAAAACTGTAACGTTCAGGAACAGCTTCTTCCCTATTAAACACAACATCAGGCTATTAAACACAACAACAAATAAGCTCTGAACTGCAACAGATTATTATTATTATTGCACTTTAGCGGACTGAGAAACGACTACTGGAGTTTTCAACAGCTCTTTATTCGAACGTTCAATTTCCAGCATACAGGCTTTACAGACACGTCTGCCCACAATGGTGGTCAGCACTGAACTAACGCCCACAAAGGAAAAACCGCGCAAAACCAGCAGCCCCTCCCGAGTCACGTGACCGCGGCTTCCGAACATCGGGTTTGATATCTGCGTGCGCTAGCAGGCGCCGCTACATGCCCCCCCCCCAGAATCCGCGGTACAGAAACGGACGGTATGACCGGAACGCTTAGTCTGAGGTCACAGGGCGAGCGTAACATTTGGGACCGGCACAACAGGACCAGAGGGGCGCGAAAAACATGAACGAGGATTGGGCGTAACAAATGGGACCGTAGAAATGCGACTGGAGGAAACAG
The DNA here is from genome assembly GCA_035221665.1 of Okamejei kenojei. Lineage (NCBI taxonomy): Eukaryota > Metazoa > Chordata > Chondrichthyes > Rajiformes > Rajidae > Okamejei > Okamejei kenojei. Next base: position 52,835,999 of record CM069136.1, read on the forward strand.
GTGCAGAGGGCAGCAAAACAGCATGTGGACGTCCTCTACGCTGTGGAGTAGCCACTGTCACTGGGATGTCCTCGTCAACGTGTGCAGGGTTAAGGTGACTCACAAAGACAAATTCCTCCTTGCCACCCATGTCCAATGTGAACGTCGAGACACCAGTACTGAGCACCCTGTACGGACCCTCATACACCCGCTGTAACGGCGAGCGATGAGCGTCTCTACGGAGAAAAACATAAGCATAATCCGGTAACATAATAGGCACATGCACCGAAGACAAACCATGCCGGGAAGTGGGAACCGGGACAGTGCGCGTCCGCTCACGAAGATCCGGCAACAACTGTGAGGTAGAAACCTCTTGGTCCCGGGGGACAGGCAAGAAATCCCCGGGAACCCGCAGAACCGAGCCATGAACCAACTCGGCCAAGGAGGCTTTGAGGTCCTCCTTAGGCATTGTTCTGATGCCTAGAAGGACCCAAGGTAACTGGTCGACCTAATCAGGGCCGGTGAGTCTGGCCTTTAACGCCGACTTGAGGTGTCTATGGAAACGCTCAACCAACTCCGGGTGATAAGCAGTAGTTTGATGCAGCTTCGCGCCATATAGCTGCGCAATACCACACCACAGGGAGAACGTGAACTGGCCCCCACGATCAGTGGTAATATCTGAGGGGACCCAATGCAATACAATGGCCCTCGCGCACGCCTCAGCGGAGGTGTCTGCCAACGGGATAGCCTCCGCCCACCTGGTAAACCTGTCTACGATAGTCAATAAGTGGGTAACCCCGCGTGAACAGGGCAAGGGACCTACCAGGTTGACATGGATGTGCAGGAACCTGCCGCCCGGGACGGCAAAATCCTGGACCGATGGGTGTACATGTCTCTGCACTTTGGAGGTCTGGCATGGAATGCAGGAACGAGCCCATGCAGCGACTTGCTTCCTTAACCCGTGCCAGATGAACTTCGCTGGGACCAAGGCAGAGGTGGCACGAATGGACGGGTGCGAAAGGCTGTGGATGGTGTCGAAAATCCGTCGCTGCCAAGCGACCGGGACAATTGGATGGGCTTTACCGGTGGAAATATCACAAAGGCCCTGCGAGCCGGAGGTGCCGCATGGCACTTCAACCTGCTTCAGTCCTGACTCAACATTGCGATAAATCTCCATACGGACTGCCAGCTCCTCGTAATTAACGCCAAGACTAAACGCTGAGACTTCGGGCAGCGTTGGATGGGACAATGCATCGGCCACAACATTCAGCTTCCCTGCCACATGTCAAATGTCAGATGTGAATTTGGAAATGTAGGCTAGGTGCCGATGCTGTTTGGCAGACCAAGGGTCAGACACCTTGGTCAAAGCGAACGTTAGCGGATGAACGCAGTGAAAGTGCGCCCCTCCAGGAATAACGAAAATGATGGATTGTTAGTTAAAGTGCAAGGAGCTCCCTGTCGAAAGCGCTGTATTTAACTTCGGGGGCTCGCAGTTGCCTGTTGAAAATTGCCAGTGGCATCCATACCTACACGATGCTCGAGGACGCGCCTACCGCGACGTCGGAGGCCTCCACGGTGAGGGCCGTTTGGGTTGAAGCCCTGGGGTGTACCAGCTTAGTGGCGTTGGCCAATGCGGTCTTAGCCCCCTCGAATGCCTTCTGTGCCTCTTTAGACCAGACCAGGTCCTTGGGCTTACCGGCCAGGCATTGGAACAGCGGCCGCATGATGCAGACGGGACGAATCGGTGATAAATCGGCTGCAGACGGGATGAATCGGTGATAAAAGTTAACCATCCCGATAAACTCTTGCAGACCCTTACTGATAAAGGCTTGGGGTACCGGCGGATAGCGTCGACTTTCTTGGGCAGCGGCTGCGCTCCGTGAGAAGTGATGCTATGCCCTAAGAACGAGATGGAGCGCAGTCCGAACTGGCACTTCTCACGGTTGATCACCAACCCATGTTCGTGCAGCGGTTCGAAAAGTAGGCGGAGGTGCTTTGCATGCTCTGCCTGCGAGCTGCTGGCCTTCAGGATGTCATTCAGGTAAATGAAAATAAACGGCAAACCCCGGCCGACTTGATCCATTAGCCTTTGGAACGCCTGAGCAGCGTTCTTCAAGCCAAAAGGTATTCTGAGCCACTCTAAAAGGCTGAAAGGGGTAATGGTGGCCGTTTTAGGTACATCATCAGGGTGGACCGGGATTTGATTATACCCGCGGATGAGGTCGACCTTCGAGAAGATAGTCGCACCTTCCAGATGGGCCGAGAAATCCTGGATGTTCGGGACTGGATACCGGCCGGCTGTGGATACGGCGTTCAAACGCCTGTAATCGCCGCAATGTCTCCAGCCCCCGGACGCCTTGGGCACCATGTGTAACGGGGAAGCCCAAGGGCTGTCTGACCGCCGGACAATCCCCATGTCCTCCATGAGTTGGAACACGTCTCGTGCAATGCGCAGTTTATCAGGCGGGAGACAGCGCACGCGGGCATGTGCCGGCGGTCCTTCGATGGGAATGTGGTGGACCACGCCATAACGGGGCGTGGCCCCATCAAACTGAGCAACCCTGGAAAGTCGGCGAGCAGGGCTGCGAAAGTTGCTGGATCTCAGCTACCTCGACGAATTGCTGTAGGGGCGTTGACGGGTTGCGCGGCTTGGCAGGGCATAGGTCCGACACGGGGACCATGTGACCACCCCGCACATCGATTAACAGGAGAACGTAGCGCAAGAAATCGGCCCCCAGGATTGGTTGGACGACGTCAGCAATGATAAACTTCCACCTGTACTGGTGGGAGTCAAAATTTAGATTTGCGGTCCGCGTCCTGTAAGTGCGAATATCGCTTCCGTTAACGGCCGAGAGGACAGGTCCCACCTTTACCAACATGAACGTCTCGGGCGCTTGGAGGCAGGATACTGGCATGGGCACCATAGTCCACCAGGAAACGGTGGCCGGAAAGGCGATCGCGGACGAAGAGGCATATGTTGGGGCCGATCGCATTCGTCACTATGGACAATCGGTCGGGGCATTTCCCGGAAACGAACAAGGGCTCCGACATCTTCAGGCTTCGGGTCCGTAACGTTGGTGGTAGTAGCACCATCTGCGCTGTCTGTAGACCACTGGCCGCAGCGATTCGTCTTCGACGCTGGGCTGGGTCTCTTCTTCCCCCTGCACCCGTGTGACCAGGGGGCGGGCAAGAGCGTAATCGTTCCGCCGCCTGTGCGCCCACAGTTCGCCGGCTCTCTCGGCGAGCCGCTGCCGGTCGCTGAAACCTGCTCCCACTAGCATTAGCTGTACTTCGTCGGGCATCTGCTCTAAGAATGCTTGTTCGAAAAGTAGGCAGGGGCGGTGCCCGTCCATCAAGGCCCACATTTTTGCCATGATTGTCGATGGCCTTAGGTCTCCGATGCAGTCCATATGTAGCAGCCTTGCTGCCCTGTCTCTACGGGTATGACCGTAAGCATGGAACAACAGGGCTTTCAACCCTTCGTACTTGCAGCTGGAAGGAGGGTCCCTGATATAAGGCAACAGCCTCGAGGCACAGTCCTGTGGTAATGCTCCCACTTCGTGAAAATACATGGTGTCGTCGTCGTTGATACGATGCAGATTAAACTGTACCTCAACATGGGCGAACCACACCTGAGATTGATCATGCCAAAAAGCTAGCAATTTGCAGGTTGGTGAGCCGTACCGCGTGCCAACAACGTCGGCCCACAACGGTGGTCAGCACTGAACTAACGCGCGCAAAGGAAAAAAACGCGCGAAACCAGCAGCCCCTGCCAAGTCACGTGACCGCGGCTTCTGAACGCCGGGTTTGATAACTACGTGCGCTAGCAGGCGCCGCTATAGCACTATATTTGTTATTTATTGAGTATGTGTGCATGTGTTTACATACACTGACTTTTTTCTCTTCTCCCATTATGCACTAGGTTTACATATTCTGTTGTGCTGCAGCAAGTAGGAATTTCATTGTCCTATCTCGGACAATGAGGGATATAGATACATCTATATTCCTCAAATCCCTGCATATCCACGTACCTTTCGAACAGCTTCTGAATGCCACTATCGTATATCCATCTAGCACCACCCCTGGCAGCGCATGCCAGGCACCCACCATCCTTTGAGTTAAAAAAGAACTTGTCCCGTACAGCTCCCTTAAGCTCTGCCTCTATCACCTTAAAACTATTTAAGCATGCAATGACACACTGCCTCACAAATTCCTTTCTTGATTTCCTGATCAAGCACACGCTGCCCATCTGTTGAAAAGTCTGCAGATTGCACATTGACACCATTGACCACCTCTGAACACACAGAACTGCAGTGAAAACAAGTATCCTTGAGCCCATGGAACTGAGACGACTAGAGGATCACTTACTGCCACAGTGTAATTTCAAAGGACATTATGCAGCAACAGAGCCAATGAGCTGGCAATTGCTCTTTGGATGCTGGTCCAGGCATCATTAGGCAATGGCGATAGAGTACAACTTTAATTTTTTAATTATTTTGAGCTAATGACAAGGATGAATAAATGATGTGGGAAAAGTCCTGCTGCAACCTTTTCCTTTTAAATTTGCAGCAGGACTTAAATTTAAAAAATCGCTGAAGTGATTTCTAAATATAGCTTGAATTAAACTACAACATAATTAAAAGTATTCCGGAATGGACAAGAACCAAGAGCTGAAGACTTTGTTTCCTCTGGAAGGCTGGAAGTTGAAGGGAGAAGTATATAAAATTATGAGGTATAGATAAGGGTGGACAGTCAGAAACCTTTTTCCCCAAGATGGAAATTTCAAAGACTAGAAGACATAACTTCAACTTGAGAGAGAACTTCAATGGAGACGAGTCTAAGTGCAGACCCGTTGGGCTCAGATCCTCGGCATGGTCTCAGCCTGCTGGTTCTGCTCCCCAACGCAATATTCCACCACTCACCTGTTCCCCCAACACAACCACTAACGCAATATTCCACCACGCACCCATAGCCCCTAACCAGGCACAGCTCATTTTCGCTCATCCCCCAGCACTCCCTCCCCCGCTTCATCTTCTCTCTTCTTTCCCCTCTTCTCCTCCCCTCCCCAATCCCCCCCCTCATCTCTCCCTCCCTCTCCTTTCCCCTACCCTCAGTCACTTCCTCCCTCCATTGCTCCTCTCTCCTCCCTACCCAACTCCAATCCCTCAATCCCCCACTTCCACAACTCCTCACCTCCCCTGTCCCCCCACCATACATCCTCACCTCCCCCACTGCCCTCCTCTCCCTCTATTCCCCTCTCCCTACTTCTCCCTCTCCCTCCTCTCCCTCTATTTCCCCTTCTCCCACACTCTCCCTCCTAGCCTCCCCCACTTTCCCCCCTCTCCCTCCCTACCACCTCCTCTCCCTCAATCCCTCCATTCTCTGATTTCCCCTCCCCAGGATCTCGAGGGTGCTGCTCCTTTCTCTCCTTTCCCACCCGGAGCAGCAGCAGCTGTCAGCCTCAGAGCCAGGCTCAGCATCCAGGCTCAGATCCTCGATGCGGCCTCAGCCCACTGCACTGGTCCGGATCAGCAGCAGCAGCCGTCGGCCACAGAGCCAGCCTCAGTGCACAGACCCCGGTCATCGGCATGGCCTCCCCTCATCCCCAGAGCTGATGGCCTCCCCTCATCCCCAGTGCAGACGCAGTCCCAGACTCGGTGCCAAGGCAGCAGATCCCCATGGAGCAACAGTAAAATGGAAGTAATCTTCCCCGTGTCACCATTGTGAAAAAAATATGGCGATCTGAATTCTGGAAAGGCCCCAACTGTACAAGTGTGGCTGAGGACCCGTTGGGTGCCCTTTGCGATGCCAATAAAGATAAGCATGGGAACTCTCCCCCAACTGCGCATGTGCGAATGGGGATGTTGTTTTAAGTTATTTTTCTTTAAACGTTAATATCTTTAAAATATACTATCAATCTGAACAAAACTTGTTTCATTTACAGCACAAGACAATGGTGAGTAAGGTGGGCCAAAAATCATAGCACTATTGTGATATTTGGTGAACTTTGTGGGGTGGGACGACCTGTTGCTCCTCCCGTGCAGCAGGTGGCGCTGCACAGGACAAAGGGAGATGTTTTGCATATAGTATTTTCCTGTCTGTAGACAGTGAGTGTGCAGCTATTTTGAGTTGTCGCTGCCAGCATTAAAGACCTCTTGTACCTTGAAGACTCTGAAGTTTCATGCAGACCTAGAATAAGAACACAAAAGTTATTTATATATATATATAAATGTTTGTGTGTGTGTGTGTGTGTGTGTGTGTTCAGGGTAAGTTTTTTTTTGCAGATGATGAAACGCTGCAGGGGTGATATTGGAGGCAGATTCAATTGGGGCTTTAAAGAAGCGTTTAGATAGACACAGGGGCATGCAGGAAATGGAGGGATAAGGATCAAGGTGCAGGCAGACAGGATTAGTTTCACTGGGCATCATGTTCGGCAAGGACATTGTGAACTCTATTGCTGTGCTATACTGTACTGGTATGGCGCAGGGTCCATAAGGATGCTTTCAAGGGGATTGTGGGTATCTGGAATGGTGTTTAAGAGTCTTTTAGATAGGAATATGGATATGCAGGTAATAACGGGATATGGATCCTTCATGCATACAAATTAGATTATTTACCTTGGCATCACGTTCGGCATGGACATGTTCGGCGGTACAGTCAGCATCTCTGGAGAGCGTAGTGAGATAAATATCAGTCTGAAGAAGTGTCTGAACCCGAAACATCACCCATTCCATCTCTCCAGAGATGCTGCCTGTCCCACTGAGTTACTCCCTCATTTTGTGTCTACCTTCTGGACGAGGCATTGTTCACCACTGTTTGGAGCTTTCCGGCAGCCAATAGCAGAGCAGTTGCCAGATTGTCGGAATACTTTTATAGCATATCTGTAAAAGTCAATGTGGACATGTCAAATCTTCTCAGACACCTAAGGAAGTAAAAATGCTGTGGACATTGTTACATTCTGAAGACTTTGATTCATTGGTTTGTATGTAGACCATCCTGGGTACAAGTTGACAGAATTCGTAATATTTCTGGTGTTTAGAAGATTGAGCAAAATGACAAACCTGTTCAAGAAGCGGTGGCTGGGTGGATTCATGGGCACCACTTCTTGATCATTTAGATGGTTTTAAGTCACATTCTTTCCTAGTAACACATTGGCCAAAGCAAAATCTCAGTCAAGGTTTATTTCTGGTTCACTGAACTAAACAATCACAACCCACAGATTATCCCATAAAACATTTGGATGTAGTAGGATGATAATTTGGAGATCATTGTTTTACAGCTCTATTTACTAGCGGAGCTGCTGCCTTTTATAAGTTCATGTGCATAAGTGATGGGAACAGAATTAGACCATTCAGCCCATCAATTCTACTCCGCCATTCAATCATGGATGATCTTTCTTTTCTGTCTTAATCCTATTCTCCTGACACCCATCAGGGCTTATGAAGATGTCTGTGGTATGACTGTGTTATTGTGTTCTGTCTGTAAACCAGCATTTATTTAATGGAAACTATTATTTTTATTGTTTAGGTTGAATTTACTACTGTTTGATCTTTGTTAATCTCAAATTTGCAACATTCTTCAAATGTAGTTTGTATTTTCATGTTAAACCATTTTACCATAAAAGAACTGTAAAGGGCCTGTCCCACTTAAGCGACTTTTAGGCGAGTGCAGGAGACTCTGCGCTCACCTAATGATCACCACATGGTCGCCACATGATAGCTGCTGCTCTCTGGTGAGTCTGCCTCATGGTAGCGAGGAGTTCCCGGATTCTGGGAACTAGTCGCTGCCTCAGTATGGTTGCCGCAAATTTTTCAACATGTTGAAAACATTTCTGCGACCAAAAATTGGTCTCAACAGAGAAAAATCGATAATCCTGTAGTCATAGGTGCAGTTGTAGTGGGGTCGTCATGTAGTTATGGGTAGTCGAGGTAGTCATAGGTAGTTTTATTTAATCGTCTTTGCTGACCAGTTATTTTCATTGGCTCATAGGGAAAAAAAACTTCTGAATACGAGTTTTCAGAACCAAGGATAACCGACCGGTAATGTTAATTGCCTGCCAAACTTAACAGTTGGCTTATTAAAAGTTGTCTGGCTTCTTAAAAGTGTCTCCACTCCTTCTCCCCACTTTTCCCCCCTTATCTCCCCTTCTCCCTTCCCCCCCCTCCTTTTTAAAGGACTTTCCGTACACTCTGCTAGCCGTCTTAACCTTCATGTTCATCGCGGTGTGTGTCTGTGTCACCTTGGCTTTGCACCGTGTGAATTTCAGACAGCACTCCCCCGCTTTCTCTGGCCCGTGCCTTTGCGATGTGTGTGTGTGTGTGTTCCACGCTGACAGTTGCTGTTCCAGTTCTCGGTTTTTCAGGCGACTGCCGCGAACTTGACAGACGCCGGCAGTCCTCTGAAAAATCGACTAAGTAGGACGGGCCCTTAACTGTGTCGGACAAGTCCTGTATTTCTGGGACAGGAAGGACATAGTCAGTGTTGTTTCAAATAATTTGGGCATATTGTTGAAGGACTAGATACTTCTATTATCTGGACAAATGGATAAAGTGTGCATTACATGCTCCTGGTCCATTTGTCCCTGAAAGTTAAGATCAGTGCCCACAGCTGGCGTAGAGCTCTGAATTGCATAGATAAGCAACTGCCGCAATTCTTTTCATATTCGACTCTTTTGCAGGTTCAGTGTTTCACCTAGTTGCATGGTTACGTCCTTAATCCTCCCACTCTCCAGAGTATTTATACTGTCCCAGTTATCCAAGTGAATCAACAGTAATCCCAGGATAAAATGGAAAGCTCTCTTCACTTTAGTTTTTCTTTCTGGCTTCATCATTTATTAAGTGGTCTTGACTTGGGTGATGGAAAAATAATATAACATCAGGCTTTGTGTTAAGCCTTTACTACTAAACAGATGTATTAACCAGTAGAAGATTACATGGACAACATTCATGATACCACTATTTTTTTAGGGCATTATTAAACATCACTGTCTTCTCAAAAACTAACAAGCAGGCAGAACTGCTGCAGTCAGCATTTGGAGTGTTTTTTTCTTAACTATAATACCAAGCTATTTGACTTTCAGCTTCTCCTAATTGGATGAAGGGGCTCTCCTGCTTTTCAGATTTGCAAACTGCTTCTCAGAAGCAACTGGCCAGACTAAATGATATTTAGTGACAAAACGACTATATCCGCTTTGGATAGCAGTCAAACACGTGGTCTGAATAACCCATACACAACTTGCTACAAATGGATCCTTCCATCATCACTGGATAGAGGTAGAAATCATGAATATCTGTAAAATTAATAACGGAATAAATAGAGGATATTACCAGCGAGATAAACTAGTTTAGTGTAGGGATACAGCATGGGTATAGGCCCTTCAGCCCACCGGGTCTGCGGCGACCACCGATCCCCGCATATAGGGGGCGCTATCCTGTACGGGTATGGCTGCCCAGCCTGCAGCTGTCCATTTATTCTATCTTTTTTTTATTTTTAGTTAGTTGAGTTTTTCTGTTTATCGGAGTCCTAGCCTTTTTTATGTGGGGGTGGGGGAGGGGAAGGGGGAAAAACTACTTTCTAGGGTCCCTACCTGGTCGGAGAGGCAGCTTTCTCTGGGCTGCACCGTCGACCCGTCCTCGCGGCCTACCAGCAGGCCTGGTGCGGCATTTCCTGGGGGGACCGCCCAGAACCACGGCTTCAGCAGCAGCGCAGCGCTGGAGCGCCATCGCGGAGCGGAGCGGGCGATGCCTTGCCTGTGTCGCCACGCTGGAGCTCCGGTGAACTGAAGACCGCAGGAGAACATCGCGGAGCTGCAGGACTGTGGGGCGGCCGGCCGTGGGCGGCGGCGCTGAACTTTAACATCGGGAGCCTGGGATCTCTCGGCGAGATCGCCAGTTGTGGAGCTCCATTCAGCGCGGCCTGTTGGCGTCGGAAGCCGTGGTCTCCAGCAAGGAAGCGACCGTTACAGGCACCCTCTGCCGCTGAGAGGGTTCTCCCAACGCCGGAGCACCAACACCCGGCGAAGAAGGGCCTGTAACATCGGCCCGCATAGAGGCGACTGTGGAGGCCTCAATAAGCCCGACTATGGGTGAACTGGGAACTTTGTGTCTTCCCTCATAATGGGAACTATTGTGGGGGGATGTTTTTTATGTTTTATGTTAAATTATTTAATGTTATGTCTTTATCTATGTGCTGCATGGCAAGACAAATTTCACTACACCAATTGGTGTATGTGACAATAAATGTCCTTTGTCCTTTGTTGTCCTTTCTTGTCCTTTGTAGTCCTTTGTCCTTTGACCTTAACACTATCCTACTCACATTAGGGACACATTTTTTTGTTGCATTCATCTTTGGAGCGTGGGAAGAAACTGAAGATCTCAGAGAAAACCCACGCAGGTCACGGGATAATGTACAAACTCCGTACAGACAGCACCCGCAGTCGAGATCGAACCCGGATCTCCGGCGCTGCAAGCGCTGTAAGGCAGCAAATACTGCTGTGCCGCCGTGCCGCCCTTGAAGGTTAAGTTTAACACAAATGGTATTTTTTCAGCTAGATAAAGGTTCGATTATTGATTATAGTTAACAACTCTATCAGGTAAGTACTTCTACCAATATTCCTCAATATTTGCCAAAGAAAAATTGGTTGATGTTGACTTGATGGTCTGAAGGGTCTGTTTCCATGCTGTAACTCTGAACCAAAGCTGAGCTAAAACTTGAAGAAGTAATCAATCCTGTCTGAATTTCAAATTTAAATTTGATTTTAAAGATGACATTTTGATTTTATTTTTAAAAAAACATGTTTTTTTTAGAAAGAAATGAGAAAGAAAGAAGTAGTGAAGTGAAGAATAGACTAATGAGTGCAGAGTGAAGAAAGAAATGTGAGAAAGTAAAGCAGAAAGGAGATTCTCCCATGCAACCAGTCGATGTTTTTTTAAAATATTCTTAATCAATTTTCAGTCAAACCCAGAATTTTTAATTTTATGATGATATTACACTCCATGATTCCACAAAGTCAATAAATGGAGACCAACTCGTTAATAACTGGTCTTTTTTTTCTATTAGGACGAGTCTCATTTCTTCCAAATGTGCCATTTCCAACATATTATCAATCCACATTTTGAGTGTTGGTATAGTAGCCTTTTTCCAAAATTTAAGTATGAGTTTTTTCGCTATTATTAAACCATAATTAAAAAATGAGATTTGGGATATATTTAATTTATTTACATCTCCAAAAATAATAATTTCCATGCTAGGTTCCATTTTTATCTTAAATAAACCAGTGAATATATCAAATAAATCACACCAAAAACTTTGAAGTTTTATGCAAGAAACAAAAGAGTGTGTAAGATTGGCATTTTGAGAAAGACATTTATCACAAATTGGTGAGATATTTGAATAAAATTTATTCAACCTAACTTTTGAATAATATAGCCTGTGTAATATTTTAAATTGAATAAATTATGTCTAATCGAACATTTATGTATATATATCAAATACCTTCCCCATGTTCTTTAGAAATTTTTATCATTAAATCTTTTTCCCGGTCTTCTCTAATTGCCTCTGTTGAAGGCAATTCTCTATTAAGAATACTGTTATATAGATATGATATTAATTTTTGTGAGTCCGCCTTAATATTCATTGCTTCTTCCAGTGGGTCTATCGTTATATTCTGTAATCTTGGTATATATGTTTTTTTATAAAGTCACATATCTGTAAATATTTAGTATTGGTTATTATTCAAATTAAATTTTGATTTTAATTGTTGAAATGATAATAAATTTCCCATTTCATACATGTCACCCAACTTTTTAATTCCCAGTCTTTCCCATTGTCTATATGTTTTATCCATAATAGATGGTTTAAATACCGGGTTATTCACTATTGGTGTTAATGAAGATAAGTTTCTTAATTTTAAATTTAATTTCATTTGTTTCAAAATTCGAATTATATTGTGTATAATTGGATTCTTCTTATATAATATATTATTCAATTTTATCGGGGAGAAGAGGATCACTCCTAAATCATAAGGAAGACAATCCTCTTTTTCCATTCTTATCCGTTCCATCTGTTGAGAAGGAGAATCCAACCAATAAATAATATTCTTAATATGCACTGCCCAATAATAATATAAAAAATTAGGCAGTGCAAGTCTCCCTACATCTTTAGGTTTACACAAATGATTTATTTTAATTCTATGTGCTTTGTAATCCCATATAAAATTAGTAATATTAGACTCTAGTTTTTTTTAAATATTTTGGTATATATATTGGTATGGATTGAAATAAATATAATATTTGTGGTTGCACTATCATTTTTATAGCATTTATTCAGCCAATTAATGATATTGGGAGCGTTTTCCAAAATGTAATCAAAGCATTCAATTTATTTAACAGAGGACTAAAATTAGCGTTAAATAATGATTTATATCTTCTAGTAACTTGAATACCGAAATACTTAAATTTTTCCGTTGCAATTTTAAATGGAAATTTTAATAGATGATTCGCTTTCTGAGGATGTAATGACATAATTTCACTTTTATTCCAATTTATTCTATATGCAGAAAAGGAACCAAATTCCTCTATTACATTTAATACGTTCGGGATACTCGTTTCTGAATTTCTAATATATAAAAGTATATCATCCGCGTATAATGAAATTTTATTATTAGAGTCCTTAGAATTATAACCCTGAATATTCGGATGAGTTCTTATCCTGTCAGCCAGTGGCTCTATCATAAGGGCAAATTTTAAAAAAAGGAAGTTGTACAAATAATGTTTTAATAATTCTGGGAACCTGTAAAAAGGTATCCTTCAAATTTAATGTACTTCTAATAAATAAAAAAATAAGAAAAATAAAAAAGATGACATTTTGATTCATGATGCACAGAAATTCTTTCCATTTATATACTATGGAGCTTATAATTTTACAACGTCTCTGAAGTGGGTAAGTGAGAAGCCAATTGTGTTCTAAATAGCAGAGTAAGGAAGGGCAGATAGAACAGTGGGAATGTCTGTGATGGGCTGTCAAAATGGCAATTCTATAAAAAAAGATTTGCAGAGATAAAAGGGAAAAAAATAAACATTAACCCAATGGACTGTAACGTCCTTGACAAATGTCAATGGTAGATTAAGTCATCCAAAGGATGTTCTACAAAAAGGTGGTCAAACTGCACCCTGTCTCTCCAGGGTAAATGACAGAATCAATTTCAGTGATTCAATGATACTTTATTGTTACATGTACCGAGGTACAGTGAAATGCTTTGTTTGGCATCCAACCCAGTAAAACCATTTAACAAATCTCACCTAGGAAATACACTAATGTCACCAGGTTTTGGAGCCAACAAATTTAAAAAAGTTCACCGAACATTCCTGTCTGCTCATTACAGGTCATGAGCATTGAAAACAACACACCAAACTGGAAGATAGACATGAAGTACTGGAGTAACTCAGCGGGTCTGCCAGCATCTCCAGAGAAAAAGGATGGGGAACTTATCGGGTCCGGACCCTTCTTCAGACTTAAAAAAAAAAGACAATGGCCAGGTGCTCATCTGTGGGGGTCATGGTCACGGGGTAGGTAAGAGGAGGCATTCAATAGCTACAATGGGACCACCCTTGTTGGCGAGTTTGATGATAATGTTGGGGTTGTCATGAAGAGAGCGAAGGGTTTGGCGTTCGGAGGAGGTGAGATTAGAGTAGGTAAGGGGAGCAGAAAAGACAAGACAGTTGATGCCTCATCTGCAGTTGGAGATTAAAAGAGTCTGAAGAAGGGTCCCGTCCCAAAACATCATCCATCCTTTTTCTCCAGGGATGCTGCCTGACCCACAGAGTTACTCCAGCACTTTGTGTCTATCTTTGGTCTAAACCAGCATCTGCAGTTCTTTGTTTTTACATCGGAATGGAAGAAGTGCAAGTGGATTGCTGCTCCAACTAAAGAATTGTCTGGTCACCAGTTTTCAAAGTCTTTCAAGTCGAGTTGAGTTATTTTCAAATGCGTAAGCACATTAAGGTACAGGTATAATGAAAATCCACTTTTTTCTTTTACTGACTGACATTAACCTTCAAACTACATCTCATTGCAAAAATATACATTTGCTTTGCTTCATCTTTAGACTTTGTTCTGTAATATCTTCCTTGAAAGTCAGGATTTTCTCTTTCTGGATTCATTGTAAGCAATGGATATCCTAATTACTCAGACTAAGATCTATTCCTTGCATGGTAACTTACAAAATCTTGGGTGACAACTTGACTCAAAAAGATAAACTTGCGTATCAATTGAACCTTTGATGCATATGTTGATGGTCAAGTACTGCTACCTAGCTTTGTTGACATTTTTATTGTCCACATCTGTGAATACCTTTTGATCCCACTCACTCTCCATTCAAGTCTTGTAAACTGATGGTGAATATTGTTTATCATCTATAGCTTAATTGTTCTAACTTCATTGTTGTGTGGGAGAGTCTAGAACTAGAGCTCATAGCCTCAGAATTAAAGGACGTTATTATAGGAAGATGAGGAGAATTGTACTTCATCAGAGGCTGGTGAATCTGTGGAATTCTTTGCCACAGAAGGCTGTAGAGGCTGACAGTTGATATTTTTAAGGGAGAGATAGATAGATTCTTGATTAGTACAACTGTCAAAAGTTATGGGGAGAAGGCAGGAGAATGGGGTTAGGAGGGAGAGATAGATCAGCCATGGTTGAATGGCGGAGTAGACTTGATTGGCCAAATGGCCTAATTCTACTCTTAATCCTTATGTCCTTATGATAACTTTGTTGTCTCCAGAATGCTACTTCATTTTGTACATTAACAAAATTTTTAAGTGCTGGAGGAACTTAGCGGGTCAGGCAACGTCTGTGGAGAGAATGGGCAGGCGACATTGCAACCTAAACCGCTGAGTTCCTCCATCCTTTTGCTTTTTGTTCAAAATTCGAACGTCCACAGTTGCTTGCAGCAATGTTACATATAGTTGGCAGTATCAACTTGAGCATGTATTATTGACACTAGAATGCCCTGTGATTAAAAGCCTTTTTGCTACTTTGAATCAGATCAGTTGTCTAAAAAGATGATTGAATTTGTAATTAATGCAATAATTATAAATATTAGGAATGTGGTTTAGTTTATTGTCACATATACCAAGTTACGAAAAGCTTTTTTGTTGCGTGCCATCCAGTCAGCAGAAAGACTAGATACATGATTGCAATCAAGTGTTAACAGTGGACAGATACAGGAATAATGTTTTACTTTAGAGCAAGATAAAGTCCAGTACAGTTCGATTAAAGATAGTCTGAGGGTCTCCAATGAAGTAGATAGTAGCTCAGGGCTGCTCTCTAGTTGGTGATAGGATGGTTCAGTTACTTGATAACAGCTGGGAATAAACTGTTCCTGAATCTGGAGGTGTGCCTTTTCACACCAATATACTTTTTGCCCGATGGGAGAGGGGAAAAGAGGGATCAGACTTTTTACAATTTAATCTTAAATGTTCATATCTATTAGCGAGCGGGGCGTGCTATTTTATCCATTGTGCAGAATATACCATTGAGAATATATTTTAAAACTTAAAAAAACTGTCAACTGCTGGAGATCAGAAAACATTTTTTAAAAACCCATAATTGCTGGAGAAACATGGTCTGGCAGAAGCAACTCTAATTAATTGCCTTGGACTTGTAAACACTGTCTCTTGTTGTTTTCCTGTCCACACATGTATACAGAATATTTCCAATCCTTCCTGTATTCTCCAGAATGCTACTTCATTTTGTACATTAACAAAAATTTAAAGTGCTGGAGGAACTTAGCGGGTCAGGCAGCATCTGTGGAGAGAATGGGCAGGCGACATTGCAACCGGAACCGCTGAGTTCCTCCAACCTTTTGCTTTTTGTTCAAAATTCCAGCATCCACATTTTCTTGTACAATGTTATATATAGTTATATCAACTTGAGCATGCATTAAGAGCTGTCAAGCTTCTCAAGTTTGCGGACGAAACAACCCTGATTGGACTGATCCAGGATGGGGAGGAATCTGCTGACAGACAGGAAGTGTCACAGCTGGCGTCCTGGTGCCATAAGTAAGCAACAACAATGCTCTAAGACAGTGGAATTGATTGTAGACTTTAGGAGAGCTCCCCCCCTCCCCTCACCTGTGAATACTTGGCCAATAAACTTACTTACTTACTTATTTACTTACTTACTCACTTACTTACTTACTTATTCATTTCAGATTTTAAATCCTGTTTTCTAGATATCTTTTTACCTATTCCAATAGATTGAAAGCTTATTGTACTTTATATTTATAGTGTGCACTGTAGCTGTGGGTGACTGAATGAGACCTTGGGAGATGAGTCATGTTCTGGTCTTTGGTGGTGACTCCATTGGTCATTTAAAGTGTGCTGCTGGAAGTGTAGTCTTAGTTAGAGATAGAAGTATACAAGGTTATGAGAGGCATAGATAGCATAGGTAGCATAGGTAGTCAGAGCCTTTTCTCCCAGGGTGGAAATGTCTAAGGCTAGAGGCCATAGCAATAAGATGAGAGGGGGAATGTTTAACAGAGATGTGCGGGGCAAGTTTTTTTACACAGATTAATGGGAGGCAGGAACTCATTGTTACTGGTGGTGACAGAGGCAAGTATGACGGCGGCTTTTAAGAGGATTTTAGATAGGCACGTGAGATGCAGGAAATAGAGAGATATGGATCATGTAGGCAGGTGAGATCAGTTTAACTTGCCATCATGTTTGGCACAAACATTGTGGGCCATAGGGCCCATTCCTGTGCTGCACTGTTCGTTGGTTTATTTTTCCTCTGTCTGGTGGCAAGCTTGACTGCTCAGCTCATTCCAACAGGACACATGTTGGTATTCTTCTCATGATCCATTGTGCATTAAATGTCACTGTGAGATGTGTGGATCTTGGTTAATCGTATCTAATAGTACTGGAGAGTCGCCAATGAGCCTTTTTTTGATCACCCTTCATGACTGTGTTTTGTGGCATCATTTGGAGGTGAGGAGGGTGGTGGCTGCAACTTACATGGAAGTTTTACCTTTGATTGCAAGCCCAATAAATATATATCCATCATAAATGTAGTTTCATCTTGCATTTTCTTTCTGCTAATTTCATTACTGATCAAAAACAATCAGCTCTTAGGACTCAGCAGGTGTTAAGTTTATGAAATTACTGCTCTTAAATCTTATTTCTCTTATGCTGAAACTTTCTTGCTTAATGATCACTTCATTAAGTTGTTGCACTTGGACCCTTCATCCCTGCTATTGTCATATCTAGTTATGTCCTTTGCTCAGCTTGATGACTGGCAGTCCTCTATAACTATGCCCATCAGTCAACCTTTATGGGTTCTTCTTTTCCATAATACACAATACAAAATCTTTGTTCTTAGTTCCAAACTAATTCATGGTTCTGCCGCACTCCATTTTCACACCCCATTTACATCCGACAACTTGACCTTTTTGGCTTGCTGATCATTCTTTGCACAACTAATGTGGGAGAAATTCATCCCCAGTTGCACAATTTGTGGAGTGTCGTAAAGGGGCTACTCCACTGCGGCGACCTAATTGGCGAGTTTAGGAGAGTTTGAAAAATTGTCATATTGAAGACCTCCTTCGACTATGTAGAAGACTTTCTTTGACCTCCTTTGGACTATGTTCAACTAGCTTCGGGAAAATTGGACACTGAATAGTGGAGAGTGAAGACGACCTCCTTCGATCTCCTTCGACCTCCCTTTGACCTCCCTTCAACTACGTTGAAGACTATCTATGACTACCTTCGACTCCAGACATTTCCATGCCGCTGAGGACTTTTCACCCGAGGCCGGTGTTCTATCTTCCCTGCAGGTGGGCCTATAACATCGGGCCGCCATTACGGCGACTGACTGCGGAGGCCTCAAATAGGCCCCGACCTACTACAACCTACTTTGACTAAACACATGAGTAAAAAAAGTATCGATTTTTTTCCATGGTGACCTTTTTTTTACACACGGGCATTTTTCAACATGTTGAAAAATATGCTGTGACATAGCTGAGGCCTCGAGCACGCGGAGACTACTCTCGAGCATGAAGGAGAGTTAAGCCCATGTCCCACTGTACGAGAAAATTCACGAGTTCTCATGAGTTTTCCCCTAATTCGAACTTGGAGAATGTCCGTAGAGGGTCCATAGGAGTTTGTGAATGTCTCATAGCGGCGCGTAATGCTAACAGTAGGTATAAAAAGTAACAATTTTTTTCATCACGAGTATTGTTTTACTCGTGGACATTTTTTGCAGGGATGAAAAAATTTCACGAGTTACCAGATGTCCCGAGTACCTACCGTTAGCATTACGAGAAATGATTGGGTGAGAAATGACTTTTAAAAATGTTGTTTTTAGATTTTCTTTTCAATGAGGACAGTTACGGGATTTCACAAATGAATAGTAAACATTGTCATAGCTGTGCAAGTATCCAACTTTGTGGTCATTGTAAATCATCATTAATGTATTCTATGTTGAATAAACCCGCAGTGTAAATCTTGGCAGCATGTGGTCTGTAGTCAGAACATAAACGTAATAAAAAACATAGATTTTGGTCTTAATCTATAACTTAGAATTGATCTGGGAATACCAGGAGTTAACAGCTCAGTTGCAGCATATAACCTCAACTTGGGAGTTTTCCATTGAACATAACATTACATTTCACAAAGGATTACATTTCCCCTGCCAGTGTTAATGGAAAGAGTTCATTAATTATTTGCAAGTTTTATCTTCATTATTAAATCTGTTTGCTGTTGAATTCTTAGCATTTGGGGAGCATTTTGTACTTAACTAATTTAACAGTAACATTTTTTCTAGTTTAGTGCAGAGATACAGTGTGGAAACAGGCTGTAGGAGCAAAATGGAAAGGCCATGTGGAGTTGGTGTTTGAAGTAACGGCCGATTTATTAAAACTGGCGCGCACCAGTAGACTAGTCAAAGCTGACCTCCCAAGTGTGACTTTGGTAAAGTTTTTATATTTCTAGATGACCAGATTACTCAGAAAAGTGACAGTAAAATGAGGTCTTAATTACAGAAGATAGACACAAAATGCTGGAGTAACTCAGTGAGACCGGCAGCATCTCTGGAGAGAAGAAATGGGTGACGTTTTGGGTTGAGACCCTTCTTCAGACTGCAGAATAAGGTAGATAGATAATTACAGAAACTTGAGAAACAGTAAAATGAGGTCTTACACAGAATGTAATTCAGAAATACTTAATTAGGTGACAAATTGAATGAGATGATTTTCCACATGTCCAACTTCGTTAATAGTAGATCTAATTTTCTGTTACAATGATGGGTGTTTGCTGTAACATAATCAATGAAGTTCCTGAAACTTGGTTGTCATCACTGCTGCATTCTATGCCTCTGCTTTTAGGCTTTGTCTGTGGTTCCATTTCACCACATTAACACAATCCACATCCCTATTTACTAATTATGGGGAGCAGAAGACTACTTTGACACAGACTATTGAGGGAGTCGTCCTCTTCCCCTGATTTCAGTGATCATCAGTGCTGAAGATGGCTGAGTATCACAGAAAAGTTTGTGACTGAAATCTCCTGACTGTTGCAATTATGATTTAAAAAATTACTGGAAGAGCGGATGCAATCTATCTATCCCCGGAACAAATGGGTGGAGTCAGTAACCATAACTAAAACAGTGCCAAAATTCTCTCTTCCTGCCTTTACAAGCTATTATCTTCAGGCAATAAAAGTAAAGGCTTCAGAAAGTATGAATTCCAAACTAGGTTTGCTGGTTAAGTCTGTCGTAATGCATAGCTGTATCAACTACTTGTACGTTGTGTGTAAGAAAGAACTGCAGATGCTGGTTTAAATTGAACCTAGACACAAAATGCTGGAGTAACTCAGCAGGTGAGGCAGCATCTCTGGAGAGAAGATGGGCGACGTTTCGGGTCACCCATTACTTCTCTCCAGAGATGTTGCCTCACTCACTTAAGTTACTCCAGTATTTTGTGTCTACCTTCCACTGGTACATTCCTGCCTGTGCTCTTGTGTGTACCTCTGTCTCCCCTGCTGGTCCTACAGGCTACTGTCTCAATGGCTGCAACAAGGCTGCCACCGTCATTGGGGAACTTTATTGCTGACCTTGGAGGGGGAGCTTTGAACTTCTGGACAGTAGTACAGACATTAATCAGCCAAACAGGTGCCTTGTCAAACATCTGCACACGGGTCAACAAGTTGAACACGTTTCAATACACAGAGATAGTGATTCTGGAGATTAAGCAGTATACTTAAAATCATTACTTTACTCTAGCCAATTTTGGAAATACACACAGCAGAATATCACATAAGAATATGACAATAGTTTTATATGCTGCCTTAATGCAAAAGAATGCACAAAACTCTCTCTTAAATTTTAACCTGTTGATCTCACTGAAAATCAATTTACATGGAAAACTAAAATGTGGGCTGCTGTTTGAGATCAATGAGTAGAAATAGCCTTACTCATGGAAATGTGGAAACAGGCCCCTCGGCCCAACCAATGAATCTCATCTACACAGACCAATGAATCTCATCTACACGTCCCACCTGCCCGCATTTGGCCCATTTCAATAGACAATAGGTGCAGGAGTAGGCGATTCGGCCCTTCAAGCCAGCAATTCTAAACTTCAAACTTCTAAACAAATTTAGAAGTTTCCCTCTAAACTTATCCCGTACTTGTCTAAATGTTTCTTAAATGTCTTGATAATCCCTGCCTCAACTACTTCCTCGTTCCATTCACCCAACATACTTTATGTGAAAATGTTACCCCTCAGGTTCCTATTAAAACTTTCCCCCAACTCTCACCTTAAAACTATGTCCTCTGGTTCTCGATTCCCCTACTGTGGGCAAGAGACTGTGCATTTACCCAATCTATTCCTCTCATGATTTTGTACACCTCTATAAAATCTCCCCTCATCATCCTGCCCTCCAAAGAATAGAGTCCCAGCCTGCTCAACCTCCCTATAGCTCAGCCCCCCCGAGTCCTGGCAAAATTCCTTGTAAATCTTTTCTGCACCCATTCTGACGACAACATCTCTCCTATAACATGGTCCCAAAATTGAACACAATACTTTAAATGTGGCCTCACCAGCACCTTATATAACCATAACATGACCTTCCAACCGCTATACTCAATACACTGCCTAATGAAGGCCAATGTGCCAAATGCCTTTTTGACTACCCTGATCTCCTGGACAGCAACAGGAAAGCTAATTCAGCTGTGACCAGCTCACAACTCCAGCTGCTTTTCCTCTTCTGATGACACAGTCTACAATGTGTTACCAATTGTAAAGTTGGTTTACAATTAAACCAACTTTAAAATATATATATTTTATGTAAATGAAAAATTTGGTTAATTCTTCTGTGTTAAAGAAGTGTAGAAGTTAATTTTACTTCTGATAGGCCAAAATTATACCAAGCTGTTTTGCTGATTTATGTAGTTCCTTCAGACTCAGAAAGGCTGCCTTCAAACTCCACTATCTCAGCTGGGCGCAGAAGTCTTGCCCGCTAGGCTGGTAGATAGCAGAGGTCATCAATGGAATAGCAGAGTACAGATGCACATGGGAGTCTAATGTGTAGAATATGTTCAATGCAATTGAAACTGTTGGGCTTTGAGCTCTAGTTTTAAGATTTCACACCAGTTTATCAATCCCAAGAGCTAAAGACAACTGTTTTAGGATTTGTTTTTAATTATCTGGTCAAAGACTTGAAACACAGTTTACATAATAAACGTACAGTCCTCTCCACACTTTTTCATCATAATTAATTTTTAGATTTATCCTGCACTTATCAAGAGAATAAGGAAGAAAATGAAAGGAAACAGGACATTTCCTTCTTTTAAAATTACTGTAAATCTAAAGAGAAACATTGCTGCTCAAGACAAGTCCAACAAAGGGCATAACAGCATTTAGTGAAAAAAAAATGTTCTGGGATGTGAACAATTTCTGTGTTATGTGCTCCACCTTTACATTTGCAGTTGTTTCCAGTATGCATTCTACATTGTCATGAAATATATATTTTTTAAGTTCCATTGTGTATAAAAGGATTTAGACAAACCAATATCTAGAATTGTTACTTGAAACACCTTCCCTCACCTACTTGTCCCTCTGCTCATTGCATCATAAGGCACTAATGGAAACATGTCATAGTCACATATTATTTTGCTTTTTAACCAAAATACCACAAATTCTGTACAAAGGCAATTTTCCCCAAAGATGATAAATTTCAATTGCTGTTGAACTGAAGATAAACACAAAATGCTGGAGTAACTCAGCAGGACAGGCAGCATCTCTGGAGAGAAGGAATGGGTGATGTTTCGGGTCGAGACCCTTCTTCAGACCGATGTCACGGGAGTGGGTGGTACCTAGATAAGGAAGTGTATAGATAAGGAGTGTCAGGTGTGAAAACAGGACAAAGGGAATGAAGATCAAGGAAAAAGAAGAATAGATCATTGAAAGTTGGGAGAAGGTAACAACAAAGCAAACAGATAACGTGTAGTCCGAGACAGAGGGACTCGGTGGATAACTAGGAAGGGGGAGGGGATGGAGAGAGAGGGAAAGCAAGGGCTACTTGAAGTTAGAGAAGCTGGGGTTCAACTGCTGGGGTTTAAGCTGCCCAAGCAAAATATGAGGTACTGTTTCTCCAATTTGCGCAGGGCCTCATTCTGGCAATGGAGGAGGCACAGGACAGAAAGGTCAGTGTGGGAATGGGAGGGGCAGTTAAAGTGTTGAGCAACCAGGAGATCAGGTAGGTTTAGGCGGATTGAGTGGAGTTGTTCAGCAAAACGATTGCTGAGCCCACGCTTGGTCTCATTAATATTTAAGAGTCCACACCTGGAACAGCAGACACAGTAGATTAGGTTATAGTAGTACAATACAGCAGTACAGTACACAGCAGTACAGTACACAGCAGTACAGGATACAGTAGTTAAGCTGACTCTCACTTGTTCATCTTTGCAATGAATAATAGCCTCCTGTGTATCGAACTAGTCAATTATCCACAAAATAACTGATGTTAACAAGGACTCTAAATTTAGACAATGAATGAGCCTTACTGGTATGTCATGTCAGTAATTATTTTAGAGTAAAGTTGAAGAGTTCAAGTCCACTTTTATTAGCAGTACACAAGATTATCAAACCAATGCTTCCTATACTTCACGTAAAGAATGGGTCAGAGCAAGAGACATTAATGTTTCAGGGTTTAAGTAGTCAGGGAAGTTTCAAATGGTTAAACCTATTCTTGCTGAAGAAAATAAACTTGAGTAGAGATGTGATAAAGCCTTCAAAATAAAGCAATTTAGGAATACGGTGGGAGCTAATGTTATGGTTAAATTCCTGTTTTCGACACTGTCAGGAAATTGCAGGAAAAACACAACAACTTGTGTGATTAAGTTATGGTTGAGGTTTCTGATAAGATGTGCTTGCATAATCATAATCCTAAAGGTTGCAATAAACAGAGCAATTTGTCACGATAATAGAATGGACATTTATTTGCAACGTTTTTGACTGGTAACATGCCGTTGTTCAACAAGAAGCTGAAAAAGTGCGTATCACGAAACAAAAACCTATTTATATCAGCAGTGCACAATCTCCATCTGTGGCCGTCAAGAATGAAGGGGGGACCCACGTTGGGGTCGTGGGTGGGTGGACATCAAGAATGAAGGGGGGACCCGGCAGTGGGGGGGGTGCTACGTGCGCCAGCAGGCAGTAGATCGGAATGTTCGGTGATCATTTGTAACTTTGTCTGCGCCAAAAAGCTGCAACACTTTTGTACTGCCTAGGTGAGGTTTGATACATTACCGGGTTGCATGCAAAACAAAGCATTTCACTGTACCTCGGTACATGTAACAATAAAGCCTTTCATCTGATCTCATCAGCCTGCAAGTGATCCATATCCCTTCATTCCTTGCAAATCCAGAGATTTGATAGAATTTTATAAAATTATGAGAGGCATAGATCGGATAGATGGTTCGAATCTTTTTCCCATGGTGGAAATGTTCAACGCTAAGGGCATAGTTATAAAGTGAGAGGGGTAAAATATAATGGAGATGTGCTGGGCACTTTTTGTACACTGGTGTTGGCAGAGGTGGAGGTAGATACGATAGTGGGGTTTGACAAGCTTTTAGGTAGGCACGTGGATTTGCAGGGAATGGAAGGATAGGGAGTATTTGCATGCAGACTAGATCTGTTTAGCTAGGCATCATGTTTGGTACAAACCTTGTGGGCCGATGGGCCCATTCCTGTGCTGAACCATTCTATATCTATATTTATAATAGAAACTGGTTTTGGTGACTGCCTTTATGGAGGAACAAGGTACAGGCCACACTTACACCAAGTACATCAACACTGAAAACACATCGCATGTGATGAGCGGGTTCTTGGTGGTCATTGAGATGGAGGGCAACACTTGACAGCATCAGTTTTCCCGTAACTTTGCCTGTTTGCTTCAGCCAAATATTGTTGCATGCTTCTGCTCCTCTGAACCAGATCCCAAGCACCTTCAGGTAGTCAGGCATGACTGTGAAGGGGATGGTGATCGAGTTGGGTCAGTCGCCTTCAAGCTTGGCCTCACACTTCTGCTGTTTACTCTGGCCCCCTGATGTGAACTCCTAGCTGCCCAGATGTTGCACACTTTAAGAGTTTGTGAATTGCTTATTTGCATGGTGTCAGAAGTGGGATCCGAACCCACGCCTCCAATTGGAGACCAGAAGCTGCGATGTGAGCTTCTAAGGGATCCGGATCTAACGTTGGAAAAAGCCATGCATGCCTGCAGATTGTCTGAGGTTGTTGTATTGCCAGATGACCACCGGGACTCGGGCAATAAATATGTCAACCTGGCTGGGTTTAGGAGACCACAGCCTCGGATGGAAAACAATGCTTTTCTGTTGCATGCCAACCCAGGTCCTGGTGAAGTGCCCCCAAAATGTTGCCCAAACTGTAACTACATGCACCACAGACTGTCGATGTGCCCCGCCTATGGCAAGGCCTGTAACTTTTGTAAATAAGCAATTCACAAACTCTTAAAGTGTGCAACATCTTTTAATGATAGCACAAGGTATTACATACATCCTCAAGCACTGGCTACATTCTTCTACTGAACTGTACCCAGGGAGAGGAAGGCGTTATGATTGATGTTAACTAGGCAGGGTTAATGGTACTGAGGTAACTATATTATTGGTTGCATATCCAGTGGCTTGCAAAAGTATTCATACCCCTTGAACTTTTCCACATTTTGTCACATTAAAACCACAAACGTAAATGTATTTTATTAGGATTTTATGTGATAGACCAATACAAAGTGGAACATAATTGTGAAGTGGAAGAAAAATGATACATGGTTTTCAAATGTTTTTACAAATAAAAAACTGAAAAGTGTGGCGTGCAAAAGTATTCAGCCCCCTTTACTCTGATACCCCTAAATAAAATCCAGTGCAACCAATTGCCTTCAGAAGTCACCTGATTAGTAAATAGAGACCAGTTGTGTGTAATCTAATCTCAGTATAAATACGGCTGTTCTGTGAAGGCCTCAGAGGTTTGTTAGAGAACATTAGTGAACAAACAATGTTCCTTGGGCATCATGAAGCCCAAGGAACAAACCAGACAGATCAGGGATAAAGTTGTGGAGAAGTTTAAAGCAGGGTTAGGTTATAAAAATATATCCCAAGCTTTGAACATCTCATGGAGCACTGTTCAATCCATCATCCGAAAATGGAAAGAGTATGGCACAACTGCAAACCTACCAAGACATGGCCGTCCACCTAAACTGAGAGGCCAGGCAAGGAGAGCATTGATCAGAGAAGCAGCCAAGAGGCCCATGGTAACTCTGGAGGAGCTGCAGAGATCCACAGCTCAGGTGGGAGATTCTGTCCACAGGACAACTATCAGTCGTGCACTCCACAAATCGGGTCTTAATGGAAGAGTGGCAAGAAGAAAGCCATTGTTGAAACAAAGCCATAAGAAGTCCCATTTGCAGTTTACCACAAGCTATGTGGGGGACACAGCAAACATGTGGAGGAAGGTGCTCTGGTCTGATGAGACCAAAATTGAAGTTTTTGGCCTAAATGCAAAACACTATGTGTGGTGGGAAACTAACACTGTACATCACCCTGAACACACCAACCCCACTGTGAAACATGGTGGTGGCAGCATCATGCTGTGGGGATGCTTTTCTTCAGCAGGGACAGGGAAGCTGGTCAGAGTTGAAGGGAAGATGGATGGAGCCAAATACAGGGCAATCTTGGAAGAAAACCTGTTAGAGTCTACAAAAGACTTGAGACTGGGGCGGAGGTTCACCTTCCAGCAGGACAACAACCCTAAACATACAGCCAGAGCTTCAATGGAATGGTTTAGATCAAAGCACATTCATGTGTTAGAATGGCCCAGTCAAAGTCCAGACCTAAATCCAATTGAGAATCTCTGGCAAGACTTGACAATTGCTGTTCACAGACGCTCTCCATCCAATCCGACTGAGCTTGAGCTATTTTGCAAAGCAGAATGGGCAAAAATTTCAGTCTCTAGATGTGTAAAGCTGGTAGCGACATACCCCAAAAGACTTGCAGCTGTAATTGCAGCGAAAGGTGGTTCTACAAAGTATTGACTCAGGGGGGCTGAATACTTTTGCACGCCACAATTTTCAGTTTTTTATTTGTAATAAAATTTGGAAACCATGTATCAATTTCCTTCCACTTCACAATTATGCACCACTTTGTGTTGGTCTATCACATAAAATCCCAATAAAATACATTTATGTTTGTGGTTGTAACGTGACAAAATGTGGAAAAGTTCAAGGGGTATGAATATTTTTGCAAGTACCTTCTACATTCTGGTCACGCATGCCAGTTACTAAAATGTCTCTAGTGAGCTGGTCTGTCATGTCACCAAAACGGCACCGCTGGGCGAGATAACGCAAATCAGCAATAAAACATTCAACAGGTTCATCCGGCAACTGTTTCCTTGTAAAGAACTGTGCCCTCTCTAGAATGCGGTTCGAGGGCAGGTCACAAATCTCCCTGAACTTACGTAGCAGGCAAGCGGGGTCACTGGCAGATTCTGCAGGAATAGTCATCACGTTGTTGTCATCCAGGACCGCTGGAGCGTAGGTGAAAGTTCTGGCTCTCTTCATGGCATCAGGTCCGACAAGGCTGAGTAGGAGGGAGGCTTTAAGGGAGTCAGGATCAGCGCGGTGTGCGACGTTGACAAAGTGTGTGAAATCAAATTCAAACGTGGCCCAGCGCTCAGAGATGTCAGCATCAAATACAAGCTGCGTGGGCTGCGTGGTCAGAGAGATTAAGCACAAAAGGCACAAATCAAAAAAAAGAAATAAAACCCGATAGACAGGAGGCGCAAGTGTCTTCCAGCTTCGACACCATGTAAATAAGCAATTCACAAACTCTTAAAGTGTGCAACATCTTTTAATGATAGCACAAGGTAATACATACATCCTCAAGCGCTGGCTACATTCTTCTACTGAACTGTACCCAGGGAGGGGAAGGCGTTATGATTGATGTTAACTAGGCGGGGTTAATGGTACTGAGGTAACTATATTATTGGTTGCATATAAACCATCTGCAACTTTCAAAGATGGCCATTTGATTAGCATAGAAACATAGAAACATAGAAAATAGGTGCAGGAGGAGGCCATTCGGCCCTTCGAGCCAGCGTCGCCATTGATTGTGATCATGGCTGATCGTCCCCAATCAATAACCCATGCCTGCCTTCTCCCCATATACCTTGATTCCACTAGCCCCTAGAGCTCCATCTAACTCTCTCTTAAATCCATCCAGTGATTTGGCCTCCACTGCCCTCTGTGGCAGGGAATTCCACAAATTCACAACTCTCTGGGTGAAAACGTTTTTTCTCACCTCAGTCTTAAATGGCCTCCCCTTTATTCTATATATAGCTGAGAAGTCTATTAGTTCAGTTTTCAGATACAGCGCAGAAACAGGCCCTTCGGCCCACTTAGCCCATTTCAACCAGCGGGGGGCCGGGGGGGGGGGGGGGGGGTGGGGGTGGAAGGAGTGAGAAGGAGTGGGGACAACTTTTAAGAAGCCAGAGATACATAGCTGTGAAGTTCAGCGGACATTTAACACTATTGGTTGGTTATGCTTGGTTCTGAAAACTACTGCTTACGTTTTTATTTCCCAATAACCCAATGAAATTCACCAGTCAGCACCGGCTACAACCTACGAGAACCTAAGGGAACCTTTGAACTCCTGGCAACCCACTACAACCTGTTAGCAACCTGTTGAAATTTTTTAACCTGTTGAAAAATTTACGGTGACCATAATGAGGCCGCGACGAGTTCCCTGAATGCAGGAACTCCTCATGACCATTTAAACTGACACCCTGGCAACCACCCGCGAACATGTGGTGACCATGTGGTGACTGCATAGTCTCCTGCAGTCGCCTAAAAAGTTGCCAAAGTCACCTAGGCAGCAACTCTACCTCTGCGCCACTGTGCTGCCCCTGTTCTGGCTCTGTTTCTATTATGTTTCCTTGAAGTAGCATTTGCCCTCCGCGCAAGTGCTGACATAACAAAATATTCCAATTTAAATATAGAATTATTCTGCATTCAATTGTTAATGATCACCCCGTGGTCTGATGAGATATGACTGCTGGGGATGAATACTAAACACTTCTTTACATGAAAACCTTTGGGGAAGAACTTCATGCTGCCTGCTTTTTTAAATTGTTTCTGAAGCCAGTGCAACCTGTGTTGTTCATTTGGAATCGTAGAGTCATACAGCGTGGAAACAAGCTAAACAAAATACTTATTCGAAGCTGGGTTCCATTTGCCTGCATTTTGTCCATATCTCTTTTGTCCATAAACCTGTCCTATCCCTGTACCTGTCCAAGTGTCTTTTTAAATGCTGTTATAGTACCTTCCTCAACCATCTTCTCTGGCAGTTCATTCCATATACCCGCCACCCTCAGGTCCCCATTAAATCTTTCTTCTCTCACCTGAACCCTATGTTCTCTGGTTCTTGACACTGGGTAAAATGCTCTATGCATTCACCCTATCAAATCCCCTTATGATTGTATACACCTTTTTCATAATTGATTCATGTACCAGAATAAGGAACTATCCTACCAGTTCCAATGTTTGCATCATTGCGTCCTACCAGTTCCACTGTACATATCCTTGAATCCCTCTCATTATCACATCTTCTCCAGCCAACAATGGCCCATTATGGGCTCCACCCTTCCTGAGGTCATCTGTCGCTGGCCAGATATTACATCTGATGGACATCTTGTTGGACAGGTAAATGGAGGATGGTAGTCTTGCACACCCAGAGCCATGTAGGGATATTTCCATTCACATGGTCAGGAGATAATTGGAAGTAGGCGTGAAGAACAGAAATAAGGTTCCTTAAACAGTCTGAAGAAGGGACATGATCAAAAAGGTCTTCTGTCCATTTGCTCCACAGATGCTGCATGACCCAATCAGTTTCTCCCACACTTCATAGAAACATAGATAGTAGGTCATTCAGCCCTTCAAGCCAGCACCGCCATTCAATATGATCATGGCTGATCATCCAGAATCAGTATCCTGTTCCTGCTTTTTCCTCATTTCCCTTGATTCCGTTAGCCTTAAGAGCTATATCTAACTCTCTCTTGAACACATCCAGTGAATTGGCCTCCTCTGCCTTCTGTGGCAGTGATTTCCACAGATTCACAACTTGCTGGCTGAAAATGTTTTTCCTCATCTCTGTCCTAAATGGCCTACCCCTTATTCTTAAACTCTGAACCCTGGTTCTGGACTCCCCAACATAGGGAACATTTTTCCTGCATCTAGCCTGTCCAATCCCTTAAAAATTGTATATGTTTCTATAAGATCTCCTCTCATCCTTCTAAATTCCAGTGAATATTGGAGGGATGCGACCTTTTCTTGTCGTGTCCCCCGTCACCGTCTCCGTCTGTGCTGAGGCCTAATGGCGGAGCTGGTGGCCTCGGAGCTGTGGCGGGCGTTCAGAGCTCCAGTGTTCCAGCGGCGGCGGCGGCGGCCCGGCTTCGGGGCTTCGGGGCTTCGGGGCTTCGGCGCTCCAGCAGTTGCTCCAGCGGTGCTCCAGCAGCGGCCCGGCTTCGGCGCTCCGGCGGCTCCGGCGGGTGTTCCAGCAGCGGCCCGGCATTGGCGCTCCGGCGGCTCCGGCGGGTGTTCCAGCAGCGGCCCGGCATTGGCGCTCCGGCGGCTCCGGCGGCTCTCCAGCGGGTGTTCCGGCGGCGGCCCGGCTTCGGCGCTCCGGCGGCTCCGGCGGCTCTCCAGCGGCTCTCCAGCAGGTGCTCCAGCGGCGGCCCGGCTCCGGCGGCTCCGGCGGCTCTCCAGCGGCTCTCCAGCGGGTGCTCCAGCGGCGGCCCGGCTTCAGAGCTCCGGCGGCTCCAGCGTTCCCGTGGTCGATCCTGGCTGGGGGCTGTGGTGGTGTTCCGGCGTTCCGGCGGCGGTGGCGGCCTGGCTTCGGAGGCTCGGCCGCGGGCCTGGTGGATGATGACATCGAAGGCCTGGATTGCCTCAGTACAGAGGGGGAACAAGTAGGGGAAAATGACAAAGACCTTAAGACTTTTGCCTTCCACCACAGTGAGGAGGTGCTTGGTGAACTCACTGTGGTGGATGTTAAATTATGTGTTTATTGTGTGTTTTGTTTTAATTTATTACATGTTATGACTGCAAGGTAACAAATTTCGTTCAGACCGAAAGGTCTGAATGACAATAAAGGAATCTGAATCTGAATCTGAATCTGAATCTGAATATAATCGCAGTAGATTCAATTTTTCATCATATGTCAGTCCCGCCATCTTGGGAATTAACCTGGTGAACATATGCTGCACTCCCTCAATAGTAAGAATGTCCTTCTTCAAATGTCATGTTTTCTTTGAACATGGTGAGAATGTACGAGGTGCAGGAAGTAGTTTTACAGCCTCACTTGAGTCAAAATTGGGACTTAATGTCTTCAAGTGACCTATCAGAGTCATAGTGTGGAAATAGGCACAACTTGCCCACACCGACCAACCTGCGCCATCTACACTAGTCCCATCTGCCTGCGTTTGACCCATATCACCTCTAAACCTATCCTATCCATGTGGAATCCACCTATTCCACAACCATTTCAGCCACTGCTCAATTTGTCGCACCCCTCTTATGAACTACCAAAAATCTCTGTTAATCACATCTTAACCGGAGTTGTAATGCGGTTTTCTTCACAGTCACACACATAACAGTAATGCAAGCATGCTAATCGCAGCTCCAGTAATTAACACAATTGAACCCCATAAATTATAAATTTACAGTGCTTGTGAAAACCACATCCACATGTTCACATTTCGCCACCAGAAGCTAGTCTATTTTTAAATGTATTGAAATTAGATGGAAGTAGAAAAACAAGCAGATATAATTAAAGGTGATTTTCTCACTTGGGATAAGAAAGTATTCAAATGAAAATGTGCTAAGTCAGGGATGCAAATTGGCCTCAGTAGTATTTGTTTGTGTAATAAGAGCTTACACGAATTTATTCTTCCCTTCCTGACATGATTGCCAACTATTTCTCCCCTCCACCTACATTCCTTCCTCTGGCTTCACAATTTGCAACTCTTCACTCCTTTTGTCTCACATCTGTTTTTTTTTTCATTTATTGGCCTTCATCTAATTATCTGCCTGTGAAAAAACGTCCTCACCTGTGTTTACCTATTACCTGCCATGCTTTGTCCTTCCCCTCCTCTCTTCCAGCTTTCTCCTATCCCTCCCACTATCAGAAGAGTCCCAACCTGAAACATCACCTATCCATGTTCTCTAGAGGTGTTGCTTGATCCGCTGAATTAGTCCAGCATTGTACGTGCATTTTTGTTGTAAACCAGCCTGCAATTCCATGTTTCTACATGATTTCCATCTTGTACTCTTAGCATTAGAGTACATGAGTTTTATTGAGTGCACGGGGTAGGATGTTTGTTGACAGATTGTTGATGCATATGTAATATTAAGCTTGTGTAATATTAAGAAATAACAAGCATGAGAATATAAAATGATTGCTTATAAGCTCTACCCACACTTGAAAGCATAAATGGTTCTTTCCATTTCTTATTGTCAGTTTGACATTTATTTAAGTATTTTTCCCCTAAGTGTAAAGAATGGAAGGGATGCAAGAGCCTAATAAGCGAGGGGATTATTTTCCTGACAATACTTTCAATCGGTTTTGCTGCAGGATGTGGGAGGAACGTGGGCATGGATGTGAGCACGGGGTGCCTTGTGCTTATTGGGCACTGCGCCAATATGTTTCTGTAATTTTCTCATAATGCAGCTAAGGACATAATGTTCAATCTGAATTATTTTATGTTGAGATGTTCTCAAAGCTAGTTTGCAATGTAAGATATAAATAGCTGAGAAGCTTTACACTAGAATATTGGCAGATCTAATTTAAAAAAATACCACTAACATTTAATGGGTTGATTGTGTTGACCTGATACCTTGCGTGTTTCCAACCTGCTATCTTGCACATAAAGCCACAGACTGAGCCTCGTCATATTTTATAACACAGCTGGGCAACTAGGTCAAGATGTAGAAATTATACTAAGAGCAACAACTCTTAGTATAATTTCCAGACTGAAGGAGAGTCCCAACCCAAAACCTCACCTATTCATGCTCTCCAGAGATGCTGCCTGACCCACTGACTTACTCCAGCATTGATGACAACCCAGCCACCAATTAGCTCCCGGAGGTGCAGGATTTATGCAGCTGGTTGTTCATGTGAGCTTTTGGTCAATGGTGACACCACAAATTTCACAAGGCATGTTTGGTAAGGAAGTAGGCAACAGCAGGACTCTTTGAATGTGGAGAGGAGTTGATTGGGTTTTCTTTTGTGGGACTAGCCATTTTTTCATCACTTGTGCCATGAATAATTTCCCCATTGAAGTTTAGTTGCAGAATTTTAATTGCAAGGTTACAAGGGGAGGTAAACATTAATATTTAGAAAGCACGTTTTACTTTAAAATGTAAGGAAATTTCTTGAGGGAGCAACTAAATGTAATTAGACCTTGAGTTGTCCAGTTGAACACCAACAGTGTGCTCAGGGGAACAGTCTCCACATTTCCTTCCATCTAGCAATTATTCAAGCCACTGAAAGTTGTCCATCTGACCCCATTGATGTTGGTTTTGTTCATGCTTCTTACTGACACACTTTCAGTCACTCTCACCACATGCAGTGTTAGGTCCAAGGCTGTAATACCCGAAGCTAAGTTGTTTTTGACCGAGGCCAACTGAGTATTCCTCAGCAAATTCTAGGTTTGCAGCTGCTGCCAAGTAGCATTTTTGATGAGCATTGCCTTTCCTCATGATTGGAAATGGAGCAAATTGGTTGTTAATTGACCAGATTAGATCTAGAATCATCGAATCTTTACGAAAATCAATAGTGCAAAAAAGACCATTTGGCCCATTTGACACAGATATGTGTCCTTTGAAAAGGGTTTTCAACCTTATAGCAGGTCATAGCTCTTCAAGTGCACATTTGAACCATGGCAATGCTTTCGCAATCATTCTTTCAGGAAGTGAGTTTCAGATCCCTACCACCTACCACGTGAAAACTTATTTCCTCATCTCTTGATCAAAATTATTGCTCGCTGGGGATAATAAACATTTCTATTGCCTGCTCCAGTCCTAAGGATCCTCAAACATTGCAGATATCTCTGAACCTAGGTGGTATCAATGGGTCCAAGGAGCCTGGTTAAGTCACAGCCACAATCCTTCATCAGAAGGCCCAGAGAGATTTGATTTGTCCCCTACTTAAATAGGAAATAGATAGCATAAATGCTCAGAATCTTTTACCCGGAGTTGGGGAATCAAATACCAGCAGGCAAGCGGGAGGGGGAAAGATTTAATAGGAACCTGAGGGGCGACTTTATTTACACAAGGGGTGGTAGGTATGTGGAACAAGCTGCCAGAGAAGGTAGTTGAGGCAGGTACTATCACAACGTTTAATAAACATGTGGACAAGTCAATGGATAGGGTAGGTTTAGAAGGACATGAGCCAAACATGGGCAGGGGAACTAGTGTAGTTGGGATGTGTTGGTCGGCATGGGCCAGTTGGGCCAAAGGGCTTGTTTTCATAATGTAGGATGTTATGACTAAATGTTCAGTCAAAATGGGGAGGAATTACTGGCTGCCCATGGTGCAGAAGCAGATCACAACATAATATCCTGAGATCGGTCCCCAGTAGCCACATCAGTGGAAGTGTATTGCTGATCCAGAGTAGATTGTAAATGTACTTTGTTGGGCCTCTGAGCACAGAGCCCAGTTTCTGGCTGATGTAGTCTGGAGCAAAGCCTTCTCCTCTGTGCTTTGTTCACAGGCTAAAATCACACAGTTCTTCACATTACATCATTCAACCTTGAACTGCAGATTTAAGGAGAAATTCACCAGACAGTGTGCTGATCATATCCTTGGAACATGTAATTTATCAAGCGAATAGTCGCATCAGTTTACACCAGGAAAGGGGAATTAAGATCAAGTCTCATGTCTTTGTCAGAAGTTTTATTGCAATGGTCTCAGATATTTTGAATAGTTCCACAAACCCAGATTAACTCAAGCATGAATGCTTTTTATGATGTGTGCAATCCAGAACTCTTGAAACTGGATAAAACAAAATACAAATAAAATAGAGGATGGTGAAGAAGCCTTGCCTTTGTTGATCAGTGTACTGAATATAAGAGTTAGGATATCATTTTACAGATGTACAAGTGAGACATCACTTGGAGCATTGTGTGCAGTTCAGGGTCACCCTACTGCAGAATGGATGCCATTAATCTAAGGTGGGAGCAGAAAAGATTCACACAGATATTGCCAGGACTGGTGGTCTTGAGTTGTAAAGAATGACAGGATAGGCTGACAAAATGTGTTTTCCCTGGAACGAAGGAGGCTGAGCTGTGGCATTGCAGAGGTGTATAAAATCACAAGGGACATAGATAAGGTGGATGGACACCATCTTTTGCCCACAGTGAGGGACTCTAAAACTAGAAGGCATAAGTTCAAGGCATGAAGGAAACGATTTGAAGGAGACCTGAGCGGCAACATTTTCCACACAGAGTGCATGGGTTTATGGAATGAGCAACCAAAGGAAATCATAGAGGCGGGAACAAGTATAACATTGAAAAGACATATGGACAGGTACGAGGATAGGAAAGGTTTAGAGGGATGTGGGCCAAGAACAGGCAAATTAGACTGGTTCAGTAAGCACCTTAGTCAGCACGGACAAGTTGTGCCAAAGGGCCTGTTTCCATGTTATTTAACATAATTTTATGACGTTTCAGCTTTTTCAATGTATTAGTAGTTGATAATATTCAATTTAAAACTCATTTTGGAGTGTTCAGACCCCATTCTTTAAACTTTAGGCTTTAGAGATACAGCGTGGAAACAGGCCCTGTGGCCCACCGAATCCGCGTTGATCAGCCATCACCCTGTCGCTAACACTGTCCTCCACATTAGGGACAATTTACAATTTTACCAAGGCCAATTAACCTAGAAACCTCTATGTCTTTGGAGTGTGGGAGGAAACCGGAGCACCTGGAGAAAACCCAAACGGTCACAGGGAGAATGGACAAATTCCATACAGACAGCACCGTTGTCAGATTCAAACCCGGATCCCTGGCGCTGAGGCATCAACTCTACCACTGCACCACTATGCCTTTTCTGGTGATGTCTTGCCTGTTAGGAAATTAGACTTGATACTTATTTTCACGATTCACCCTAAGCTGATTTCTTTTCCGCATTGTATTTTGTCATAATAATATTATCAACAATGCTCGCGGGGGATATTATTTAAGTGGCAACAGAAATAGGATTAAGAGTCAGTAATTTATGGCTTATACAGCTAATATGCATTCCAACAAGGGAGTCCATACAGGAAATAATGAAACCTTTGTGATTTAACGTGACCATCAGGATATTATTTTATCCGTTGATGATCATCTGCCAAGCAAAGTATGTCATAAATCTTAATTGCCAGCAGCCCTGCTACAGACTGGGGCTTTGGTGAGTTGATGAGTGCAGCTCACAGATCATGCTATCTGTGATCTGATGTTGCCACTGATGGCAGAGGGTCAGAGGACCTCCAGCTAACAACCTTTGTCAGCCTGTTCCATACAGGCCTGTTCTTTCTCAAGAAACGCAAGCACTGTTAGCCCATTCACCCACATTCCCACCTCTTGGATTGTTTTTCGGAAACCACCGCTCCAGTTTATTTCAGAGATACAATGTGGAAACAAGCCATTTGGCCCACTGAGACTGTGCCGCAAATTAACACTAGCCTACACACTAGGAACAATTCATACTTACACCAAGCGAGTTAACCTACAAACCTGTACGTCTTTAGAGTGTGGGAGGAAACCAAATATCTCGGAGAAAACCTACGCAGGGACAACGTACAAACTCTGTACAGACAGCACCGGTAGTCGGGATCAAACCCGGGTCCCGGGCGCGGCAAGTGCTGTAAGGTAACAACTCTACCTCTGTGCCACAGTGTCAGTTGACCATGCCAGGTCACCATGCCAGCAGTTGACATCCTTTCAGATGCCAGTCTCAGAGATCCTGTAATGTCACAGAGCTGTTCCTGAGGGTCAGAGAACTGTTACTGTGGCTACCGACTGTCTCGGGAAAAGCAGTGTATGTGAAATGCAAAGTCAGGT
Source organism: Okamejei kenojei (assembly GCA_035221665.1). Classification (NCBI taxonomy): domain Eukaryota; kingdom Metazoa; phylum Chordata; class Chondrichthyes; order Rajiformes; family Rajidae; genus Okamejei; species Okamejei kenojei. Next base: position 52,872,636 of record CM069136.1, read on the forward strand.
TTCAACAATTCGAGGAAATGAATTGTGATAATTCTCTCTCAAAGCAAAGACATCCGAGTTTGACAATTATTTTTGGTGACATGCAACCTGTGAGGATGTCTAAAAAAATTACATAGATAAAATAGGTTTCGAGAGATATGGACTAAACACAGATTTAGTGTAGATTTAGTTTTCAAGTGAAAGAATTAAGTGTAGAAGAAGACAAAATAAAATGTGTAAGAAGGAGCTGCAGATGATGGTTTAAACCAAAGATAAACACAAAATGCTGGATGTAAATCAGCGAGTCAGGCATCATCTCTGGAGAGAAGGAATTGGTAACGTCAGAAACCAGAAACATCACCCATTTCTTCTCTCCAGAGATGCTGCCTGTCCCACTGAGTTACTCCAGCGTTTTGTGTCTATATAAGGCAAAATAAAATATTGTTGATCATGTGAAGCTATAACATTACTCTCTCCCAGGCCAATGTGGCCCTACTTATTCTTAGCTGGTGTTTTGGTGTGCTTATGATGTTCGCTTACCCAACATCAGACTATTGGCGCAAACATTCTATTCCGTGCTCTGTCTTAGGAGCAGATTGTCAGGTGGACAGAGAAAAAATAAATTCTAAGACATGCTCAATGATTCCTTGAAGAATAGCAAAATCCCCTCCAATTACAAGGAATCTCTTGGCCATGACCGGTCAAAAGATGAGATGAAGCATTCAGGTTGGTACTGAGAACCATGAGGTTGTACATCATGAGCACATAGGAGGAAAGAGTGCACAAACTGATAGACCACCCACCTGTCTGACCCTTCAGAGACCCTCCATCCCATTAGTAGAAGACTCAATGGCCGCCTCAGAATGCGCTAAATACAGTGGAAGTAGGTTATCATCAATCGTACAAAATGCCTTAGAACTATCACAAGGTTTAAGAAACATTTGGACGGGTACATGCAGAGAATAGGTTTAGAGGGACATGGGCCACATGCAGGCATCAATGCACTGGGTCCAGGACAGATACTCAGAGATATGCATGACCAGCAAAAGAGGTTTTTGACTCTCTCCACCACTATCCTGTTGATGAAGACAGGTTTGTGGATCTTTGCTCTTCCTCTTCCAAAGTCACCAGTCAATTCCATGAATTTATTAATGTTGAGAGTGCTTTTCAGGTATTAATATACACAAAATAGTTTTGCTTAAAAAAAACCTGACAGTGGTTGAACTGTAGAAGCAAAGAACTGCAGAAGCTGATTAATACACAAAAGGACACAGATTGCTGGAGTAACTCAGCAGGACAGGCACCATCTCATCTGAGTTACTCCAGCACTTTGTGTCCTTTAGTGGTTGAACTGTGACCCCTGTCAACAGATCTTCCTATCTTTCGCTTGTCCAAGAGGAACACACATTTTCCATTTCCACAGAATATTCCAGCGAGAGCTCACCTCAATACTTCCAAGAGTTGAACTATAACACAGAGTATTCTTTCATGACAATTTTTTTGAAACTCTTCATTTGATAAAAGGGACAGATAATAAGAAAGACTGTTCCTTTCTCTCGATAATGATACACCAGAAAGAAAATGAGCACGCCCCCAACATCTTTCACATTGTTAGTTAAAGTAAAAGGAAAGGTTCAGCTAAAGGAACTGTAGGTGGTAATTTAAAAATCTGTACATTAAATTAGATTGAGTGCGCACCCACAAATACATGATTCCTAAAGCTGACCTTGAGTTTGAAAAATGAACGTAACCAAGCTTGATATAACAACAGTTAACCATCTGTGTTCAGCCAAATCGCCAACTAATTTTTACTGCGTAAGTTTATTTAACACAAATGTTCAAAATTTAGTGCAAAGAATGCTGCATGAATAATTGTGTGGAAAACAAAGCATATACAGTGGACAATGTTAACTGGCCGAGAATCTCATTGCAGAAATGTATAGCACACCTTCAGCCAATTGTCAGATATGCATAGGATGTGGAACAGGTCCTTCAGCCCACAATGTTTGCACTGAGCATGATGCAAAGTTAAACTAATTTATCCTGCCTGCATGTGATCCATATCCCTCCAATCCCTATATGTCCATGTGCCCATTCAGAACCATCTTAAATGCCACTATCATAACTGCCTCCACCAATATTCCTGGCAGCATGTTTTAAGCACCCACTGGGTTTCGATGTTGCATATGCAAAGTCCTGCATATCTCCTTAAACATGTGTAAAAATATCCGAATAAGGACGCTGAAAAATCTACAGGAAATATATATATATTTTTTTTGACTGAGCAGAAAGACTGTATTTATCTATATCAAGATGGAATGCAGAGTGACGCTGATCATGGTGCTAAATACCTGTGCTCCATAACTAATCAGAACCAAAATATTTTAATCTTACAACAAAATTGGCATCTGTCCAAATCTTCCGCGGCCAATAGTCTTGAAACAAAGTACCCCAAGGTCTTGTCATAATAGCTGGGACTTACCTTCGGCTAACCTCAAGAGTGTAGTACCAAAATACTCTTAGCAAATCCTCTGTCCAACTAGAGGTCAAATGTGCTTGATCACTGTTATACAATCATCAAAAGGCCTGAAGAATTGGGCCCAACCAGAACCATATTTTATCCATGTTCTCCAGAGATGTTGCCTGACCCGCTGAGTTATTCCAGCACTTTGTGCCTTTTTTGTAAACTGGCATCTGTTTTAATGTGTCTCCATCAAATACCGCTCCATTCCCCAACCACATTTTGGAAAATGGGTCAGGCAACATCTCAGGAGAAAATGGATAGGCAATGTTTCAGGTCAGGACCCTTCTTCAGACTGAAGTTCTCCTGATATGCTGCTTGACCTGATGAGCTACTCCATCACTCTGTGACTTCCATAATTTCTCTTGGCATTCCTGTTTGCAGGCATGGTCTGCTTCATTTCGTCAGGAGTTGTGAATGGAATTTAATATTGCACAATTTTCCATGAACACCCTCACTTATGATTTTGGATGGAACCAACCATCTTTGTTGCGTTCAAGACATTGCCCGCAGGAATATGTAGTGATGACTCATTCATGTGCTCATTAGATCCACCCTTGACTATTCCAATATTCTCCTGCATAGCCTCCCAGCTTCCAGTATGTAAAACTGTGTTCACCCCCAACTCTGTTGTTTGAATTTTAGCTCATTTCATGACTTGTTCATGCTTCACCTTTTCTGCTTTTGGGTCTTCATTACCCTCCAAGGATCCATTGCTCCCAATTTCTCGCCACAAGCCTACAAAATCATGTCACTGTGCATCTCCCATTTTATTCAATTTACCATTGGTAACCATGTTTTTACTCATTATTTTACTCTTAGGAGAACCTCAGACTATCTTTAATCTGACTTTATCGGACTTAATGTTACACTAAATGTTATTCCCTTTATCCTGTATCTATACATTGTGGTCTTGTTTGTAATCATGTATAGTCTTTCCGCTGACTGGATAGCATGCACCAAAAAAGTTTTTCACTATGCCTCGGTAAACTACTCTGTTAAAATATACCATTGAACCATTGTTTTTGACCAAGATTTTAGTTATATATCCTGGCAACTCCTGTTGCTCATGGATTTATTTGGCAATGTTTGTGTTAAATGCCTTGGGACATTTTGTTGCATTGATGTGAGTTTTACAAATGGCAATTACTGTTAGAAACTAAAATTAAAACATAATAATGAGAAGCTATTAATGGCCTGAATTGTTTATCTCAACAGTTAGCAAGAATCCTGGGGCTACGACATTTATTGAAGTTGAATGAGGTAAGGCTATTAAATCTGTTTCCCATGTTACTTTCCTGCACAAATTTGTGCCGTGATAGATGGTTTTCAAATGTGTCAATATATTGAGATTGGTAATAATGAACCTTTACTTCAGGTTCATTAAATAGTGCACTTAACACTTTATTTAGCTGACTGGCAGTTCTGTCATCTACAAGTTAAATTATAGAAAAGATTACAACAATATTGTGGAACATTGCAGTTAAAGATTAATATTATTGATAGTTGATTATTATTGACCTCATTTAACATCATTTCCTAGTGGATTTTTGTGATATATTTTATCTTCCTGCACCAAATCCGCATCCCTCCATTCCCTGCATTTTCCCTGTGTAAAAATTGTTGTGCCGCACATCTATCTATATATTACCAGAACTGTCATCTTGTTTGTTTCTTCATATATATATGTGTGTGTGTGTTTGTCTGAAACTCCATCAAAACAGTACATGATAGCACTACAAATTTTGGCCCACCTTACTCAGCATAGTCCTGCGATGTGAATGAAACAAGATTAGTTCAGATTGATGTTATATTTTAGATGTTATTGACATTTAAAACTTAAATTAACTTGAAACAGCGCCCCCACTTGGCGGCCGCGTCTGCGCAGTTGCTTGTGCAGTGGGCCCGATATCCGTACTGCGGTGGGTCCGGGAAGGGGCAGAGGCTGTGCCTGGGACCCAGGGACTGGGGGCAGGGGCTGGTTTTGGGGGTGGCAGCGCTGCTGCTCCGGGCCCGCAGGAAGGGAGAGGAGCGGGACCCGGGGCAAGGACTAGTCTGCAACCTCGGCTTCTCCCTCCCCTTCCCCGGCTCCAGGCTGCTCGGCCCATCCCCCCCACAACCCCCGCCTCAAGTACAACTTCATCACCGACATGGTGGCGAAACAGGATCAGCGGTTGTTTACATTAAGATCCTGGGGAGGTGAGGAGGGGGTCTGGGGGGATTGAGGGTGAGGAGGGTGTGAGGAGGGAGAGGGAGAGGAAAGTGGGGGAGGTGAGGAGGGAGAGTGGGAAGGGAGGGGGGATAGAAGGAGAGGAGGGGAGGGGGGAGTGGGGGGCAGAGGGTGAAGAGGCCAGTAGGGGGCGTGAGGAGGGAGAATGGGGGTGGGGATAGGGGGGAGGTGAGTAGTGGGGGAGTAGGGGGATTGAGGGAGAGTAGGGGGCAGGGAGGGGAGAGGGGTTAATGAGGGAGGGAGGGAGTGACTGAGGGTAGGGGAAAGGAGAGGGAGGGAGAGGTGAGGGAGGGAGTGGGGAGGGGAAGAGAGGGGTGAACTGGAAGGAGGGTGAAGCGGAGGGGGTGAGAGTGCTTGGGGATGATGGGGAATGGAGGAGGATAGGTGTTGGAAGAGGAGGTAATGGAGGAGGGGAGGGGGAAGAGAGGAGGTGAGGGAGGGGGTGAGGGGAGGAAGCAGTGGAGGGTTGGTGGAGATGGGGAGAAGGAGGATAATGGAGGAGGGGGATAGGGGACTGAAGAAGGAGAGTGATATGCATTCACATTGATCTTATTTTTTTACACGTTTTTTTCCATTTTAAACTTTAAAAACATCAGCCGTGCCTGCACAGTTGGGGGCTATGGGTGAGTGGTAGAATTTTGCCCAACAGGTCCCACTTGGTCTAGTCTCCATTAAACTTTGCCAGTCACCTAGAAGCTCTGTTCTCTTGCATTTGATTTTATGTTAGATGTAGTCTTATCCAATAATAATTGCTCCCAGTGCAACCTCCAGAGCTCCTGCTTATAATGTTGTAATTTGCCATACTCCCATTTAGTACCTTCCTCCAAGTTGTGATCACTTTCCACAAAATGCGCTTCCACTGCAACACTAGTCATCTGGCCAGGCTCATTTCCCCCCAAATTTCTCAGGTTGAACTATCCATGTACCGTTTCAAGAAACCTTCTTGGATGCACCTCATAAATGTTGCCCCTTCTATGTCTTTGGCACTGAGCAAGTCCCTGTCAATATAGGGGAGGTTAAAGACACCCGCTAAGACAACTATGTTGTTTGGAATTTTTCTGTAATCTGTCTACATATCTGTTCCTCTATCTCCCCGTTGCTATTGTGGGTCTTATAGTGCAATCTCCTTTGAGCGCTTTCACCCTTCTTATTTCTAAGCTCTACGCATATCACTTCAGTGGACAAACTCCCCAGTGTGTCGTCTCTGAGAGGCACTGTGACAGTCTCCCTGATTAGTAGTGCAGCTCTACACCTCTTTTGCCTTCCACTCGACTATGTCTCAAACATCAAAGCGCCAGAACATCGAGCTGCTGGTCTTGTCCCTCTTACAACCACGTTTCTGCAATGACCGCATCATAATGAATGAATTAATTAATGAATACGTTTATTGGCCAAGTAATCACATACAAAGAATTTGCCTTGCTGCTCCGCCCGCAAGTGACAACATGACATACAGTGATAGTTAGGAATAACACATAAAACATTAACAATAAAACATTGTTGATTGAACATGTGAATTAAATAAAATACCAGAGCAAAAGGAGGCTACATATTTTTGGTTATTGAGGAGAGCTACTACTCGTGGAAAAAAATCTGTTTTTATGTCTGGCTGTGGCAGCTTTGACAGTCTCCGGACGTGTAACAGTTCTTGATTGACGTGTAACAGTGGTCAAGTGTTCTTTCCCCTCTGGTGGGGCAGGTAACCTGAAGTCTGTAATTTGGAAGGTCCTGGCTGAGGTTAACTTCATTAAAGTCCCCGAAAACAATGACCATGGAGTCCAGGAAGTCACTCTCTACCCTCATTACCTGGTCAGCGAATTGCGTTTGCACCTCACGTACGCAGGCATGGGGGGGGGGGGGAGATGTGGGGTGACAATAAAGTAGTTAAATTCCCTTGTAGAGTAGAAGGGTTTGCAGTTTATCAAGAAGGATTCTGGGTAGGTAGAGCAGAGGTTTGACAGTACCATGATGTCGCTGCACCAGTCCTGGTTGGTATTGAAGCATATTCCACTGCCTCTTGATTTCCCCGCTGCCTCCACTTCAGGGTCCGCTCTGTGAAGTTGGAAGCCAGCCAATAATAGACCCAAGCACTGATCCAAGCTCTAGGTTCATCTGCTTTTTCCACACATCTCCTTGCATTGAAATAAACACACTCCAACCCATCAACATCTCATTATTGTGACCATATTATTTCTTGCTTCTTTATATTATTTGTTGATTTGTTCTGTGACATTGCTGTATCTATTAATCTCCACTGTGCAACACTATCTAGTATACTTTGGTTGCTTAGCAGAGGATACTTGAATGCTTTCCTTGCCTGGTGAAGAAATTATGCTGTGCAGTTTAGAGATGCTGAATTTTACCACCAACTCCAGGCAGGAAATATCCCTGGACAATATGACTGTCAATTGTGGAATTTTAATTAGTTTTATTAATATTAAAATTTCAGGACTACAAATTTATAGCCATGTGCATTTAAATGGTGCCTACAGCATAGTTATTTCAAATGGTTCTTATCAGAAAGGAAGATATTAAAGAGTATTTAAAGAAGAGGGTGAGATATAGAGTTGGAATTATGTGCTTATTTGTCTGATTTTATAGTTGCATTTTGAATGATGTAGGGATTTTTTAATATTTATTGATTACAATTCCAATAGCAGCCTCAATCATTTTAACAAACTTGCATATTTATACTTCATTAGTTTGGTCCTCACCTTATTGTTTCTTATTGTTGATCTGAGCTAAAAATTTTTGAAATATTCTTATGAACATTCTACTGGTGAAATCTTGGTGGTTAACTATATCAATACGGACGAGTGGAATATGAAAGGTTCCATGGGGGAGGATGGGGAGGTGTTGCTATTATGCTGGAGATCCATGTGGGGTCTGAATACGTTCTCAACCTTCTGCTGTCCTCCAGACACATCCCAATTTTAAGGTGTCAGTCAATTGTGTTATAGAAATGGTGACGCTGCTGATGTGCCCACTGCAAGGAGTCTGTGGGCTGGTGAGTCCCATGTGTCAAAAGCTGGCAATGAAAATTCATGCTGGTGCTTCTGATTTACAGGTGCATTTCTTATGGAAATTATCTTTGGCTATTGTATGAGTATGGCTGCAGAGGGCCTTGTGTCTACATAGACAATTATACTTTCCCAAACAGTGATTTGGAAGTGCTATGCTCTTTTGTGGATAAAACTATCCAATATAAAGTAGGGTGGAAAATTGTAATGCAATGAATTTTGGTGGCATAACTGTAACTTCTTCAAAGGATCTCGACCTAAAATATCAACCATCTGCCTATCAATCACCCCCACCCTCAGCCCTCACCAGTATCCACCTAAAACCTGCTAGGCTTTCTCCTGCCTTGCCTTTGGGTAGACATAAATTACTGGAGTAACTCAGCGGGTGAGGCAGCATCTATGGAGAGAAGGAATTGTCGACGTTTAGGGTCGAGACCCTTCTTCAGACTGGAGAAGGGTCTCAACCTGAAACTTCGCCAATTCCTTTGCTCCATAGATGCTGCCTTGCTCACTGAGTTACTCCAGCATTTTGTGTCTACCTTCGATTTACCAGCATCTGCAGTTCTTTCTTAAACATTTCTCCTGTCCTTTCTCTCTTGCTCTTTCTGTTTTCTTCCTCTCTTGTAGCCCTCCCTACACACACACACAAAATCTGTCTGAAGAAGTGTCCCAACCCCAAATGTCACCTATTCATTTTCTCCAGAGATGCTGCCTGACCCGCTGAGTTACTCCAGTATTTTGTATCTAAGTATTGTTTAGTTGCTACTGAAAAGCGGATGAATTTCCAGGTATATTATCTTTCGCTGTTGATGCTTGTGCTTGGCTGGTTGGCTCTTGGATATTAGAGGGGCATCATTCCAAAACAAGGAATGTTAGCCTTGGTTAACTGGGATTACTCTTCCATCTTAGTTGTGCAGTTATGGAATCTTGAGCTGGAGACATAATAAACCAGTTAATTGCTCTGAGGTGCTTTGGATGTTCTGAATATGTTAAAAGAGCGATATAATTTGTTTTTCTTAAGTAGAAACTAAAGTTAAATAATTTTTGGTTACAAATTTTCCTTTTAGAGTGCCTGATGCAGCTGCTGCCCCACAGCACCATAAACTGTCAGTGGGTGCTGTCTGTGTGGAGTTTGCATGTTCTCCTGTGACCATGTGGGCTTTCCCTCACTCATCTCAAAGACATATGGGTTTGTAGGTTAATTGGCCTGTGTAAATTGCCCTTAGTGTGTCGGGAGTGGATGCAAATGTAGGATAACATAGAACTACTGTGAACGGAGTCTGGTGGGTGGCGTGGGCTCAGTGGGCCTGTTTCCAAGCTGTATCTCCAAACTAAACTAAACAAAATTTGATTTCTGATATTTAGCCATCTAATTTATCCAAGTAGATATTTAAAGAAACCATCATATTTCTATAAATCCAGCCTGACACAGCAGAGCCCCGTCCACTGAGATTACATATTGGGACATTTCTGGATCACTATGACTTTGTCTTTGTACCTCTAGATGCCAAGATCATTAACATATAAAATAAGCCCCTTGAAAGACCCCTTTTAAGCTTAAAATAAGCTTAAAATGAACATTATGTCCTCTGCACAAACTTTGGAGAATGTCATTGAAAAAAATTGTAACTTTAGAGCTATAATATGAGAGGATGCCGGAGTAATTCAGGCAGTATCTCTGGAGAAAAGGGATAGGTAACATTTCGGGTTGAGACCTTTCTTCAATCTGAAACGACACCTATTCTTTTTCTCCAGAGATGCTGTCTGACCCACTGAATGACTCCAGCATATTGTGTTTATCTTCAGTGTAAACCAGCATCTGCAGTTCCTTCCTGCACATGAGATGCGAAGATTTTTTTTCATGCAAAGTGCAGCTTTAATCTGAAAAGATTCTGCACCTAAGGATGGTGAAACTGACTCGACAATAACTTCCACAAGGGAATTGGATAAATAAACAGGAACCATACTCAGAACTGTGAGACGAGTACAGAAGTGGGACTAATTGCTTTGCTTTTTCAAATGGATGGCGTAAGCACAAAAGACTGAATGACTTTTTCCTTTACTGAATTCCAAGAATTCAATAAGCATTAACAAATGAAATCGAGCATCCTTGCTTAAAACAAAGAGAAACCCACAATGAAAAGTTTAAATGATGCAGGGAAGGTGTTTTGGCCAGTGAATTTCAGGAACAGATAGGAAGCTAAGCAGGTATTTAAAGAGAATCTGTGAAAGTGATTTACTGGGGCACAGAGATCATTGACATTTGATGGGGACAGGACTTAAGGGGCATAAAGAAGAATTGTGCACCAAACTTCAGAATTTATTGATGTTCATGAAGTGAAGATAGGAAGTAGAGCGTTATTTAATTGATCCTTAAGGTCTTGACTCATGGTTTTCAACGCTCTTTTTATTCCAACCCCTGAACAGAAGCATTTGTCAAAATCCCACACAAGAAAAGTCCACGGAATCAACTGTTTTTAGAATCTGAAAAAAATCAGCATGAGCATTTGTGTAACAAAGCAAGATTTCACTTTAAATGGGGCAATAGAAATGAAAGATAATATTGGAAATTATATTATTAATAGTAGCCGGCATGGTGGTGCAGCTGTAGAATGGCTCTCTTACAGCGGCAGAGATCCAGGTTCGATCCTGACTTTGGGTGTTGTCTGAACGGAGTTTGTACATTCTCCCTGTGACAGCGTGGGTTTTCTCTGGGTGCTCCCTTTTCCTCCCACTCCAAAGATGTACAGGTTTGTAGGTTAATTGGCTTTGGTAAAGGTAGTAAATTGTCCCTAGAGTATAGAATAATGCTAGTGTATGGGGGTCGCTGGTCAGTGCAGACTCTCTGGGCCGAAGGGCCTGTTTCCACACTGTATCTCTAAACTAAACTAAAGCCAATAGAAAATAAAAAGCAGACTGAAAAGTTAGAATTATATTTGACCCCTTTCCTTCAGTTATGGAAGGTCATGGCAGACAGAGAGCATGATAAAAATTAGTTGTGGTGCAAGTCAAATTCTTACTAGCAGGGTTATTACACAACTATGCAATGTTTGAGTTAACGAAAAAGGGTTACATTCATCAGGAATTAAAGATAGGAAGGAAGTGAGGCGATCCAAAGAATACTCTGCATGTTTGCTTCCAGATGTTACTAAAATTGGAATTGCATTTGACAATTGAAGAAAGGTTTGCACAGTTGCACAGCAGTAGAGTTGTTAGCTTGGAATGCCAGAGACCTGGATTCAATCCTGACTATGGGTGCTGTCTGTGTAGAGTTTGTATGTTCTTCCTGTGACCTTGTGGGTTCTTTTCCAGTGCTCCCGTTTTCTCCCACATTGCAATGACGTGCAGGTTTTGTCGATTAATTGGCTTCTGTCACTTGTCCCTTTGGGTATAGGATAGAACTGGTGTATGGGTGATCACTGGTTGGCGTGAACTCGGTGAGCCAAAGGGACAGTTACCATGCTGTATCTCTAATCTAAACTAAAGACTTTTATTGTACTGTATTTTTTTTAAGGAAGGATAGCAAGAACAACCTTTGAAACAAAAGTTTGACAAGCAAAAAAAGTTGCTGAATCCAGAAGTCTTAGATAATGACAGAACATTCTTCATAGCATTCACAGAGAAAAAAAGAGTGTCAACTTTTCTTCTGAATTGGAAATGTGAGCAAACAAGCAAGCTTTAAGCTGCAGAGAGGTGGAAACAAGGAGAGACTGGATGATCAGAATGATGCCTGGATTAGGGGGTTAGTTTAGTTTAGTTTAGAGATACAGAATGGAACCGGGATCTTCAGCTCACCAAGTCCGCACCAACCAATGATCACCCTTACACTAGGCTAAACTATCAGAATCTGAATTTGATGTGCATTGCTTGTTGATGCAGAAAAGATCAATGATACTGTAGTTGCTGTAACGGGTAGAGAAGGCAGCTCACAGAATGATTGATAGGACGGGAGAGACTGGGTTGTGATGTGAGGTTTGTTTCATTAAACTGGTTCTTACTGATATGTTCAGTGGTACCTACACTGCTGAGATCTGTTTATCAGTCCTCTTACGATCCTGGTGAAGACTCAAAACATTTGGTGAGTACCGATGCCAGGAGAAATTGATTAGTTACTCTGAAGCCTCAGCAACTTGCCTTGTCCACTACCTTCCGCAATAAAGGCCAGAGGTATCTTGTAATGCTAGCACGTCTGGCAGATAGCATGCCGGGGGAAATGCATGGTTTGCCAGTCAGACAGGGTGAGAAGGACAAGTGGACACGGCAGAAAACAGCATGTTATGTAGTGAAAATGTGAAGCAGTAAACTGCAGGCACATCTCACTTTGGCATTAAAAGGTGATTATGTAGATGTGGCACATTTCAAATAGCGACACAGCCTTGTTGCTGAATGGTGGGCAAGGCATATATTGCATTGCAAACAAAATATCAACATGCTGTTTAATGCAAATGTTGTGGAATCAGATGCACCTGAAAGACTGAACTGGCCTGCAATGGAATGATCGTCAAGAGGAAATGACAAATGGAATAATAAAAATTAAATTACAGAGCATACTTGAAGGGATGTTATTTGTGCCCTAACCTAGGGGCTTGGATGTGCCTCTAATCTGAATGGAGGGCAGGCAGCATTTGCATTCCTCAGCAGGAGATTAAAATGAATTCTTCAAATGCCAATTAATTATGGCAAATTATTTTTTAAATGTGCTGGTTGTATCGCTGAAGCTCGTCACTAATCCCAATCTGTGAACCGTAAATTTATCGAGTGAAACCTATTGAATTTTTAAAAAAAACTGCCAAGCAGGTAAGATTTGTACAACTTCTCGAAATTGTTTCAATTTTGGAATAGTTCCAAACACAAGTTTACCTATTCCAAACTATGTCTGAAGTAAAAAAAAACCCACAATGTGCTGGAGTAACTCAGCGGGTCAGGCAGCATCTTTAGAGAACATGGATAGGTGATGTTTTGGCTCCGGACCCATCTTTAGACTGATTGTGGTGAGAGGTGGGGGGAAATGTTGGAAGCCTCAATGTACAAGCTTCAATTCTTGAATCTTCTGGAGGACTAATCTTGATCATGTCTTGCGTTAAATCTAATTGTATAAACATGAGTGCCTCCTGTGTGAAAATGCATTTTCATTTCCTAGAATCAAGACTTTGTTATCTCTTTTATATAATAGTAACTCTTCACTGAAATATTGGGATGCTCTGGTTGCAATTATAAGATGTGAAAACAAATAGCAGATTTGTCTATCTTTAGAAACCCTAACCACAAAGGAAAATAGCTTCAGAAAATATACTGTCAAGAGCAGTACTCAGTTCAGAGTCAATATTAGTCTCTGAAATGGAAAGTCTTGTTTCAGCAATTCTGCTTGCAGATAACCACTTTGTTGGAATAAAAAATGATCTTTTTGTTTGGAGGAATTGATTGTCTTTAATTAACACAACTTTCTATCTCTGCTTTTTTAATCGAATTGTTCCTTGTCTAATTTAAAAATGTTCACAGAGCTGACTGCGTGCTGACTGTGGTGAGAATTGTTCTTAGACCTGGTGAATAGAGATCTGTTAGTGCCATTTCAAATACTCACATGTTAGATGATCTTGAGTAAAAAACAAGCTGTTGGAGGAATGTTTGCATAGATAGGGGGATTGCACAGAGTCACAGATCGGCTGCATCCCAGAGTACTTAAGGAAGTAGCTCCGGAAATAGTGGATGCATTAGTGATAATCTTTCAAAACTCATTAGATTCTGGAGTAGTTCCTGAGGATTGGCGGGTAGCAAACGTAACCCCTCTTTTTAAGAAGGGAGGGAGGGAGAAAACGGGGAATTACAGACCAGTTGGTCTAACATCGGTAGTGGGGAAACTGCTAGAGTCAGTTATTAAAGATGGGATAGCAGCACATTTGGAAAGTGGTGAAATCATTGGACAAAGTCAGCATGGATTTACGAAAGGTAAATCATGTCTGACGAATCTTGTGGAATTTTTCGAGGATGTAACTAGTGATAGGATAGGGGAGAACCAGTAGATTTGGTGTATCTGGACTTCCAGAAGGCTTTCGACAAGGTCCCACATAAGAGATTAGTATACAAACTTAAAGTATATGGCATTGGGGGTTCAGTATTGATGTGGATAGAGAACTGGCTGGCAAACAGGAAGCAAAGAGTAGGAGTAAACGGGTCCCTTTCACGATGGCAGGCAGTGACTAGTGGGGTACCGCAAGGGTCCGTGCTGGGACCCCAGTTATTTACAATATACATTAATGATCTGGATGAGGGAATTGAAGGCAATATCTCCAAGTTTGCGGATGACACTAAGCTGGGGGGCAATGTTAGCTGTGAGGAGGATGCTAGGAGACTGCAAGGTGACTTGGATAGGCTGGGTGAGTGGGCAAATGTTTGGTAGATGCAGTATAATGTGGATAAATGTGAGGTTATCACATTGGTGGGAAAAATAGGAAAGCAGACTATTATCTAAATGGTGGCCGATTAGGAAAAGGGGAGATGCAGCGCGACCTGGGCATCATGGTACACCAGTCATTGAAAGTAGGCATGCAGGTGCAGCAGGCAGTGAAGAAAGTGAATGGTATGTTAGCTTTCATAGCAAAAGGATTTGAGTATAGGAGCTGGAGGTTCTACTTCAGTTGTATAGGGTCTTGGTGAGACCACACCTGGAGTATTGCATACAGTTCTGGTCTTCAAATCTGAGGAAGGACATTATTGCCATAGAGGGAGTGCAGAGAAGGTTCACCAGACTGATTCCTGGGATGTCAGGACTGTCTTATGAAGAAAAACTGGATAGACTCGGTTTATACTCTCTAGAATTTAGGAGATTGAGAGGGGATCTTATAGAAACTTACAAAATTCTTAAGGGGTTGGACAGGCTAGATGCAGGAAGATTGTTCCCGATGTTGGGGAGGTCCAGGACAAGGGGTCACAGCTTAAGGATAAGGGGGAAATCCTTTAGGACCGAGATGAGAAGGACTTTTTTCACACAGAGAGTGGTGGGTCTCTGGAACTCTCTGCCACAGAGGGTAGTGGAGGCCAGTTAATTGGCTATATTTAAGAGGGAGTTAGATGTGGCCCTTGTGGCTAGGGGGATCAGAGGGTATGGAGAGAAAGCAGGTACGGGATAGTGAGTTGGATGATCAGCCATGATCATATTGAATGGCGGTGCAGGCTCGAAGGGCCGAATGGCTTACTCCTGCACCTAATTTCTATGTTTCTATGTTTAACCAGGGTAAGGGAATCAAGAATCAGAGATCATAGGTTTAAGATGAAAAAGAAAAGATGTAATAGGAACTTGAGGGATAATATTTTCACACAGAGGGTGGAAGGTTTATGAAACCAGAGCTGCCAGAGGAAGTGATTGAGGCAGGTGCTATCTATACACTTTTAAAACTGTGTGTGTGTGTGTGTGCTTGTGCGTGTGTGTGTGCGTGTGCGTTTGCGCGTACGTGTGCGCGTGCACGTGTGTGTGTGTGTGTGTGTGTGTGTGTGATTTTGCCTTTGATTTTGCCTTTGATTTTTCCCTTTGATTTGTTACTCCATCAAAACCAGACGCAAAAACCCCAAGATTTTTACCAATTTGCTAGCGATTTTACTTTTACATTCACATATCCACTCCTTGGTCAATATTTCCCCAGATTTTGAGTAAAATTAATCACAAAACTTAAACAAAACTCAATTTTTTAAATCTTAACGACTCTTACCAGCTGCTGACATCACAATACCCACATAACAACCAATCCAAGCCGCTTCTCTCTCTCTTTTCATTTGGCAGCCCGATTCTCCTCCACTCCCACCCCACCACTCCAATTATGCTCGCTCCACGCCTCCCGTGGTTGAACTCGCCCGCTCACGGAGCCCCGCGCGACGGTAATGCCTGCTCTCCTCCACTATCCCCACCCCACCCCCGGCCCGGCTCTGTCACGCTGGTGGAAGCCACAGATTGGCTTGCCCCCCCACCCCCCCCCCCCCCCACTGCTTTTCGCCGACCTTGCTGCCGGACTGCAGGCTCAATCGGGATCACGCCCGCCCGCCCACTCCAACCCCACCCCCCTCCCTGTACTCGGGGTCTGAAGCGCCGAGGATGCGAGGCCATGGAGCTGAGGCTCACTCTGAAGCCGACGGCTGCTGGGCCTCTCTCCTCCCTCCCTTCTTCCCCTCTCCTTTCTCCCCTCCCTTCTGACCCTCCCCTCTCTTCCCTTCCCCTCTCTCCTCCCTTCTCTCTCTCCCTCCCTCTCTCTCTCTCCCCACTCTCTCTCGATCAGCCACTCCCCTGCTGCTTTTGATCGTCCGCTCCACTCGCACTAGCAGGGTCGCCCGCTCAAAAAACGCCGCAAATCCGAAACCCCAACTCCAAAAGGCAGGAAGCTCCCCTGCCTATGTATCCCTTTCTGTGCCCCTCTCTGTGTGTCCTTCTCTATGAGTCCCTCTCTGTGTGTCCCTCTCTGTGTGCCTCTGTGTCCCTCTCTGTGTCCCTCTCTGTGTGTCCCTCTCTGTGTGTCCCTCTCTGTGTGTCCCTCTCTGTGTGTCCCTCTCTGTGTGTCCCTCTCTGTGTGCCTCTGTGTCCCTCTGTGTCCCTCTCTGTGTGCCTCCATATCCCTCTCTGTGTGCCTCTCTGTGTGCCTCCATATCCCTCTCTGTGTGCCTCCGTGTCCCTCTCTGTGCTTCCGTGTCCCTCTCTGCGTGGCTCCGTCCCTCTCTGTGTGGCTCCATGTCCCTCACTGTGTGCCTCCGTGTCCCTCCCTGTGTGGCTCCGTGTCCCTCACTGTGTGCCTCCGTGTCCCTCTCTGTGTGGCTCCGTGTCCCTCACTGTGTGCCTCCGTGTCCCTCACTGTGTGCCTCCGTGTCCCTCACTGTGCCCCTCTCTGTGCCTCCGTGACCCTCTCTGTGCCTCTGTGTCCCTCTCTGTGCCTCCATGACCTTCTCTCTGTGCCTCCGTGTCCCTCTCTGTGTGCCTCCGTGTCCCTCTCTGTGCCTCCGTGATGCTCTCTGTGCCTTCGCATCCCTCACTGTGTGCCTTTGTCTCCCTCTCTGTGTGCCTTTGTCTCCCTCTCTGTGCCTTCGTGTCCCTCTCCGTGTCCTTCTCTGTGTGGCTCCGTCCCTCTCTGTGTGCTTCTGTGTCCCTCTCTGTATGCCTCCGTGTCCCTCCCTGTGCCTCCGTGTCCCTCTGTGTGTGCCACCGTGTCCCTCTCTGTGTGCCTTCATGTCCCTCTCTGTGTGGCTCCGTGTCCCTCTCTATGTCCCTCCGTGCCCCTCTCTGTGCCCCTCTCTGTGTGGCTCCATGTCCCTCTCTGTGTGCCTCCGTGTCCCTCTCTGTGCCTCCGTGTCCCTCTCTGTGTGGCTCCGTCCCTCTCTGTGTGGCTCCGTGTCCCTCTCTGTGTGGCTCCGTGTCCCTCTCTGTGCCTCCATGTCCCTCTCTGTGTGGCTCCGTCCCTCTCTGTGTGGCTACGTGTCCCTCTCTGTGTGGCTCCGTGTCCCTCTCTAAGTGGCTCCGTGTCCCTCACTGTGTGCCTCCGTGTCCATCTCTGTGCCTCCGTGTCCTTCTCTGTGCCTCCGTGTCCTTCTCTGTGCATCAGTGTCCCTCTCTGTGCCTCAGTGTCCCTCTCTATGCCTGGGTGTCCCTATGTGCCTCCGTGTCTCTCTCTCTCTGTGCCTCCGTGTCTCTCTCTCTCTGTGCCTCCGTGTCTCTCTCTCTCTGTGCTTCCGTGTCTCTCTCTGTGCCTCCGTGTCTCTCTCTGTGCCTCCGTGTCTCTCTCTGTGCCTCCGTGTCTCTCTCTGTGCCTCCGTGTCCCTCTCTGTGTGCCTCTATGTCCCACTCTGTGCTTCCGTGTCTCTCTCTGTGCCTCTGTGTCTCTCTCTGTGCCCCCGTGTCTCCCTCTCTGTGCCACCGTGTCTCCCTCTGTGCCTGCTAATTGGGGGCTTTGTGTGAGTGGATAGGGCAGGGAATGGAGTAAAAGAAGTGTATTGATAATATTAATATAATATCAATGGGGGTGGTTAGTGTGTGTGTGTGAGAGGTTGGTTAAAATGTGTGTGATGCCTCAGGCCGCCCCCCTCCCCTCGCAGCCGCTCTTTGGGGGAACAGACCCAATGGACCCAATTTACACATACCAAGCCAATTAACCTACAAACCTGTACATCTTTGGAGTGTGGGAGGAAACCGAAGAGCTCGGAGAAAACCCTCAGGGAGAACATACAAACTCCGTACAGACAGCACCCATAGTCGGGATCGAACCCGGGTCTCCAGTGCTGCAAGTGCTGTGAGGCGGCAACTCTAACGCTGCGCTTGGCCGTGCTGCTCTAAATGGAACAAGCTTAGATCAGGCAACATCTGGCATCAACTGGTTGTGTCAAAAGGCCTGTTTCCATTCCATATGACTCTACAATTCTAGTAGTGCATACAGGAGACTGATAATCAGCCAAAAAGCAACTCTCCCTTTCTAAGAATTATGGTTGGATTTGTGAGCTTGCAAGAGAGAATGCTGGTATGCATTGATGCTGCCACCATGTTCCCCTGTGAGGCTTGAATTTTACTTCGGAGTCACGTGAGTGACTTCGTGAAGACCCCGCCAGCACGCATGCACGACATATCGTTGCTCGCATTTGCAGTCGACAGCTGGAGGCGGGAGTGCGCTCCCCCAACGGCACCTTCAAAAAGGCCTCAAGGTCAGTTTAAACTAACCTTGAGTTGGTTAGTTCCTGTAAGACAATTGTTTTACTTACAGGAACGATGGAGTCGAAGAAAGTGAAGGCATTGAAACATGCCTCCAAGGGCCACGGGACTTTGGACGGGAGTCAGCGGCCGCAATCCCCGGAGCTGCCCGCAACACCGGCAGCACCCGCTCCGCGGGCCGGGAAAAGAACGCGGAAGTTGGGGAGACTTGTTCAGTTGGCAGGTCCCGACTCTCCACCACAGCAGGCCAAAGAGCTGTACGTTGGTCGGAGCACCGCGCGGGAGCAGGGTAGGCAACACCCTGACTCCCTACCGCTATCGCCCAAACATCAACGGGCTAGAGGGAAACAGGTGCGTAAACCCGTGCCACATTCAACGGCACGTTCTGTTTCTCCTGTGTTACAGGCCTCCAGAGGGCGGACAAGGGGGAAAGCCGCACCAAGGTCGAGCCCCGCTGCAGCGGCCGGCATCGACTTACCACTGGAGAAGTCTGCCAGATCGTGGACCGGTGACGTACCTACTGGGAAGTCGGGGAGTTCCGCAGGAGCGGCAGGCACTGGCTCACCACCAGGGCAGGCTGCCAGATTGCAGGCCGGTGGCAGTGTATTTCGGTCGTGTGGCCCCGCTGAGGCGGCTGGCAGCGACTATGCGCCACTTCAGTCCCATATAATCGGGACTGGCGGTAAGCCCGCGCGGTTATCGGGGAGCCCCGCTGCGGCGGCCGGCACTGCCCGCCACTGCTGCAAGTCATACCTGATAGGCGGACCGCTTCAGTCCGGAAGACGGCGGACTAGCGGCATGTCCGCGCGGGAGTCGTGTAGCCCCGCAGGAGCGGCAGGCAGCGACTACCTGCCAACGTACCCTAGTCATCACCTCGACGAGGTGCGGTCCGTTGGCAGAAGCCCCAGGAGTTCTGGAGAAACTGGGGAAGTCGACTTGCCGTCCGCAGATAGCGGCGGCGGTCGCATGGCCCGGATGGAGCACTTGATGGAGCAGCTGCTCGAGCGGGACCTGCAACAACAAGAACGGGGGTCCCTAGGATCTAGGAGCCACGCAGCAGGTCCACCGAGTATTTCTCTTTCGTCCGTGGGCAGTGCCAGGAGACAGCAGTTAGCTGACTTTGAAGAGGGGTTGGTGCAGGAACCAGCATTACCAGAAATACCTGAGGAAGAACTACTGGAGGTAGTCTCTAAATTTGCCCAACCAGGGCATTCAGGGCAACTGCTTCAGCCCAAACTAGCGGCGAGCATTAATTACCTTACAACTCACCAGCTGCTGAACAGGTGTTGACGGAGGCTATCAATCAATACAAAGCCCCAGGTAATTGTATATCGCTTAATGTCCCTGACTGTCAACACGCCCATCTGGGGATAACATTAGTCCCGGGATCAGGGCCCAGGAGTTGAAAATTCAAAAAATCCTCAAACTGTTGACATCAGGCATCATGGCATTTGCCAGAACCATAGACGGGACAGAGATGACGGAGGAGCAACAGGATGCTCTGGCACTACTGTGCAACACACAGTATGAGATCAACTGTTTCCACAAAAGCTCCATCTGCCCCACACTTAACCCTGAATTTGTGGGGTTGTGTAAAGCCTCTGCTACACCGCCACTGAGACAGCTGTTCGGGGAAGACCTGCCTAAACAGGTCAAAGACCTAGATGAGGAGGCGAAAGCAGTGGGTTTAATGAAACCACCATCCTCAAGCAGGCCACAGGCATATCGGAGGCACCATCCATACGTAACTACAAGGCCTGACAGGGCACCGAGAGCCTATCCACCGGCCGCACCCTACCAGCAGAAGCCTTTTTTAGGGCAGGGCCAACAGCGACCAGCGTGGAAGATGCGCCAACCCCCCACCCCAGCTACACAACGTCCCACGAAAGCCGAGAACATCAAGCCCCGCCATAACCATGGAGGTAAGGAGGTCTGGTTCTCTTGAGAGTGCTGCATGTATAAACCTCACAAGTAGGAGGGAGATTGCGTGCATTCTGGGATGCATGGAGTACTATAACTTCGGATACCTTTATTTTACAAAGTATTCAGGGTTATGAGATTGAATTCATAAATGGGCATCTTCCCCCAACTCAACATGTACCTGACCGGAAATTTGCACTTTCTCACAAAGAGAAAGTGGAAGGACATGGAGAAATATTAAGGCTATATGCCAAATGGGTAATAGAAAAAACGACACGTGAACCTCTTGAGTTTGTGTCTAACATGTTTACCAAAACCAAAAAAGACGGTGGATGTCGAATTATCATTGATTTAACCCACTTGAATACCTTTGTACAATATACCCATTTCAAAATGGAGATATTTGAAACGGCTAAAGAGCTGATTTCCCGAGGGTGCTTCATGGCCTGCATCGATTTATAAGATGCATTCTATTCAGTACCTATAAGGGAACATCACCGGAAATTCTTAAAATTTGTCTGGATGGGGCAACAATGGCAATACAAAGCCCTACCTAATGGGCTTACCACAGCCCTAGGTTATTTACCAAAATTTTAAAACCAATATTGGCATCTCTCAGACAACAAAATCACATAGTCATGGCATATTTAGATGACATCTTAATTGTGGGAAAAACTCTCGAAATAGCCGAACTAGCAGAAACAGCTACCAAAACATTATTTTTTAGAAACTAGGGTTTGTTATCCATCCAGACAAATCTAAGTTCAACCCATCTGTGGGTATGGACTATCTGGGATTCACAATTAACATCAATCATATGATTGTCACTATCCCAGGCAGCAAAGCAATAGACATAATAGAGGCATGTAAAAGCCTTGCTTGCGTCAGGAAACCGACTATTAAACATGCTGCTAAGGTAATTGGAAAGCTTGTAGCTACATATCCAGCTGCGCGATTTGGCCCATTACACTGTCACAACTTGCAAAGAGCAAAAATCTCAGCATTAAAAGCAAATGCTGGACATTTTGACAGGCCTATGCAGCTGCCGATTAAGGCAAAAATTGAGCCACAATGGTGGGTTAGCAATATTAGTGATTGTTTTAATCCCATCATTATATCCAACCCATCAGTCGTGTTACAAACCGACGCAAGCGCCCAAGGTTGGGGAGCTACCGACACCACTTCCAGTTGAGGCGGCAGATGGGATTCGCATGAGTCTACACTTCTTCAGTCACAAGGTATAAACTATTTGGAAATGCTGGGAGTATTTCACGGGCTGCGGGCTTGCTGCACTAATTTACATCATACGCATGTCCGTCTTCAAATAGATAATACCACTGTGGTGGCATATTTAAACCATATGGGTGGTATCAAGTCAATATCTTGTGATGAATTGGCAAATACAATTTGGCTCTGGTGTATTGAAAGAAATATTTGGATATCAGCTATGTACCTTCCGGGTAAGCTCAATACAGTGGCGGACACCAGGTCACGAGTATTCAATGACAACATCGAGTGGATGTTGAACCCCCAAATATTTGCTAAAATTATAGCTAAATTTGGAACAACAGATATTGACCTTTTTGCGTCCAGGTTGAACCATCAGATACAAACATTTGTATCTTGGGAACCAGATTCCGGGGCAGTAGCGATGGATGCATTCTCGCTACATTGGGGGAAATGGTTTTTCTTTGCATTTCCCCCATTCTGCCTCATCAGTTGGGTATTGCAGAAAATTCAATTGGATTCTGCAACAGGCATTCTGATAATACCCGACTGGCCTACATAACCATGGTACCCGGTGGTCCTCAATATGCTAAAAGTACCATGGACACAAATTACCAAATGCCCAAATTTGGTCACCAACTCCATCACAGGGGAGTATCATCCATGCCATGGTCATCTGAACCTGTTGGCTTGCAGATTCTGAAGAGACAACTGCTGGAGTTCGGGCTGTCATCCAGGACCATGGACATCATAGCGGCGTCGTGCAGAGAGTCCACTAGGAAGCAGTACCTAACCCACATCAGGAAATGGGAGGCCTACTGCAGTCGGACCAAGATCACCTACAACTCTGCCACGATCCCTAACGTGCTGGAATTCCTCGCGGGTCTTCATTTTGATGAGGGACTCAGCTACAGTGCCATAAACAGTGCCAGGAGTGCACTGTCGTCCTACCTCAATATAGGAGTGGGATCGCACCAGCTAGTATCAAAACTAATGAGGGGTATTTTCAATACTAACCCTCCTCGACTAAGATATAATATTACCTGGGATGTAGGGGTGGTGTTGACCCTACTCGGGAGCTGGTCGCCTATGATGAGGTTACCACTGGATAGACTCACCTACAAAGTGGTGATGTTACTGACCACTGCACAATGGGTCCAGACTTTGCAGAAACTGAGATTGGACAGTATGGTCTCGACCCCTGACAAAGTAACTTTCTTTATAGAGGAGTTGCTTAAGCAGCACAGACCTGGAACTACAGGGCTGCAATTGGAATTCCGAGTGCACCCCGTTGATGCAACACTCTGTATAGCCACCCATCTCCGATATTATATTAAAGTCACACACACCATCAGGAAGATGGAGCAGGGTCTGTTCATCAGCCACAAGAACCCACATCACCGGGTGATGGTGCAGACTATCTCCAGGTGGCTCAGGGTGGTATTGGGTGCAGCAGGTATCAATACTAATGTTTTTAAATCTCATTCTACCAGGGCTGCATCCACATCAGTGGCGAGGACCATGGAGGTTCCCATGGATCATGTCCTCGCAACCGCGGGCTGGGCCAGTGAGACAACCTTTCAGCGGTTTTATAATAAGCCTGTGGCCGCTCCTGCAACGTTTGCGGAGTCAGTTTTAAGTACTGTTCCATAAATCGTTTATCCCCGAGTTAGGGGTTTTATTGTTTGTATTTTAATAAATACGTTATTATTTTTCAGCTTGTTAAAGTCTGAAATATGTTAACATACTTCCTCCATCAGTAATTGCGGCAGTGTGTGAGCATGGACGTGGTCCAGGGCATGAAATGACAGAGCTTTGAAATCTTCACGAAGTCACTCACATGACTACGAAGTAAAATAGTAAGATTAAATGAGAATTTACCAGTTTGAAGTTTGATCTTTATTTTATGAGGAGTTGCGATGAGGGATTTTGTGCCCTCCGCTCCCAAACCTCTACTATAAGGTCAACTGGTATATAGAGTCTCTTGAATCTTACTATCTTCAGTCATTGTTCTTATCTGTGATTCCACACCGCTGCTTTGTAGAATGTCGCGCATGCGTGCTGGCGGGGTCTTCACTAAATCCCTCATCGCAACGCCTCATAAAATAAAGATCAAACTTCAAACTGCTAAGTTCTCATTTAATCTTACTATTATATTAGAGTTTGATTTTACTCCCAGTGCACAGTGTTCTGTACATTTGCCCTCCAAAAGTCAAGTTAAATTAAGTTAATACTGCCACACAGTAAAGGGTCACTTGGCAATGAATAGCTTGCACTAATTGCTCATTTGCCTTTTCAAAACCACTCTTTGACGTCATTACTTTGAAGCAAAAGAACTGTAAGATGTTGTTAACTTGTATTAAGATTATAAAACATGAGTGTGAAACCACCTGGGAGCATTTCAATTGTATTTTTAAGAAATTGGTAAACTATGGAAGGACTTGCAAGAATAAGCATGGTTCATTTGTAATATGTAAAAGATTGAATGTTGAAGCAGCATTTGGATTTTACTTCGGAGTCACGTGAGTGGCTACGTGAAGAACACCGACTGCCCGCCGTGCACGCATTTGCGAAGCACCGGTCTGGCAGGCACGTCGCTCCTGCCAGCGGTATGTTTAAACTCCAGGTAAGTATTTCTTACCTGTTTTTTGATATCTTGCAGGAACCCTTTTTTCCCCAGGGTTCCTGCCGGGTGCTTCGCGGGTGCCGACAAGGAACCAGCTGCGGGCTGTGGAAGCGGGTAGCTGGGGACTGTCGGGCTCGCGGAGTTCAGTCACTACCATCAGTGACTTCTGAACGCTGAGTTCCCGGGGAGGGGAACTGCAGCAGAAGTGCAGTTTTCAACCTCAGTGGCCCACAATATGGGGGTGAAGCTGACTAGAACTGTTCCCGAGGAGGGGAACTTCAGCAGAAGTGCAGTTTTAGACCACAATGGCCCACGATATGGGGCTGAAGCTGACCAGAACGGTCAGCCCGGGTGCCGTGGGGGGGCTTCCCCCTTGGTAAGGCACACAGAAGGGTACCCCGGGGAAGAGAAACCCAGCAGCAATACGGTGTCCAGACTGCAGTAGTTTAGGATAGGGGTGGGAACCGACCAATATGGTCAGCCCTAATGCCGGGAGGGTTCCTCTCCGGGTAATGTACAAAATGTTAGGTTGACCAGGATGGAGCCTTGTGGAGAGGAGGCTCCATCTAGATACACTCCAACTACAGGAGTTGTTACAGTGCCAGGCATACGCCAGCAGCACCTTTGCACAGGGCTGCTTTAGGGGATGTCGTTTCTGTGATAGTAAGCCTGAGCCAGCAGCACCTATTCCACAGGTCTACTTTATGGGATGCCGAATCTATGGCAATGCAAGGCATATGGATGAGCCCGAGTCAGCAGCTCCTATTGCACAGGGTTGCTTGAAGGGATGCCAAGTTTATGGCAATACCGGGCATATGTCAGCAGCACCTATTGCACAGGGCTGCTTGACGGGAAGCCGCGCATATGGGTGAGCCCGAGCCAGCAGCACCGATTACACAGGGCTGCTTTATTGGATGCCGAGTCTATGGCAATGCCGGGCATATGGGTGAGCCTGAGCCAGCAGCACATATCCACAGGGCTGCTTTATGAGATACCGAGTGATGGCAGCGTCGGCCGGTGGGAGAGGCCACATCAGCAGCACCAGGGCTGCTTTATATTGAGGCCGAGGCTATGGCAACACCGGCATATGGGAAAGCCACGCTAGCAGCATCTTGTAGCAGGGCTGCTTAATGTAGGCAGCAACATCTGTGGAAGGGCTGCATAATGTTTCCCTCATGGGAGAGGTGAGCTTCCCGGGGCAATTTGTTCTTACACCGAAGTTCTACAGCAAGGGACCATTTACAAGTGGATAAGATTTATACTTGGTTGAACAATACAAATGATCAAGACATTCTTCGTCAATTTAGAGGCATCTAACCATGTAAAATTGGACAATACTAGCATTCTAAACAGGCTGAAATTGGGCCAGAATTGTGTTTAGGTAAGCGCAGTACTTTGACCAGGGTTGCCTTCAAGATAGGTTCAAAAATATGGGCAGACTTGTCTTTCGAGACAGGTCAGAATTATGGCTAGAATTGTTTTAGACAAATTAAAATTAGCAGACAGGTTCATTATTACGGTCAGGTTGTCTTACAAAACAGGCTCGGGAATCGGGCCAGAGTTGAGATGAGATGAGAGATGCATTTATTTGTCACCTGTGCCAATTGGCACAGCAAAATTAAATCACCATACAGCCATACAGTAAAAATAAAGAACACAACATAGAGTAAATAGAATTCAACATAAAACATCCCCGCACAGCAGGATCAAAATTTCCCACTGTGAGGGAAGGCACCAAAGTCAGTCTCTTCCCAATGTTCCCCACTGTTCCCCCGTGGTCGGGGCCTCCTCGAGCCCCCTGCAGTCGCCGCTACAGGCGGCCCGATGTTCAGGCCTGCTCCCCGGGGTGATGTAAGTCCGACGTCGGGGCTGGGGGATATCCTCAGCGGCCTGGACCCTGAGTCGGCCCCCTCCTACTGGAGTCCGCGGCTCCCAAAGTCCATTGGCCGTGCCGGGTGGAGATGCAACGCTGGAGGCCCTCGGCAAACGGCCCCAGGACTCCAGGGAGTTGTTCAGCGCTGCCCGCGTTGGGAATTCTCTAAACCAGAGCTCCACGATATTGGAGCAGCAGCCCAAAGCTCCGTAGCTCCAACGGCGACCCAGGTAGGCATCGCCAGCTCCGCGGTGACTCCAGTGCCGAGCCGCCGCTGTTGCAGCTCTGGTCCGGTTCCTGGTCCCCGGCAGGAAAGGTCGCTCCGATCCAGGAGGTAGGCCGCGAGGTGGGGGGCGAGGACGCGACTCGGAGAAATAGTCGCGTCCCCGCCAGGAAGCGACTGGGAGTTAGTTTCCCCCTTACCCGGCCCCCCTCCCCCACATAGAAAAGTTAAAGACTCCCCCAAAAACAAACTTTAAACTGACTAAAAATAAAAAAAGATGGAAAAACAAACGGGCTGCAGGCAGAGGCTGCTGGCAGTCCAGTGCCCCAGGGCAGTCCAGGCCCCTAGTCAAGGGGCCATTCAAGGCAGACGCGAAGTGATGACAGCCCTGCCTGTTCAGTATGAAAAATGGCTGATTAACAACTGGAGTCATAGTGGTGCCCATTTACAGTATCATTGGAGATATTTGGTGGAGGCATTGCTGTGATGAGGCAATATAATAGTATAATCCACTGTTTCAGTCTCAAACCATGTTTGAGAAATTGGGCTCCTCTATTCAATTAAAATTAAGTTGGTATCAAATAGACTTGTTAGAGATGTTGCAGAGAGCATACCCCAACACATAAAAGCCAACGGGTCAGTATTAGTCTGACACTGGGTCAATGACAGTGTCGGCCAATTTGAGAGGCCGTGCCAGCAGCGCCTTGTAGTAGGGCTGTTTAATGGCTTCCTCATGAAGGAGGAGAGTATACCGAGTCTGATGGTATAGCCGTGAACATACCCAAAGGGATGTCGGTCACGTGTCAGAGATCATTACTGACAGCAAGATTTGCCATCTTGCAGTGGACACCGCTATCAGGGGACATTAGACCCAACCGCCGAATCTGTTCGTCAGGTAAGACCTATTCAACAGGCAAATCCTGCGGGATGAAGGTAAGCGGTTCACTGAAGCTGGTAGCAGCATGAAAGCTGGCCAGAGGTTCCATGCATTCTATCAGGTCAGGTGAGTTATCAATTGGCTGATGATGCCGTCCTAGGCAACAGATTGGAGTCAATAGAAGCCTGTTACAGCTTTGCTGTTATAAAACAGCAGTCTAGTCATTAAGAGTAATTGGCAATATAATGGATGTGGTTCAGCTGTGCAAGTGAGAGAATTGAAATCATCCTAAATGGAGAACTCTAAAGTACCACGGTCGACACACTTCGCTATTATCAGCTGAAGCTGCCAAAGTCACAATGATGGATAGACATTGTTCAGCATTGTTCCAGGAGGTTAATCAAAGATATCTCATATATTGCAAAATGATGCTAATGGGCTAAGAATGGGAACTTGTGAATATCATCTCTGGTTTGGAGCTGGAGGAGATTTGCGTGAGTTGCCAATTCTTCTTTTATTGGTGCCAAATATCTATAGCCCCTACGCATTTTGTGGGTTAAGAGTAATTGAGTGGATATGCATATCTGCATGCTCAACTTCATGTTGACACGTTATGATTGTGGCATATGTTAGTACATGTGGGTGCAATCAACTAAAGAGTCCTGTTATGGTTACATAATCTCATTGGCCACTGGAGTAACATCAGGTATAGGTCAATGACAACACAGAATGGGTGTTGAATCACGTGTATTTTTGAAATTCTGGTTCAATGGAACACCAAATATACATATGTTTGTTCATGTTTATTCACAGGTAAAATATGTGACATAACAGTGGCGAAGATACATTCTCGCTACAAGGAGAAGGAAGGTCTTTTGTGTCTTCCTCCATTTGCTTCATTAATCGGGGTTTCGAAGTCATTAGAGCCATTTAGGTTCCTATTGATTGGCCTATGCAACTGTGATTCCCGGTTGTCGGGAATAATAATAATAATATAACGTTATTTTGAACGTAACTTGCTGGTTTAGTCTGTGGCTTGAGAAATCAGCCATTGATGTTAAAATCAAATTATGTTCTGCAGATTCAATAGACTGCTCTACGGCTTGGGTTGTTACATCAGTCCTTGTATATGTTCAGTGTGCTGCAATAGCACCAAAAAAGCATGACTTTTTTTTCCAGAAGATGGAAAGCGTTTGTTGAATCTTCATGTTGCATTGAAGACGGTACAAATTACTGATGTTGGAGTTCATTTTAAATGATCTTTGTCAATAATTAAGTTGTACGGCCATTAACTGTGCCAACGTGCCTTGTCATTGTATTGGCTACAGCAAACAAGACCCGCTCTGTTGGGTTCACCCTGGATATCAAGTTGGTAAGCATATCTTTAACACAATGTTTTCTCGGACAAGTACAATGCAGTATGGGATGTCAACGTTGTGTGAACACCAGGGTGGTCCAGCTACATCCTTAGTTTCACCTGATTTCATAGGTGGTTATCCTCCTAGCGCTGGTCACCGCAACAGGTTTAGTCGCTACATAGTTGCGACGGAACAAGATGGTTATGTTTGTAAACAATAATATATAATATGTTACAATACGTTATAGTCACTGAGAGTCTTCGAGGCTCTGAACTAGCTATGTTGTTAGTCACAAAACACTTATTAGAATGTATCTGTTCAGGTCACTTCCAGAGGATAAAATGGACTTTGATTATGTAGGAGTAGATACTGATTCTAGTCATCATTCCATCAGGGCTGCTATAACATCAGGAGCAAGGGTCTTACGTGCCGTTGAACCACGTCCTAATGCTTGCAGCATGGTCAAGCGAACAAATTTCAAACATTTATACTAACCCATTACTAGACTGGGGTATTTGTCAACTCTATTTTCATTGATTATAGTTTTCCATCCGAGTGAAAGGTGGGACTATTATTCTTACTTCATTAATAACATCAGCATGTTTATATCTATGTCATGACTGTATGTATTATGAATATTTTTCCTTCATTTGTCAATGAAGCAGGTGTGACTGTGTAGACTCGTTTCTCACGGCGTAAAATCACAGAGCTTTGAAGTCTTCACATAGTCACTCACGTGACTCCGAAGTAAAATAGCAAGATTAAACGAGAATTTACCAGTTTGAAGTTTGATCATTATTTTATGAGGAGTTACGATGAGGGATTACGTGCCCTCCGCTCCCAAACCTCATAAATGTCATCTGGTAGTTCGAATCTTCTATTATCTTACTATTATACTTCAGTCACTATTACCTGTGATTTCACACCGGTGCTTCGAAGATTGACGCGCACTGATGGCAGTCGGGGTTCTTCACGTAATCCCTCATCGTAACTCCTCATAAAATAAAGATCAAACTTCAAACTGGCAAGTTCTCATTTAATCTTACTATTATAACTATCTTTATTTATAAACCTAGTCAAATGTGGAATTAAAAGTTTAAATGCACAAAACCAGTAAGATAAGAACTTCAAAACAGTAAATGCCTGGGAGATGTGAATGTATAACATATGGCCACAATCTAATTTTGAGCTTTAATCCAACTGTGATTTATAAAGAGAGACTGCATTCAAACATGTTACATTCTGAGGGTTACACAAAAGGCTGGAGAAACTCAGCGGGTGCAGCAGCATCTAAGGAGCGAAGGAGATAGGCGACGTTTCGGGTCGAGACCCTTCTTCAGACTGGTCAGGGATCAGGGAAACGAGAGATATAGACGGTGATGTGGAGAGATAAGGAACAATGAGTGAAAGATATGCAAAAAAGTATCGGTGATAAAGGGAACAAGCCATTGTAAGCTGTTTGTGGTGTGAAAATGAGAAGCTGGTGCGACTGGGGTGGGGGAGGGAGATAGAGATAGAGGGAATGCCAGGGCCCGAGGGCTGAGGGAGAGGTGGGAAGGGGGGGAGAGACAGCAAGGGTTAACAGAATTGAGAAAATTCAATATTCAAGCCCAAAGGATGCAGACTCCCCAAGCGGAATATGAGGTGCTGTTCCTCCAGCTTGCGGTGTTGCTCACTCTGGCCGTGGAGGAGGCCCAGGACCGAGAGGTCGGATGTGGAATGGGAGGGGGAGTTGAAGTGCTGAGCCACCGGGAGGTCGGGTTGGTTATTGCGGACCGAGCGGAGGTGTTCGGCGAAACGATCGCCAAGCCTCCGCTTGGTCTCACCGATATAGATCATCTGGCATCTGGAGCAGCGGATGCAGTAGATGAGGTTGGAGGAGGTGCAGGTGAACCTCTGTCGGACCTGGAAGGACTGCTTGGGTCCCTGAAAGGAGTGGAGGGGGGAGGTGAAGGGACAAGTGTTGCATTTCTTGCGGTTGCAAGGGAAAGTGCCCGGGGAAGGGGTAGAGTGGGAGGGGAGGGAAGAATGGACAAGGGAGTTGCGGAGGGAGCAGTCTTTGCGGAAGGCAGACGGGGGGAGATGGGAAGATGTGGCGGGTGGAGGGGTCACGTTGGAGGTGGCGAAACTGGCGGAGGACTATATGTTGTATTTGCCGGCTGGTGGGGTGAAAGGTGAGGACCAGGGGGACTCTGCCCTGTTTGCGAGTGGGGGAATGGGGAGCGAGGGCAGTGTTGCGGGGTATGGAGGAGACCCTGGTGCGAGCCTCATCAATAGTGGGGGAGGGGAATCCCCGTTCTCTGAAGAATGAGGCCATTTGTGATGACCTGGTGTGGAACACCTCATCCTGGGAGCAGATGCGGCGTAGACGGAGGAATTGGGAATAGGGGATATTGGGAATAGGGGATGGAGTCCTTACAGGAAGCAGGGTGGGAGGAAGAGTAGTCCAGGTAGCTGTGGGAGTCAGTGGGTTTGTAGTGGATGTCGGTCAGGAGCGTATCACCTGCAATAGAGATGGTGAGGTCAAGGAATGGTAGGGAAGTGTCGGAAATGGTCCAAGTGTATTTGAGTGCCGGATGGAAGTTGGTGGTGAAATGAATGAAGTCAGTCAGTTGTGTGTGGGTGCAGGAGGTGACACCAAAGCAGTCGTCGATGTTACATTCTGATATTTGTTGAGAAAAGTTATACGTAATATGCATTAATTGCAAAATTACTGTAAATACCAATACATTTCCCAAAGGAACATTAGAATCTCTGCAGGATTTTGATGGCATTGAGTGGAAGATAGATCATTCTGAAATTTCTTGTGCACCTGGCTAATATTGAAATATTAAACATTTTAACTTTCAAGTCACACTGGTAAAAAAAAATGAGGTCAAAGTAACAGACCATTCCAGCTTCTTCATCATAAGTGGAAAGCGTCATTTGAGCACGACACTGTCAGCCTCAATTTGTTCATGGCCAATATGAACCTGAGTAAAACAATGGTCTAGTCTCCATTGGGTTAAACTGTGTCATTTCTGCCGTTTACTCGCGTCTGGTCAACTGTCAAGGATTTTTCTACAGCTGTTTGTTGCAAGGCTTGCTCTGGGCATCTGTCCAACAATACCTGATGTAATTCCATTAGCATCATAAAAGGCCCTGCTATCACTCGGGGATCTGTTAAGACTTTTAGAGGTTGGTTCCTCCATCAAGTTGCTGCCGGGACAACAGCAGAAGCAAATGGGCCAGAACAGGGTTTGATGCTGACGACGGTTGCTGTCTGTAGGGAGTTTGTACATTCTCCCGTGACCTGCGTGGGGTTTTTCCGGGAGCTCTGGTTTCCTCCCACACTCCAAATACGTACAGGTTTGTAGTCTAATTGGTTTGGTAAAATTGTAAATTGTCCCTAGTGTGTGTAGGATTGTGTTAGTGTGTGGGGATCGCTGGTCGGCATGGATTCAGTGGGTCGAGGGCCTATTTCTGCACTGCATCTCTAAACTAAACTAAGCATCCAGCACTCAGTGGAGGCATGCCATCTGGTTACGGCACATGCTTCATCGTGTTTTCAACTTAAGCACCAGCTTGATGTTGTCAAGCTGGAAAGGGTGCAGACAAGATTTTTGAGGATGTTGCCAGGACTCAAGGGCCTGAGCTATTGGGAGATGTTGAGCAGGCTCGGAGTTTATGAGGAACTCACCACTTTATTGCCCCACACACCTCCTTTAAAATTTGCCCCTCTCACCTTAAAGCTACACCTGCAAGTATTGAGCATTTCCACCTTTGCGGGAAAAAAAGACTTTGACTACCCTTAAGGGCCTGTCCCATTTGGGGGACCTAATCCACGAGTCCAGAAGAGCGTCTTCGACTTTCCAGCTTGAGGGCACTCTCCTGGAAAGCCTCGAGCTGGATCGCCTGGCCGTGTTGAAACCTCGAGCTCTCCTGGAAAGTCTCGAGCTGGATCTACTGAACCGTGAGCGGCATCGAGCGACCGCACACACACACAACCACATCGCGAAGGTGGGGGCCAGGAAAAGCGGAGGAGCGCTGTCTGCACGATGAAGACGAAGGTAAACGGCTGCCACAGCTACAGTAGGTCCTTTAGAGGGGGGGGGGGGGAGAAGAGGAGGAGAAGTGGGGAGGAGAGGGGGAAGAAGTGGGGTGAGAGGGGGGAAGGGGGGTGAGAAGGAGTGGATACACTTTTAAGAAGTATAATAAAATTTAGCGGCCATTTTACATACTGGTAGGTCTTCCTTGGTCCTGAAACTCCAATGACCCAATCAAAATGCCCGGTCAGCAAAAGAGATTGCCTACGGCTACCCTCGACTGCCTGTAACTAAATAGTGACCCTACTCCACTGCTCTACGAGTTAAAAAGACCCATGCAGACCAAATTTTACTTGCGGAAAATATTTCAATATGCTGAACAATTTTCCGTGACCTAGCTGAGGCTACGAGTATTTTGGAACTTCCCTCGAGCATGAAGGAGAGTTCCAGCCATCTCATAGGACCACGTGTCGACCATGCTGCAAGTTTGAGTCAAGGGGAAACTCTTCTAAACTCACAGATTAGGTTGCCCAAGTGGGACAGGCCCTTAACTTATGGCAAATATGCAGAATCATTTATATCTCAATTTCCCCTTCTAGTAGAGGGTTAATACAATTGTACCAAAGATAGACACAAAATGCTGGAGTAACTCAGTGGGTCAGGTGGCATCCCTGGAGAACATGGGTACGTGGCGTTTCGGGTCAGAACCCTTCTTCAGAAGAAGACTGCTTGCTGATATTATCTCAAGCCAAGGGTTTTTTGAGTTTTCCCACCACTGATTTTGAACTAAATGGACTGCAGTCACTTAATTTATCCCTCATTCAGATGAATAATAATACACTTTCCTCCCTCTAGCACAAATTGTATATTGAGGTAAGTATGAAAAATTATGTCCAGAAGCAATGATGTTTTCTTCCTGACTTCTTGCAACAGCCTCTCAACAGTGTATGCCATCTGGATCCTGTGACATGTGTATTAATTTGTAACACATTCCTTTACTGCTGAAAGCTCTGACAAAGGTGCAAGGTTCTGTATCTCCCTTTTAAACACTTATTTTCTTAATTCCATTTGAAACATTACAAAATGCAAATATTGATCCATATGTCTCCACATCCTTCAATAAACTTGCCTTTCTCTGCTGTCAGAATTTAAAAGGCATTGTTTATTTGGAGGATATTATTATTATTATTTATTTATTTAAAACATTTAGAAGTACAGTAGTATGGTACCTAAGTACCTAATACATACATACACATTACCATTCTTGTACAACTTCTTATTTTTAATTTAATAATAAAAGAGCAGTGAAAGAAAAAGGGAAATAAAGGGTGTCGAGATAGATAGACAAGTGAGTAGAAACAGATGGCGACAGAGAGCAGAGATAAGAAGCTGAGGAGATTGAAAGAAAAAGAGAAAGTAGAAAGAAAATAAATTAGGAGAGATATACCTATCTTTACCCATCTGTCACCCGGTTCTGAACCATTTAATTTCTAAGGTTATGTTATGTTGCACCATATGCTTGTACGAAGTCGATAAAAGGAGACCAAAGCTTTAAGAATTGTGTTCAATTTTGTGTTGAATAATTTTGTAAAAGTTCCAAAGATTTCATTCCAAAATTTATGAAGTTTTGTACAAGAGACAAAGGAATGTGCTATAGTGGCATTTTGAGAGACTTGTATCACAAATGGGGGAGACATTTGGAAATATTTTATTCAATCTGATTTTCGAGTAATATAATCTGTGTAAAATTTTAAATTGAATTAGGTTATGTCTTACATTAATCAAACATTTGTGTACATATAATAGATTTTTTTCCCATCTGTCATTCGAAATTTTTATCAATAACTCCTGTTCCCAATCCCTTCTAAGTGCCTCTGTCGTTGGTGTTTCTATATTTAAAATGATATTATATAAATATGATATTAAATTGCTTGATTCTACCATTCCATTCATTCCATACTCCAATAAATCTGAGGTTAAAGTTTGATATCCTTGTATATATTTTTTCAAATAATCTTAAATTTGAAGAGATTTGAAATATTGTTTACTTTTCAAGTTATATTTTAGTTGTAATTGTTGGAATTATAAATGTTTTCCCATTTCATACATATCTCCGATCATTTTAATTCCTATTCTTTCCCAATCGATAAACGTTTTATCAATAATAGATGGTTTGAATGAGGGATTGTTAGCTATTGGGAAAAGAAGCAACACATTTCTTAGTTTTAAAGTTAATTTTAATTGTTTC
The DNA here is from genome assembly GCA_035221665.1 of Okamejei kenojei. Lineage (NCBI taxonomy): Eukaryota > Metazoa > Chordata > Chondrichthyes > Rajiformes > Rajidae > Okamejei > Okamejei kenojei. Next base: position 52,907,435 of record CM069136.1, read on the forward strand.
CAAATTCGTATTATTCCGTGAATAATTGGATTCTTCTTATATTATATTGTTCAGTTTCATAGGGGAAATAAGAATCACTCCTATATTATAAGGGGAACAATCCTCTTTCTCCTTTCTTATTCAAACTACTTGTTGGGCAAAACTGTCCAACCAATAGATTATATTTTTAATATTCACTGCCCAATAGTAGTACAACAAGTTAGGGAGTGTCAGTCCCCTTGATTCTTTAGATTTGCACAAATGTTTTCTTTGAATTCTGTGTGATTTATAGTCCCATATGAAGTTTACAATATCAGAATCATTTAAATACTCTCTCTCTCTCTCTCTCTCTCTCTCTCTCTCTCTCTCTTCCCCCCCCCCCCCCAAATATATAATATCAGTGGGGGGGGAGGGGTGGTGGTGTGTGTGTGATGCCTCAGGCCGCCGCCTCGCAACCACGGGTCTGCACTTTGTCTAGTATATGCTCACTCAGCATCACGCCCACTTCCCCCCTCCCCCCTCCCCGTACTCGGAGTCTGAAGCGCTGAGGATGCAAGGCCATGGAGCTGAGGCTCACTCTGAGGCCGACGGCTGCTGGGCGGCCCTACCACTCTCCTCACTCCCTTCTTAATATAATATCAATGGGGGTGGTTAGTATGTGTGTGAGGGGTGGTTAGTGTGTGTGTGAGAGGTTGGTTAGTGTGTATGTCATGCCTCAGACCGCCCCCTCCCCTTGCAGCCATGCATTGCGGGAACAGACCCAACGGGTCTGCACTTGGTCTAGTACATAACTAAAACTCTGATTTTGTGCTTTTCCGTTTTGCGCGGATTTTCTATTTGCGCAAAAAGGGTTTGCGATGGCCCTATGATTTTTCACCAGCTCACTCACCGTTCTCTTGTGCAGTTAGTGCAACAACTTTTGTTCCGATCGGTCGTATATATGGTAAAGTTAGCGAGGTTTAAAAATCTTAAAAACCGAGCATGCGCAGATCGATCTCTCCTGCCAGCCAGTGCCATGTGGATTGGTCCCTTCTCCTGTCACTCCGCGGTTGGTCCGCCCCTTCCTGCACAATCACGTCTTTACTGGAGCTGAGGGACGCTGTGGGTGGCTGGCGGAAGTCTCCAATTTGCGGAGGGACTGGAAGCGGCAAGGCCCGGAACAGAAAATGTCGCCAATGAAAAATGGAGAACATGATCCCGGCAGAGGAGAGCGTCCAGCGCCCACTGTGAGTCCCAAATGCACCACCACCACAATGCCCCATAGCTCCAGCCCCTTCCCCTCTGGTCCCCCTCACTGGCTCCTGCCCCCCTCCCCATGATGCCTCCCTCTCCTCCATGGCTCTTCTCCCATCTTTTCTCTGAGATCTCCACCCACACATGCCAGCACAGCCATAGTTGCTGGTGCTCCCGGGCCGAGCCGATGATTCAGGGCACGCAAGAAGTGAGAGGAGCGACAACCTCAAGACCCTGGGGGGAGGAGAGGGGATAGAGGGAAGTAGGGAGGGGAGAGGAGTTACGGAGGGAGGGAGTGACTGAGGGTAGGGGAAAGGAGAGGTGAGGCAGGGATTGGGGGAGGGTAGGAGAGCAAAAAGAAGAGGCAGGAGGGAGTGGGGGAGGAGGGGGGGGATAGAGGTAGAGGAGGGGGTGGGGAGTTAGCGAGTAGGAAATAGAGGAGAGCTGTGGGGGAGGGGATGAGGGACAGTTGGGGGGGGGGGAGGGAGATGTGAGGAGTGGGGGATAGGAGCGGGGTTGGGAGGGGAGAAGAGTTATTGAGGAAGGGAGCGACTGAGGGTAGGGGAAAGGAGAGGGAGAGAAAGGTGAGGGAGCGATTGGGGAGGGGAAGAGGGAGGATGAAGAGGAGGGGCAGAGAGTGCTAGGGATGCGGGGAAATGAGCTGCGTTCTGTGCAGTTGGGGGCTATGGGTGATTGGTGGACTATTGCGTTGGGAGACCAAGCATCCTATGTGACAGGGACCGAACGGGTCCTACTTCGTCTCGTAGCCTTTAACACAGCAAATTGACATATAAAGAACATGCATTGTTAATACTCTGGCATGCTGCATTGTGAGTCATAAGGACTCATAAGGACATATATATATATATATATATATATATAAAAGGCCATTTCAATTCTACTGCACCATTCAATCATGGCTGATCTACAGTGTATCTCTCCTTCCTAACCCCATTCTCCTGCCTTCTCCCCATAACCTCAGACACATGGACAATCAAGAATCTATCTATCTCTGCCTTAAACATATCCACTGATCTGGTGCCTGCAGCCTTCTGTGGCAAAGAATTCCACAAATTCACCAACCCTCTGATTAAATAATCTCCTTCCTAAAAGAACATCCTTTTATTCTGAGGCTATAACCTCTGGTCCTAGACTCTCCCACAAGTGGAAGCATCCTCTCCATATGCACACTATCCAAGCCTTTCACTATTCTGTATGTTTCAATGAGGTCCCCCTCATTCTTATAAACTCCAGCAAGCACAGGCCCAGTGCCGACAAATGCTGATCATTGGTTAATCTTTGTCAGAGTATACAGAGGTACACTGGAAAGTTTTGTTTTGTGTACTATCCTATTCGATCAGGTAATACTATATATAAATTCAATCATGTCAACATCAAATGCTAATGCTTAGTAATAGTAATCTATTTTCTCTCCTTTCAAGTTGTAACAAAGTAGGAAGGTATGGTTTAAGTTACATAGGCCATTGGGGAGACTTGATCTGGTGTATAGCATACACTATCGGTCCCCTGTTCTAAGGAAGGATGTTAGCCGTTGAAAGCAGTTCAAAGAGGGTTTACTGGAGTAAAACACAAAGTGCTGCAGTAGCTCAATGGTTCAGATCAGTGGGGGGAATGGAAAGGTGATGTTTTGCCTTTCCATTGAGCTTGATTGAGCTCAAGAATGAGGAGATATTGGTGGACTTGTTATCAATATAATTCATGGGGTGATAAGTAGAAAGGATAGTGTATGCACTGCATCTTCAATGTTTATGGAGGACTGAAGGTTAACAGTGATGTCCCTTGATCACACAACCTTGGTTGACAAACAAGAGATAGCAATGTGCATTTTCTTTCCCATGGATAGTTTATTTTATATTCAAATTGTAGCCAAGTACATACCCAATTATTCACCTGAATAGTTATACTGTTTTCTTTGTCTGTATGAGTCTCGATGTGATATTACATACACAGCTAGAACTTGATCATGAAATGGATGCACATAAAGAAGCAGTGGTTCTAATTTAGCTTGGCTCAATTAAATATTTCAACCTCCAAATGATTTAATGCTGATTCCTAATGTGAAATGGCATTGAAATGTTGTATTTTTTTTAATTTGAAGTGCTGTTTTAGAGATCAGCAGTGTATTTAATTAATGGGAGCAACATGCTAATTAGCAGGACTGTTCTGCAATTTGAATACAACTTCACAGGTCTCTTACTCAAATGCAAAGTATCTGAATAAAGGTAAAGCAGCAAAATACAAATTACCATTTGACTACTTGAAGCCCATGTGAACATTTAACTGTTTAAGCACTTTACCATATTTCTTATTATGGCTTTACAGGATTTTGAGCAAAGAAGCACAAAAACATTTAAGCCACATATTAAAACATAACTTTTAGAGAGTTCGATATACAGTAGTTAATGGAATCAAGGAGAATGCAGGACCGGGGAACTGATTTTGGATGATCAGCCATGATCACATTGAATGGTGGTGCTGGCTCGAAGGGCCGAATGGCCTACTCCTGCACCTATTTTCGATGTTCCTATGTTTCTATAAACCATGAATTATTCCTAAACTTAGGACTTAAAAATGCAGTTCCTCTTTGATCAGTTATTTTTAAAGCTGGGCAATGTCACAGTGCCTTTGAAATTCTCAGTGATGTGGTGCCTTGGGAGATCATTCAAAATTAGTCACCTTTAATAACTATAGTCATTTTTTTTTCTGTTTTATATTACACCTGATTATTTCCTTTCAAGGAGAAGAAAATAAGGCCATGGTCTTTCAGAGCTTTTAATTAAAATTGATGAGATTCTTGAGAACTGCATCATTAGCAAAATCAGTAATATAGTTCACCAAGCTGATGAAAATCTTTCTCATGAAAGGTTACACACATACGACATGGTGTTTTAACACTCTCAAATACTTTAAGCAGCATGATCCATTAGTATAAATGTTTATTCTTTCAATTTAGCACGTTAAGGCACATTTATTCTAAATATAGCAAACCTGGTATGTTTCAAAAACCTTTCAGGAGATTTTTTGACTTATGTTAGAAAAGCATAGTGAAACCTTTATATTTATACCAGATATTTAATTTGGTTTATAAGTTAAAATGTACTTATCACGTACAATGGTTGGAAGTAAAATGACAGTTAAATAAGGAGTTTGGAGACTGCCAAAGTCATCAATGATGCATGTTAAAGAATTGAAGAGAGATTTGAATGTTTTTAAAGAAGTACTCATTATTAGGAAGCATGCAAGCTATGTACAATATTAAAAGTCCTTATAGAGACTGGAATTTTTAAAATTTGATTAATCAAATAATTATTTTATTCGTATATTGGATGTAAACATTACGGGCAAGACCTATACATATTGACCATCCCCAATTGCCCTTGGGTAGGTAGAAGTTGGTGGCGGGTCACTTTCTTACACCCCATTTGATGAGAGTATCCGTCGAATATTTCACGAAGGAAAATGCTTTGGGACAATCTGGAGGTGATCACTCCTGAATATTTAATCTTTCAACCGCACTTGTGCACAATGAATTTATTTAACTGCCTACTTTCTGGTCAATGGTTACCTTCAAGGATATTGTTGGTAGAAAAATAATGTAGTTGGTGGTGAATGTAATTACAGTGATGACATTTAATCTTGCAGAGAGATAGATAAACTCTAATTGGCGATGGACCTTTTCTGCCACCGGTAGCTTATGTTCTTTATGCAGTGGAGGTTTTCAAGGTGCTACACAGAACATTATCTAATGTAATTTGACAAGGCTATTTCATTTCCATTAAGTAGCTTAGATAATGGCCAAGTCTGGTGGGCAAATCGGAGCATTAGTCATTTTATTCAGATCTGAGCAATGACAATGGTTTTACCACCATTAATCTACCACCATATGGAGCTAGTGAATTATTGTCCATTATAATTAATGGACACACTTGATAGCCCTGAAACACTGATGCAAGGAGGATGCAGTAATAGTAATCCAGGGTGCTCTGCAAGGCCTGATAGCTCTCAATACAATTGCAGAAAAAGAGCATTCTATACAATTGAGAGACGAAGAAGTGCAGATTTTTGTTTAGTTTAGAGATACAGCTCAGAAACAGGCCGTTAAGCCCACCAAGTCCATGCCGAACAGCAATCCCAGTACACTAGCACTATCCTACACACTAGGTAGAAGTTACAACTTTACCAAACCAATTAGCCTGTAACCTGTACGTCTGTAGAGTGTGAGGGGAAATCGGAACTCCCCGGAAAATCTCATGCAGGTCACGGGGAGAGTGTACAAACTCCATGCAGATGCTGGAGAATTGAGTAAAACACAAAGTGCTAGAGTAATTGAGTGGGTCGGACACAATAGATAGGCAACATAACAGACAGGAACCTTCTTCAGACTCTATGCAATCACCTGATTGCTCTGTCCTTTTGTGTCCAAGAATCCAACTTAATATTGCTGTATTATGCAATTATGCCTGCCTTAAAACTGCATTTCCCTTGAAAAACATTGCATGTAAATTGGAGCATGTGCATCAGCAAGGACAAGATAATAAAGAACCTGGCTTAATGGTTACATTTTACTGAGCATTAATATATGTGTTTAATCACTTATATAAGAGATAAATCATCAGCTTACATTGGTTGATCTCATTTTTGAATATGTTCTCTGACTGAGCATTTTCAACCACTTTAGAATGGATAATCACAAATATTTTAAACCCTCTGAGTTAAGAAATGTCACCTGAAGTCAGTCCTAAAGGGCCAACTTCATATCCTGTGATTATGCCCATTGTTTAAAATGATTTAATTTGAGAATCAGACTGTTTATGTCCCCTTGCAGAAGCAAGGAACTGCATTTTTTTTTTTAAGTCACAAAGTACTGGAATAACTCAGCGGATGATGCAGCATCTCTGGAAAACATGGATAGGTGATGTTTTGTAACAGGCCTCTTTTGAAGAAATGTCACCTGTCCATGTTCTCCAGAAATGTTGCCTGATCCGCTGAGTTACTCCAGCTCTTTGTATCTCTTTTGTCTATACTTCTGATGCCTTTCTGCATAATTCTTGTAACTCGCACTGCCATAAAGCTTAGTATCATCAGCAAACCTGGATATATTGTACTTAATTCCATGATTCAAATCATTGATATTGTTAACAGCAGTAATCCCTGTAACAGCTCACTAGCCACACCTCCCAATGCAAAATTACTTATCTGTCCCTGTTCTCTTGCTTCTTCCTTTGGTATTGATACCTAAGCAGCACATCATATCTCAGATATGATCTCATGAAAGGCTTCTTAGAATGCATGTGAATTTCCTACATCTTACTGGAAGCATATTGAAAAAAAGACCGATGTACCATTTGTCTCCCAAATATCTTTCTTGACCCTTGTATTTACTTTCTGCATCGTATGACCCAGTTTCTCACTATTTAAGTATTCCCTATTTCTATATTTCATGTAGATTTGAATAACCTATTTTTCTTTTTCCATGTTGTACCGCAAAAGCTGGCTTCTTGCTTTTTCTTGCTCAAAAAGTCTACATTATTTTGCCAATTAGAGTTATCTAAAAAATCACTTTGGTGAATGGCTTCGTAAACACAGGGAAAGTGATTGGGAAGACTGTGGCATTAACTAACATAAGTAAACTGCATAAATATGGTGCATACTATAATTTTGTCAATATAAAGGACTTTTCGGAGTTAACTAAGTTGGGAATGACTTTGTCATATCCATATCCAGATGATACCAGGTCTGGTATCATCTGAATTGAATTGAACGACACACAATGGAAACAGGCCCTCCAATCCCACAAAGTCTGCGCAAACCATTGATCACCCGTTCACACTCTTTCTGTGTTATTCCCACTTTTGCATTCACCCACTACACACGAGGGGCAGTTTTGTTTCCAGAGTCAACCTACAAACGTTTTAGGGATGCGATAGGAAAACGGAGGACCCGTTGGAAACCTATGCAGTCTCAGGGAAAACATGCAAACTCTACACAGGCAGCACCCAAGGTCTGGATCGAACCCGGGTCTATGACACTGAGGCAGCAGCTCTTCCAGCTGTGCCACCGTGATGCCCCAAATCAATCTGTGTGTTATTCAGACCACACCAGGTAACAATAGCTGGATTTTTTCTGTGCCTTTATCAAAATAAATCATTATTAACAAATAATTACAATACCAAGTAACTTATTTTTAATCTTGGAGAGACATACACAGGATCATATTCTCTAATAAATAAATACAGATCTGAAGTCTGTAACATGTTGTCATAGTAACAATTTTCCCTGAACTGCATCTGGTGCTCTTAGCAGAATTTTTAATGCAACATTTTATGATTTTCATTTGCATGTAATTTTAATTCCTTTGTCATCTTCAGTTGAATAAGGATTCGGACACCAGAAAATCCAACAATGAATGTTGATGAATTGCTGTTCGGGTGAAAGAATGTTTTTCGGCACTCTTTATTCTGCATCAAAGAAAGCAATGTTGAGAAAGGGTGATCAAGCATTTGGTCCAATGAATAAATTTCACAGAGGGATTTAATGATAGAGAAGAAGACTGACCAGGTTTAAGTGGGGGGATTTCAAAGAGGCCTCTGCAGCTGAGATCACAAGGGAAGATGAATGGAATTGCAAGGATACCAGTAGCTGAAGATTTGGGAGATGACAATGGGGAGGTTGGAAACATGGGGAAGGACAAAGCAACAATCAGATTTAATTACAAATATCACTAATCCTAAGTGGTGATGTCAATGGATCAAAAACATGGTCATTGATGATAGTTGATTAAGGACCTGATATAATTAAAAGTTGTCCAGTTGGTCAGTTGTGCAGTTGTGTTGGATAAACGGCAATTTATGTGGGGTATTTACCAAGAACAAATAATCTATAATTATGTAATCTCAGAAAACGATTGACTGCTAATTGTAATTGAAACTATCAGAGCCAAAGAACAAGTTGAACAATATGTTTGACAGAAGCGAGGGTCTTCACTGATGGATGGCAACAAGCTGGCAGGAAGTGAGGAGTGTCGATGCACTACATCAAACGGAAACATGCCAGACACTTCAATCATTTAGCAAAACGTTAAAGCAAGAAATAATAAAATGCAAATGATTTTGAATGCTTAAAAAGCTGCAGAAATTTAGCAGATTTTCACAGTGTTGTAAGGAATCTTGATACTTACCTAACAATATCCAATAAATGTGATGATGAGCTTCACATATTTAAATAAACACGCTAGTTTCAAAGAGCGGCACTTTTTAATTTTGTGCAGTTAAAAGAAGTCCTATCAGGTGATTTCATGAATATTCGTTAATAATGTTGTATTCTATCCTGTGATTAAAAACATGCATCAGTGTGAACATGTGCAGGAAGGAACTGCAGATGCTGGTTTAAGCCGAAGATAGACACAAAAAGCTATGTAAGCGGGTAAGGCAGCATCTTTGGGGAGAAGGAATGGGTGACGTTTCGGATCAAGAAGTGTCTCAACCTGAAACATCACCCATTTCTTGTCTCCAGAAATGCTCTGTTCTGCTGCGTTACTCCAGCTTTTGATGTCTATCTTCAATGTGGGTATTTCAAACTTAACACCATAAAATGATGAATTAAACATTGATCAAAATGATTGATTGCCATAATCTTCGAATTAAGATCAGGTGTGATCTGAGCAGGTGTGAAGTGTTGCATGTTGGGAGGTTGAATGTGTAGAAAAAGTATACAATTAATGGCAAGACCCTTAACAGGTTGATATGCTGAGTGATCTTGGGGTCCAAGTCCATAACTCCCTGAAAGCGGTAATACAATTAGATAGGGAGGTAAAGAAGTCTGTGATATGCTTGTGTTCAGAGGTGGCAGCATTGAGTATTAGAATCAGGAAGTCATGCTTCATTTTTGTAGGAGTTTGGTTAGGCTGCATTTGGAATATTGTGCACACTTATGATCACCCCCATGACAGGAAGATGAGGTGACTATGGAGAGGGTGCAGAAGAGGTTCACCAGAAAGACGTCTGGATCATAGGGAGAGGTTGGACAAATTTGGATTGTTTTCTCTGGAATGCCAGATATTGTGGAGAGACCTAATAGAAGTATATAAAATGGTGAGAGACATAGATGGGGCAGATAGTCAGAACCTTTTTCCCAGTGGAAATATCAAAGATTGGAGGACATAGATAGCTTTAAGGTGAAAAGGACAAGGTTTAAAGGGGATTTAAGGGGCAAGTTTTTTTTAATACAGAGCGTGGTAGGTGCTTGGAAAACGCTGCCAGGGCTGGTGTGGGCAGATAAAATAATGCCATTTAAGAGGTTTTTACATGGACACATGGATATGCAGGGAATGGACAGATATAAATCATGTGGTGGCAAATAAGATTAGTTTATCTTGGCATTTTGTTTGGCACGGACATTATGGGCATTTTTTTTCTGTACTGTTTTATGTTCTATCAAAAAACAAACAATTCTGATTAATTAGAACCTTCCTCACCACTTGAATTCAACTCAATATTGAATGGAATAGCATAAGAAGGTCAAAGAAATGCAGATGCTGGAAATCTAAAATAAAAGCAGAAAGTGCTTGAAACAGTCAGCATATCTCCATTCATTATGATTTCATATGCTTCCATGAGTTCAGTCAACCTTCTACACTCCAGGATAAACAGTCCCAGCCTATTCAGCCTCTCCTTGTAACTCAAGCCCTTGAGTCCTGTTAACATCCTTGTGAATGTTTTCTGCACCCTTTCTACTTTAATGACATCCTTCCTATAGCTGGACACCAGAAATGTACACAAGATCCAACCTTGGTATCACTAATGTCTTGTACAGGTATACCATACATCACAACTCCTGTTTCGGTACCCTTGCCGATGATGGCAAGCCTGCCAAACACATTCTTCACTACTCTGTCCACGTATGTCACCAATTTCACTGAGCATCTGCACCTACCTATCTATCTGCTCTACAGCAGTCTCCAGGGCCATACCATTTACTGTGTAAGTCCTGCCCTGATAGATCAAATTGCGCCACCACACTCGTCAGAGTTAAATTCATTCTGCCTTGGTTGATCCAGATCCATTTTTAATCTTACTGTCCACACCCTGTACACCATACCACCATCTTCTGCTAGCTACATTAACTACTACAAATCATTAAGGTAGATGACAAACAAGAGTCGGTAGTAAAGAAAGCAAACTCAATGTGAGCATTTATTTCAAGAGGGCTTGTATAAAAATAGGGATGCAATGCTGAGGCTCTATAAGGTGATGATAAGGCCACATTTGGAATATTGTGAGCAATTTTGGGCACCATATCTGAGGAAGGATGTGCTGGCTCTGGAGCAGGTACAGAGGAGGTTTACAAGAATTATCCCAGGAACTAGTAGGTTAACCAATGATGAGCGTTTGCTGGCACTGAGCCTGTACTCGCTGGAGTTTAGAAGAATGAGGGGGGACCTCATTGAAACATACAGAATAGTGAAAAGCTTGGATAGAGTGGATGTGGAGAGGGTGTTTCCACTCGTGGGAGAGTCTGGGACTGGAAGTCATAGCCCTCAGAGTTAAAGGATGTTATTTTAGGAAGGTGTTGAGGAGAAATGTCTTTACTCAGAGGGTGGTGAATCTGTGGATTTCTTTGCCACAGGAGGTAGATATAGATATACTCTTGATTAGTACACGTGTCAGAGGTTATGGGGAGAAGGCAGGAGAATGGGGTTTGGAGGGAGAGATAGATCAGCCATGGTGGAGTAGACTTGATGGGACAAATGGCCTAATTCTACTCCTATCCCTATGATCTTATGACCTTATGAACATTAGATGCAGCATAAAACCCCGTGGCAACTTATTTAGGCTTTAGACGAGCGATACAGCATGAAACAGGCCCTTGTGCCCACCAAATCTGCATCGACTAGCGACAACCCCTACACTAACACCATCCTACACACTAGGGACAATTTACAATTTGTTACCAAAGCCATTTAGCCTAAAAACCCTTGTCATTGTAGTGTGGGAGGAAACTGGAGCATCCAGACTAAACTCATGTGGTCACAGGGAAAATCTATAAACTATGTGCAGATAGCAACCGTAGTCAGGCTTGAACCAGCATTTCTGGCACTGTAAGGCAGTACCTCTGCCAATGCGCCACCGTGCGGCCCCTATTATTTTTTGCTCTGCTCAGTGTCAGCAACACATGAAGAGCACAGTAAAATTAATTCCCCAGTACTGACATCCCTCACAGATATAACATAAGGTCTTACTGAATAAATCTCTAAAGAACACAGAGAGAAAAATCATTCGACATTCCCTGAAAGTAATGAATCTGGGATCAAATGTTAAAACATGAAAAGGAACAACATGAATTTAATTGAAGGCTGCAGATCTGATATTTTCCTTTATGATTCTAGCAGTAATCAATGAAATCAGTAAGGAATCAGTTGAAAATGTCCGAATGATAAATGTACATCAAATGAAATAAGAACACAACATCTTTCACATTCATAGCCTATTTAATAAACTAACGTGGAAAGGATCAGCAATTCCATACAAAGTTAGGTTCCACAAATGGTAATTGAGATGCAAGGGTGGATCGGGTGTTACAGTAATTCTATTTATGGGATAATGGGTGGCCTGAAGAGATGTAAGTCGCTTTGCTTGCTCAAAGGGTAAAGTTAGAATTCTTACAGTCATTTAATGGAGCACATAAGCCTTAGATTAACAGATCATCCAAAAGTCAATTTCTCCAACTGAGCTGGCAAAGGTGCAGAGACGATTTACAAGGATGTTGCCAGGACTCAAGGGCCTGAGCTATAGGTACTTTATTCCTTGGAGTGCAGCAGGATGAGGGGGGTGATCTTATGGAGGTGTGTAAGATCCTGAGAAGAATAGATAAGGTAACTGCACTGTCTTTTTCCCAGAGTGGGAGAATCAAATACCAGAGGACATAGATTTAATGTGAGAGGGGAAAGATTTAATAGGAACCTGAGGGGCAACTACTTTACACAAAGTGTGGTGGGTATATGGAAAGAAGTGACAGAGAAAGTAGGTGAGGCCAGTACTATCATATATTAAAAAAAAACATTTGGACAGGTACATAGATAGGATATGTTTTGAGGGATACGGGCCAAACAACCATATGGGACAAGTGTGGATGGGACATGATTCTATGTAGACCGGGAATGTTTGTCGGTATGGGTAAGTTGGGCCGAAGGGCCTGTTTCCACGCAGTATGCCTCCAAAATTCTATGACTCTCAGCAACTTTCTCTCGAGCTTGGTGCTCCTCTCCTGATCTGACACTTAAATACATAAAGGGAGCAATTCTCTGGATCCCTCAGGTACTGGACACCTGCTCAGGTGGGCTCTTGAGGTTGTTTAGCTGTGTCAGTATTAACTAATGAGCTTTGAGCTAGAAATTGCTTCCTGAATGATTGTTAAGTTGCCAGCTGCCATTTAAATTAACTACATTTATCAAGCAGGTCACGGGGCATTTTGCTGCCTAGCACTTGGCCTAATGCCATACCCGTACCCCTGACTCGTTCTTTGGGAGTTAACTAATTATTGCTATGAACCTTGGTGTTATTTAAACATTCATCTACTTTTACTGTTCGGTTGCTTCTGGAGGTTTGATGAGGACATCATAGTTCTTTCTGAATCAGCTGATTTGGAATTAACGCTAATGGTTCTAATGTGCATGTTCTGTAGTAGCAGCAGTGGAACAATGTTGGAGGCAAAATGCACTGTAGACACTTCCAAGAGTCCACTTACTATCATCAAGAGTGGATGAGTTATTTAGGATGCTGCAATCTCTTGATCAACAGGCATTCTGGAATAAATGTCGATAACTGAAAACTATAACCTGGCTCGGAGTTGGCAGTAGAAACATGAGCAATGGAAGATAAAAATGCAACAAATTTCTAATATTTCAAAACAAGGAACTGCAGATGCCGGTTTATACCAAAGATAGACACAAAGTGCTGGAGTAACTCAGTGAGACAGGCAGCATCTCTGGAGAAAATGGATAGTTGACATTTCAGGTTGGCACTCTTCAGACTAGAATAAATATTTCTAATAGCACAAATATTTCTAATTATTATGTGCACTGAACAATGGAATTCCACTGCTGATTTCATAATAACTACATATTTCGCACAGGCTGTCCATTTGCTTCTCAGTTTTCTGTTGTGCTTTTGCAGATATCTGAAATAGTGGCCAACAGCATTCAGGATGCTGCTTGAAGTTGACATAGATACCCTCTGATTGTGGCAAGGCTTGCACACTATAATGGGCGGTTAAGTAAAGGCAGCAAGTATTGCTGACAACAATGGGTCCTTTCCTGATGAGCTCATTGCATTCTGCACCCGCTTTGAATAGAAGTTTGGTGGTGGAACATCACCGGCCCACCTGTCTTGGGTGCAGCTATATTAACTGTTACTGTGGCAGATGTAAGATCTGCCTTCCTGAGAGTGAATCCATGGGGAGCAACTGGCCTGAATGGAGTCTCTGGCTGCTTCCTCAGGTCCTATGTGGACCATCTGGAAGAGGCATACATAGACATCTTTAATTTCTCATCTGCTTCATGAAGACCTCTGTCATCCTGGTGCTAAAGAAAGATAAGGTATCGTGCCTTAATGACAACCATCCAGTGGCACTGATATCCACCATCATGAAATGCTTAGAGAGACTGCTGATGGTGCAAATTAACTCCAGCCTCCCAGCCAGCCTTGATCCACTGCAATTTGCTTACCCCCATCGCAATAGGTCTACAGCAGACACAATGTCCATGGCCTTAAACTCACCTCTGGAACATCTAAATGTAGGTGGCATAGTGGCGCAGTGAGTTGCTGTTTTACAGTGCTTGCAGCACTAGAAACCCATATTCCTAGAGGAATTATATATTGCTTTTTGCAGTTTCTGTCTGCTAGTCTTATTTACTCATAGAGTCATAGAGTGATACAATGTGGAAACAGGCCTTTCAGCTCAGCTTGCACACACTGACCAACGTCCTAGCTACATTAGTCCCACCTGCCTGCGTTTGGTCCATATCCCTCCAAACCTGTCCTATTCATGTACTTGTCTAACTGTTTCTTAAATGTTGGGATAGTCCCAGCCTCAACTACCTCCTCTGGCAGCTCATTCCATACACCCACCACGCAATGTGTGACGTGCAGATTTGTGACATGAGGATAACATGAGAGGCCAACAATGTTGTGATGGAATAGGTGCATCTAGAGGCAACCAAATATCGATGATGGTAAAGGTGACATAAGGCGAGCCTTGGGTTAAGTTGGGCACTGTTTCAGAGATGATGCTAAATGGTGTACAAACAGATTGCCGGAATATGCAATGCAAACTTTGTTTTGCCGCTCAAACATAAAATCAAGTTTGCAAACAGTTTGTTCCATTGTTGTCAGTGAAGGGATATGACACAATGTCTAGGGAACTCTATTTGTGACTGTAACTGAATAAATATTGAGGAAATTATTGCTAAGGCCATCACCATTTGAACACTAGCTATGCATTGAACTCTGCTCTTGACGTTCAGTGTACACATGGAGACTGCAAATGTTCCTTTCAAATGATGTTGCTGAGGGGCAAGTACCTGAACAGAAATAGAGATGTATTTATAAATGGTATTTTTTCTGAAATCTTTATAGATGTTTGAATATTTATTTGATTTGTTATCTTGCTCATCTCACTCTTAACTACTTGATTTGTAATTTGTCGTTGTCACATGCCATCTGCAAACAGTATTAGCTACAGTGTTTGGTACAGCTTTCAAATGTTATGTGATCATGCAAAATATGCGATGTTATCGGATTGAATGCCACACGATCAAATAATCATGAAAGCGTCAAATCAGAGAGGCATCCCAACTAAGGGGTGTTTATCACTGGATTCGTTCGGCAGGTGATGCCAAAGAAATCAGTTTGGACGTAGAGCTGTATTGCAATTACCTTCATGCAATGGTCAGAAGGAAGGGGCATTTAAATCCCAAAGGTTTGAATGTTTGCTGGAAAGAGTTTTAATAAATCCCTGCTGTCTGAGCCGGCTTTATTTGAAATGTTTCAAATATCCAGCAAGTCAGGCAGCATTAGTGATGGAAATAAACGGGTTAATTTTTCACACAGACTCACAGGCTGGAAAATAAGAGGGAAGTGCATTAATACTGAGGAAGGGACCATCATACAATTTCCCCCATTAAATAGTGGATTAAAGCATTAAAGAAACAAATAACATAATTGCAAATTAACAGCATTTAAAAAGAAACAAAAGGTTGAACAGAAGAAAGCCGCTGTTTCTGTCAAATTTTAAGCAACTGGTAATTTTTGCTTTTGGCGACATGTTTAATCTATCTTCAATTTGCATTCAAACACATGCTTTTTCTAAGATACTAACCCTTTAAAGCAAGCTTCAATTTTGAAATGTGTTTAGAAACAACTTGCTATTCATTTCTTTCTGTGAAAAAATATCTAGAAATATACGGCAATTAAAAATGATTACTTTAGCTGTTTTCAATCCATTTGTGAATTTTGGAATTACTTAATTATATTGCCAAACCTGTAGACATTTTGTGTGCCCTTGTGATATCAAAGCCACAGAATTGTCTTTTGAGTTGCAATAACTGTAATTATTTACACAAATACACCAGGTGATTTACATTCAGCAAGTTGCTGGAGACAACAATCACTACGGTAAATGATCAGTTCATTTGCTTTCATATTTAGTTTGCAGAATTAATTTTGGCCAGGAGAGTGCAAAAAGTTACTTGCTCATTTCTTTAAATTGTGTAATTGGATCTTATCCATCTGCCTGAGAAGATGCATGAGGCTTCTGATTGAAATCTCATCCAAAAGAATTAAAAGTCAGTGCTGTTAATTCCTTACCCCCCTCCACACTGCAGTGAAGCTCCAGCCTAGAATAACTGTGCCCTGAACCCTATGATAGTCCCATTCCAGGCAGCAACGATACTGGCTGAATCTGAATGAAGCAATCTAAAATACACACACTAAACTAAAATTGATACTTCGGTGTGCTTCCTATGAGGGTGGCTTCTGCCAATGTAGGAAATCACTCTGTTTCTGGAGTGCTTTAATTACAAAGCTTTGTTTTTGAGAGAAATAAGCTAAAATGAAATAAAACTCAAATGTAGTTGTGATTTTCTGCTTACTGTTGCCCATGCTCCTAACTGCTTGGAGAACCAAACATTACTAAAAATATGGGAAAAACAATATTGTGGTTGCAATGAAAGACTAAGATTCACTCATTTGGTGCAACTCACTCCAACGAAGGCTTTTCTTGCATTATTGTCAGCACCTTAATTTCTTCTGCCTCATAATCTATAGGCCAGGGGTTCCCAACCTTTTTCGTCCCGTTTACCCCAGGCAACTTTAATAGCACATAATGATGTTATTTCACTTATTTATGAACAACTAATGATGAACAGATACCAAACACTGTCAGTCAATTAGAAAAAAATATGTACAAATCCAGAATCCTGGATTAGGGAAATCCCTGGGTAGGTGAAATTTACACCCTGCGGGTAAATGTACCCCAGGTTGGAAACCTTTGATGTAACTCCCTTTCCTTACCACTGTCCTTGGATGTTCTACAGTCTAGTAGCTTGTTTCTGGGTTTTTTTAAAGTGTTTAGAGATCCAGCGTGGAAATGGACCCTTCGGCCCACTGAGTCCGTGCCAACCAGCGATCACCCGTACACACTATCCTACATTCTAGGGACAATTTACAGATGACAATTAACCTTCGATTCTGCACGTCTTTGGTATGTGGTTGGAAACCGGGGCACCCAGAGAAAACCCATGCGGTCACAGGGAAAACATGCAAGCTTCATACAGATAGCACATATAGTCAGGATCCAATACAGGAGTCTGGCGCTGCAAGGCAGCAACTCCACAGCTGCGCCACTGTGCTACCCTTTATTAAGCTCTCCAATTAACTTTTCACCTTTTGCACATCATCAGACCAGTTGGACTATTCTTTCCCTTTGACCATGGTGCCCCTCCTTGACCATTTTGGAACTTTGAAACTTGTTGGCTCACTCCTTACTTCCATGACTTTGAACCATACCACCAACTCATTCTCGCACCACCTATTCCATTCTTTAGCTAATTCCTCAAGGTGAACCGGACCTTGTGCAACCAGAGCACCTTTTCTAACTCCCAAAAGACCTTCCTACCAAAATCCCATCCATTACAAACACTGCCTGATTACAAGATTGTAGCTCAAGTGAATCCTATGGAACTGCAGCACATGGGTATGTTAGAAAAAAAAAGTGGTTTGCATGCAGGATTTGCAATAAATAATTATTTTCACTAATGAATTTATGAGTTCCCAGGTGGAAGTTGCCGCATGCAGTAGATATGATATTCTCATAACTCTTGAGTTAGTGCTGAATAGTTTCATAGTGCAACGATTTCATTTACAGATTTTCTTTGAAAATAAGCATTGTTTAAGTAAGCTATCCTTGAAATTGTGACATTTTAAATAACTACCTGACTGAGCTGCTTTTGCCCTGAGGGAACTCCATCTGTTCACTAATGAACAGTCATGCATTGTACTGTGCAGATGCTTAATTTCAGACCACAGGACTCCAAAATAAATCTCATCCCTCTCAGGTAGCTGTTAATGATTTCAAAAGCTAATTACACAACGCTGCACAAAGCATGCCAAATCCATCCTAAATATTAATAAATTGTTAGATTATATATACATTAATATTCTTAAATCTGCTACATTTATCTCCTTCTTGCGTGCCTTTTCATAGTTTCTCAGTTTCTCTTCCAACAAAGAGTTTTTATGATGCACCATTATTATTGTCAACATTGGCATGGTGCCGCAGCGGTCGAGCTGCAGCCTTACAGCGTCAGTGATGCGGGTTTGATCCTGCCGACAGGTGCTGTCTGTACGGAGTTTGTACATTCTCTCTGTGACCACGTAAATTTTCTCTGGTTGCTTCGGTTTTCTCCCACACTCCAAAGACATACATGTTTGCAGGTTAATTGGCTTCGGTAAAAATTGTAAATAGTCCCTAGTGTAGGATAATGTTAGTGTAATGGGGAACACTGGTTGGCGTGGACTCGGTGGGCCAAAGGGCCTGTTTCCTCACTAAACTAAACTAACTAAAATTAAGAATCTTATGTCTATTGTCCATTGTCTATTGCCTATTGTCAATTATCTGCCAGGAAAAAATTAGGATGGAATGAATGACAGAATTGAGGATGGAAGCTGTGCAATTTTGAAGTATGTATGTTAATTCTTAACACTAAATTTACTTTGGTCAAAGGCAAGCAGATTCAAAGCAGTTCATGTTAACAATGTTTTGAAAAAACTGACTGAAGAAGGGGCTCGACCCAACATATCATCCATTCTTTCGCTCCACAGATGCTGCCTCACCTGCTGGGTTTCTCCAGCTTCTTGTCTACCGACAGTGTTTTGAATGGTATTTAGTCTGTCTTTTCCTTGTGTGAAGATTGCTGGAATTATTATTAATTGAAGCATGGAACATCAAATGTTGGCTCAACAACCTGGTTGGACTGAAGATAGACACAAAATGCTGGTGTAACTCAGCGGGACGGGTAGCATCTCCGGAGAGAAGGAATGGATGACGTTTCGGGTCGACACCCATCTTCACCGACTGTCTTTTGAGACTGAGTGAATCAAGTTTTAGATACATAACACACAATGATATTTATTGTCTTGGCATTGGTTCATAGCAAATTTATTTTGCTCTGAACCAATGCCAAGAAGTTGCTTTGCTCAAATTTTAATGCACAATGGGAAATATAGTATCAGGTCACCATGGAAAGATTGTGATAACAGTTCATTATCAAAACTGTGGTGATGAGCTTTTCCTGATGTTGTAATCATTGTTGTTCCCGACAATTGCATTGTAATCTTCATTCAGTTATCAGTGGTTAGCAGTGCAGCTAGAGATTGGGGCTAGAGATTGGGGCTTCAGTCTGAAGTGTCCCCACAACAGCCAGCCAACAAGCAACATACATAATGGTTGACATTGACCAGAGAGAGGGTGCAGAAGAAAGAGAGAGATTGCCTTGATTCTTAGAGAGGAACATGGTGAGTCTGGATGGAGGAAACTGATGCTACAAAGAGGGACTAGGACCCAAGTGTCATCACGCTTTGGTGCCAACAAAGCCAGGCAGGGGAGAGGAAGGGGTGGAGCTAGCAGCAGTGGAGGAGTGGTCGGTAGAGACAAATAAGGAGAGAATAGATTGAACCGTGTGGGTGGAGGGAGAAACAAAGGCTGGACAGTGAGAATTGGAGACGCAGGAGGCTTAGATGCTGGATTTCGATAAATATTGAAAGTGAAACGTGGAACAAGATAAGGGAGATAAGGAATTTATCAAACATCGTATTTTAAATTTTATTTTACTTTAACACCTTACAGATTTAGCGAGTGATTTTATGTAATGAAGCATATACTTTCTGAATTATTGACATAAAATTGAATGGCTTTAAAATTTCAATGAATATCAGGGATATTTAAAAACTATTCAACTCTTTCATGACAGAAGACCACCACCTCCCCACAATCCCCTCCCCACAATCCTCTCCCCACAAACCTCTCCCGACAAACCTCCCCTACACCCTCGCCCTGAGCCCTTATTGTGCGGTGGAGAGGATTAGAACTTACTGGCCTTTAACACATCTCTACCTGTCCAGCACCTTGATGCAATTTCACCAATACATCCACGCCACCAAGGAGAAAGGCACAGAATAATGAAAGGCATATGTTTGCAAATACACAGGACTAGATGTTAAATCCAAGGTGCTAAATATCAATTTACTCCCGATGGTGATGGGAGCCTTCTGCACTCACCTATGCTCCTCCGATGTTGAGAAAGGCTAGGCAGACACGTCATTGGGGTTATCAAGTGGGCACCTACTTTCATCAACGTTTTGCTGATTGAACCCACGACGTCTCCAGTAGGCTCAGCGGTGCATTCTGGCGTCCTAGAACCACCCCGCTCTGCATCTGTCTAGTCGGTTATTTGGGAGACCAAATGGGGTCTTTCCTCTTCAGCCAGAGCCACTGGCTACTCCGCTCTGCTACCCGTGATGTTTATTTGATGGCCTGGCGTAGGGCTTGCCCGCTGATCCCCAGGTCCTTCATCAGTATTAAAGTAGATGTTGCCACAAATCCTCGACATCCAACTGCTACCAGGCAGATCTTAGCTCTCCAGCCCCGCTGTTCTGCCTCCGCTGCAAGCTCTGTATATCGCAGGTTCTTTCTTTCGAAGGCTTCCTGCACAGCATCCTCCCAAGGGACAGTGAGCTCCACAAAGTACACCATGCACTGACAGTTCGACCAGAGCACAAGATCAGGCCTCAAGTTGGTGATGGCTATCTCTGATGGAACTGTAAGCCGTTGGTCCACATCCACCAGCATCTGCCAATCCCGGGCTGCCTCCAGCTGTCCAAGCCTGGCCCTTGGTGGAATTTTCCATTGCCTTGGCTCCCCCCCCCATCCCAAACAAAGGCAATTGTCTTAACTGGGTTGGTTGTTCTGGGTGGCAAGGCATTTGAGCACTTGATTATGTCTCCAGGTGTACCATCCTTGGGGGAGGCTTACTTTACACCCAGTGAGAATGTGCCTAAGTGTGGCTGGTGTTGAACACAGGGGGCATGATGGATCTTCGCCCAGCCATTGGTTGAGATTTTGGGCTAGGAAGGACATCATAGGTTGCCCGAATGAGGAAACTTATCCTGCTCGCCTCCATCTCCCACATGTCATTCCAGCTGCTCTTTTCCACACTCTCCCATCTCATCCACTGGCCCTGTTTAGCTTGCGACACAGCCTTGGCACACCTACTCAACTCCTCCTGTCGGCAGACCTCGGCCGCGACCAACTTCCGGCGCTCCAGCGATGATGCCTTGTTCCAGCAAGGTCGCTTTCCGCCAAGCCCCAAGCCACTTCTTCCATGTTGGATTTGCCCTACTATGTCGCCTTGCTGGAGAGCAGATTTTGCCTGCAGTTTCGCATTCTTAGCCGTCCACTTCTTTCCTGTTGCCAGGGTTGGAGCAGCAGCTCGGATGAGAGTGTCCCTTGATTCTGCCAGGGTCATCTCTAGTCTAACTTTAGTGCACTTGTACTCCTCTGTGAGACTAGAGAGAGGCAGCCGGAGTACCCCCTGACCGTACAGGCCTACGCTGCTCAGGCACCGAGGTACACCTAACCACTTTCTCTCGAAAGAGCTGATTGTTCTTTCTATCTTCTCTACTCTTGTGAGGGTGATGTCATACATGGTTAGTGGCCACATAAGGAATAGATAGAGTAGATGTAGAATGGATGTTTCCATTGGTGGGAGAGTCTTGGACCAGAGGTCATAGCCTCAGAATTATAGAGGAGGCCAAGTCAATGGATATTGTTAAGGCAGAGATAGACAAATTCTTTATTAGAGGGGTGTCAAGGGTTATGGGAAGGCAGGAAAATGGGATTAGGAGGCAGAGATCAACCATGATTGAATGGAGGAGTTGACTCGATGGGCCAAATGGCCTAATTCTACTCCTATGATGTGAACTTGTGGATGTGTGGATGGCATTTATGAACAGTAGAATCGTATTCAGCAAGATCTAATTCAATAAGGCTGATCTAAAAGAGGTCAAAGAGAAATATTAGTATTGAACAGATATAATTTTCACAATATGGGATTGTGGTCCTAAAAAATTGGAGGTATTTTCAATACAAAGCAATGATTTATTGATTTATTGATCCAGTTGCCTTTGTTACATTAAAGTAATATTTTAATATGATGAATAAAGCAGTATAAGCATTTTCAAAGAACTAAAATAACTGCATGCCACAATAATCTGGAATTTAAGATGAATTCAGAATATTTAAGCACCACACTGCATTTTCTAAACGTCGTTCAAGGTAATAATCTGCCGACTGGAGAAAGATGAATACCTTGATTACTATACTAAAGACAGAGAAAGCTTTTCATCTGAGTAGAGTCAGCTCCGGCACATTCACTGGATGAATTTAAAAGAGAGTTAGATAGAGCTCTAGGGGCTTTCGGAATCAAAGGATATGGGGAGAAGGCAGGCACGGGTTACTGATTGTGGATGATCAGCCATGATCACAATGAATGGTGGTGCTGGCTCAAAGGGCCAAATGGCCTCCTCCTGCACCTTTGATCTATGTTTCTATAGTTCTATGTTTCTATTAATATCACATTGTTAATTCGCCCTATAACTGTATTATGGAGATATAAAAACCATTATTTCTGCACAGTCCCTGGTGCCTGAATATTTGATTAATGTTTGAATTAAATATTATGTAAATAGATGAACTTATGTCATCAGAGGCATGACATTGAAGTTTTGATGTATTCTGGATGTCAGTGGTATTTGTACTTAGGGGATGGATGACAACATCATCAATTTTTCATGCCAGTTTTCCTGTTGACTTAAGTTAGAGCAGCAATTATCTGATTTATTAACTGGTGTGTGTCAAACCTTTTGACAATGTCCTGTGAAGGAAGGAATAGACAGCAAATATGCCACAGGCTTGAAATCTGAATGCAAAGTGTTGGCTTGCTTTCAATACCTAGCATATGGAAATCATTTTTTTCTGGACAGGGGCACAGGCGTGATGGCTTTTTTTCTCATTTGAATCACATCTACCTGTGGATGTGATCAGTCATTTTAATGCTTAAAATATCCTTTTGTTCACATAAACCATCAAGAGGCTTGTTTAGCTGAATGGTCGTCTGACTGACCTTTCCACAGATTGTCTGGAAAGAATGCAGCTTCTTCTCTAAGGAAAACCATTCCCTCCTTTAAACAGTTTAAAATAATCTGGGGTTTTT
The DNA here is from genome assembly GCA_035221665.1 of Okamejei kenojei. Taxonomy (NCBI): domain Eukaryota; kingdom Metazoa; phylum Chordata; class Chondrichthyes; order Rajiformes; family Rajidae; genus Okamejei; species Okamejei kenojei. The sequence continues at coordinate 52,930,491 of CM069136.1, forward strand.
CAGCCGAGTATAAGTGCAAGGTGACAATAATACTAAACTATAATAAATATCACACTACATAAATATTGCAATTGTGAACCTGAATTTTCCTGAAAAAAACGGTTAGGCCAGGCATAGTGTCAGCAACTCTGTTCACTTAACTGGAATGACACAGGATACTTACATTTCATGCCATTAACTGTTTTCTGAATTAGTATCTACTTAACCCTATTGAATTAGATGTTTAGTTATTTTTTAAATTAATGGAATATATATTTGGTAAAAAAAATAATGCTGCACTGAATCAAGTTTCAAGAGAGTCTAATTGTCATATGGACTGACAAATAGAACAATGACATTCTCACTTGCAGCTGGAAAGCAGGCCTGTAACACAATACACATAGATAATATTAATAAACATTCATTCATAAAATTAAAATCTCAATGCCAAAGCAAAAATTAAGCCCAGATTCCTTTGTGCAGCCAAAGAGAGTCCATTGTTTACCAGTTAGTGTGGTGATTGCAATCCTGGTGGTCTCAGTTTTCAGACTCCTATACCTGCTTCGCAATGGTAGGAGTGGAATGAGAACATGGCCAGGGTGATGTGGCTTGGATGATGCTGGCTATCTTTGTGTGGCAACGCCTCATAACCATTCCTTCTACATTGGAGAGGTCAGTACACAAGATGGACTGGGCAATGTCCATTACTTTTTGCAATCTCCTTTGATGCTGCGGATCACGTTGCTGAACCAGGCCATAATGCAACCAGTCAATATGTTCTCCACTGTACACCAGTAGAAGTTCAAGAACAAAATCTTCTCAATCTTCTAAGGAAGTAGAGGTGCTGATGGGCATTCTTTACGATTGCATTAATGTGTTGGGTCTGGGATAGATCTTCAGAGATATGCATGCCCAGAAACATGTAAGTACTTGGATGTTCATGAATGTTTGTGTATGTATTCACAAGCATTCGTTGTTCTCGTGCTCAGTGCCAAAGCCTGCTGGATCTCCCAGTTGCTGACCATTTTTGCTCCCATTCCCATTCCCACACTGATCTTTCTGTCCTGGGCTTCATCCATTGCCAGAGTGAGGCTACACACAAACTGGGAGAACAACACTTCCTGTTCTGCATGGGTAGCCTACAACTTAATGGTATGAACATGGAATTCTCCAATTTGGGGTAACAAATCAACAAACAACTCTTCTCTTTTTTTTAATTTTCCTTTCCCCTCTCTTCCCTGTGCCCCACTTGGATTCACACTTATTTCTCCCCATCCCCCTTCTCCTTCCAACTGCATGAATTCTCTGTTTTCACAGTTCCCACTTCTTCTATCCTTGTCTATCACACTTTTTGTCTTTTCATCTCTGTCCTTTGTCCAACCATCTGCTAACCAATCCTCCTCACCTGTATCCTCCTATCACTCTCTATGCTTTGTCCTACCCCCAACTCTCTTCCAGCTTTCTCCCCCCCACCCCCCACCCCCATAATCAGTATGAAGTATGCAGTTTACAGGTTGGTGACCTGTTTTTATGAGCTCCCGCAACAACAACTTCATCCGCTGGTCTGGAGGGCGGCAGTTTCGACCACCCCGGGCCGCGGAGTTGAACCGGCCCGTTCGCGCGGCTCGGTTGAACCGCGGGACTGACTGACTTACCATCACCCGGTGGGGTCACAACATCTGAAGCCTGGATCGCCTCGGCGCAGAGGGAAACAAAGAGGGAAGAGACAGAGACTTTATGACTTTGCCTTCCATCACAGTGAGGAGGTGTTTGGTGAACTCACTGTGGTGGATATTAAATTTGTGTTTATTGTGTGTCTGTCATTTAAAAAAAAAAAAAAAATTATATGTATGACTGCAGGGGAACGAAATTTCGTTCAGACCCAAAGGTCTGAATGACAAATAAAGAATCTAATCTAATCTAAAAAAGAAGGAACCTGACATGAAATTTCACCGATCCACATTCTCCAGTGATGCAGCCTGACCCAATAAGTTACTCCAACACTTTGTGTTCTTTTTATTCATGTTACTTATCAACAGTGTTTACTGTCCATTAAGCACGAGGGTGAGGGGTGTTGCTCAAATTCCCTGTAAATGCGATGCGAGGTGATACTATTTCAGGCTGAACATGGCCTTTCTGACCAGGCCAGAGACAGCTTCCTGGACACATCCAGCAGTTATAAGGTCATAAGTGATAGGAGTAGAATTATGCCATTCGGCCCATTAAGTTTTCTCCGGCATTCAATCATGGCTGATCTATCTCTCCCTCCTAACCTCATTTTCCTGCCTTCTCCCCATAACCTCTGACACCTTTACTCATCAAGAATCTATCTATTGCTGCACAGATTCATCACCCTCTGACACAATACACTTCTCCTCATCTCCTTCCTAAAAGAACGTCCTTTAATTCTGAGGCTATGACCTCTATACCGAGACTCTTCCACTAGTGGAAACATCCTCACCACATCCACTCTATCCAAGCCTTTCACTATTCTGTATGTTTCAATGAGGTCCCCCCTCATTCTTCTAAACTCCAGTGAGTACAGGCCCAGTGTTGACAAACGCTCATCATAGGTTAACCTACTTATTCCTGGGATCATTCTTATACCTGCTGAACCTCCGCCGGGCCCTCTCCAAAGCCAGCATATCCTTCCTCATATATAGTGCCCAGAATTGCTCACATTATTCCAAATGCGGCATTATCAGCACCCTATAGAACCTCATCATTACATCCCTCTTGAAATAAATGCTAGCATTGAGTATGCTTTCTTTACTACCGATTTGACTTGCAGATTAACCGTTGATGAACAGCACGATGTAAGTGCAAACCTAATGGGTTGGAGATCATTGAGCCAAGTTCACCAGTCCTGGCAACCATCAGCCATTGAACGATAAAACTAATGGATACATCCCGAGTAGACCCCTCATGAGGATTAGAGAAGAAATCTCATACCGAGGGTATACTGGATACCAGAGGGTTCGCATTTTACAACATTTTGTAAGATGCACAGCCAAATAATAAAAAAAAACATTGCTACTTTAAACAGTGAGCCATTTTAAACATAATTTTATTGTGTTTACCATTTTTTGCATTCATTAATGTTACATTTTATTTGTAATATTTCTCAACTGAATGATCAAAATCCGAGTCCTGGATGCTTTGCGCTATTCATGTGTTGGACTTGCAAATAAGAAGGAATATTTTAAAATGCATCCTTGATTACCATTCAGCTCAGCAATTCACAAGATAAGTTTTTATGCCTGGATCGCCTTATGCAACAGTTTGACTGGAGAACCTCCAGTCTCCAGGGAATGACAGCTTGAACAAATCAAGGTAGGCAGCATAAAATGTTCAAAAAGTCATAGACACTTTCTAAGTGGAGGGAGACTACCTGTCATTCAAGTTAGTATTCAAATCCAAACAGGGATTGCAAAGTTTTTAAAGAGCAGAATATATATAGAAACCAGGAACTATCCATACTCATGCTCATACTCGTACTTACTTTATTAGCAACCACAGATGCTGTTTTACTAAGGAAAGGCACAAAATGTTGGATTAACACAGCGGGTCAGGCCACATTCCTGGAGAACATGGATAGGTATATATACACACACTTTTTTTTTCTCTCTCATTTATTATATTATTTGCAGTATGCTATGTTTACATATTCTGTTGCGTAATTCAAGTAAGAATGTCATTGTTCCATCTGGGACATATGACAATAAAACACTCTTGACTTTACTAGGTTATGTTTCGGGTTGGGACACTTAGTTAGCCACAACAAGGAGCTGCTGATGTGTAGGAAGGAACTGCAGATGCTGGTTTAAACTGAAGATAGACACAAAAAGCGGGACAGGCAGCATCTCTGGAGAGAAGTAATGGGTGATGTTTCGGGTGAAGACTCTTCTTCAGACTGCAGAACGATCCCGAACCAAAACATCACTTGCCCGTGTTCTCCAGGGATGCTGCCTAACCCTCTCAATTACTCCAGCACTTTATGTCCTTCCTATAGATATTATTTTATATCAGGGAATAAGAGTAATTAAAGTTTGCTGTTGGAAAGAAGGATAAATCATGATATAATGGAATTTTTAAAAGATAGTTGATAAGTAAACACGAACAAATGCCAATGTGTTGGGGCAAGAAAGCTACTGAACTTGAAAGGACAAAGAAAAGTGAGAGAAAATTATGACAATGAATGGGCTGCAAGTAAAGCTAATTTTCCAGACTACTACCCACTTCCCCTCTGCGAATGCCTTCTGAGATTCTCTTCCAACTATATTTTTGGAAGGCAATTGTCACCCAAGGATACCCCTATCAAATTCCCATTTTTGTATTGTAAAGGGACACTATCTCATACTGGCTCTATCAACAGAGCTATTATCTCTCCACAGGCATAGGGCAATGCTCTAACAGCATACAAAAACTATCCTTACAGCAGTTTCAGTAGTGACTGCAGAGAGACAATAGAAGTGTAAAAACGCACACTACCAGACTCGGGGACAGTTTTTTCCCAGCTGTTATCAGGCAACTGACATCCTACCACAGCCAGAAAGTAGTGCTGAACCACAATCTAACTCTTTGATGACCCTCGGACTTTTTGATCGGACTTTGCTGGTTTTATCTTGCACTAAACGTTATTCCCTTATCATGTATCTATACACTGTAAATGGATTGATTGTAAGGTTTATCATATTGTGTTGTAATCATATATTGTCTCTCTGCTGACTGGTTAGCATGCAACAAAAGCTTTTCACTGTACCTCGGTACTCGTGACAATAAACTAAATTAAACTCAACTAAATTGAAGGTCGTAAAACATGGGCAGGCATTAATGGGAATGAATAACATAATCCAACTCTCTATTGACCAAAATTGGAAGATCTTGCAGTAAACGCTATTCAGAAATTAAAGAGAAAGTATTTGATGTTTTTTCAAAATCACTTTATCAGCTATCTGATAAAAAAAAACGAAGTGCTATTGTAGCCAGAATTGCAGTTACCTGTATCTTCCCTGATGTAAGTAATTGACATTGTTTTAGCTGATTTAGAATAGAGAGCAACGTTGTATTCTTTATCTGTAATAAACAAGTACTTTAGAAGATTAAATAATTGATAATTATTAAGCAGCATTTAATTAAGGCAGTAATTAGATGAAAACATTGTTGGTCTTTGCACTATTCTGTATCAGTTTGCTGGTTCCCAGGGACACATGAAAAACAATTTATATCTGTAACAAATAATGCAGTGTATGGAGTACTGGAATGAGAAAATGGTTCATGTTATGAAAAAGGATGCAGGTAGATTGATGACATATCAGTATTTTAATTCTTAGTCATATGGTTGAAATTGCTACATTTAAACTAAGTTCAGAACAGGTATAACAGGTCTATACAGCTGATAGAGTTGCTGCCTCACAGCAGCTGAGATTTGGGTTCAATCCTGTTCTTGGATGCTGTCCATGTGGAGTTTGCATGTTTTCCCTGTGACCACGTGGGTTTTCTGCAGGTGCTCCAGTTTCCTCTCACATCATTTAATGAACTCCATACGCAACCTACAATTTCAAATTTCCAAAGTGACAAACAGTGATAGTAAATATATTGGAAATTATTTTATCATATTTTTATGAAAAGCTAATTTTCAACTATGTAGTACTTAAACCACACCGGCCAACAATGTCCCAGTTACTCTAGTCCCACTTGCCTACGCATGGTTAAATATCCCTCCAAACCAGTCCTATCCATGTACCTGTCTAACTGTTTCTTAAATGATGGGTTAGTCTCAGCCCCAACTACCTCCTGTGGCAGCTTGTTCCATACATCCACCACCCTTTGTGTGAAAAAGTTACCCCACGGATTCCTATCAAATCTTTTCCCCTTCACCTTGAACCTATGTCCTCTGGTCCTCAATTCCCCTACTCTGGGCGAAAGACTGTGCATTTACCCGTTCAATTCCTGTCATGATTTTGTACACCACTATATGGTGTATATACACTATCTCCCCTCATCCTCCTGCGCTCCATGGAATAGAGACCCAGCCTACTCAACCGCTCCCTATAGCTCACACCCTCTGGTCCTGGCAGCATCCTCATAAAAAAAATTCTGAACCATTTCAAGCTTGACAATATCTTTCCTATAACATGGTACCCAGAACTGAACACAATATTCTAAATGGGGTCTCACCAACATCTTATACAAATGCAACATGACCTCCAAACTTCTATAGTCAATATGATGAAGGCCAAAGTGCCAAAAACCCTTTATGACCACCTTATCTACCTGCGACTCTACCTTCAAGGAACCATGCACCTGTACCCCTAGATCCCTCTACTATGCAACAATACCCAGAGGTCTACCATTTACTGTGTAGGTCCTGCCCTTGTTTGACTTCCCAAAATGCAACACCTCACACTTTTCTGTATTAAATTCCATCAACCATTCCTCTGCCACCTAGCCAATCAATCCAGATCCTACTGCAATCTTCCACAACCTTCCTCACCATCTGCAAAACGACTAACTTTTGTATCATCAGCAAATTTGCTAATCTTGCCCTGTATGTTCTCATCCAAATCATTGATGTAGATGACATACAGTAACGGGCCCAGCACCAAACACTGAGGCACACCACTAGTCACAGTTCTCCAGTCTGAGAAGCAACCTTCCACCATCACCCTCTGCTTCCTTCCATGGAGCCAATTTGCTACCCATTCAGCTCTATCTCCATGGATCCCCTGCGATCTAACCTACCAGATCAGCCTACGATGCAGAACCTTGTTGAACACCTTACACCCTTTTCGCACTTATGTATTTATAAAATCTTTAGGGATTGTCCTTAATGCTGCCCACCTGAGCTATCTCATGGCCCCTTTTTGCCCTTCTCATTTCCTGTTTTAGTTTACACCTTAGTTTGTGAAGCTCCTCCAGGGATGCACTTGATCCCAGCTGCTTATACCTGTTCTATGCACCCTTCTTGTTTTTGACTAATGTCCCAATTTCCCTTGTCAGCCGAGCTTCCTTATGTTTGCCTGCTTTGCCCTTCACACTAACGGGGACATACACATCCTGAGCTTTCTTCAGTACACTTTTAAAAACATCCCACTTGGCTGATGTTCCTTTCTCTTCAAATAACCTGCTCCAGTCATCTTGAGTGAGACCTTCTCCCATACCCTCAAAGTTGGCCTTACCCCAGTTGAGCATTCCCAGGCAATGATGGTCCAATTCTACACGGCCATCGTAGAGTCTGTTCTCACCTTCTCCATCATGGTCTGGTTTGGCTCAGCCACCAAGCACGACACCTGGAGGCTGCAGCGAATCGTCCGATCAGCAGAGAAGATTATTGGCTGCAACCTTCCCTCCATTGATGAAGTGTACACTGCAAGGGCCAGGAAGCGAGTGGGCAAGATGATCGCTGACCCCTCTCACCCTGGCCACAAACTCTTTGAATCACTTCCCTCTGGAAGACGACTCCGGACTGTCACAGCCAGACATAAAAACAGTTTTTATCCACGAGTAGTTGCTCTACCCAACAGCCAAACATCTGTAGCCTCCCTTTGATCTGGTATTTTGTTGGTTCACATGCTTGATCAATGGTGTTTTATCATTAATGTTTTATTATTATTAATGTTTAGTGTTTTCTGAGATTTGTAACTGTCACTGTATGTCATGTTGTTACTTGTGGGCGGAGCACCAAGGCAAATTCCTTGTATGTGAATACTTGGCCAATAAACTTACTTACTTACTTAACGCTTGGACCCTCTCCGTCCCTATCCATAACTATCATAAACCTAATCAAACTGTGGTCACTGGTCCCAAAAAGCTCCTCCACACATACTTCATTAAGAAAACTCTCCTGAACACTTTTGAGGAATTGCACCCCATCTAAACCCTTCACGCTATGATTTTCCAAGTCTATATTGGGAAAGTTAAAATCCCCTACTACAACAACCTTATTTGACCTGCAGCTGTCTGCAATCTCCCGGCACATTTGTTCTTCTAATTCCCGTTGACTATTCGGGGGTATGAAGTACACCCCCAACAAGGTGACCATCCCTTTCTTGTTCCTTAGCTCCACCCATATAGCCTCACTAGACAAACCATCCGTAATTTCACATCTGATCACTGCCGTGACATCCTCCTTAACCAACAATGCAAACCCCCTCTTTTTCGTTCAACCCTGTCTCTCCTGAAGTTCCTGTATACCGGAACATTGAGCTGCCAGTCCTGCCCCTCCCTTAACCAGATGTCAGTCATGGCTACAACGTCCCAGCCGCTCATACCTATCCATGCCCTAATCTCATCTACCTTACCCGTCAGGTCCCTTGCATTAAAATACATGCAGTTTAAACCAACCTTCCTTCCTCGCTCTCCACCATTCACCTGCCTATTCTGTCCACTAACCTTTCCCATCACACCCTCCATACCAACTTCTAGCCTCTCACATACCTCTGTCCTGCATGAGAACCCTGCCAAATAGACTTTAGACTTTAGAGATACAGTGCGGAAACTGGCCCTTCGGGCCATCTAGTCCGCACGCACCAGCGATCACTCCGTACACTAGTACTATCCTACACACTAGGGACAATTTACAATATTTTCACCATAGCCAATTAACTTTCAAACTTACAAACCTGTACATCTTTGGAGTGGGGGAGGAATCCGGAGCACCGGGAAAAAACTCTTGCGGTCACAGATAGAACGTTCAAATTCTGTACAGACAGGACCCGAGGTCAGGATTGAATCCGGGTCTCCAGTGCTGTAAGGCAGCAACTCTACCACTGCGCCACTGAGCCTCCCCAATAACTGCTGGAACAGTTCAAGAAATGAGGCATTACCAAGTGAATGAAGGATCAGCATTCAATAAAGTTACTTTAATGCAGATGCTGATATTCAGCAACATTACGAGACAATTTAAAAGGGAAGGACAGACATAGTTATTATATCATATTTTGCTGCAGAGCTTGAAAAATTGTAGTTGGGAGTAACAGCAATTTCCATGCACCTTCCATGCATCCAGACATCACGGACAACTGTCCTCAGTTCCCCGCTCACATCTCCTCCGAAAGTCCACTTTGTTTGCTGAAATTGTGATTGGGGATTTGGTGGGGGGAGGGGAAGGGGATGGATGGATGAAGGTTAATCTGAGCCATGTCCAAAGAGGACAGGTTAAAGGGGCAGGTTTACTTTTTCTTGCACTTTGTCTGCTTGCATTGCCTCTATGAAAACCTTTATAAAGAGTCCCTGGCCACCCCTTTTAGTCTCGTTTCAGACTCTACAGGAATTCTACTCCATGAAGTGTTGAACACATAAGCAATGTGTTCTCCCACAGAGAGCCATGCAGCACTGCATGCCTGACCCTGATCATGACCAGGCTGCTAAGTTACTCCAAAACATTTGTTTTACAGCACTACAAACTGACAGTTTAAATTGACCCCTGCTAACCCGCAAATCATTTCAAAACGCTGTTCTCCTTGATAGAAATACTCCAAAAGAAGGCTTCGCTTTATAAATCGAGTTTCTATTTATCTTCACTTTCTGCATATTTTTATGAAAATTACTCCACTGATATTGTAGTTCAAGTCCAGTTGTCAATGTTCCCTAAATAAATTGCTTACTGTCTTATTTTGCATGGCAGATGGATAAAAGCTATGCCTTCTATCTTATGGGAGGAACACAAACACTTCAAAATTAAACAAAAACTTGGATTATTTCAACTAGTTACTGTAATAAATTACCTATCAGAGTAGCATCTTTATAAACAAATGTTAGCACTTATGAAATACTACAGTAGTTAATGCAATATTAATGAATATCGAGTTTGCATTGTTTAGGCTGTGAGGCAAACATGAGGCAAACAAGTACCAGATAATTTGTCTTTACAAAATTCAATCTTAAGTAAACAACAAAATAAATATCGTAGAGATGACAAAACACAAATATAAATGTCTTGTATTCAAATTAAATTGGAAGAAGATCATGAGAATAAATTAATGTTTCAAATGATTTACATGGTTGATAGCAGTAAATTGGTTGAATATTGCATCGACACAAATACGTTTTTGGCAGCTTTGTGAATTTATCGAGCAAGTAGCCCAGTTATTCACATGAGGAAAATCAGAAATTAGACTTTGGGCTCTACTAGGCAATGACATCTTGGCCATGATAGTGCAAGAAGTTCTGAGGTTTCCCTGGACCCTTGGCCTAAAGAGCTGGGTGAAGGGTGGACAGTAATGTGGGTTAAAACAGTATAAGATTAAGTGTTTACCTCTGTGAATAAGGTGCCAAACTTGTCAAAGCAGGAAATGGTTCATGTAAAGATCAAGCATGAGAGAAGTGTCGAGCAAGTAACCACAGAACAATTAGTCCAAAATTAAAACTATGTGTACATAGACATGAATATCCCTCATATTAAAGGCAAGTTGTGAATCAGAATTAATCGACTTTAAGGTCGGGAGTGATCAGTGTGAAGAAGGGTCTCGACCTGAAATGTTGCTTGTCCATTCCCTCCACAGACGTGTCCTATGATCACATAGTTTATGTACTACAATATAACATTTCTACGATCCTCCCAAAAATCTGTGGATTTTAAACAACACTGATCTATGGTCGATGCAAATATTTTGGATGAATTTTAAAATTAATTTAAATGGACGAGGCATTTCCATCATAGTCCATCTCTTGCAGAGGTAATTTCTGGGTATGTGTACTTCCACTGAAGTTAATTGAGACGGCAATGGAATTTTTATTTAAGGAAAATGTCATCGCTGCAGGACAATTTGACTTTTCCAATGCCTGCAGCGAGTCTTTTCGTTGCTCAAAAAATAATTATGTTAATACAGTTCAAATGGCTGACTAGCCCATTTTTCCTGTCACTGAAGTCATTCACCATTTAACTCTGATTATTAAGTAACTCTGCTCTACCAGTGATTACATTTAACCTTCCTTCCTAACTTGTATATCCAGCCAGTTCGTATCTCGAATAAATAATAAAGCTCTGATATTAATGTTCAATTGCCATCTCACCAGTGTATTCAGGAAAATCAGTGCATACAAATCACTCTAAAGCTGGAATACACTTCCATCTCTTCTATATCACTTCCACAATCAGAGCATCTTGAGTGGAGAATCACAGAATCCAATACCAGGTCCCTTTATTTTGCTTTTATCAATTTTACTATTGCCAAGTAATATCTTTTACTTATTTTCAAGAAGACCTTCACTCTCGCTTGTGGCAAGAGCTACGTTTGAGCTTCTGCTACTTCATTTCACAGACAGACCATCATATCAAGAATGACTTGGGTCCACAAGAATTCCCTGGGGGTCTTTGCTTCTGAATTTGCTGAAGCCAATTTAAGGCTTACAGATGCTGCCACTGGTGGGATAGAATATCCTCACTGGGGTAATGGGTGGCTATCAGGATAAATGCACTAAAGTTATTTGGCTTGGCTTCGCCAACACCATCTCCCTAAGCTTTAATGGTCACCAGCATGAAGAGTAAGGGCAGCAGGCACATGGAATCCCTATCACTTCCAGGTACCCCTCAAGTCGACAGAGTAGCGCAGTGGTACAGCTGTTCCCATAAAGCGCGAGAGACGTGTTTGATTCTGACTATGGGTACTGTCTGTATGGCGTTTGTACATTCTTCCTGTGACTGCATGGATTTTCTCCCACACTCCAAAGACGAGCAGGTTTTTAAAAGTTAATTGGGGTGTATCTTCTTTAGAGTCCCTCGAGTGTAGGATAGAACTTGTGTACGGGTGATCAATGGTCAGCATGAATCTGGTGGGTCGAGGGGCCTGTTTCCATGTTGTATCTCTAAACTAAACTAAACATAATCACCCCAACATGAAACTATATCATTGTTTCGTCGTTGTCGCTGGGTCTATGTCCTGGAACTCTTCCTCAGAACTGTGGTGAACTTTCCTCACAAGAGCTGCAACCTTCAAGAACTTGGCTCACCAATACCTTCTCAAGAGGAATTTAAAAAATGAACAAGTCTGAAGAAGGGTCTCAACTCAAAATGTCACCTGTTTATTTTCTCCAGAGATGCTGCCTGTCCCGCTGAGTTACTCCAGCTTTTTGTGTCTATCTTTGGTTTAAACCGGCATCTACAGTTCCTTCCTACACAAGTAAAAATATAAACAGTTTCAGCTTAAAGTTAAAATATAGGATGTATGCTTTTTAGCATAAAACACAGGAATTGCAATGATGTGATAACAACAATTTCACAGAGCTTATCATATAAAGGTAACTGTACAATATAGCTAATGATCTTTTGAAACTGCGTTTTGGCCCTGGCTCAAGCTGGCTTCCTCGGCTAATTTCAAGTTTGCTATAAAAGGCTGTTTCAAACTAATACACTGGCTGGTAGGAAACTGAGCAGCAACTAAATGAATCGCAGCAGGTTCATTTCATACAATCTTTCTGTTTTACATGGCCTGTGGAGTTGCTGACATGTAACTTATATATAGCAAAGAAATCAACTTGCGGTTACAGCTAGCTCTGGCTGCCTTCTGTTGCTAATTTACCAACAGACAAAGTACCACAGGCAGGCAGTTGCCATCTGCGGTACTATGGAACAGGCCCTTCTCAAAGCTGGCTGCCTACAAAAATCCATCTCCATTCTTGTGTTTGCTGTCACGAACCTAAAAACGATTCAGCTACATGATCGGAAAAATGTGTGCATACCCAGTGGAGACTGGTGTCAAGTGAGGCTGCATTATCACCCCATCACCTCAACACTGGTGCTCCACAAGCATGCATTCTCAGCCCCTTCTTTACTCCTTATACCCACACACTGTATTCAATGTTTTCAAGGAACTAGCTGGGGATTCAACAGCAGAGATCCTTCTCACAGTTATAATCTATGGTTCTTATTTGCTCAACTATAATTTATTCTTTAATATTGAAAAACTGATAACTCAGCACTGGATCATTTACTCATTTAATGGTGAAAAACTTTGATAACGGATTGGCAAATTTTTCTAGACTATTAGATATTTTCACGATTAATGCCTCAATGCACTTTTCATTGACTTTTCTAAAGCTGCTACATAGTTGTGTAATAAAGTTTCCCGTGAACCCAGAGAGCTAGAAGGAACTTGGGGAGGAGGGGCTACTTAGCTTAAAGGGAAACTTAGAAATTAGGTCCTGTTGAGTTTAAAATTAGCATGGAAACAGACCCTGATAACTTTAAAGGGAGTGTGAGAAATGATGTCTTACTGACATTAAAGAGGCCACAAGTAAAAATATCCAGTGAGATGGATGCCAACCATTGGCACTGCTGCACACGTGGATTATCAGAGTTTTTTGCAGTCCAATTTATGTAATAATATTTTTATTATAAATAATCCATCATAACAACGGTGTAACAACTTTTCAAATACACAACCAACTTATTTCAATAAGTATACGAATGTTACAAGTAATTCTTATAAACTTCTATTTTTTTAGAAAGTAGAAAAAGAAAAGAATAGATTTTAATCAATAAGAATAGTGATTAAATAATAATTTTGATATAGAAAGAGAAGAGAAAGAGAAGAAAAAAAAAAATGTATATATTCTTGTTATATGTATTTAATTAAAACAAAGTATTATATATATTTATATATATATTTAAAAAAAAAGAGGGATTATAGTATACATCTTAATAGTGAATACACAATTTCAAATAGCAATATCAATAGAGACATGTATACAAATTAAAAAGACAAACAAAAAGTTATTTTCATCTGATCCTGCCAGGTACCCATTGAGTTGTGATGCCAAGAACAGCTACCCCTTCAAATATTCTGTATATGGAGACCATATCTGTTCAAAGAGTTCGTATTTGTCCATTAGGACAAATCTGATTCTTTCCAAATGCAACACCTCCAACTTTTCCACTGTCCGCATTTTAATTGTGGGGTTTAATTGTTCCCTTCCAAAATTTCAATATTAATTTTTTCCCTATTATCAAACAGTAATCCAAGAAATTTTTTTGGTTTACTGTTAATATTAGATTTGAATCCGGAACTCCTAATATTATTAATTTCGGATCTGGGTCCAGTTTAATTTTAAGAACTTCAGAGATAACTCTAAAGATTTCTGTCCAATAATAGTTAAGTTTTATACATGTTACAAAACTATGCGTTAAATGAGCTTCCAAGTTCTGACATTTATCAGAAATAGGAGAAATGTTAGAATAAATTCTATTTAATTTCATTTTTGAATAATGTAATCTGTGTAATACCGTAAATTGTATCAATATATGTCTAGCATTTAATGAGCAGCGATGTATACATTGTAGGCTTTCTTCCCAAGTTTCCTTCGTTATAGATAAACCTATTTCATTTTCCCATGTTTGTCGATATATTTCCGAAGTTGGGATTTCCATATCCAAAATAGTATATATATATGCTATTAATTTTTCTGTATTTGGGTGTTTATTAAACAATTCATCTAATAATCCTGGTTTTCTATTTTTATAGTCTTGCGTATTTGACTTAATATAGTTTCTAATTTGTAAATACCTAAATATGTTATTTGACTGCAATCCATAGATATCTTGTAACTCATGAAATGAGGGAAATTTTCCTTTCTTGTAAAGGTGTTCTATCCTTTTAATTCCTAAATCATTCCAGTGTTTAAACCCCTTGTCCAATACAGAGGGCCTAAACAAGGGATTATTCATAATTGGCAAACAAAGTGACAAATTGTCCAAGGGTCTTAACTATTTGTTTCCAAATACGTCTATTGCTATGAATTATAGGGTTGTCCCCATACATTTTTTTTTTTGTACTTCCCTTGGTGCAAAAAGAATCGAACCTACATCAAAAGGCAAACAGTCTTCCTTTTCCATCTTTAGCCAGCTTTGCAGTCCAATTTAAGCACAAGTTTAGCGAATCTCTGAACAAGGTCCTTCCAGATCTGAGTCATTAAGAGCTGCATGAGAACCTGAGCGGGTCACGCAGCTTCTGCGAAGGAAACATTTCTGAGTCCCTTCATCTACACTAAAAGAATGGAGTCACAGTAGCCAATAGACAATAGGTGCAGGAGTAGGCCATTTGGCCCTTCGAGCCAGCACCGCCATTCAATGTGATCATGGCTGATCATCCCCAATCAGTACCCCGTTCCTGCCTTCTCCCCATATCCCCTGACTCTGCTATTTTTAAGAGCCCTATCAAGCTCTCTCTTGAAAGCAGCCAGAGAACCTGCCTCCACTGCCCTCTGAAGCAGAGAATTCCACAGACTCACCACTCCCTGTGAGAAAAAGTGTTTCCTTGTCTCTGTTCTAAATGGCTTACTCCTTATTCTTAAACTGTGGCCACTGGTTCTGGGCTCCCATTGTAAAGAGCTTGTAAAGAGCTTGTGGTGGGTCAAGGGGTAGCAAGCAATAGGGGGATACATATGAAATAGGATCAATTGGCCATTAGTTTTCCCTATTGATCCCATGCTCTGGCCGTCTCCCCCTAACCGTTGATGCCCTTCCCAGTAAAGAACCCATCAATCTTTGCTTTAAAAGTACCCAATGATTTGGTCTCCACAGCCGATGAGAGACATAGAGACAGACAGCATGGAAACAGGCTCATCGGCCCAACTAGCCCATGCTGACCAACATGCCATATCTAAGCTAGCCCCAGCTGCCTGTTTTTGGCCCATAGCCCTTTGAACTACTCTATCCATGTACCTGCCTTAATGTTTCTTAAACATTGTGATAGTACCTGCCTCTACTACCTCTTTGGCAGCTTGTTCCATGCACCCACTACCCTTTGGGTAAAAAAGATTCAGATTCTCATTAAATCTTTCCCCCTTTACCTTAAATCTATGACCTTGATTCCATTGCAGCAATGAATTCCACAGATTCTCCACCTCTGGCTAAAGAGATGCCTCCTTATCTCCATGTTGAAGGTTCATCCTTTTATTCTGAGGCTGTGCCCTCTGGACCTGAACTCTCCCAGGTCCGGTTCACAGCACAGATTAAAAATCACTCACAAAGCCCTAGAGCATTTCTCGATGTCTCCAGTTCAGGAAACATTAAAAGATAATCAGAAATAAACCAATCAATATTTTATCAATTTAAAAATCAAATACTAAATGCACTTAAGAAACTTTAAAAACATTTTAGAAAATTGAACAAATTGCAATTACTTTTTTTTAAAATCACCGTTACCTAACATTGAACCTGCTCCCATGCAGTGGGTAATTTCCATTGAAATGAACTGTTTGGACTTTAGACTTTACTTTAGAGATACAGTGCTGAAATAGGCCCTTCGACCCATCAAGTCCATGCCAACCAGCGTTCACCCCGTACATTTGCACTATCCTACACACTAAATTTACAATTTACGGAAGTCAATTAATCTACAAACTTGTACGTCTTCAGAGTGAAGGAGGAAACTGGAGCACTCGGAGAAAACCCATGTGGTCACAGGGAGAACGTAAACTCTGTACAGACAGCACCCATAGTTTGGATCAAACCCGGATTTGGCGCTGTAAGGCACCAACTCTGTTGATGTGCCTCTGTACTGCCCTGATATATCTTTGCAAAGGGAATTACCACAATTTAATGTCCTTCCACTGGACTCCACATGGAGTCCAACACTGGAATCACCAACAAAGAGTACCCCAGCGAGTGTTGGACTTTTGTGTATGTGAAAGAATTCCAAACCGAGTGATATTTATGTGAGCAGCCCCGCACATAGTTTTTTGCAGATTCTCTCCACTGGGGCATTTTGATTAAAGAAAGCCTGTGCATGCACTATTTTTATTTTCATTTTGGTTGGTTTCATTTCAATTAGAGGACATCAAGTGTATTAACCATTTAAACATTGTAGGACCAGTCTTTAAACTCCTTTCAAATATAACCTACTTGCAGTAATCATTTTTGAACAAGGGTTTCAAAAATGTGAGTAAGGGTGTCAGGGGTTATGGGGAGAAGGCAGGAGAATGGGTTTTGGAAGGAAAGATAGAGCAGCCATGATTGAATTGAAGAGTAGTCTTTATGGGCTGAATGGTGTAATTCTGCACCTACTGTATAACTTATGAACTTAAAAGTACAAAGACAGTGGCATGAACAAACACTGCTCACTGTGAAGACAGTGTGCCCCTTCACAGAAGGAGGCCAGTTAAGAGATATGCTTTGGACACGGACATGACCATGAGACGTTCTCAAATGCACTGCACATTTGTACAGATAATAAAGCAATTGGACCACGTCGAATCAGCCATCCGATATCTTGATCATTTATCTGTGTCATTTTGTGAAACGGGTAAAGCAGTCCCCAGCCCCAGAATGAGAAGGGTGATTCGAGATTGGCTATTTTACCGCTTAGCATTCGCATGTCAAATGGTCATATTCATATTTGTTATGTCAATCAATAGCTGTATTATCTGTGTGTCCATAGAGACACCCTCACAATACCATGGTAAAGGCAGGAATGTATTGGGTGCATGCATTTTATCTTCAGAAGCTTTTACAATATTGATGTACAATATTGGTATACCATTGAAAATGGCTAATTTTGTGGTACAACTTATTCACTCCCAAAATATTGACTTAAATCATGCATTTCTCATCATTAACGTCATATTTGATCACCTAATATTATCTTTGATTTTCTTGGTTAGTACAGATGTTAGAGGTTATGGGGAGAAGGCAGGAGATTGGGGTTAGGAGTGATAGATAGATCAGCCATGGTTGAATGGTGGAGTGGATTTGATGGGCCGAAAGGCCTAATTCTACTCCTATCCCTTATAAATTGCTGAGACAACTGGGAAATTGCACAACATTGCTATACTCTTGGTAAAGCCAAAATTGCTGTTGCATGGCATGATTTTATTTTGGAAATGCATGAATGAATCTCTTGTCTTAAGTGTCCTTCTTGAATGTCCTTCAATTTTTTTTCATGTGGCCACTGTTGGTATTGGCAATTGTTTTAAACCCGTATCCTCTGGGTTGGAGCTTGTTGAAAGATGGATGGAGCATGGTCACAGGGAGTAGGGGTCTGATGGATTGTTGGCTCTGTTAGTGTAGTGGGTCAGGTGAATGGTACGTTAAGGCAGCCGGCAACTGTGCTGAAGCTGATTTCAACTGAGAATTGAAATACAGTAAACCCTCGTTCTTTGGGACCTTTTTATAATGGATTTCGGTTTTGGCGCACGGACCGACCGAATTTCACTGCCAGACCGGGCTGCCAACCCCAGATCTGGCCAACATCGCCTCTGATGACCTTATGACCTTTGTGCATAAAAATGATTAAAAACAATGCATTTTGGGTTTTGGGATATTCTTCCACTGGTGGTCATCTGCTTGTCGGCTTGTGCTGAATCAAGTCCCATAACACAGCACTGGTCGCTATGTGGCTCAGTTAAAATCACAACAGCCAACAATATAACCTTGACTAGAGCTGTGAAGAACAATCTCAGTGTTTGCAAATTCAGCAGGTACGTGCTACTGATCAATTCATTTTTCCAACATCCGATTCCTGCACATTATTTAACCAATTGTTTAGTTAGCATCCAGAAAGTTGGTAGAGCATTAAAAATAAGATGAATGCGAACATGTGAGGACATGACTGTTCTGTTTACAATGATATATGAGGATTATTAAATGCAGTTAATGCAACAGTGGATTCCAGGAGGGTTCAAGTCATAGTTATAAATAATGCTTTGCTGACGAACCTTGCTCTTTCTCACTATACATTGTGAAAGTATGAAGTTAAAAGAAAATTCAGATAAACACGACAGAATATGCAGAAAATACAGCACAGAATAGCTTGATCATAATTGAATATATTTCATAAGTTCTTTCTTTTTATTGCCCTGGAATTTCCTGGGTGCTAAAATAAACAGAAAATGCACTAAATATTCAGCAGGTCAAGCCGCACCTGCAGAATTTTCTGTTTCAATTTTAGATTTCTAGCATCTGCATGCATTTAAAAAAACATTTTCAGTACTGCCTGCACATACAATTCATATTCTCCAACTTTCAGATTGTTCTGAAATGGAGAGAAGGTCCTGAACAGAGGCAACCTTACAATTAATATGATTAGGTGACAAGGCTGGCCCACAGATTTTTTCTCACAACCTTTGGCAAATCTATGTTCACAGTTTTGCTAAAGATAGACGCAAAGTGCTGAAGTAACTCAGCGGACCCAGCAGCATCTCTGGAGAAAAAGGATGGGTGACGATTTGGGTCGGGATCCTTCTTCAGACCTCAGAAGAAGGGTTCCACATCCTTCTTCTCCAAAGATGCTGCCTGACCAGCTGAGTTCGACCAGCACTGTGTCTAATTTTGGTATAACCAGCGTCTGCAGCTCTTTATTTCTACCCGCAGTTTTGCTGTCTGTCAAAGCTGTCAGAGCATTTTAATATACTCATGACATGATTAACGTGTGAGAAATAAATAAGTAACCATTTTTAAAATTGTTAGAGATATCAAAAAACAATTAAAAAGATACAAATAACTTCTAAATATTTAATCTTAGAACAACTACAAATAATTACGACTGGTTTTAAACAGTTCAATGTGAAATTACCGGTGCTTTCCAGCAAAATCTATTGATTTTTATATTATGCAAACAGTTTTGCATCAGTTGCCACACTTTGTGAATAAATAACACGTATGACTGATGAAATATTGAATCTATGGCGATTGGGGAAGTTTGAAGGGAGACATAATAGAAATGCATAAAATTATGAGATGCCGAGACAGTCGGAACCTTTCTCCCGGAGTGTATATGTCAAACACTAGAGGGCACAACATTAAGATGAGAGGGGCAAAGTTTAAAGGAGTTGTGCAGATCCAGTTTTTACAAACAAGATGGTGAGCGTTTAGAATGCAGTGTCAAGGGTGGTGGTGGAAGCAAATATGAGAGTGGCATTTAATAAACTTTTAGATAGACAGATGGATATATAGAGATTGGAAAGATATGGATCATGTGCAGGCAGATGAGAGGAATTTCGCATGGATATTGCAGACTGAAGGGTCTGTTCATGTGCTGTCCTGTCTATGTTCTATGCTCTATGAATGGTAAAGAAAATAAGCTAACCTGAAAGATTGCTTATTTCACCCCCAACAGGTCATTTTGTTATTCTTTTTTATTTTTATTCATATGGGTATTGGCAGCATATTTGCTATTCATTCTCAATTGACCCTGAACTATTAGTGAATCAGAATTCACCCAATGGACTACACCTGTTAGGCAGGTGGATTTATTTCCTTGTAGAATATTGATGAACTGTAGGAGGTTCTACAACACTCAAATAGTTTCATGGTCACCCTTAATGATATTGGCTTTTTACTCAGGATTTATAAGTTCTGTGAAATACCATCAGCTTAATTTATAAGCTGTGAAATACCACATCTGAAATAATGGGGTTCATAGCTTTGGTCCAGGCCTCCAGAAGTGCGCCCAGTAATTTAACTACCATACCATTGTACCCATTCCCATATTTTTATTCCTCCAGCCCTATTGCAATATAGAGTGTCCAAACAGGATGAATGTAAATGTTGATATTGTAAAATCACCCACATTTATCATTGTTACTTAAATGTGGGTCATTCAACACAGAGGCCCCTGGTATCAATGCAGACCATTTTAATGATGAACTTCATAGAGTACTGTTTTGGGGTTTAGTTTAGTTTAGTTAGTTCAGAGATACAACATGGAAACAGGTCCTTCGGCTCACTGAGACACACCAACCAGCGATGCCCATACACTAACACTATCCAACAAACTAGGGACAATCTGCATTCTTTACCAAAGCTAATTAACCTACAAACCTCTATGTCTTTGAAGTGTGGGAAGAAACCGGAGCACCTGGGGAAAACCCACGTAGGTCACGGAGAGAACGTACAAACTCGGTACAGACAGTGGAGTCTATTCACTGGCGGACCGTCAGGATCGAACCCGGGTCACTGGCGCTCTACCGCTGTGCCACCATGCCGTCGCACTGGTCTATTCTGTTTAACGTTACCCTGGAGCTGAGGTTGTTGTCCAAGATTTTTGCAGCCAGCTCTTAAGAATATTCCATGATCCAAGCATCACTCTTCCAGCACATGGGAAATGCCACTGTTAAATGAATGGATGCGGCAGTTATGATAGATTAGTTTTGTTTTAGAGATACAGCACAGAAACGGGCCCTTTGGCCCACTGAGTCTGCACCGACCAGCGATCCCCACATGTTAAGACTACCCGACACACACTAGGGACAATTTACATTCATACCAAGCCAATTAATCTACAAACCTGTATGTCTTTGGAGTGTGGGAGAAACTGAAGATTTTGGAGAAAACCCATGCAGGTCATGGGGAGAATGTACAAACTCCGTGGTCAGGATCGAACCCGGGTCTCCGGTTTAGTAAGCGCTGTAAGGCAGTAACTTTACCGCTGTGCCACTGTGCCTAGTTGGGATGGGGGAAGTGGCTGGGAAAAGGTGAGGAGGAAATGGTTGGCTGCAAAGGATTAGAAGAATTTAAACAGGCCAGTGAGGAACAGTGCTTGTTCAGCTACTTCATCACTCTGTCTACCTGCGTGGCCACTTTCACAGAACTATATACCCAAGTCCTTTTGTCTCTCTGTTCCACAGAACTCCCCAGGGCCCTGCCATTTACAGTGTCAGTCCTCACCTGGTTTGTCTTACAAAAATGTAACACCTCACATTAATCTGAATTAAACTGATGTCACTCCTGGGAGTTTTATGCCTGAAAAACAAAGGTGCAAGGGAGAATGTAAATCCTATTGAAAAATGAGGAATCAAATTTCCTGTAGGTTGCTAAGACAACTAGGAAATTGCACATTTCTATACTCTTGGTAAAGCCAAAGTTGTTGTTGCACGGCATGATTTTGTTTTGGAAATGCGTGAATTAATCGCTTGTCTTAAGTGTCCTTCTTGAATGTCCTTCAATTTTGGCTGAAGTTTTTTTTCATGTAGCTTCTGTTTGTATAGGCAATTGTTTTAAACCTATATCCTCTGCGTTGGAGCTTGTTGGAGGGTGGATGGAGCATGGTCACCGGGGGTAGGGGTCTGACGGATGGTTGGCTGTTAGTGGAGTGGGTCAGGTGAATGGTACGTTAAGGCAGCCGGCAACTGTGTAAACCCTTTTTTTGGGGCCTTTTTAAAATGGATTTCGGTTTTGGTGAATGGACCTACCGAACTTCACTGCTAGACTGGGCTGCCGACCCCAACTCTGGCCAACATCGCCTCTTTGGCTACTTCCAAGCTGGGCTGCCAAAGCCACCCCCAGCTCACACTGCCTTCCCTACCCGACTGAATCATCCCACCACATAGTCCTGAACTGCTATCTATCTCATTGGTGACACTCGTGGACTATCCGTGATTGGATTTGCTGGCTTTACCTTTCACTAAATCCTAATCCCTTATCAGTATCTGCTCACTGTAAATGGCTCGATTGTAATCATATATTGTCTTTCCGCTGACTGGATAGCATGCAACAAAAGCTTTAAACTAGACCACAGCACACATGACAATAAACTGAACTGTAGAACTTCCCGACTGTGCCTGTTGACACTACCCCCTGCTGCTTCCTCAGACATGCCTTCCGCCACAGCCACCACCATCTGTATTGCTGTATTGAGACCTTGGAGTTTTGTAGCTTGGGGCAGGTATGGCTGTGGCATAAAAATGGTTCAGCTGTAAAAAAAGGAAACCTCTCTCAGTGCAGTTGTCACTCAGCCTAAGTATCATTGTTGGGTCGCTACACATGAAATGCCGCGTACTACACTCGGTTATAGCGGACAACCGACAACAATGGACATCATTCCCCCCATGGACTGTTATAACGAGGATTAACTGGAGTTTCAGAGGGACCCGAAGCCAGCCGAGGTTTAAATATCTTAAAAACTGCGCGTGTGCAGATCAATCTCTTCTCCTGCCAGTCGGCGCCGTGCGGACTAGTCTCTTCACCTGTCACTCCCCGGGACGGTCCGCCCCTTCCTGCGCCATTGTGTCTTAACTGGAGCTGATGGTGGCCGGCGGAGGTTTCCAACTGGAGTTTCAGAGGGACCCGAAGCAGCCCAGCCCCAAGCAGCTCAGTCCCACCCAACCCCGCCATGAGCAGCAGCCCTGCCCTGAGCAGCAGCCCAGAGTCAGAGATCCGACCCACCCCAGCGTGGGAGACCCAGCCCAGCCCAGAGTCGGAGTCCCATCCCAGCCCAGAGTCAGAGTCCCAGCCCAGCCCAGAGTCGGAGACCCAGCCCAGCCCAGTCAAAGACCCAGCCCAGCTCAGCCCAGCGTCGGAGACCCAGCCCAGAGTCAGAGACCCAGCCCAGCTCAGCCCAGCCTCGGAGACCCAGCCCAGCCTCTGAGACCCAGCCCAGAGTCAGAGACCCAGCCCAGAGTCAGAGACCCAGCCCAGCTCAGCCCAGCTCAGCCCAGCGTCGGAGACCCAGCCCAACCCAGCCCAGAGTCAGAGACCCAGCCCAGCCCAGCCCAGCCCAGTCGGAGACCCAGCCCAGCCCAGAGTCGGAGACCCAGCCCAGCCCAGAGTCAGAGACCCAGCCCAGCCCAGAGTCAGAGACCCAGCCCAGCCCAGAGTCAGAGACCCAGCCCAGCCCAGAGTCAGAGACCCAGCCCAGCCCAGTCGGAGACCCAGCCCAGCCCAGATTCAGAGACCCAGCCCAGAATCAGAGACCCAGCCCAGCCCAGCCCAGATTCAGACCCAGCCCAGAATCAGAGACCCAGCCCAGCCCAGCGTCGGAGATGTCACCGATGTCGCCAAACGGAAAGCGGACACTCTGATCCCGACAGAGAATGGCCAGCTGTGAGTCCCCATCGCACCACCAATTCCAGCCACTACCCCTGTGGGCCCCTCGCTGGCTCCTCCCACCCTCCCCCGTGATGCCCCCATCTCCCCCACGGCTCTTCCCCGTCTTTTCTCCAAGCTCACTCCCCCCCCCCCCCCCCCGCCCACACATCCCTCTTCCCCCACAACTCCCCCCCCCGTCAACAAATCCCTCTCCCCACAAACCCCCCTGCCCACCCCCCCCCCTCCCGCCCACACACACCCCCCACCCATGCTCATGATTTCTGTCTATGAGAACGCTTCCAGCTTTCCCAGTCCAACCCTCATGTCTGGTTCTACTCTAGCTAAAGGAACAGTGGGCAATAGAGGACAAAGTTCTCACACTATCATGCTTTCCTTTTCAGTTCTAAACTCTGGAGATAGATACTAAAGATCACACCATTATATAAGCAGCACTCTTCCAGCTACTGAGAAATACGGGTAAGGAACAAGTACATGGGAGAATGTGTGGGTGGACAGTGGGGGCAGGGTGATGACAGAGTCCTCCCAGGAAGCAGTTTCTTAACTGCACCAACGTCTGAAGATCAGTGCATGCAGGCAGCCATTTCCTTGTGCCAAGGGCAATGATGACAGGGAGTTCCTGAAAACTGACCAAAGGACATCAGCACCTGTATTTTTGGGAGCTCTGTTCCTCTTCCAAGTGTCCGTACAAAAATACAATTGTCAAAATAGATGATTCCCCATACTGTCAGAGATGCTTTTTTTGTTTGCTGTTGGAAGTTTGTTATCGACCACATCCAACTCAAATCTCCAGGCCCCCCTCCTCCCTCCACCTCCTACCCCCACCTCCTCTCTACACCTCTTCTCCACAGCTGCTCCTCACACCTCCTCCCGCCCACATCTCCTCCCCATGTCCCCCACCTCCTCTCCCCACCTCCTCCCCACGCCTCCTCCCTCCACCTCCTCTCCTGTCCTCCTCCCCCACCTCCTCCCCCACCTCCTCCCCCACTTCCTCCCCATGCCTTCTCTCCACCTCCTCCAGCCCACACCACCACCCAACACCTCCTCCTAGCACCTCCTCCCCACACCACTCATCACCCACCCCTCTTGGATTACCCTCCAGTTAAATAGACCCAAGGAACTCACATATGCTGTCGTGGAGTTAAAAACATCTAAAAAACAATTAGTTGAAAAGGAAGATCAACATTTGGATTTCCAATCAGTGTGTTAATATATGTGCACATATTTTTGTAATGCAGCATTTATCCCTGACACACTATCTTCTCAAAAACCAGATGAACCTTTCAGCTGTACACAGCTTTGCTATTACCTTGCTGCATGAATAATTCTCAATACTGTAATTATAGCTTAATGTTCCCATAATGTGCTGCTTGGATGAAACATTTTTGCATACTTTAATATCTACATGGACTAGTAAAAGCCCTCTGTAACCATCACCCTTTCCTTACAATACTTTTTATACTTCACGCTTCAGAAGTTAAGTAAAGGTTACTGGCCTACAGAGTGTTGATTTTATTATATTATGCATGGGAGAATTTTCTTTTGCACCCCCATCATCTCCACTTCACCAGCTGCAAGAGACATCTGTGACTGAAATGTTCATGAATTTGCATGAGGTGTAATTTTGTTTTATAGGAGGCTCACTTTGATTAATGTCAGTAACAACTGCAAAGAATCATTGCTTACCAAAATTCTGTGCAATGGCTGTCACCAGATGACTATCTGGTCCTATAAACTGTGAGTCCAAGAATTGCGAGAGAGGCAGTGGCTTCTCATCAATGCACGCTTTTCAACGGGGAATTTCATTACAAACAAACCTTACACATCATTCGAAATAATTTGCATTTTTCTTTCTGCAATCTAAAGAATGCACATTTTTACAGTTGGAAATGGATTGAGGATAATGGGCTGAATCTTAGTGACCACAGGTAAAGGGAGAAAGTGATGCTCAGGGGTGATTTGAATGTGTAGGATGAGTGGGAAAATACATGGCAGATGTAATAGGGTGTGGCACTGCACACGTATATGACACCACCCTCACTGGAGTTACATGTTAAATTTGTGACTGAGCCCAGTCTTACTGCAATTCTCCAACATTACATGAGGCATCCTGCCTCTCCAATCTTAAACTAACCATACAGATCATGGAGAGGTACAACTCCTTCGGCCCACAATGTCTCTGCTAAATATGATGCCAAGCCGATCACATCCACACCTGCATGTAACCCATGAACATGATAAACAAAAACTAATGGATATGTTTTCTTTTCAATATTTCACTTTAATTTAAAGCTCTCAATGACTTGGAAATGTTAAATATCTTTAACATTTAAAATATGTTTACATATTTCTTATTCTTTGCCATATTTATTGTTTATCATTTTTAAGCATTTTTATTGTCAAGTCTACATCAATCGAATTAAGTTGTGGGGTACAGGGTTGATGTTGTATGATGGCATCAGATGTGGACAGTAATAGTAAGATTAAACGAGAACTTACCAGTTTGTAGTTTGATCTTTATTTTATGAGGAGTTGCGATAAGGGATTTTGTGAAGACCCCGCCAGCACGCATGCGCGACATTCTTCAAGGCAGCAGTGTGGAATCACAGATAACAACAATGACTAAAAATAGTAAGATTGAAGAGACTCTATATACCAATTGTCCTTATGATAGAGGGTTGGGAGCGGAGGGCACGAAATCCCTCATCGCAACTCCTCATAAAATAAAGATCAAACTACAAACTGGTAAGTTCTCATTTAATCTTACTATTTTACTTCGGAGTCCCGTGACTGACTTTGTGAAGATTTCAAAGCTCCGTGATTCCATGCCCTGGACCACGTTCATGCTCGCACACTGCCGCAATTACTGACGTAGGAAGTATGCTAATGTATTTCAGACTTGAACAAGCTGAAAAATAATAATGTATTTATTAAAATACAAACAATAAACCCCTAACTCGGGGATAAACGTTTTATGGAACAGCATTTAAAACTGATTCCACAAACGTTGCTGGAGCTGCCACAGGCTTGTTATAAAATCGCTGAAAGTTTGTCTCACTGGCCCAGCCCGCGGTTGCGAGGACATGATCCACGGGAACCTCCATGGTCCTCGCCACTGATGTGGATGCAGCCCTGGTAGAATGAGATTTAAAACGTTAGTATCGATACCTGCTGCACCCAACACCACCCTGAGCCACCTGGAGAGTGTCTGCACCATCACCCGGTGATGTGGGTTCTTGTGGCTGATGAACAGACGCTGCTCCATCTTCCTGATGGTGTGTGTGACTTTGATATAATATCGAAGATGGGTGGCTATGCAGAGTGTAGCATCAGCATGGTACGCTCGGAATTCCAATTGCAGCCCTGTAGATCCAGGTCTGTGCTGCTTAAGCAACTCCTCTATAAAGAAGGTTACTTTACCAGGGGTCGAGACCATACTGTCCAATCTCAGTTTCTGCAAAGTCTGGACCCGTTGTGCAGATGTCAGCGCCATCAACATCACCACTTTGTAGGTGAGTCTATCCAGCGGTAACCCCATCATGGGCAACCAGCTCCTGAGCAGGGTCAACACCACCCCAACATCCCAGGTAATGTTGTATCTTGGTCGAGGAGGGTTAGTGTTGAAAATACCCCTCATAAGTTTTGACACCAGCTGGTGCGATCCCACTCCTATATTGAGGTAGGACGATAGTGCACTCCTGGCACTATTTATGGCACTGTAGCTGAGTCATCAAAATGTAGGCCCGCGAGGAATTCCAACACGTTAGGGATCATGGCAGAGTTGTAGGTGATCTTGGTCCGACTGCAGTAGGCTTCCCATTTCCTGATGTGGGTTAGGTACTGCTTCCTAGTGGACTCTCTGCACGACGATGTCCATGGTCCTGGATGACAGCTCCATTATGAAATGGGTATATTGTACAAAGGTATTCAAATGGGTTAAATCAATGATAATTCGACATCCACCATCTTTTTTGGTTTTGGTAACGATGTTAGACACAAACTCAAAAGGTTCATATGTCGTTTTTTTCAATTACCCCCTTGGCATATAGTCTTAATATTTCTACATGTCCTTCCTCTTTCTCTTTTTGAGAAAGTGCAAATTTCCGGTCAGGTACATGTTGAGTTGGGGGAAGATGCCCATTTATGAATTCAATCTCATAACCTTGAATACTTTGTAAAATAAAGGTATCCGAAGTTATAGTCCCCCATGCATCCCAGTATGCACGCAACTTCCCTCCTACTTGTGAGGTTATGCATGCAGCACTCTCAAGAGAACCAGACCCCCTTACCTCCATGGTTACCGGCGGGGCTTGATGTTCTGCGCTTTCGTGGGACGTTGTGTTGCTGGGGTGGGGGGTTGGCGCATCTTCCATGCTGGCCGCTGTTGGCCCTGCCCTAAAAAAGGCATCTGCTGATAGGGTGCGGCCGGTGGATATGCTCTCGGTGCACTGTCGGGTTGTCCCCAAGGCCTGGTATTTACATATGGATGGTGCCTCCGATACGCCTGTGGCCTGGCTGATGATGGTGGTTTCATTAAGCCCACTGCTTTTGCCTCCTCATCCAGGTCTGACCTGTTTAGGCAGGTCTGCCCTGAACGACTGTCTCAGCAGTGGAGTAGCAGAGGCTTTGCTCAACCCCCCAACTCCAGGGTTCTGGCAAATGCCGTGATGCCTGATGTCAACAGTTTGAGGATCTTTTGAATTTTTAGCTCCTGGACCCTAATCCTGGGACTAATGTTCCCCCAGATGGTTGTGTTGACCGTTGGGACATTAAGCGACACACAATTACCAGGGGCTTTGTATTTTTCCATAGCCTCCGTTAACACCTGTTCCTGCAGCTGGTGAGTTGTGAGGTCGTTTATGCTCGCCACTAGTTTGGCCTGTAGCGGTTGCCCTGAATGTCCTGGCTGGGCAAATTTGGAAACTACCTCCAGCAGCTCTTCCTCAGGGATTTCTGGTTCTGCTGGTTCCTGCGCCAACCCCTCTTCAAAGTCAGCTAACCGCTGACTCCTGGCACTGCCCACGGCTGAAGGAGAAATACTGGTGGACCCGCTGTATGGCTCCTAGATCGCAGGGACCCCCATTCTTGATGTTCCAGGTCCCGCTCGAGCAGCTGCTCCATCAAGTGCTCCATCCGGGCCATGCGGCCGCCGCCGCTATCTGCGGACGGCAAGTCGACTTCCCCAGGTTCCCCAGAACTCCTGGAGCTTCTGCCAATGGACCGCACCTCGTCGAGGTGATGTCTAGGGTACGTTGGCAGGTAGTCGCTGCCTGCCGCTCCTGCGGGGCTACACGACTCTCGCGCGGACATGCCGCTAGTCCGCTGTCTTCCGGACTGTAGCGGTCCGCCTGTCTGGTATGACAGAAGCGGAGACGAGTCGGTGCCAGCCGCCGCAGCGGGGCTCCCCGACATCCATGCGGGTTTACCGCCAGTCCCGGTTATACGGGACTGAGATGGTGCATGGTCGCTGCCTGCCGCCTCAGCGGGGCCACACGACCGAAATATACTTCACCGGCCTGCACTCTGGCAGCCTGACCTGGTGGTGAGCCGGTACCTCCCGCTCCTGCAGGGCTCCCCGACTTCCCAGCAGGTCCATCACCGGCCCGCGATCTGGCAGACTACTCCGGAGGCATGTCGATGCCGGCCGCTGCAGCGGGGCTCGACCTGGATGCGGCTTTCCCCCTGGTCCGCCCTCTGGAGACTGTAACACAGGAGAAACAGAACGTGCCGTTGACCGTGGCACGGTTTTACGCACCTGTTTGCCGCTAGCCCTTTATTGTTTGGGCGATAGCGGCAGGGAGTCAGGGTCTTGCCGACCCTGCTCCCGCGGGGTGCTCCGACCAACGTGCAGCTCCTTACCCTGCTGTGGTGGAGAGTCGGGCCCTGCCAACTGCGCAGGGCTCCCCGACTTCCGCGATTTTTTCCCAGCCCGCGAAGCGGGTGCTGCCGGTGTTGCGGGCAGCTCCGGGGATAGCGGCCACTCTCCCGTCCGAAGTCCTGCCGCCCTTGGAGGCAAGTTTCGCCTTCCCTTTCTTCGACCCCATCGTTCCCGTAAGCAAAGAATTTCCTCACAGGGACTAACCAGCTCAAGTTAGTTTAATCTTACCTTGAAGCCTCTTTTGAAGGTGCCGTCGGGGAAACGCACTCCCCCCTCCAGCTGTCGACTGCCAATGCGAGTGACGATATGTCGCGCATGCGTGCTGGCGGGGTCTTCGCGAAGTCACTCACGTGACTCCGAAGTAAATTCAGCATGAGCTTAGCTGTTATATTCAAACCATCAAAACATTAGTCAAGAGTCAAGAGAGTTTTATTGTCATGTGTCCCAGATAGGACAATGAAAGCACAACAAAATATGTAAACATAAACAGAACGGGAGATAAATCTTTAGTGTGTCGAAAGACCATATACCATATACCATATACACACGATAAATAAACAGATATAGTGTAATAATAATAATAGACTGTTATTGTTCGGAGCTAATTTGACGCTGTGTTTAATAGCCTCTTGGATGTGGAGAAGTAACTGTTCCTGTGCCTGAATGTTACAGATTTCAGGCTCCTGTACCTTTTTCCCGATGGCAATGGAGAGATGAGTGTGTGACCAGTATGGTGTGGGTCTTTGATAATGTTGGCAGCCTTTTTGAGGCAGGGACTGCGATAGATCCCTTCGATGGTGGGGAGGTCAGAGCCGGTGATGGACTGGGCAGTGGTCACAACTTTCTGCAGTCTTTTCCGCTCCTGGACGTTCAAGTTGCTGAACCAGGCCACAATGCGGCCAGTCAGTATGCTCTCTACTGTGCACCTGTAGAAGTTCGAGAGAGTCCTCCTTGACATACCGATTCTCCGTAATCTACTCAGGAAGTAGAGGCACTGATGTGCCTTTATAATTGCATCAGTGTGCTGGGACCAGGAAAGATCTTCGGAAATATGCACGCCCAGGAATTTACCCTTTCCACGCCCAGGAATTCCACGCCCAGGAATTTACCCTTTCCACCAAATCCCTTCGATATAAACGGGATTGTGGGTCCCTATCCTACCCCTTGCATTCCACAATCAGTTCCTTCGTTTTTCTGGTGTTGAGAGCCAGTTTGTTGTGCTGGCACCTTTTGGTCAATCGGTCCATCTCACCTCTATACGCTGACTCATCTCCATCTGTGATTTGTCCCACAACAGGCAAACTTGATGATGGAGTTCGCACTATGTCTGGCTACACAGTCATGAGTATAAAGCAGGGGGCTGAGCACGCAGCCTTGAGGTGCTTCCGTGCTGATTGTTATCGAGGATGACATATTTCCACCAATATGGACAAACATTATTTTCATTTATCAAACAATCTTCTTTGCTGAAGATAGTGGTGGGTGTTGGGAGAGGAGAAGCCCAGCACTGAAATTTGTGGTATCACACCAGTGACTGCCCACCACTTTACTGGCTTTAGCTTGCACTAAACGGTATTCCCTTATCATGTATCTATACACTGTGAATGGCTCTATTGTAATCATGTATTGTCTTTCCGCTGACTGGATAGCACGCAACAAAAGCTTTTTCACTGTACCTCTGCACACGTGACAATAAACTAAACTTAACTATACACTAAAAAAAGCACCTGTTTATTCTGTCTCTTTGCTACTTGTCTGCCAATTAGTTCTGTGACTTCGGCTGGACTTTATCCCTAATCGCATGCACTATACCTTTATATAATTATGTCCGATATGGGACCTTGTAGAAAGCCTTCTGTAAGTTCAAATAAACCACATCCAATGGTTCTCCCCATTCACTCAACTAGTTATATTTTCTAAGGTAATAGCTACTTCTCACAATAATTTAAACACCGCTTAAAATGCAGAATGATGCGTCTTCTTTATTTAAGGTTTTTGACATCAGTCTGATTAAATAAAGAACCTGGTGACCAATTTACATACAAAGCTGTATGTCTTTGGAGTGTGGGAGTCCAAAGGACCTTGTAGTAGCTTACTGGCAGAAGGCCTTCTTCAATTACTTAACAAGGCCATGGAATACATAGATATTTTGTTTACTTCCAAGGCAACCACTGATAGGAATGAAGCAAGATAATGAGGAAATTAATTCATCTCAAGGAAGGATGTCATTATTCATTTAGTACCTTTGCAATATGTTCCGGTTTCTTCGGCTCTGTTCGATATTTGTCAGTAAACATTCAGCATGACGTTGAAATATTTAGGAACAACTATTTTATGGGATGGCAATTTACAAAGGCTAATTAATCTGCTACTCTGCATATATTTGGGAAGAAGCTAGAGCACTCAGGAATGCCAACAGATTCTCAGGGAAAGCAGGAAATCTTTGCACAGACAGCACTGGGGGGGGGTCAGGATTAAACCTGACTAACTGGAACTATGAAGTAGCAGCTCAACTAATGATGCTGTTGAATTGAATTTATTTGAAAGAAACATCATGGAAACTGGCCTGTGGCTCACCAAGTCCACGTCCACCATCGATCACCGTTGATACGAGTTCTATGTTACCCCACTTTTGCTTCCACTTCTGACACACGAGGGGGCAATTTGTAGTAGGCGATTATCTGCAAACCCGCAAATCTTTGGGATGTGAGAGGAAACCGGAGCGTCCAGAGGAAACTCACGCACTCATGGGTAGAACATATAAACTCCACACGGACAGCACCTGGGGTCTCTGGTGTTATGAGGCAGCAGCCCTACCTGATGCATCGCAGTGCCACCAACACTTACTTGGTGCAGCAATGGGCCGCCAACAACAACGAGGGCCGCCATCTGCTGTTATGTGATGGGGGCAGGCCGAAGATAGGATTGTTCGGTGAACTTTGTAACTTTGTCGAAGCCAGAAACATGGCGAACTCTTGTGTACTGCCTAGGTGGGGTCTGCTGTATGATTTTAGTGGGTTATATGCAAAACAAAGAATTTCACAGTACCATGGTACATGTGACAATAAAGTATCATTGAATCATTGAATTGTTTGATCTCAAAGCGTAATGTACCAGGTGGGACAGTAAATTTAAAGACTTTCTTTATTGTTGAGATGGATACATATAAGTACATTTCCCATCAGTTTAATGATCCTGGATAATATTCAGGAATTAGAATATCATGGAAGTTCTTGTTGAATCGTAGTTAAACATTTGAATTATCTTCAAGTACAATACTTTAGAATTACTTGGACGGTATTCATTATATCATTGTTAAGGTGGACCTTAACTGGTACATGTGACAATAAAATACCTTTGAAACCTTTGAAACCTTTGAAGATGGTGTTGGATTTCTGAGAGGAATTATTTGTCCTGAATCTGAATAGTAGGCAGTGATAAATATAACTTTAACATAACATTAGGTATAAAGTATAATTTTAAGCATAGCTTTAAGGTGAGACAGGCAAAATTAAAGGGAGATGTGCAAGGCATGTATTTTTAGACAGACGGTGGCGAGTGCCTGAACGCACGACGGGGGTAGTAGTTGAAACAGATGCAATAGTGGCATATCAAAGACTTTGGATAGGCTTAAAGGGCCTGTCCCACTTGCATACAATTGCATACATCTGGCGCGACCAAACGTGATCGCTTGAGGCGTACGGGCCGTGCGGGGCAGTCCCATTGAGGGCGTACGCAGCGTCTTAATGGTGTACGCCTTGCGCATAGCGTTGCGACATGACGTCACCGCCCGGCATGGCGTGGCGCAATGACATCACCGCCCGATGCCGTGCGATGCCCAAATTCAGTCGGCCCGCCTCCTGCCCAGCTGATTGATGAGTATGACGTGAATTACGTCATGCGCGAACTTAGCGTGAACTTAGCATGTACTTACCGCATACGTACTGCGAACTTACCGTAAATTTACCGCGAACTCCGCTTCCGTTTGGTCGCGCCAAACCCATGTAAGCGCATGCAAGTGGGACAGGCCCTTAAGGGACTTTTCAGCAACTGGCTGCGACCTTCAAGCTCGGGGGCACTCGCCTGAAAAACCGCGAGCTGGATCGACCGTCAGCTATGAAACAGCGAGCTGGATTGACCATCCACACACACACACACAGACACACACACAGACACACACACAGACACACACAGACACACAGACACAGGTAAGGGCTAGGGAAAGCAGGGGAGCGCTGTCTGAAATTCAGTCGGTCTGTTTTCCTTGGTTCTGAAAACTCGTGCTTACATTTTTTTCCCCCCAATGAGCCAATTAAAATGCACGGTCAGCAAAGGAGATTATCTATGGCTACCTCGACTACCTATAACTACATGGCAACCCCACTCCCACTTTTTACTCGCAGAACATTTTTCAGCTTGTTGAAAAATTTTCCTCGACCAAACTGAGGTTGCGAGTATGCGGGAACTCCTCTCGAGCATGAAGGAGAGATACTGTGACCATCTTCGACCACGTGTCGACCATGCTGCGAGTTTGTGGCGAGCGCAAACTCTCTTAAACTCACAAATTAGGTCGCCATAGTGGGACAGGCCCTTTAAGGATAGGCAAGGAATAGAGGGACATGGTTACATGCAGGTAGTTAACTGATGGTCTTGGCACCATGTTTGGGACAGTCATTGTGAGCCGAAGGGCCTGTTCTCATGCTGTATAAATGAGTCAGTAATCAGTGTTCACCACTGACTACCAGAAACAGTGCTGAACATAGAAAATTATCAAAAGCTATAACATTTGGCATTGACTTGCAAATAGTCATTACATAATAACAATAATTGAACGTGAAGACAATTGCGTTTTTTCTAAAATGCATCACATTGTGGTTACACTGAATCAGGCCGTTAGCTGAGCAATTAATCCTGGCATTTATGTCCTTTGCGATTTTCTTTCCAACACTCTTCATCTCATCCTATCAGTGGATCCAATTATTTTTCCCTCAAATGCTTAACTTGTTTGTCTTAAAGGCTGCCTGTGTCAGTAGATTCCATATTCTTACAATTTTTGACAATGATTTCTCTCTTTAATTCTTTGGGAAATTTGAAAAGAAAAACCCTGTCTTATAACCTTTAGTTTTAGACCATTGACAAATATCCATGCAGTCCTAATAGTATCATTGTGAATGTTCAATGAAACCAGATTTGTTGTATAGTCCTGCAAGTCTGTTCCAGTCAATATATCATGGAGGTTTGAAATAGCTCCATGTTATTTATCATATCTGTTCTCAAAGTGAACTCGAGAGGCTGGTTTTTTTTTTGTGTGTGTTTTTTAGTTTAGTTTTTTGAAATACAGCATGGAAACAGGCCCTTCCGCCCATCGAGTGTGCACCGACCAATGATCCCCGCACATTAACGCTATCCTAGACACACTAGGGATAATTTACACACATACACCAAGGCAATTAACGTCTTTGGATTGTGGGAGGAAACCGAAGATCTCAGAGAAAACCCACGCGGTCATGGGGAGAATGTACAAACTCCGTACAGACAGCACCCGTAGGCAGGATCGAACCCGGGTCTCTGCCGCTGCAAGCACTGTAAGGCAGCAACTCTACCACTGCGCCACCGTGGCCGCCCCTTTCTTTAAATGTTCCAATTAAAATGTAGAGCTCCCTGCATCATGTTCGCCATTATTATCCAGGTAGTCTTATTGTAGCCTCTTTAGTAACCTGACCAAACTGCACCAAGTCAGTTGATGCAGTTTTACAGATTTACACTTATTTTACTTCGGAGTCACGTGAGTGATTCCGTGAAGAGGTCCCACCAATCTGCATGCGCGTCATTACGTCTGACGCATGGCGCACTGACGGGCTGGCAGGCGTGTAACCCCACCAGCGGTAAGTGAAAAACCCTGAGGTAAGTTTTAAACTTAGCTTAGGTCTTTTCTGCGGACCGTGAATCTTGTTTACAGGAAACAAGTCGACCATGGAGAAAATGATCAAGGAAAGGTCGAGGCGGTCCGCTGCGAAAACAGATACGTAAGACTGCGGGAGTGCGCGTAGCGGGCGGCCGTCCATTTCCCCTTCAGAATCACTAGCGGCACGGCTAGTGGCTTCCGACTTTGCCGGTGGAAGGCCCTTTAAGGCATGACTCTTATTTAAAATAACCATGGGAATGCTTCAATTCAGCCAAATTCAGTCTCAGCCTTTAATTTACTATTTTGAATTTCAGGGACTGTCTTACCCCTTTTCAATCCACAGCTTGTGGTCGATAAGCACAATTCAATTCAATTGCTGTGGAATTCCCAGCTGTTTATATAATTTTCATCAACTTATTTCTATATGTTGTGGACCATTATTTTAAATCAAACCAAATAAGGATGCCGAATCTAGGGACAATTTTCTTTACTCCTTGATAATAGTAGCAGCTTTATTATCAAGGTTTGGATAAATTTTGATCTCCCGGTCAAATATATCGACTGACAACAAGTACCCACTCTCCTGGTACTTCATCTAACCCAAAGCAACTCTTCTTCCCATTGACTTCAATGGTTAGCATTGACTTCCTGAAGGAGAGCTTTGTCATTTGTACTTTCTTATTCCTTATTATTCTTATGTTATATCTCACGTTCCCTGGATATTCGGTCATGTTCTACAATACCAGACATCTGCCAAGTTCTTTGCTTCCCTTGATGACAGCTAAACAATCCTGTTCCATCTCTGGCTATCTGTCTGGGGGTGAGACAATAAAAAAGATACCAGGTTAATAATCAAATTCCAAATACTTTTAAGCGATATACCATAAGCCATTTTCAAATATCATTTTTTTTAAAGTCCTTTCAATACCGTTTGAGGGATCTAATTTAGAACTGGTTAATTTATTCCTAGTAGCTAGAATTTAGGCACAATTAAGGTGTCCCCGAACCACTAGAATTTAGGGACAATTAAGGTGTCCCCGAACCACAGAGGAGTGTTCATTCCCAGGTTTCCATATATAGTTTGTTTAAGTTGGAGCTTGCCTCAATGGTCTCTAGAGGTTGTCTATATTTCTTCAGGTTCCTGAGACGTTGTTCTTCATTTTCACTGGTGCCAAGTATTATGTTATATATTTTTCCTCTAGAAGTTAAATTTGCAGGAGTAGGAATAACACTATGAGGAGCAGCCTTTCTTGTCTGTTGGCCTTTCCCAGATTGTAAACGTTAAACGGACAGGACAGTATCACTTATTTTCCTCTCTCTCTCTCTCTCTCTCTCTTTCTTTCTTTGTCTCTGGGGAGCTACTTGAATGGAAATGATGGTTATACATCCTACCTGAGCTGTGTATTCTGCCCGTTCTTGCGGGTCCACATGCTCTTTGACCTCACTCCCCAGATAATGGTGTGTTATAGGCAACACTGTCCTGAAGGCACAACAACTCAACACCAGGTTATTAAACGAGGTTACAATTGCTCCTATTCCTCACTCCTACACCTCCTGCACAATAGATTCCTTCTCTTCCTTCCCTAGTGCCAATCTGAGTTCCTTTGAGTTATTTTTCTTTTCTTTTGACACCAGCTACTTTGTCTCTTTTTGTAGTTTCTTAATTATTTTTTATGTTCCTTTCTAGACGGTGGGCTTTGCTTGATCCCAATCCGATTCAACTCAGGCAGTTTCTTGGAATTGCTACCTCTTCTTTATAACTTCCTTCCAGGTATTTGTAAGGATTTTTTCTTTCTTGATTTTGAATAGTTGTTTTTATTATTTCCCCTGGACTATCTCAGTGTTATGGGGAGGGTATGTTCTATTCCCTCAGATTTCATTTCTGGGTTCTGAGGCAGGGGTCAGGTTAATCTGTCCACACTCTGGAATGGCTGACAGATCAGGACTACAGGAATGGATTTGATTGCGAGAAAGGTGTTGGTTTCTCGCCCCCTGATCCTCTGGCCAGCGTCCTTTACTTTGATCTTCATGGTCCCAAGTATCCCTATAGCCCCTAGGGATCCACAGACTTCTTGGACCCCGTGACCCTCTCCTTCAACCCACAGACATAACACTGATCTGATCTAACTGTTCTGTAACTTCTCCAGTGGAACTGAGGGGAAACAGGCTCCTGAGCAGGCACGTCCCTAAGATAATCTGGTGTGATCCAAACCTCAGACTCTTCCTGTTCTCTTGATTTAATTTCCAAATTTTGTATCACTGGTCCCTGGAAGGAATTTGTAAGAGCAGTAAAAAAGTCCTTTTCTCAGGCACCCTCTTCTGTTACCCCCCTCACGAAGGCTTTGTATGTAAGGTACCCCAAAATTACCTAAAATGTAGCATATTCATTAGGGGTGATTAATCGTTGCACTGCTTTCAATAAGCTTCGAGTGTCAGGGTAATGTCCATACAGGTTGAGTTTCAACTACTCCCCAAATGAAGCAGGTAAATATTTCTTATCTGGGTTTCTGTTCATGGCTGTTGTCGAACTGAGCTTCGCTGGAGTGGGGCATCTGTAGCCCGGGGATGGTCTGCACCCACTGCACTAACCAAATCAAAAGCAGGAATAGGCACTTTTCTAACAGGGAATTGCCTACAAGTAATTTGTTCTGCTTTCATGATACAGGCGATATCAGGATCGGCTGTCTTATGGCCCGCTATTGTCTCACCATCAGAAGCACTGCTTTCTTTGCTAAAGGGATCCCTATATTTTGTAAGTGATTCTTTAACTTCTCCTGCTGCCCGTTTGGTTTGTTCAGGCACCGGCTTACAAGGAACCTTCCTCCTATCTCCCTGACTCACTAAGCTATCCATTGCCAGTGAAGCAATCGGGGCCAGAGAATCACTTTCTAATGTCTCCGTTACGGGTTTGAATTTAGTGGGTGGAGTCAAAGGTGCCATTGACTCCACTTGTGTGCCCTGCTCACAAGCTGCACAAGGTACCTTGGGACTAGAAACGTGAGAGGACTGAAAGGAAGGCTGTGAATCTTTACCCAAAAAGATTGCCCATATTTTTAAATACTGGGCTTCCCCCCCCTTCAAGGTCCACGCTAACCGTCGCGCTCTTGAATTTAATTGTCGACGGGGCCAATTCCCCTTTAAGAGTTACTGGGACCAAATCCCCTTTAAGAGTCTTCGCTCTTCCCTGCTCCTGCGTTTGTTCTTTAATATATTTCCGTTCCTCCTTAGAAATACCCAGAGAAGGACCAGCTCCCACTTCCTCCAGCTCTATCCCAAGCCTTGAGGTTGCCTTTCTCCAGTTTGTCAGCCTAACAACTCCTATGTTCATTTTCCTCTCCGTATAATAAGATTTCCATAATTCTTTAAGTTCATTTCCTTCTTCGCTATCCCCATACTGCCAGATAATTTTCTCTATGTACCTTATCCCCTTTACTGACTTCAGGCCACCCTTCAGCCATAATTCGCTTCCTAACTTTTTATTTAACTTTCCTGAAAATGTTGGTAACCTCTC
Source organism: Okamejei kenojei (assembly GCA_035221665.1). NCBI lineage: Eukaryota > Metazoa > Chordata > Chondrichthyes > Rajiformes > Rajidae > Okamejei > Okamejei kenojei. Next base: position 52,969,525 of record CM069136.1, read on the forward strand.
GGCTTTTTGAGGGAATTCATTAGATATTAATTGTAATGGGCTTCCAGAAGTGATAGTCATATCCTTCTCCAGTGCTATTCCCCATGTCTTTGCACAATAGAAACAATAAAGACAAACTTCTAAGTCACTCACACCTCTTCAATAATTTACTCCTCCCTCTCCGAGGCTACCAAGATCGCTCCCGAACAATGGCCAACAGCTCCGAAGCGCTAACAGTCTCACACCTTTCTCACACAATCGCACAGTCAATCTTTCCAATCTACTATTCAATCGCTATTCAATCGTTCTATCCAATCGCTCTATTCAATAGTGCACCCGAATCTCTTATCAGGTTTGTTTCATTCACAACCACTCATCCAACTCCCAACCTGTAAACAGCTCTGGCCTTTATAGTAAGGGAGGCCCGTGCCAGAGTAATCTACTCTCAGCTCAGGTAGATCTACCCCGGGTGGAGGGGGGAGAGATGGGTGGAGAGAGAGTAGAGGTGTGGAGGGGAAGAAAGGGGTAGATGGGGAAGGGGGTGTGAGCGGGAATGGAGAAGGGGAGCGGGGTTAGTGGGTCATTCTCTCGTGGTCCCAGGGCAGCGCTCCCGTCCCTCCAGTCTCCAGTTACACACACAGCCCCTGCTCCCCCCCTCTCTCTCCCCGGGGAGACACGGCAGACAATACAGGGAGGGCTGGGACGGGGTTTGGAGCAATGTTTACAAACCTTGGCATCAGCTCACACCCTTATGCCCCGTGTCCGGCATCTGCTCCTGCCGCCGGCCCTTGCCTTCCCTTCTCTCCTTCCCTTCTCTCCCTCCCTTCCCTTCTTACCTCCCTCCCTCCTTCCTCTCTCTCTCTTTTCCCTTCTCCTTTCCTCCCTCCCTTCTTTCTCTTTCGTCCTCTCTCTCTTTTCCCTTCTTCTTCCCTCCCTCCCTTCTTTTTCTCCTTCCTTCCCTCCCTCCCTTCTTTCTCTACTCTCACTCCCTTCTTTCTCTACTTTCCTCACTCCCTTCTCTCCTTCCTCCCTTCTCTCCCTCGCTCCCTTCTCTCCTTCCCTCACACCAGTGACGGAAATGGGTTTTAGGAACTAGGAGTACGCTCAGGTCCCTGAGGCTGAGGTTGGGAAGGAAGGGGGGGGGGGGATAGACGCAAAAAGCCCCCCATTATAAATTTTATCTAACTGAAATTGAAGATAGACAAAAGCTGGAGTAGCTCAGCAGGACAGGCAGCGCAGTGACTCTGGAGAGAAGAACCTTCTTCAGACTGAACTGAACTCTCGTCGGTGAGAGCACTTGTGATTGTCTGAAGAAGTGTCTCGACCAGAAACACAACCCTCTCCCCAGAGCACCTGCCCATCCCGCTGAGCCACCACAGACAGGGAGTTGAAGATAGACACGGGGGTCCACCTTCAACTTCAGAGCCAAACAAAAAACACAGAGTGCTGGAGGAACTCAGCAGGCAAGGAAGCACCCGTGCAGGGAGCATATCACTTATCAGGAGCCTCCATGGGCCAGGACTCTCCCCCCCCCCCCCCCAACAGAAAGGAACTGCAGATGCAGCTGTCACCGCAAAATGTCTAAGAAGGAACAGCAGATGCTGGAAAATTGAAGGTAGACAAAAATGCTGGAGAAATTCAGCGGGTGAGGCAGCATCTATGGAGCGAAGGAAATAGCCAACATTTCGGGCCGGGTCTGAAGAAGGGTTTCGAACTGAAACATTGCCTATTTCCTTTGCTCCATAGATGGTGCCTCACCCACTGAGTTTCTTCAGCATTTTTGTCTTTCAGAAAAAGTCAATGATTCCGGGAATGCCGAGGGAGCTAGCAAGAGATGAGGTGGGGAGCAGGAGAGAGAGTGCGAGAGAGAGAAGGAGGGAGAGAACGATAGACAGACACAATGTGGGTCGGTAGGTAAATTGAATGACTAACCTGCTGCACACCAAGAAGCTCACCAAGAAGAAGCCCTCAATCATGATGGTGAGTTTTAAGAAATTCTCAATGTGTCATCAATGCATCGATCTACATTCCTCAGTAAATGTAATTGTGTTTTGAACAAGTATTAATGACGCCGTGTGAATTGTATTCAAAGGAACACAGCGTCATTAATACTTGTTCAAAACACAATTGCATTTACTGAGGAATGTGGATCGATGCATTGATGACACATTGTATAGCTACTTGTTAACTACTGGCTGTTAACAAGTGCGACAGTAGTAGTTAACAAATCATTTGTGTCTGATGGCAGTGCAGCGGTTGTTATCTATGTTCGTTTTGTAAAAAAACCCATATGGCGAATGTTTTTTAAAAAATCTTTATTTAACAAAGCGAATTTGTATTTCCGTACGAAATACGGAAAATTAATGCGGGGCCCCCTTTAGGCGCGGGGCCCAATTGGGAGAAATCGGTCCAATCGGCTTAAGGCCGGCCCTGAAGGTGCTTAATATTCAAATTCTATTCAGCAGTAATCTCTCCCACTCAAAATACTTCAATTCAACATAGACAAATAAACCCAAACCAAGCAAGCAAAACTACACGCAAGCAAGACACTATACCACCTATTATAAGTAAACAGAAACACACTCCAATATAAACTACAAGCATTCGCTTCCTATCACAAGTAAATCACAAACTATTTTAATTCCTCCTCGTGGTGTACTAGTCAACGGAACAATCCCTCCCCTGAAGTAATCGATTGGAAAGATACGAACCCCCGATCGAACAACCACGAATCGGACTCCAATGATAATACGATTCCATGCAAATCAAGTTCTTATATATTCACTTTAACCCAGTTTTACCCCAGTTTTCTAACACTCAGAATCCTTAACCAAACACAATCAGTACAATGAAACAATTCACGGTCTTAACACACCCTCAAATATATCTCACAAGCAACAAAGTAGTTATACACAATTTAAATCTGAAAAATAAATATGTACACTTGAAATTTACTAAACTACACAGGCAATACAATACACGGTGAATACAACACAATACGGCAATATTTAATATACTTTAACTGTACAGTTCCAAAAGCAAATTACAATATTTCAATCCCATGTCATGCTGCTATCAACCAGGGAACTTATCCCTCCGATACAGAAAACGTTCTCCTTCAAGTACTAATCAACAATCAATCAGAGGGGGTACGAACTCCTGGTTGATCAGCCACGATTCGGAATCAATCTTACTCAAACTTTTTACACACTTCGAAGTTTTATTTTAATACACAGATAAATCTGATAAGGAATGTGCACACGTTATAGTCTAGCACCTCAATGTAAGATTCTGAATATTAGTTACTTTCAGTCGAAGAATTTCAACTCGCTCTGCTCTGATTATTTTTTGGTGCGTAATTTGACGTAAGTTCGAATTCAAATTTTATCCGGATATGGAATTCTCGAATTGATTAGAATATTTTCAACCAATCTATACACTAACCATCAAGTGCCGATACCTTTACGAGGCTCCTCCCCCGTCCTTTCGGAGGTCTAGATACCTCAAACAGGCGTGGACTTTAACCAACATAGGCTCACCCTGTAAAAAGGCTTCTTCCTTTCCACCTGCTGGGCACCAGGTGTCAATGTGTAACCTCTTCACGCTGGCAGTTGGTGCCGATTATTGGAGCGCGCTTCCAATCTGCAAACCCAGCAATCACGCAGTGCTTAGCTGCTTAGCACTGTTACACCCAGTTCGTCTTGAAATATCCAGTCAATTGGATATGCAATCTGGGCAGGGCCTCAATCGAGTATCATTTAATAGGTCCACGAACCTTGAGGGACCGAACTACATAGGGATGGTCTCTTTACAGTCCAATCAAACATATTAATTACATCAATACATTGTTGACAGTTCCCCAAACCAATTACAGAGTCTCCCATTCATTGTTTCTTGGAGAAGCTTCTGGAAGGAAGCTAACTAACTGAATAATGCAACATTTACCCTGGAACGCAAAACATCCTGCCAGGGCTTAACACTTCAGCCAATCAACAAACAGCAGGGTAACAGTCTTTACATTATTTACATTATTTACAATTATTTTGCAGCAATCCAATCAACTTCACGCATTTACAATACTTTGGAGGTCCTCTGCAAGAATCTCATTCATACTGACAATGGAAGAGATACTCATACATTTCTTATCTGCAACATTGATCGGGGACCTAGACTTCCTGGCACCAGTCAGTAGCTTGTGGCTTTTATACACAGAAACACAGACTTGACCAAAATGGCCTTGCAATGCATGAATATTCTGCTAAAATTTGGTTCTATTCCTGCTCCATTTTGGCCAGGATTTACACATAAGTATGCAGTCCCTTTGCCATAACACTGAAAATTAAGCTTAGGTTCATCCTGTTTCCATTGATTATCCTTGACCCAAATACATGTGCCAAGCTTGTAGCGTAATACCCAAGACTTGAGGCTGTAATTGCTGCCAAAGATGCATCAACAAAGTTCTGAATAAAGGGTCTGAATACTTATGGTTAAATGTGATATTTCAGTTATTTCTGTTGAATACAAAAAATTCTAAACACCTGTTTTCGCTTTTTTATTATGGGGTATTGTGTGTAGATTGATGATACAAAAAAATAATTTAATTCATTTTAGAATAAGGCTGTAACATAACAAAACGTGGAAAAAGTGAAGGGGTCTAAAAACTTTCTGAATGCACTGTAATGTGTTAATGTTACACAGTCTTCTGAAAATCTCTCTGTTACAATATCCTCTGTCTTGATTTGCTCTTCAAAGAAGTAAGAAGATGACCAGCCATAAACTTTGTTTTCTTATCATATTTTTATTTCTAGTCGCCTTTTTATTCATCTTTGAATAATGATTTCATTAGTATTTTTGCTGTCCCAGACATTGTTAATTACTTTCCTTGCCTTTTAAAATGCAGAATTATGTTATCTTCTTGCCAGCCCTGTGCCACTATTCCCTTTTCTAATTAACTTTAATATAGTAATAGTAATTTTTCTCTATCTCTTCCCACACTTCCTTTAAAATGCTTTGCTTAGTTTATCATTTACCTTCCCTTTCATCTTTCTACCTGAAGTACCATTATATCATTTTAGCTTTCAGCTTAAAATCTTTGCCTACTTTATTAATCTCCTTAGTGTATAATGAGGCAAAATAACTTTTCAAGATTCATCCTTTTCCAATTATTATCTGTTATTTTTCGCATCCTTTATTGGCCCTGTCTGTACAAACCCTTATTTTTCATAGACTTTAATTTTAACGTTTCACCTTGTCGCCCAAGCTTTTTACATTATGTCCAAACCTTTTTGCATTCTCTTCCGATGCCCTCTTCTGATTATGAAATTTTGTGCGCACATCTTTTCTTTCAGTTTCAAATTTTATCCCTGTTCCCAGAGTTTAATTATTGGTACTAAAATTTAATTTTCGTAGAATATGTTTCTCTTCAACTCTCTTAATCTCCATTTTATTCCATAATTATCATTTTTTGAGTATTTATTTTCCCTCCATCTAAATATTAGCATTTTTTTTGTTAAATATTTTTATTAATTGTAAATACATATTATTAGAAAATACTTCTTACATACATTCGTAATATTATTAATATTAACATTTAAGACTTATTTATATTTCTATACATTTTTTTTTACAAGTAAGAAAAGATAGAGAAAAATAACATAGAGATAAGAAATCAAAAATAAAGAAGTGAATGGAGTATTAAAAAGTTATCCATCGTTGGAGATATATCCATGATTTGTTATACGTATTTCTTCATCTATTCCATTATTCAGGCTTCAGTCAGGCTCTCGCACCGAGCCATTTTGACCCTTTAGCTATTCAATGTATGGAGACCATATTCCTCTGAAAAGATCCAACCAGTCCATTAGGACAAGCCTCAATCTTTCCAGATGGAGTGTCTCTGACATTCCTGTAATCCACATTTTAATTGTGGGGGATGTAGGACCTTTCCAGAATTTCAATATTAACTTTTTCCCAATTATTAAACTATAATCAATAAACATTCTTTGATTTGTTGTTATTAATTGATCTGTTTCCAGTATTCCCAGTATTATTAACTTTGAGTCAGGAATCAGATTCATATTAACAATATTCAAAATTATCCTAAATATTTCTATCCAAAATTTTATAATTTTTACACAATTTGTAAATGAGTGTGTCAAGTTAGCTTCTAAGTGCTGACATTTATCACATATGGCAGATACATTTGAAAAAATGTTATGTAGTTTGGATTTTGAGTAATGTAGTCTATGTAATATTTTAAATTGTATAAGAGAGTGTCTAGCATTTAACGAACAGTGGTGTATATGTTGTAAACTTTCATCCCATACTTCTGGTCTAATAATTTGGCCTAATTCGTTTTCCCATGATTGTCTATATATTTCTGTCAATGGGACATCATTTTCCAATAAAATATTATAAATATATGATATCAATTTTTTCTGTGTTCAGATGTTTATTTAGACATTCATCGAAAATTTCTGTCTTTCTATTTCTAATTTCCTGTGTGTTTGCTTTTACATAGTCTCTAATTTGTAAGTATCTAAAAAAATCTTTTGAATGTAATCCATAAATTTGTTGTAATTCTTGAAATGAAAGGAAATAATTTTCCCTGTAGAGATCTCCCATCTTATTAATTCCCTTATTTTTCCATTGTAAAAAGCCTTTGTCCATCATTGAGGGTTTAAATGTAACATTATTTACAATGGTAAGGGCTAGTGGTATACATTCCAATTTTAATGTTTTCTTTATTTGTTTCCAGACACGCATTCCACTTTCTATTATAGGGTTTTCGCTATAGTTTTTCTTACCTAGATTAATATTGGCAAATATTATCGAACTAATTTCAAAAGGCGAACAATCTTATTTTTCCATTTTTAACCAAATTGGTTGTTTATCTGTCTCTACTAACCAAAATTCCTTATATGCGGATGATGTATTACTTTATATTACAAAACCGGAAATTAGTATCCAAAATGTATTAAAATTAATAACTGAATTTGGATCTTTTTCAGGATATAGTATTAATTGGAATAAAAGTGAACTCATGCCAATAATGGTAAATAACCTACATATATTACAACAATTTCCTTTTAAGATAATAAACGAAAAAATTAAATATCTTGGAATTTATGTAACAAAAAGATTCGATTCTTTATTTAAATCCAACTTCATACTTATTGAATAAATTAAATAAGAACATTTTATATTGGAAAACACTACCTATCTCAATGCTAGGTAAAATTAATGCAATAAAAATGATTTTTCTTCCACAATTACTATATCTTTTCCAATTGATTCCGATATATCTTCCTAAAAATTTCTTTAGGAAGGTGGACTCTTTAGTTACCAACTTTATCTGGGATTATAAGAGCCATAGAATAAATAAAAAACATTTATGTAAATCAAAAATAAATGGAGGTCTAGCACTACCAAACTTTATGTTTTATTACTGGGCAGTTAATATTAAAAATATGAATTTTTGGTTAATATTAGCATTTTTGACAAACTATTACTTTGTGCTTACAAACCTCGACAATTATTTGAAATTCAAAGAGTCTTTTACCCTGATAGGAAAATCTGGAACCGGAACACATTAAGTTGAGAGGGACAAGATTTAAAGGAAACCTAGGGGCAAATTTTTAATTCAGAGGTTGATGGGTATATGGAACAAGCTGCCAGAGGAGGTAATTGAGGCAAGTGCTATAACACCATTAAAAGGATGCATTGACAGGCACATGGATAAAAAAGGTTTAGAGCAATAGGGGCCAATAGTGGCAATGGGACTTATTTAGTTGGGGCATCTTGGTCGGCATGTTTGAGTTGTGTCGCAGGGCCTATTACTGTGCTTTATGACTATTAATTTTATTGTGGCATACAAAAAGACCCATTTTGATTTTGGGATCGTAGCTTAGCTTTCTAGTGTTGTGACTGAGTCACTGGTGACAGGAAGCTGATAGATGCAAAAGTCTTGTTGATATAAAGGTCTTTATTCATTGCGACATGTAAAGATCTCCTCGGCAAAATCTGCCCAAACGCAAAACACATCAAGTTTTATACTTTCTAAAAAAAAGTTAAAAGCAGATAATTAGATACAATTTCAACAGCTAAATCAACATTGTTTACTTCAATGTTTTGAGTCTGACATTGAATTGCACGTTTACAATGGGGGTCCACTGTAAATGACAGAGGCACCTCTGAATGTCCAAGCATCTTTGCTGAGCCAAGGTAAGTGACTTAGATGGTCTAAAAGCTTCTGAGGACCGGCACACCAACCCACCCAAATTAGTGTGGTGAGGGCTGACTCTCTGGATACACATGTATTCCAATTATTCATAGACCGATCAAATAAGCTTTTAATCATGTTCGATGTGCGAAGTGAGAAAATCATTTTGGTTCGGAATTTTCCTTGTACTTGGTCATAATAGTGCAAAAAACGTAGCTGGTTACCACTTAATAGCTTAGCTGATAACTTAGCCTGATTTAATGTAGGCCAATTAACATACTCCCAATTTGACTGATGGGAGCATCTCATGGTCATGTCACTTTGCAAATCAAATCTCTTGCATGGTGTCTCACTGTAGCTGAAGACAGTACTGCTCATTTACAAAGCCGTCTTCTTAATTTCAAAACTGATTACTGGCTGCAGTTTACCTTTGAGCAGTTTTTTTTTGAAGACTGGGTCCTGTTTGTACTAAATGCCGGCTATGCATATAATTCCATAACTCATGAATAATCCCAAACACGCAAGGTGTTACACCATGCCTAAGATAAAACAAATGAGGATACCTCTGATGGAAAAAAAAACTAGTAATAATTTCTACCAGCATCTGAGGTATTTAAGAAATGTAAGAAAAATTATGTTCAATGATTCAGATGTTGATGTGTGATAAGTATCTTCCCTACCTTTGATTAGCTGAAGGGTGTTCGAAACAATTGATTTGAAATTGGATTCACTTATGTGTGACTTTGTGTGAGTATCTCATTTGGCATTTTCTTGAATTGAACATTGAATGCCCATCTTATGACATCCGCCGGTGTGCAGCATTTATTTCTGTGTTTACGAATAAAAATTGGATATTATATATGCAACCTATGACCTTGCAACATCCCAGACATTCTCATCGACAAACTGGTCACTCTCGGCCTCCCCACTCTCACATGTGCCTGGATAAAGGACTTCCTCACCAACCGGCCCCAGACGGTGAGACTCGGCCCCCACCTCTCCTCCACTCGCATGTTGAGTACCGGCTCCCCACAGGGCTGTGCTAAGCCCCCTCCTGTACTGTCTCTACACCCACGACTGTAGTCCTGTCCACAACAACAACCAAGTCGTCAAGTTTGCTGACGACACTACAGTAGTCGGACTCATCTCAAGGGGACACGAGGCAGCCTACAGAGAGGAAGTCCTGAAGTTGACAGCCTGGTGCTCAGAAAACAACCTGGCTCTGAACACCAAGAAAACCAAAGAGCTCATTGTCGACTTCAGGAGGCACAGCACCGACTTAACTCCCTTATACAGCAACGGCGAGTGTGTGGAGAGGGTCTGCACCTTCCGGTTTCTCGGCGTCCTCATCTCCGCTGACATCTCCTGGACAGATAACATCACAGCGGGCATCAAGAAGGCTCAGCAGCGGCTGCACTTCCTGAGGGTCCTCAGGAAGCACAACCTGGACTCCAACCTGCTGCTGACCTTCTACCGCTCGTCCATTGAGAGCCTGTTGACATACTGCATTACAGCATGGTACGGCTGCTGCACCATGGCAGACAGGGAGAGGCTTCAGAGGGTAGTTAGGGCATCACAAAAGATCATCGGCTGCCCTCTCCTCTCCTCAGCAGGGCGAAGAACATTATCAAGGACAGCTCCCATCAGCACAAGGAGAAATAGACTCAAGAACAGTTTCTTTCCAAAATCCATTATCTCCCTGAACTCACACATGCACTGACTTCACAGCCTAACCCCCAGACTTTCATCTATCCACCTACTGTAGTTTGTACTGTAACTGTAATTTCCAATATGTGGGAGTGGCGGTGCTGCCCTGGCAGCAGCGGCTCGCCTGCAGTCCGTCTGTTTTTCTTTTTATTTGTTGTTTTCTTGTCTTGTTTTTAGCATTAGTTTGAGTTATTATGTAGTGTATGTGTGTGGGAGGGGTGGGAGAAACGTTCTTAGTCTCTTCCTTTTGGGGAGACGCGACTTTTCTTGTCGTATCCCCCGTCTCCATCTCTGTCTGCGCTGAGGCCTATCGCGGAGCTGGCGGCCTCCAACTTTAACTGCGACCGACCCGAGGCTCTGGAGGTAGAGCCAGCCAGGACTTACCAGCGCGGGGCTGGCCGACTTCGGGGCTGTGGCGGGTTCAGGCGTTCCGGCGGCCCGACTCGGAGCTGTGGCGGCTTTCTGGTGGCGGTGGCGGCGGCAGCGACTTCGGAGGCCCGGCCGCGGGCCCAGTGGACGACATCGTCGGGAGCTCGCAAGTCACAGGTTGGTGACCTGTTTTTCCGGAGCTCCCGCGGCAACAGCTGCGTCCGCTGGACTGGAGGGCGGCAGCTTCGGCAGCTTCGACCGCCCCGGGCCGCGGAGTTGAACCGGCCCGCTCGCGGAGCGCGGTTCATCCGCGGGACTTATTTACATCACCCGGTGCGGTCACAACATCGGAGGCCCGGGTCGCCTCAGCGCAGAGGAAGAGGAAGAGGAAGAAGGGAAGAGACAAAGAGAAGATTTTTGCCTTCCACCACAGTGAGGAGGTGTCTGGTGAACTCACTGTGGTGGATGTTAAATATGTGTTTATTGTGTGTTTTTGTTATTTACTATATGTATGACTGCAGGCAACAAAATTTCGTTCAGACCGCAAGGTCTGAATAACAATAAAGTTTTCCAAGTTCCAAGTTCCAAGTAACCCATACTGGATATAGGAATCCTATTTATTCATTCTATTTATCCATTGTCTTTTATAGATATGTATATAGCTCCGCATAAACTGTGCACCTTAATTCCCCCCCCTTATTTGTTTTTGCACTGAGTAGGAGCAGCTTTTGATCTCATTGTACGTGTGTATAGTGACAATAAAAAGGCATTCATTCATTCATATCGGCAAGGAGATATGAATAAAAGGGACCCCACTGTTCCATGGATTGCGTTCCCTCTGGGTGTGTTAGCCTTGATTCTTATTCATCATTTATATCTAGCAGGATTGCTAGGTGCCCCAGAACTCATAACAGCCATCCTACATAATTCACAAACACACAATGATTGCCAGTGAGTTCAGCCTGTGTCTTGCCACAGTGTGAACCACTTGATGCACACAGCAGATCTGTTTAGATATTGGTAGTGATGGGGATGTGGTCAGGCACTCTGAAGCCAGTTTCCCTTTCCCCCTATGTTTTCGCAAGTCTCCGTGGCAGTCTACTTTGCAGCTGTTCAATGGATCCATGAAAGAAGGGTTTCATTAAGTTCATGCCTGCTTAACTGTGCATTGAGGTGACAATAACACTGCAGCTATGATCTTAGGAACCACATGGGTAAAATCTTTACACATGTAGTAGTGCAGAAACCACTCTAACAGATATTTAAGTTTGCCAATTAAAAAAAAAAAATCTCCTGACTGGGAATTGATGCAACATGCAACTTTGCTGTCTTAAACGTAAGAGCAGGACAATTTGTTCTGCTAAGACAGTGAGTGTCCACCAGTGATTAAACATTTTTTTTGTAATCTATATATTGTACATTGCAATTGATACAATATGGTTATGTTTCTGGAAAAGACATCTAGAATGACAGTGCGAAAATACTCTCTATTCTGCATTTGAATACTTTACATTTTTAATTTCACCAGAGCCAGTACTGTTTTACATAACATATGATCTGTGCGTGGCTGGAATACAATTCTTTCCCACATTGGTTAATGATAGAATGGAGGTATTTTGCTGCTTTAATCAAAATCTCTGTGGTAATAATCTTCCAAGTGCTACCAGTTCCCTCAGGTTTTAGGAAAATCAATATTTTTTCAGCAGTTAAACACCAACTCCTGTATTCAATTTAACATAAAAAGTGTTCTGCCAAGCTAATCTCTTCTGGATGCTTGGAGGAACAGGTACTTTAACTGTGCCAGTTGTTCTGTTGCTCTGAAATGGGATCACAGGTGGTTGAATTTGTGCCAAATGTCAATAATGCATTTTCAGTGAGATCAAACCACCTCCTCTTTTGCTACTTGGTAATGCTTAAGCATCTTTTAAGTGCACCATAGTTTCCTATATCACCTCGAATGTGTCACCAGTGAGTAATTTGCTCTCCAAAATTTCTCTTGGCAAATGGACAAAGGACTTTATCAGTTAGAAAACTTCTGCGTTACTGGATTGTACCATTTCTGCATCCATCTTAGTAATGGATACATATACTGTATTTTTCATGACATGTTCTCAGTGTAATTCACAATTAATAAGGTTCTTGAAAAGTTATGATTGTTTTAACATGTGTGTTTCTTACCCTCAAGAGCATTGATATTTTGAGGGATATTGGGTGAAAGTCCACAACTTCCTGAAAATCGTGACACGTGGGTCGGGTGGAAAAGAAAGTATATGGCTTGTTTTTAGTCAGTCAGGGCACTAAGTATAAAGTTGGGAGGTCGTGTCGCATGTCAATAAAACTTCAGTTAAGCTGCATTTGGAATATTGTGCACCGTTCTGTTTGCTGCATTACAGGAAGGTTGTGAAGGCTTTACAGTGGGTGCAGAAGAGATTCAGCAGAATGTTGCATGGATTAGAGATGAGGAGAGGTTGGACTATCCAAGGTTGGATTGTTTTCCCTGGAGCATTGGATTAATATATTAATGTATAGTTTATGATTTTGTTTTGTGTTATCTGAATCTATATGCCTGAGTAAGACCTGCACGTAAGATTTTATCTGTAACTGTACTTCACCGTACTTGTGCACGTGACAACTTGAATTGAGCCTGAGGGGAGAATATAAAAATAATGAGAGGCATAGATAGAGTAACCAGTCAGGGTCTTTTGCCCGAAGACGGAAATATCAAATACTCAAGGGCATAACTTTAATGGTTGAAGGGGAAAGTTAAAAGGTGATTTACAAGGTTAATATTTTAAGCAGAGAGTTATAGGTGCCTGGATAATGATGTCAGGAGTGGTGATGGAAGCAGGTATGATAGAAATGTTTAAGAGGCTTTAAGACAGTCACATTTTTAGAGTGAAGGAATCCCTGATTAGTAAGGGTGTCAAGGGTTATGGGGAGAATGCCAGGAGAATAGAAACACAGAAAATAAGAGCAGGAGTAGGCCATTCGGCCCTTCAAGCCAGCACCGCCATTCAATATGATTATGGCTGATCATCCAGAATCAGTACCCTACTTTCTTCCGATATCCCTTAATTCCGTTAGCCCCAAGAGCTATATCCAACTCTCTCTTGAATACATCCAGTGAATGGGCTTCCACTGACCTCTGTGGAAGAGAATCCCACAGATTCACAACTCTCTGGATGAAGAGGTTTTCCTCATAGTCCTAAATGACCTACCCCTTATTCTTAAACTGTGACCCCTGGTTCTGGACTCCCCCAACATTGGGAAAATGTTTCCTGCATCTAACCTGTCTAATCCCTTAAGAATTGTATATGTTTCTATAAGATCCTCTCTCATCTCTCTAAATTCCAGTGAATATAAGCTGTCGATCCATTTTCATCATATGTCAGACCCACCATAATGGGAATTAACCTGGTGAACCTATGCTGCACTCTCTCAATAGCAAGACTTTCCTTCCTCAAATTGGACCAAAATTGCACACAATCTTCCAGGTGTGGTCTCACCATGGCCCTGTACAACTGCAGTAGGATCTTCTTGCTCCTATTCTCAAATCCTCTTGCGATGAAGGCCAACATGTCATTAGCTTTTTTCACTGTCTGCTGTACCTGCATGCTTACTCTCAGACTGATGTACAAGGGCTGAAATAGGGTTGCAATAGGGTTGAAAGGGAAATATAGATCAGCCATGATTGAATGGTGGAGTAGACTCGATAGGCCAAATGTCCTTATTCTGCTCCCATGACATAAACTTATGAATGTAAAATATGTGCAGGAAGATGGGATTAGTTTAATTTAGCATCATGATTGACACAAACGTCATGGACCAAATGGCCCGTTCCTGGGCCATACTGTTCTACCTATAATGTTCTATGTTGTTCACAACATCAGATTGTTTCACTCCCCTGCACTCAAGGAACAATCTACAGTGACCAATTAATCTACCAATCTACATTTGGGTACTTGGGATAAAACTAGAGCACATTGAAAAAACTCGCATGGACACGGGGGAATGTGCAAACTCCACACAGAGAGCACTGGAGATCAGGATTGAACCAAGGTGGTTGGAGTTGTAAGGCAGCAGCTGCACCACCACTGTGTTGCCAATTTGTTCTTGATAATGGCCTACAAGTCCTAAAAAGGATTTAAAAAAAAAATCCATGATACATTTAATCAAAGGAAAAATGACCTTCCCATCATTAAAGGGATCCATAGGATGTGCTGCTTTGAAAAGGCAGCCAATAACAATAAAAGACACACATCACCCTGGCCACACCCTCAATGTACTCCTACCATCAGGTAGAAGGTATCAGTCTGATCATCAGCTTCAAGAATAGTTTCTTCCCAACAACAATCAGTCCAAGACGTTGGTGAGGCCACATTTGGAATATTGTGTTCAGTTTTGGTTCACGCAGCTACAGAAAATATGTTGTTAAGCTGGTAAGAGTGTAAAGAAGATTTACAAGGACCTGAAGGTCTGTGGCGTAGGGAGAGATTGGCAGGCTAGGACTTTATTCCTTGGAGCTCAGGAGGACGAGGAATGAATCTTTTCGAGGTGTATAAGATCTTGAGGGGAATAGATAAGGTACCATCTGACCCAGAGGAGCGAATCATGAACTAGTGAGATTTAAAGTGAGAGGGAAATGATTTAATAGGAATCGGAGGGATAACATTTTCACACATAGGCAGGTGGGTATATGGAAAGTGCTGCCAGAGGGGATAGTTGAGGCAGGTACTATAAGAATATTTAAAAGATATTTGGATAGGTACATTGACAGGAAGCCTTTAGAAGGAAATGGGCCAAACATGGGCAGGTGGGACGTGCAGATGGGGCATCTTGGTCGGCATGGGCAAGTTAGGCCAAGGGGCCTGTTTAGTGTTGTATGACTCTATGACTCCATCGGGCTTTTGAAATGACACACCATTAACATCAACTATGAATTTCTGTGGACTGTCTTAGGTTGCACTAGGACCTTTGGGTATTTTGCACCAATACTATGGTTATTAATCTATTGATTTTTTGTCATATTATCTATGTGTATTGCATTTACCGGCATGTAATGCAGCTGCAAGTAAGAATTTCATTGTTTTGTTATCGGTACACATGACAATTAGATACTTGAAATACTGCATATTCTGCAAATAAAACTGAGAAAGTTGATAGCTGGCAGATCAGGTAGTGTGGTCAGAGATAAGGATAGGTCATCATTAAAGGTGAATTTTCTTTCATCGGAATGAGCTTAGATTTATCCTGTGCCCAGAAGCCTTGGCTTCCTCCGAAATCTGTTTAGATTTGACACTGTGCTTGAGTAGTGAAGCTGATGGCTGAATGAAATCCCGTGATCAAAGCCGATCTAGTGGGCATAATTCCCATCTGGCATGAGCACCAGTAAACTTACAAGCAAATGCAAATTGTTTCTCAAAGCAATTTGAAGAAAACTTAAAAGAGCAAATTTCAATTTTGTGCTATGTTTTTGAAAATGCAAAGAGTAACCATGTACACTGGTGCATGTTTGTATATAATATGTGCAGAAGAGATAGAGAGAAGCAGAACTGACCCTTCGGAGCAATCTTTACTACAGTTTTGGTGGTTTCCAGTTATAAATCTGTTTCGTACAATCTCATTTAAATTTAGCAACTCTTATGTGAGTCCTGCAGCATTCCCCTTGATGGCAATTAGTGTTAAATGCCTCTTAGATTTTTTCTGCAAATAAAGATATAAATATTCTATTCCTTGACAGCCCGTGTGGGGAAAACACTTGTGCAACGCAAGGGGAGTGCATAGAGAGAGATATTAAGAGCCTGCAGGTTGGAGCACAATCTATTGAATATTTACCACACAGCCCAAGGGGTGGTACAGTGGAGCAGCGGTAGATCTGCGACCTTCCAGCACCAGAGACCCCGGTTCGATCCTGACTAAGAGTGCTGTCTTTACGGAGCTTGCACATTCTCCTTGTGACCATATGGGTTTTCCCCGGTGCTCTGGTTTCCTCCCACACTCCAAAGATGTACAGGTTTGTAGGTTAATTTGACTTTGATAAAAATTGCAAGTTATTCCTAGTGTGAGGGACAGTGCAAGTGTACGGGGTGATCGCTGGTCAGCGCGGACTCGGTAAGCCAAAGGGCTTGTTTCCATGCTGTATCTCAATTCAATTCAATTCAATTCAATTCAACTTTAATGTCATTGCACAGATACAAGTATGGGTACAACGAAATGCAGTTTAGCGTCAGTTCGTAGTAATAGCAATATATAAATAGATACAGAATGCAGACAATGTGGACGGAGAGACTGGAGAAATCTATCAGTGGGACTCCGAGTTCAGCAGTGTGATGGTGTTGTTATAGAAGCTGTTCCTCATCCTACTAGTGCAGGACCTGAGGCTCCTGTACCGCCTCCCTGATGGTAGGAGGGCAAACAGTCCATGGTTAGGGTGGGAGGGGTCCTTGATGATCTTCCCGGCCTGTCTCAGACACCGTTTTCGGTGGGGGGCATCCACAGCAGGGAGCGGCGCACCGATGATGTGCTGGGCGGTTTTCACCACCCGTTGTAGTGCCTTCCTATCTGCTACGGTGCAACTGCTGTACCATACCGTAAAGCAGGTGGTCAGGAGGCTTTGGATGGTACAGCGGTAAAAGTTGGTCAGGATCTGGGGGGACAGGTGGGCTTTTTTGAGCCTCCTCAGGAAGTAAAGGCACTGCTGTGCCTTTTTGATCAGCTTGGAGGTGTTGAGGGACCAGGACAGATCCTCCGCGAAGTGTACCCCGAGGAATTTGTAGTTGGAGACCCGCTCCACCTCAGTCCTGTTTATATGGATGGGGGTGTGTCTGCCCCCTCAAAATTAAACTAAGCAAAGCTTCCAGTGGAAATACTTTTGCTGCATGCGGGCTAAAATTAATAGGACAATGAGCATTTGGGGTTACAGTGAGAGTGGAATCAACATGTCAGGGATTGAGAGGAAAGATGGGGTGGGAAAGTGGGGTCTAATAAAGCACAAAAAAAGGGAACAGGGACAACTATGTAAGGGGGGAAAACAAAAATAAAAAGTTTATTAAAAATAAATATTTAAAATTTGAAATTTACCACCTCTAATGGGATCCCACCAATACTCACCCATATTCACCCCTTTCCACTTTACGCATACACTGTTCTCTGCGCAACTCCCTGGTTAACTCATCCCTTGCCACCCTTCTCACCCCCTCCCCAGGTATCTTCCTCTGCAACCACAAGAGATGCCGCACTTTCTCTATACCTCCAACCTTGTCGAGGGATACCGACAGTCCTTTCAGGTTAGGCAGAGGTTCACTTGCACCTCCTCCAATCTCATCTACCATATCCGCTGTTCCAGGTGCAGCTTCTTATACTTCCGCGGACTGGGCGATCATTTTGCTGAACACCTTCTCTCAGTCTGCCTTGGCCTACATGATCTCCCAGTTGCCAAACACTTTAATTCCTCTTCCCATTCCCATGCTGATCTTTCTGTCCTCCATTGTCAGAGTGAGGCCAAATGCAAATTGGAGGAACAACACCTCATATTTTGCTTGGGCAGCTTACAACCCAGCGGTATTAATATTGATTTATCTAACCAAGTAACCCTTGCATCCCCACTCTCTCCATCCCTCCCCACCCTAATCATTGTACTAGTTTCACTGTCATCCTTTTGAGTTTCACTGTCTGTATAATTCGTTATCACTGAGCCCATAGCCAACAATGTGGCCTCCATCTTCCCTTGAACATTGTTACTTTTTGCATATTTTTTAATTCATTAAAAACCCTCATTCCCCTTTACCTTGACTCGCAGACTGAAGAAAGGTCTCATCCCAAAACGTCACCTATTTCTTTTCTCCAGAGAAATGTCTATTGGGGTACTGATTGGGGATGATCAGCCATGATCACATTGAATGGTGGTGCTGGCTCAAAGATCCGAATGGCCTACTACTGCACCTATTGTGTATTGTCCTAAAGCTGCCTGATCCGCTGAGTTATTCCAGCTTTTTGTAAATATCTTCGGGTTAAACCAGCATCTGCAGTTTGCTTCCTTCACATGAATAGGTTAGCCAGGTTTGCAGATGATGCCAAATAGGAAGGGGTGAAATATCAAAGAAGGCAGATCTCAAATTATAGATTGTTAGAGAAAATATGTGATTGGTGAGAACAGAGGTGAATGAAATACGATGTGGGAAGATCTAAATGATAAGGGTTCTACAAGGCTACCATATGTACAGCAAGTTGAAAAGCTACTTCATCGTCTTGAATTGTCGCAGTACAGTAATTTATAATTGTATGTTTATATTGTTCCAAGAGAAAGGGAGAGTGTCATGATGGTCTGAAGGGGCCCATTCTGTGGTCTGTGACAAAGTGAAACTCTTTGTATAGTTTAGTTTAGTTTAATTTAGTGCAGTTTATTTTAGTTTAGTTTAGCTTAGTTTAGTTTACCTTAGTGACACTATAGGTACAGTGAAAAAGCTTTTTTTTGCGTGCTCCCCAGTCAGTGGAGAGACTGTACGTAATTACAATCGAGCCGTTCACTGCGTACACTTACACAATAAAGGGAAATAATGTTTAATGTAGGGTAAGGTCCCGTAATGTCTGACAAGCGAGATGCAGGAAAAATGTTCCCAGATATTGGAGGAGTCCAGAACCAGAGGTGATGGTTTAAAAATAAGGAGTAGGCCATTTATTAATGAGATGAGGAAAAATGTCTTCCCCTAGAGAGTTGTGAATCTGTGGAATTCTCTGCCACAGAAGGCAGTGGAGGCCAATTCACTGGGTGTTTTCAAGAGAGTTAGATTTAGCTCTTAGGGCTAAGAATCAAGGGATATGGGGAAAAATCAGGAACGGGGTACTGATTTTAGATGATCAGCCATGATTATATTGAATGGCAGTGCTGGCTCGAAGGGCCGAATGTCCTGCTCCTGCACCTATTTTTCTATGTTTTCTCTGTTTCAATCATTTCTGTCTATATTTGAGTGTCCAGAAACATTTAGGAAAGCAAAGGATCACTACTGTCCACTTGTAGATTAATATTTTGAAATTATGGAGATCTTGATTATCCAACAATCATTTCCTCACATAGTCAAAGACACTTGTTGCACTGAGGATGATTTTATCATTGCTGTTTACAGTCATTCAGCATAGTTCCCATGGTGTATGAAGTATCACACATTTTCCCAGGTCTTCCCATGGACCTTTATTGTTGTGGATTAAGATAGTATTGTCGGGCAAGGTTGGTGGAGGACCTCTGTCCTCTTGTATGCATCATTGAACAAGTCAACAAATCTGAATACATGCTCACACAAACTTAATCCACATATTATAGCTCATATACTGAATTTGGAATGACTTTGAGGAAGCAATGTAGATTGAACAATTCCCCATTTATCCAATGGATAAACGGGAAGTTAGTTGGAGGTGTAAGGAATCTTTGTTGCAAGAAATATTGAAAACCAGATTGCTGCTTGGATTAGAAGATATTAACTACAAGGAGACATTGGACAAACTTGCATTATTTTTCTCTGAGTGTCCGAGGCAGAGGGGAAACCTGATTGAAGTATTTAAAATTATGTGCAGCATAGACAAGGAAAACAGTCTGAACTTTTTCATGTGGAGATGTCATATACCAGAGGACCTAGCTATAAAGTGAGATGGGTAAAGTTTAAAGGAGATGTGCAGGGCCAACCTGGATGGGTTGAGAAAGGCCATAGACAGAGGTAGGTGCCTCTCCCTTTATTTTTCTTGGAGCTGATAGGTACATCATATGATTAGAAAAGTCATTGTATTTTACCATGTTTGTGTTATAATTAATAGCTGTGTTACAAGGGAAATGAAAAGTAGCACATGGTCTTGTCAATGTTTCGGGTCGAGACCCTTCCTCAGACTGAAGTAGGGTCTCAACCCGAAAAGTCACCCATTCCACCTATCCCGAGATGCTGCCTGTCCCGCTGATTTACTCCAGCATTGTGTGCCTACCTTCAGTATAAACCAGCATCTGCACTTCCTTGCTACACATTTGGAGGTATGGTTACTCTGTAGATCAGAGATGAGTGTTCACTGTGCATTTGTTTTATGGTCGATTTTACATCGCAATCATTGAATAGTGTTTAACTTTAATTACCTAAATTGTCACACTTTTTTGTCTGGATGAGGCAGCTTGAAGTAATAGCTGCAGGAAGTAATTTAGCAATGGATAAATGTGGCAGTACTAATCGCTGGAATAAAATAGTCAGTGAGTAGTGATGCATTAAGGTACTGTTGAATAGTATGGTGCTAATATTAGTCCAAATTGAACAATCTAATTGGCTGGCTACAATTATTAATGTTATAGAAATGTTTTACAGCTGGTATGAATGCATGAGCAACTACATCAAGCATATGATGATTGTATAATGTTAAAACTCATTTTCCATCATGCAGTATTTAATTGTTTGTTTAGGTTATATCAATACATCGAAGCAAAGTATTTAGTAACCAATTCAAAAATGGTAACATGAGCATTAAAATATAATTGATTTAGCTGTGCATAGTCCAAAAATGTCCAACATCGAGTGCAGACACTAAATGATAATTAAAATGATTACTGCAGTGAAGTATTCATTGGCAAAATCAGGCATAAGGACCATATGCCAACTAGGTTACCAAAGTTGAAAGGTAACATGAAGAATGACATCAAAAAGAAATACAAAAATTAGGTTTCAGGAAAAAAATGCTTCCAATACTAAAATGTTAAGTTAAAAATAAACTACATAAAGCTGAAGGCTTGTATGCTCCCCTTTGGATATTATTGCTAGATATTCTGCAATTTCAATACAACATAATTGCCACTTTGCCAAGTTTTCACCATTTGTGTGTTTGGAACTTCATCTGTCATTGGATATTTTGTCTGACGTATCCAATAACATTGGATCTGTCATCTACAATTGTGTTCTCCCTTCAATTTTGACACTATCTTGCAAATCTGAATAAATTATTTATTATTTCAAGCATTGTATTGTTTTATTTTTCCAGAGACGTGCCCAGACAGAATTGATTTTCAAGAGATAAATCTCAAAAAATTGCACACTCATCGAAATGTAAAGGATGCAGACAAATCATATACTTCAACTCATGCTTCGTATAGTGAAATAAAATGTGTGAGGTACTGATCAGTTTATTTTTAACAATAATAGAAATATAATACACATTTTAAATAACATTGCAGAGTTGCCTACTAGAAGATATAATTAGGTGCACGCAAAGGTTCAGGATGGTTGTTGCCAGCCAATTAGATTGTTCAATTTGGACTAATATTAGTCCACCTGCTAAAGGCAGTAATGGTCGCACTATGTTCTCTACTTCCATACCTTTAGAAATGCAGTGCGGAAACAGGCCCTTCAGCCCACTGAGTCCACACCGGCCATCGATCTCTATCCTATACACTAGGGAGAATTTACAATTTAATCAAAGCCAATTGACCTACAAACCTTGTGGGTGGCACAGTGGCGCAGCGATAGAGTTGCCATCTTATAGTGCTTGCAACACCGGAGACCTGGATTCGATCCAGACTACGAGTGCTGCCTGTACAGAGTCCCCGTGACCACATGGAGTTTCACCAAGATATTTGGTTTCCTCCCACACCCCAAAGACATACAGGTTTGTAGGTTAATTGGCTTGGAATAAGTGTAATTTGCCCCTAGTGTGTGTAGGATAGTGTTAATGTGTGGGGATAACTAGTTGGTGCGGACTCGGTGGGGAAGGGCCTGTTTCCTTGTATGTGTTGGTTTGCATGTGAGCATGTGTGGGTGTTTTGTGTGCAAGTGAGTTTGTGTGTGTGTGGGTGTGTGTGTTTCTGTGTTGAGCAGTGGTTGGGGTCCATGATTGCAAAGTGTAATCTGGTCCTGTATTTTGAACTGGCACTGCCGAATTGTTTTGTTAATCTTTTAATTAATTCTAAAATAGATAAAAAATATTTTAAAAATGTTACTACCATTTTAATGTGAAAAAAATATTTTGAAGACAGAGCTTTGTTGATTTTTGATCATAAAGGGCCTGTCCTACCAGCATCCGACTCCATGCGGTGAGCGCGACCAAACCGGTAGCGGGGGCCGTGCGGAGGTCGGGTGATCCCTGTACAGGGCCGTTCCCACCAGCATGCGCCTGCATGCGAAGAGCACAACCAAACTGGCAGCGGGGGCCGCGCGGAGGTCGGGTGAGTGGCGCAACGCGGTGCAAAGTGAGGCGAACTTGGAGCGAAGTCTTAAAGGTAAGTTCGCCAGGACAGAGAGGGACACACAGAGAGGGGCACAGAGGCACTCACAGAGAGGGTCACGGAGGCAGCTACAGAGAGGGACACGGAGGCACCTACAGAGAAGGTCACGGAGGCACGACGTCGATGCGGTGTGTAATGCGTCGAGGCGACTGCGAGCTGACAAGCCGTTGCCGCGTGGAATTTTTGAATATGGTCATTTTTTGGAGCCCCGTGCGATGTCGGGACGAACTCCGCACAATTCCGCACGGCTCCGGCGATCGAAGTGGGACCGGCCCCGCGATGCCGGACGGCTCAAGCGACCACATTAGGTCGCGCTCATCGCATGGAGTTGCATGCTGCTGGGACAGGCCCTTAAGAATATTACCTCATGAATTTTCTCGCATTACGACTTTTAGCCCTATTGAAATTATATGACATTCTTTTTCTACTCTTTGCTTACCCAGTGTAAAATTCAAGTGCTTACTACTTTATGGGGTAGATTTGTAAAGTTATACAGTACAGAAATAGGTCCTTCGGCCCAACTCATTCATGCTGATCAAGGTGACTATCTATGTTGATCCCATTTGCCAATGTTGGGCCCTTTCCTTTCCAATCTTTCATATCCTTATATATGTCCAAATATATTTTAATGTTGTCATGGTGGGTTGCTTCTACAACTTCCTCTGACAGTTTATTCTATATACCCTACAGCCAACTTGAATAAGTTGCCCCTCAGGTCCCCTTTAATGTTTTCACCACTCACCTTAAAATGATGACCTTTAGTTTTAGACTCCTTTCCCATGGAAAAGGATTGGGACTATTAACCCTATGTACATTGGAGCTCGGGACGTCTCTTAGCAGCTCATAACGCTGGCGGCAGGTACTCGGGAAGCGCGGTAAGCTCATGAAGACTCGTGAAGATTGTTCGACATGTTGAAAAATGTCCGCAAGACCCCGAATATCTATGAGCGGCTATTACCATAATTCTCCAAGTTCGAATCGGGGGAAATTCGGGAGAACTCCTGAATGAGCTCGTACAGTGGGACAGGCCCATTACTCCAGCTTTTTGTGTCTATCATTTTTGTGAAAATGAGAATATAGCCATGAAATCACAGAGTCTGTGATGATGAGGTGAAGCCTGCTTTTCATTGTGATTGTAATGTATGTAAATTTTATTGGGTCTCAGTAATGGAAAAAATCAAACTTCTTGGCCATACGGCATCTAAACAATTTTAGTTGGTCCTCCTTGTTTTCAAGATGATTTTTGATGCGTATAGAAATAGCAATTTTATAACTTTTTAAAATCACCAATAGCGTTGGATTTTGTGATTTTAAAAAGTGGAGAGGCTCAGCATATTTAAACATAAATCAGAAGATAATCTTGATGACACCAGGTGCATTGTTAATAGTAGCAATCCAGAAGATGTTGTTCCAGATGACCTGCTTGATCCAAGTCAATGTTCTGGATGGCTCATGACAAGAGTTGAAATTATCCATAAATGTTAATGGCAGAGTAAGACTAAAATACCACAACTTGCAATGCAAGAAGTAGATTGATACTCATAGTTTTAAGAGCTCAAGTTTAGGAGACGAGAGAAGGAAAATTCAGACAAATCCATTTTAAATAGAGACCTCTCCTTAGAATTAATCAAATCAGAAAAAAATCCTGGAATCCACGATGGAAGAAATCTGTACGTGACTGCTGATAATCACGAATCACAATAGGATGTTCATGCTTTGTGTGTAAGCTTAGTTTGGAAAACATTTCCCCAACTTCATTTGTTGCCAGTCAGGTGATATTTATTAGGGTGCCATCAAAAAAGATGGGATTCAGCAGAAATAACACCCTGCAGGACTTGAGTTCATTGCCTAACAAGAGTCAAAGCATTTTAGAAAGCACATTAACTAACCATTATGATTCCTCTGTGAGTATTTTGATGCACCCTGTGCTTCCACAGTGTGCAGCTATTCTTTAACCCAGCTCTCTGCTTAAATAAATGTGACGTTCCATTTATGATCCATTCTCACCCATATCAGAAGAGTAGAACTATGTGTCGTGTGTTAAAACAATTTAAAGAATTGGACATGTTCATGACTTCATCCATTCATGTTATGTTTAATAGTCTTACTGCCGACTGGGATAAGGTGGGATAATGATTAAGCAGCTGGCCTGGTAGCGAAACCTCTGGACTATTGATTGAGCAACATGAGTTCAAATCCAACCATGGGAAGAATTTAAGGACGGCACAGTGGTGCAGCTAGTAAAGCTGCTGCCTCATGGCGCCAGAGACTTGGGTTTGATCCGGACCTCCGGAGCCGTCTGTGTGGAGTTTGCATGTTCTCCCTGTAATCACTTGGATGTCCTTCAGTTCAAGAGCTGATTTCAGCCATTATTTCATTCTCACATATTTTCCCACAACCCAAAGACGTGCTAGTTTGTTGGTAAATTGGCCTCTATCAAATTGTCCCTAGTCATAGTCATAGAGTGATGAAGTGTGGAAACAAGTCCTTCGGCCCAACTTGCCCACACCAGCCAACATGTCCCAGCTACACTTGTCCCACCTGCCTGCATTTGATCCATATCCCTCCAAA
Organism: Okamejei kenojei; assembly: GCA_035221665.1. Classification (NCBI taxonomy): domain Eukaryota; kingdom Metazoa; phylum Chordata; class Chondrichthyes; order Rajiformes; family Rajidae; genus Okamejei; species Okamejei kenojei. The sequence goes on from CM069136.1 coordinate 52,994,613, forward strand.
CTTGTCCTATCCATGTACCTGTCTAACCTTTTCTTAAATGTTGGGATGGCCCCAGCCTTAATTACCTCCTCTGGCACCTTGTTCCATACACCCACCACCCTATTGTGTAAGTCATGGGTGAGACAGTGGCATAACAGAGAACTAGTGTGAACATGTGATCAATGGTCGACGTGGACTCAGGTGGGCCAGATGGCCTGTTTCCCTGCTGTAACTCTGAACTGAATTAAACGTTGTGTTAATATATCCAAGCATATTGATTTTGCTTCTCTTTTAAAATGTGCAGCATGAAAATCATACTTAGCTGCACAGAACAGGCATATTTAAATATAGAATGAGTGTTGCTCCTTTGCTTTCAGTTCTGTTTGTAACAATTCTGAGTTTGTTCATGATGCCAAAATAAATAGCTGTGATTGCGGTAGAAACATAGACATAGAAACATAGAAAATAGGTGCAGGAGCAGGCCATTTGGCCCTTTGAGCCAGCACCGCCATTCAATATGATCATGGCTGATCGTCCGCTATCAATAACCCGTGCCTGCCGTCTCCCCATATCCCTTGATTCCACTAGCCCTTAGAGCTCTATCCAACTCTCTCTTAACTACATCCAGTGATTTGGCCTCCACTGCCCTCTGTGGCAGGGAATTCCATAAATTCACAACTCCCTGGGTAAAAATGTTTTTTCTCAGCTCAGTCTTAAATGACCTCCACTTTATTCTAAGACTGTGGCCCCTGGTTCTGGACTCACCCAACATTGGGAACATTTTTCCTGCATCTAGCTTGTCCAGTCCTTTTACAATTTTATATGTTTCTATAAGATCCCCCTCATCCTTCGAAACTCCAGTGAATACAAGCCTAGTCTTTTCAATCTTTCCTCATATGACAGTCCCGCCATCCCAGGGATCAATCTCGTTAACCTACGCTGCACTGCCTCAATCACAAGGATGTCCTTCCTCAAAATTAGGAGACCAAAACTGTACACAATACTCCAGATGTGGTCTCACCAGAGCCCTATCCAACTGCAGAAGAACCTCTTTACTCCTGTACTGAAATCCTCTTGTTATGAAGGCCAACATTCCATTAGCTTTCTTCACTGCCTGCTGTACTTGCACGCCAACTTTCAGTGACTGGTGTACAAGGACACCCAGGTCTCGCTGTACCTCCCCCTTACCTAACCTAACCCCATTGAGATAATAATCTGCCCCCTTGTTTTTGCCACCAAAGGGAATAACCTCACATTTATCTATATTATACTGCATCTGTAACGCATCTGCCCACTCACTCAACCTGTCCAGGTCCCCCTGAAACCACCTAACATCCTCTTCACAGTTCACACTGCCACCCAGCTTTGTGTCATCCGCAAACTTGCTAGTGTTGCTCCTAATTCCCTCCACCCAATCATTTATATATATATGGTGAAGGTAAAGGTGAGCGATCACAAAATTCACTGAAGCAGTAATTGTGCAGAAACTGTGACATCAGGCTGGTTGCACAGTGTGAACGTGAAGAAAGGTTAATGAAACCCAGTCAATGTGTGTTCTAATCGTGCCTCAAAGACAGCTCCATAGAACGAGTTTGTTCCATTCTCCCACTTACATCATAATGTAACTCTATTGACATCATGTTTGCTCTGCCAACATCACCTGCCTTACCAATCCTTCCCTTATCCTCGAGCAGCTAACCCCCCCCCCCATTTTAGTCAATAGAGTCCTCATTTATCACTATTCTTGTCAGTTAATCACACCTGCCTTACAACCTTTTTTATTCTCTTCTCCCTAACCCACCCCCACCTTTTCCGTACCCTTTAAAATGTCTAACTTCTCTAACTTTTACCATTTAGTGTCATAGAAACTTACAGCATAGAAACAGTCCCTTAGGCCCAACTTCCCCACACTGGCCAACATGTCCCATCTACACTAGTCCCACCTGTGTGTTTGGTCCATTTCCCTCTAAACCCTTCTTATCCATGCACCTCTCTAAACGTTTCTTAAATGTTGCAATTGTACCTGTTTCAACTACCTCCTCCAGCAGCTTGTTCCATGCACCCACACCCCTCATTGAAGATAATGACCTGATACATTAACTCCATTTCGCTCTTCACACTCAAGTGAAACAGGTGCCTGATCTCCTGACTCCTCCTTTCTGAAGCAAAGATTAGCTCCTTGGTCTTGTTGACACAGAGTGAGAGGTTGATGCGGCACCACTCAACCAAGTGTTCCATCTCTCTGCTGTATGCTGCGTCATCACCACCCATGAGTCCCCCAACAACAGTAGTGTCATCAGTGAATTTGTAGATGGGATTGAAGCTATGCTTAGCCACCCAGTCATGGGGGTAAAAAGAGAAGAGCAGGGGGTGAAGTCGACAGCTTTGAGGCCTACCCTTGCTGATGGTCACTAAGAAGGAGTTACCATTCCATATTGATTGAGGTCTGTTGATGAGGAAGTCAAGGATCCGGTTTCAAAGGGGAGTACAGTGGCCTAGGTCATGGAGCTTAGTGATTCTTTGCAGGGGATAATTGTGTTAAACGCCAAGCAATGTAATTGATGAACAGCAACTGTTACCTGTTGTCCAGATAGTCCAGAGCAGAATGGATACCCATAGAGATAGTATCTGCCGTTGATATGTTGTGGCAATAGGCAAATTGAAGCAGATCCAGGTCATTTCTGAAGCTGGAGTTGATTCACGCCATAAGCAACTACACCAAGTCTTTCATTACAGTGGATCTAAGTACTACCAGACAGTAATCATTGAGGCACATTACTTTTCCTTGGTGACCATGTTTTGTAATACAATGGAGGACTCCACAATGCTTTCAGGTGCTGTGCTTGTGTTCCAGAGGGTCAGGTGTTCTGAGTTTTTTGGGTGACCATAATGCACTTAAATGGGTTATATGCCCGTCCCATTCTGCTGTACTTCTAGCTACAGATTTAAACTTTGAAAGGACAAAAGAAGACTCATCTGCCTGCAAAATGACGCCTCCCTCTGCCACCACTTTATGTATGTCAAACTAGTGGTATTTGCGTAGTATAGTAAGAATTGGACAGTGGATAGTCAATGTTTTACCACACTGGAATACACTACTAGCTTGCCCAATGTCACACAATTGTGCAATTATGCTTCTGCAGAGGCAAATGATAAAGTATGCCTGCATTGAGCAATCGGGTTTTAGATAAAATCCTATTACATGGTACATTGGAAAGTTGCACTATATAATAGAATTTATAAAGTGAATACATGTAATAATGAGCCATGACTGCAAGAGATGATATCAACACATTTTCCTCATTCGTTTGAATGGGCTTTTTAAAATTACATACATCAGGCAATGACAATAGCTGATTGGATTCACATCGTAGAATATCACAGTTGGAGAAAAAAAGACACATGTTAATTAGACTTTTGCACCATTCGTTCAATGCTTATTGGTCTGGCTGTCTTAGTCAATAACTACTTTTATTTGGAATTATAATGTAATTTAGAATACCATTTGTACCATTCTTTTGAATTGTGTGCTTGCTCTTCTCACTGGTAACAGCATATTGGAATTCACTGGATATCATATCGTGTGTTCAAACCTAAATCCAAATCTAAAACCTCTTCATTTGAACAGTGCTAATTCATCGCTCTGTGTTTGCTGCATTCATCTTTGTAGTCTATGCGTACATTCATTGCTATGTTTCCCCTTATTATATTTCCAATAAACACTCACAAAGGTGCTGCAAAATTCTGCTCCAACTCCATTTAAAGTTGTTGTATATGACACCACTGCAATGGGTTGCACCCCAAAGAATGATGAGATGGATTTCAGGAACGAGATAGGCAGCTTCATAGAATTGTATCAAGACACCAACCTCCCCCTCAATGTCAACAGAATGAAGGAGCTTGCTGTCCATGTCAGAAAGTGGGGTGGAGTACAAGTCCCAGTCTGTATCAATGGTGCTGAACTAGAGATGGTGGAGAGCTTCAAGTTGCTGGGTTTAGATATCACCTCATTTATCCCCATCAACACGATGCCCAAGAAAGCACACCAATGACTTGACTTCCTCAGACGTAAAGGAAATTTGGCATGTCTCCAATGACTCTTACCAATCTCTACTTTAGAGATCCAGCGTGAAAACAGGCCCTTCAGCCCATTGAGTCCGTGCTGACCAGTGATTACCCTGTACACTAGCATTATCCTACATATTTGGGACGATTTACAAATTTACAGAAGCCAATTGACCTACAAGCCTGCACGTCTTTGGTGTGTGGAAGGAAACCGCAGCAGCCAGAGAATACCCAAGCAGTCACAGGAAGAACGCACAAACTCTATACAGACATCACATGTAGTCAGGATCGAACCCTGGTTTCTGGCATTATAAAGCAGCGACTCTACTACTTTGCCACCTCACCATCCTCAAGGTGCACTATTAAAAACATCCTGCTGAGATGCACCTCAGCTTGGTACTGCAATTTTTCTGCCCAAGATTGGAAAATATTGCAGAAAGTTGTAGATGCAGCCCAGTCTGCCTTAGAACTAGCTTACTCACCACCCCTCCAATGGTCTCCATCTAAGCTTCACACTCCATTGGGAAAGCAGCCAAAACCAGACCATACCCTGGTCATTATCTCCTCTCCCTTCTCCTCTTGGGCTGAAGATACAAGGGAGGTTTATGGAGAAGTTTAGGCATAGATCATTGTAGAACAAATGCTGTACTGAGTCTTAAGGAAAATGGTAAGTCTTAGGAGGTGTGAACTGGAGAAAAACAGGGTTCTCAGATAGTTGATGGACAGGTGAAGGTTAAAGATGATGGTTGGTGCAAGGCCACAGAAGGATTTCAACACATCTGAGAAATCTAAATCTCAGATGTTCCTGTGAAATGAGCTGATAAAGAAAATGGAGCACACGGGTGTAATAGATGCATGTTACCTGGGAAAAGCCCAGGTGTAGCAGAACTATGCATCACAACCTGAGGAGCATTGAAAAGACAGAAGCCATTGGGATGCATTGTGCTGGACCAATACCAAGCAATCTGAAATGTCATGGCCACAGGTAACAGCCTTGAATGCAGAGGGGCTCTTTCACTGGCCCTCTGCATGGCAGCCCTGAATCCAGCAGTCACATTTGAATGTGTATGAAGGAACTGTAGATGCTGGTTTATACCGAAGATAGGCACAAAGTGTTGGAGCACCTCAGTGCATCAGGCAGCATCTCTAAAGAAAAGGAATAGGTGATGTTTCAGGTCGGAACCCTTCTTCCAACCAGAAATGTCACCTGTACCTTTTCTCCAGTGGTGCTGCCTGACCCGTTGAGTTTGTCCAGAATTTTGTGTCGAACAGGTTTGAGTGCTGACTTTGGACCCATCCTTTGGAAGACTTTGGCAGGATGTAGCAGGAGGCACATCATGATTTTCTGTCAACGCTGTCATTGCTTCCAACAGTTTTTAAATGAATATTCCATTTAATGTAAATAACTTAGAGCAATTTATTCCACATGTTCACCAAGTTCATTAAAAACACGTAGACGCAATATAAAACGTAAGCACAATAATAAAAAAACAAACTTCAGGCCAAGAATTCCCACTCATTAAGTTATCTGATCCTGCATCAGGTCTGACAGGACATAACTCCAACTGCTAACTTCTCAACATAACAATGATGAATCCCTGCAGTACTTTGCCCTGCAGCAGAGGTTTTATCTGCTCTTTGTGGACAGGGGCAGGGCTTGTGCTGACACACTTACAGGGCAACATTCTCTTGTGCAACATTGCAGGTAACAAAATAATACCAGTTCATCTGGAAAAGATAAATCCAAGTTTGCTGTTGAGAATGGGCAGCCCATCAAAGGTGGGGTTATATCAAAGGATGGGCCAGAACTTGATGTAAAATCCCAGGTTGCGCGCCGAGATATTGGACATTGTCAAATATTCATTGATCTTGAACATTACATTTTAGCATTACTTTGTGGTTTATGAATTAACAGGAGTAGAATGACAATGAAACTCATCCGGGAAATATAATACAGGAGAGTGGGGTATTCAGTAGGATGTTTCTTCTCTTTTATTAGGTGACCGCCATCCATTTTTGATGAAATGGTCTCTCACTTTGAGAGTTGCCGTGAGCATTACAGGAATTTGGGTTTGATTAGCTTCTATGTGATCAAATGGTTGCATGCTCCGACAATGCTATTCTTCATTCGAGGCAGTACCGGTATTGGTAGTGGTTCATTAATGTCATGTATCCCAACATACAGTGGAAACCTTTGTTTTGTGTGCTCTCCGGATGCGTCATGCATGTATGAGTACACTCACACCGTACACGAGTCCAGCGGGTAATGCAAAAAGATAAATTAATGCAGAATATAGTGTGACAGTTAGGAAGAAAGTGCTGAGTTTTATTAAAGCGTAAGGACAGATTGGACTGAAGGGCCTGTTTCCACACTATGTAACTCCGTGACACTACATCTGATGGGAGTGGGGAGAAAAAGGAGTTACCCAAGTGGGGATAAGACTTTCATGATGATGACTGCTTTTCGAGGCTTTGTGAGGTGTAAATAGAGACAATGATGGGAGTCTGGTCTGTGGTATGGACCAGGCTGCATCTACAACTCTCTGCAGTTTCTTGCGTTCTTGGGGTGAGCTGTTCCCAAAAAGTTGTAAACACACCAAAAAATTGGAGAAAATTGATGTGCATATTAATTTGCCCATTTGCAGAAAACACAAATATCCATCACCTAATCTTTAGAGCTAATTAACAATTCATTGATGCAGGTTACTAATAACTTTTAGTTAATTGTCAGGAATTGTCACATGGAAATTTCAGCTCCCCAAGAGCAATTCAAATACATTTCGATCACATTCTTTATATATTTACTGTAGTAAATTGTCACGTCAACATCTCAGAATAAATTTACCTATGTCATGCCTCATCCAGTCCTCGGATTTATCCACTAGATGGCTCTGTTGTCTAAATTGCTGACCGTTCTGTTTCAACTGGCGCCATTTTACTTGTGAAGATGTTAATCTTACCAAAAATTACATTTATAATCAACTCACAATGGAGCAGAATTATGTATCCATACAAAAAATGGTGTACAACAAAAGATACATGAATCTTATTTGTTGGGTGAGTTTTAAGAATGCACCGAGATTGGAAAGAAAGAAAACATTTGGATGTAGTTTGCTTCCATTCAAGTGCTTTCCTGAAGTGTAGCCAATCCTGTAATGCCAGAAGGCTGTGGTTAATGTGGGGCCAAATGGATTCCACAAGCACTAAAGCAATAATGACCAGATAATTTGGTTTTATTAATGCTGGTTCAGCCTCAGCAATGAAGAGAATTCCCGGAGCTTCTTTAAAGAGTCTGAAGAAGGGTCTTGACCCAAAACATCACCTATTCCTTCTCGCCAGAGATGCTGCCTGTCCCGCTGAGTTATGCCAGGATTTTGTGTCTATCTTCTTTAAAGAGTAGTGCTTTGCAGTGTTTTATGGTCACCCTAGAAAGTCAACTACATCTCTGTTCCAGTGCTTGATCTGAAATCTTATTGAGCATTATTTTTCTCAAGTTCTTTGAAGTTTGAATGCTGCTTGCTAAATGTTGCCAAACAACTGTAATAATATATTTTGCTGAATTCCTTTGGGAAAGAATCTCTCAACTTTATATTCCATATATTAATAAATTGACTGAGTAATTCTCCATTATTATGTGAGGCAAATGCGATCACGACAGAGGCAGGTACTATCACAATGTTTAAGAAACATTTAGACAGCTACATGGATAGGATAGGTTTTAAAATATATGGGCAAAATGCAGGAAGGTGGGATTAGTGTAGATGGGGCATGTTGTTCAATGTGGGCAAGTTGGGGCGAAGGGCCTGTTTCCATGCTCTGTGACTGTATGACTATTATATGTGAACATTGTGTGTGGACACTCATTTTTGAGTTGATGATCTTTCTGGCCTTTGAGCTACCATGAGAAGGCTGGACACCATGACATTTTCATTATTTGATTGCTGCAGATACTGGTTCTATTTTTTTTTTACAATTCTTATTTTTGGTCAGCCAGGAGGTAATGCATCAACTAAACTCAGCTTGATTGTGCAAATAGTTGATTTTGTAATTTTGTGGGATCAACAAAACCCTATTCAAAATTAACTGCAGCAGATTGTGACACTATAACACTTTGCAAAATTGTTGTATAATTGGCATCTTGTGTGAGCATAGAACCATCTTCCTGTCCTTCTGGAGCGTTAACTAGGGGGAGTTGTTTTGAATTTTCAAGATGCATCGTGACAGCAGATTAGTAGTTTACATGGCAAACGCTGCACAGATTGCCATCTGCTCCTATAGATTTTTTAATATTCACCAACCTTTTCTCATCCCACCCTCCTCATTCATACTATTTTTGTTTCTTGTTGAAACAAGAAATTGCAGATGCTTGTTTATGCGAAAGAACACAAATTGCTGAAATAACTCAGCAGGTCAGGCTGCATGTCTGGAGAAGCAGGATAATTGACGTTTTGGGTTAGGTCCCTTCTTCCGACTGACTTGTGTTTCTTCAAGAGTATTAGATTTTTTGGGGGGAGATGTGTCAGACACATCAATTAAATACAATCATTTTGGATTATGGTCCCTTACCGGAGCGACAAAATTGTCATATATTATTTAGTGATTAATACTTAAAAGTAAAAGTTTAAACATTCCCGATTAACAATGGAATAAGCAATAAACATTACTTAAATTGGCTTGCCTGTCAGTCCATATTATTTGTACTTGTTTTAGTGCGGTCATTTCAGTTTATGATTACAAAAGATGACCTATTCTGAGTCACTTTTGCTGGTACCATTGGAACAGAGTCCCACTGCGGCAACCTAATTGCAGCCTCAAAAAACCTCAAAGAAGCGTTTGCAAAAATGTCATGTTGAAGACCTCCTTCGACTATGTAGAAGACCTCCTTCGACCTCCTTCGACTACGTTGAAGACTAACCTTGACTAGCTTCGACTAGCTTCGGGAAAATTGGACACCGAATAGTGGAGAGTGAAGACGACCTCCCTGCGATCTCCCTCCAGCTATGTTGAAGATTGTCTACAACTACCTTCAACTACCTTCGATTACCTTTGACTTCAAATAACATGCCGACCTACTTCGATTAAACCTACGAGTAAAAAACGTCATGATTTTTTCCGTGGCGACCTTTTTTTAACTCGCGGGCATTTTCAACGTTGAAAAATACGCCGCGACCTAGCTGAGGCCTCGAGTACGCGGGGACTACTCTCGAGCGTGAAGGAGAGTTACAAAGACCTCCTAGGACCTCGTGTCGACCATGCTGTCGAGGCAAACTTGCCAGAACTCGTGGATTAGGTCGCCGCAGTGGGACAGACCCTTTATTATTGTGATCTTTGAAAATGTAACAGCAACCATGTGCAAAAGAAATCCTAGAGATTTGAAATGTCAATGGTAATATCCCTTGCCAACATTTTTGCAATACCTAATGCCTGAAAAAGGGCTGTCAAAATAAAATTGCAGTGAATTCACTTGCTCTCATTTAAATGCAAATGTCGCAGCAAGATCAAAGAAGGGCACGAATGTGACTAAACACAGAAATTCAAGCTGTTGAAGATGCACCCATCCTCTATCAGCTTCTTAACATCTAACTGGCTGATCCTGATTTACTAGCATTAAAATCAGCATGAGATTCCTTAATTATTTGTACTTGTTTGAGTGGGGTCGATTCAGTCTGAAGAAGGGTTTCAACCCTAAACGTCACCCATTCCTTCTCTCCAGAGATGCTGCCTGTCCTGCTGAGTTACTCCAGCTTTTTGTGTCTATCTTCCTTAATTACAGAGTAGATATGAAGAAAGCTCACCGCTAAAAGTTTCAGGCAGCTTTAAGTTTAGGTACCATTTTAACAATGTGATAAGTGTTAATTACTGTCAGTCACGCTCACTGCCACTAAAATTAACTATTGCATGCACAGAGTCTCAGTCAAAGCATCTTAATAGTCCATTATAAATGTTGTTTTCATTGTCTTTCTGCCCTCGCTTGTGAATTGTAATATTTTATCTCTCCAAATTTCCAATGCAGCAACTAATTTGACATTCAGTTGTTCAGAGCTCAACCAATTCATTTTGGGGTTTTTTTAATCTGAATAGTTGACAATTATTGGCCTCTGTTGAAGGCTTGCTGCCACAATTGACAGCAAGAATTTTCTGTTTAACCTGCATCCTCAATCTGGCTTTCATGTGGGGTCCACTTGCCCTCATAATGATGACTCAAATAGGAACAGACACAAAGAGCATATAGTATATCAGTGATGAGTTTCTGAAGCATTGGTTTATTCAGGGAATGAACACACTGGGAAACAATCTGAGAGAACCCAAATAGTTTCAAAAATCCACAGCACCCACAGCTCTTATATTCTGTGTTTCAATGGTTACATTCTTTAAATAATTAATCAATCAGTCCATTAAATATCCCTTACCTCTGCATTAGTTTTATTGCCGTTGGCCTGGTTTACAACCCCCACCATTATTTTAACTTCAGCTAGCTGTGCCTTGGAATCTAAACACATGATACATCAATTTGTTGCCTTTCCTAACAACCTTAAGTTATTTTCACTATGTTCGCCTCTTTTCCCATCATGCTTCCCCAGTTTGTAGCCTCTTGGGTTAAGCATATTCCGAACTACTCTTTTTTCTTACAATTTTCAGAATTTCCTACATCAGCCTGATTGCTCAAAACCCAGCACTTTAATTCCAGCATTAGCCAAACTTTGCGTGCAAACTATAATGAAAATTAGCAAGTGCTATGAATGGATGGCTCACTGACCACTTACTGAATATTTCTGAGGCAGTATTGTATTGTCCCTTAAGAATATTGATATCCATTTTTAGTTTTAATTGCAATTAACAATGAAAACAATACAGTTTGAGAATTTCACTTCTTAACCTACTGCTATTTGTGGGTTTTGAGATAAAATTATACATTTAATTTGGAAAGTGTTCAAATCCTCTTTACTGGGATCTTGAAGTGTCAAGAATTAAATGTACCATCTTGCACATAATGGAGGAGAAGACCGTTCAGTCCTTCCATCTAGTCTGCCATTTAATGTGATTATGAATGATTTGGATCTTAATTCCACCTACCTATTTGGCTCCATAACCATTTATATCCACGTATGGCAATAATGTATTTATCTTCGATTCAAAATTATTAATGGCATCTACCCGACCTATTCCTCTCATGATCCTATACCGTACCCGGACGAACATCGAAGGTCGAGAAACCGAAGCCAAGAAGTGGAAGCCAAGATACCGAACGGACACAGTGCCGAAAAGCCAAGATACCGAAGGGGCACCACGCTGTAAGAATACGAAGCCAAACGGACATGACACCAAAAGGATACGAACACGAACGGATACCACGCCGAACGGACAAGACGCAGAATGGACTTGACGTCAAAAAGCCGCCAAACAGACAGGACATCTTCTGGGACGGGATTTGTCCGAAACCTTGTTAGCGATTGGTCCAGACTCCCCTGTCCATCACATCTCTGGCTGGGGGAGTGGCGGGAGGGTGGGAGGTTGACGGGAGTGTGGGGGGGGGGGGGGGGAGCTTAAGAATGCATTTGTAAAATGGTGGCAGTGATTCCAAGCTGCTGTGATTGCCACAGAGGCAGTGATGTGCATCACTAGCCAGGGGGAGACGGAAGAGTGGTGGGAGCTTGAGCTAGCATTTGTAAAATGGTGGCATTGACTCCAAGCTGCTGCGATTGCCACAGAGGCTTTTCAATGTCATGTTTATTCCCTGTCAGATGTTAAGCCGGAAAACAATTTGACGCCGAACGCGCATGAAGCCAAAATGATAAATAGGTATGAAACACTGAAACACACGGGGAAGGACTTGAACTATATTCAGTCTTCCACCACAGTGAGGAGTGTGTAGGAGTCACTGTGGTGGATGTTCAATGTTAAAAGATGTTTTGCTTGTTTTGTCTCCAAGATGGCTGCCGGAAGGGAGAGTGATCGCTGGCGCGTTTGGCTACCGCTGCTCTCTCTTTGATTTGTGTCTTGTCCCTACTATTTTTGTTTTGTATTTTGTTTTATTCTGCTTATATGTTTTGTAATCTGCTTATTAAATTTTATAAGGCGTCCTTGAGAGTCTTTGATAAGGCGCCCATAAGTATAATGTATAAATAAATAAATAAATTTAAAAATCTATATTTACAGCTAGAGTACACAAACAAATTTATTATTTAACTATTTTAAGATGTAACAAGGTACAACAATTTATCTATTTGCAAACATGACGTTGAAAAGCGTCTGTGGCAATTGCAGCAGTTTAGAGTCACTGTCACCATTTTACAAACGCAAGCTCAAGCTCTCCCTCACCCTCCCGTCTCCCCCGCAACCTATGTTGTGATGGATGCGGGGGTCTGGACCAATCGCTGAAAAGGTCTCGGACAAACCCCTTCCCCGGAAACATCATGTCCATTCGGCGGCTTTTCGACGTCATGTCCATTCTGTGTCTTGTCCTTTCGGCGTGGTGTCCTTTCGGTTTCGTATTGTTTCAGCGTGGTGTCCTTTCGGCTTCATATCCTTTCAGCGTGGTGTCCGTTCTTCTTTGTACACAATCTTATACACCCCTCATCCTTCTACGCTGCAAGGAATAGAGACCCAGTCTACTACCTCTCTCTATAGTTCAGACCCTCTAGTCCTGGCGATGATAGTCGTCATAAATCTTCTCCGAACACTTTCAAGCTTGACAATATCTTTCATTTAACATGTTGCCCTGACATGGATACAATATTCTAAATACGTTCTCACCAACGTCTTATACAACTGCAACATGATCTCCCTATTGTATCTAAAAATAACAGACGTGTTGATTTGAATTAATTGTGAAGTAGTGGATATGTTAGGAATGGAGGGGTATGGATCATGTATAGGCAGATGAGATTAGTTATCATGGTTTTATATTTGGCAAGGTGGCGCAGCAGGTATAGCTGCTGCCTCTGCGCCAGTGACCCGTTTTCGATCTTGACCTCAGGTACTGTTTGTGTGGAGTGCGATTGCTCTCCCTTTGACCAGAAGAGTTCCCTCTGTAAAATAATAAGATTAAATGAGAACTTACCAGTTTGAAGTTTGATCTTTATTTTCTGACGATTACGTGAAGAAGTCCCGCCAGAGCGCACGCGTGTCAATCTTCAAAGCAGCGGTGTTAAATCACAGATAACAGTAATTGAAATGACATAGTAAGATTAGAGAACTAGAACTACCAGATGACCTTGGTAATATGGTTGGGGGTGATGGGCATGTGATCGCTCATCGTAACTCTTCATAAAATAAAGATCAAACTTAAAACTGGTAAGTTCTCGTTTAATCTTACTATTTTACTTCGGAGTCACGTGAGTGATTCCGTGAAGATTTCAAAGCTCTGTGATTTCATGCCGTGGGAAAGTCCACACAAACACAACTGCATTAATTGACAACAGTTTATTTTAAGAGAAACATTGATAATGCATATAGATATGACATGGATTTAAAACATGCTGATGCTATTTAATGAACAAATAATAATAATAGTAACCCCTGTCATCTGGGAGGAACTATAAAATAAAACCTGAAATAGAGCTGGCAAATACCCCCGGTCTGGCTATGGGCTATTATAAATGTTTGGAAAGCTCGTTCGTTAGACCATCCTGCAGTCACTAGGATGTGGTCCAGCGGAACGTACATAACCCTTGCCGCTGATGTAGGAGCAGCCCTGGTGGAGTGAGATGAAAATATTAGTATCTACTTCTGCATAAGCCAAAACCCTGTTTTAATCACCTGAAGATGGTCTGAACTGATACCTTCTTATGAGGTTTTTCATAACTAACAAACATTGCTAGTATCAGAGCCTCTAAGGCTCTAGGTGACCTTGATGTATTGTTATAAATGTGTGACCACACATAAACGAAGGTCCATGGGGTATGTCCTAAGAACTAGTTTGAATCCTGACACCCTTGGCCTGCTCTATTTAACTAAATTATAAACGCAAAATATTATATTATTTGCAGGTGTAACTACCCTGTCCAGTTGCAATTTATGTAGTGAGTGGACCCGTTGTGCTGAGACCAGCATCCTGAGGATAACTACCTTATGAGAGCCGGGCCAAAGATAAGGATGTAGCTGGAGCCCCCTGGTGAAGTAGTGTTAACACAATGTCAATATCCCATACTTCTGTGTGCTTGGACCTGGAAGAACTTGTGTTAAAGATATTCTTTATAAACTGGATATCAGAGGGTGAGACCCGACAGAGTGGGTCCCGCTTGTTGCAGGAAATATGATGAGAAGGCCCGTTGGGCTCAGTTAATGGTTTGAGAACTTAATTTATTGTCAAGGACCCATTTGAAATGAACTCCAAGACGTCAGTAATCCATGCCGTCTTATATGTAACATAGTATTTAAACAAAATGCTTCCCATCTCCTGAAGAGGAAATGTACTGATTTTTCGGTGCTACCCCTGCACTCTACAGTGAGCACATACATGGATCGGTCTGACAACCCGAGCTGCAGGAGCAGTCTTCTTAGAGTCTGCAAGTCAATGAATTGATTTTATCATGCAGGGGCTGGTTTCATGAAGCACATGTTGAACCAGCAATTGTATGTTTGGAATAACCATATAAGGTTCTATTATATTCCCAACATAAGCGGGAACCATGGCTGCACAAGCCAGTCAGACAGTACGAAAACCGCTGAAGCGGGATCTTGCTGAATTTATTGCAAGACCCGACTGATGAGGCAAAATAGAGAAAAGACTTAAAAGAACATTCCTCCCCGGTGTAGTGAGGATGTACCTGTCACCACTGTGAACCTCATATTTTTGCAACCGGTAAATGAGCCTGGATACAAACATATCGATATTGGGTGTTCCATCGAACCATAATGTCATAAAAGACTTTGTGATCCAACATCCATTCTGTGTTGTCATTGATTTTATGTGATGATACACCAGCGCCGAATGAGGTTAGGTATATACGACCAGAACTTTGACTGGATTGCACCCATGTTACTCACATATGCCACCACCAGTGTATCAACTTGGAATTGAGCATGCAAATTATGCATATTCGCACAATAACTCTTTAACCCATAGAATGCATATAGTGTCTATAGATAGTTTATACCAATAACTCGAGAATTGGTAACTCATGCAAATCCCTTCTGCCTCCGTGAATAGAGATGGCATTCGTAATTTTTCATCTTTGAGTACTAGCATCAGTTGTGTAATATAACTGAAGATTTAGTGACCAAAAACCTACTGGAGCAATGCTGAATATTGTTTGTCCACCATTGTGACTTTGGTAGCTTCAGCTGGTAATAACATAGGTCTGTTAACAATGACCTATATGGCACCTGAGAGGTTACTACTTTGCATGTTGTAAATTCTGATAATGCAAAGGTCCAATTTGCACAGCTGAAACACAGCTGCTATATAGCCAATTATACTTGATGAACAGAAAGCTGCTTTATAACAACAAGGTTGTTACAGGCTGCAATTGTTTCCAATCTCTTGCCCCAAGGCGGAGTCACAGACAAATTAATAATTAAAGGTAAACCCCAATAATCAATAACGCTAGTTGGTATCAACCTACATTTAACTGAATGGATGAGGAACCTCAACATCTCAATTATAGTTTGCAGCTGAAACAGTTGATTTTTAGCAAAATACAGCATTTAGAATACCATCCAGATAAGCCAGAACAAGTGTTTTTGAGCTTTTGGTAGTCCAATCACCGGTTTTATAATTTGGTAAATAACCTGGGAGCTGAAGTTAGCCCATTTTGCAATGCTTTAACTGTTATCATTGTCCCATTCAGATAAATTTCAAATGTCTCCGGTGATCCCTGAGAATGGAAATCAGTTGTTTAACAGTAACAAAATTCCATATTCTGAAAAATCTCTGTTGCACATGTGAGTTAAATCAAAGATGAACCTCCACCGTTCCCAATGAACAGGCCACACCTGCCATAATTCCATGCCTATCACGAACGACAACTCTGACCATATTCCTGAACCTGTCTCGGAAGGTAATTCTGGCCATAATACTGAACCTGCCTTGAAGACAACTCTGGCCATAATACTGGGCCTGCCTTGAAAGACAACTCCGGCCATAATTCTGAGCCTGCCTTGAAAGACACCTCTGGCCATATTTCCGCGCTTGTCTCGGCAGGCAACCCTGGCCGTAATACTGAGCCTGCCTCGAAACACAACTCTGGCCCCATTTCCAAGCCATGCTTGGAACCCTTGTATACTGTGCAAAATAAACCAATCACATGATATCATTTTGGTTTATAAACAGATCTGAATCTCATGTTATCATTGTCATTTGTACCAAACACAAGTGTAAATATTACCAACTTGTAAATGGTCCACATACCCCATGTTTCGGAAGAACCAGACCCACCTACCTCCATGGCTACTGGTGGTCTTATGGTAAGCCCAAAGGCCCCTGATTGGGTTCTATTCCTGTCCTTGATTGGAGAGTAGGACTGGTAGGATGTGTGGATTCCATATTCCTGAGACCGGCTTGGACCATGGCCTGAAAGACCGCTGCCCAGCTTTCAAGCTGCCTCCAGCTTCAGTGAAATGCTTACTGTCGATGAGGCGGGGGATGTGTCATCGCCGAAACGATGAAGCTTTGTTCGTCGTTGGTATCTTGATTAGTCCGACAGCTTTTGCTTCCTCATCCAGGTATACCTGTTGGATAAGTCTTACTTGAAGAAAAGCTTTGGCAGCTGGTTTCATTTCTCCAATGTCACCCCTGATAGCGCTGTTCACTGCCAGTCGTGAGGGGAACTCAGGCCCCTTCCGGGTTTTCTGCCCACGGCAGTAACCCTTTTGTTTGCGAGTATTTCCTTGGAGCCATATGCATGTGCTCCAGTATGTTCCACGGACATACTTTGGATTTGAAGTCAGTTTACACTCGCACTGGACAGGCCCCACCTGCGCTGACATGGCCCCTCCTCCCTCTGTGTCCCGAATGCTCCCCTCCTCAGAGAGGGAGACTGCGTAACAGGTGCGTTGTCGTGGGCCCCCGAGAGACCCAGATAATAACTCCCTCCTTTGGAGCTGTGGAGCACCTCTCCATGTGTTCCATGTGGGTTAGAACGTTCAAAGTGAGTAGGGTGTCCTCTCCATCAGGAATCCTCCTGGCCCGACTCGTTTGAGTCAACGGGTCATAGGGACTTTGCTCTTCCTTACGTTCACCTCCTCAGCGAGGGAGATATAATATCGTGGCTTACCCTCCAAGCGGGGTTGCCTATGTGCTACCGGCACCAGTCTGAAGCCGCTGGCTCCACCGCCAACGACTCGGAAGGTAAATTCAACTGCCGCCTGCTACCCACACTTCCGTGGTCTCCGTAGCGGGTTCCCCGCGGTCCGTGGCCGGGATTCCCCACGGTCCATAAAAGGTTTCCCCGCAGCCCGTCCGGACTTCACCTCAAAATCCAAGATGTTCAATGGTCGGCCTGGACTTGGTGGGCCCATGCTGTACCTTAAATTAAGCCAAATAGACATGTGGGCCAAAAGGTCTGTTCCTGTCCTGAACATTTCTATGTTCTAAGTGCCATTGATTGTTGTATAATGCAATCTTTGTTCAATATTATGTAAATCTGTGAATAAAACTGCAAACCAAAGCAGAAAGGTTTCCACGTTTACTATTTATCAGTTTTTGGGATCTGGCCATCTTGGCAAGGCCAACAATCATGGACATCTCCAATTGCCTTTGTGAAGGATATGAACTAGCTTCTTGAATCACTGCAGTCCTTCAGATTAAGCTAATTCCACTGTGCAAGGTATGAGATTCTGTGGGACAATGAAGGATCGACAATACAATTCCAAGTTAGGAAGGCACATGAGTTGGTGGAGAAAGTGCGGTTAGTGGTGTTTAGTTTAGTTTAGAACAATGTGTAAACAGGCCCTTCGGCCCATGGAGTCCACGATTACCCATACACTAGTTCTATGTTATACCACTTTTGTATTCTACACACTAGTGTTAATTTACAGAAGCCAATTAGCCTGTAAATCTGCACGGCTTTGGAATGTGGGAGGAAAACCGAGCACCTGGTAAAAACCCATGCTGTCACAGGGAGGATGGACAAGCTCCCTACAGACAGCACCCGTAGTTAGGATCAAACCCAGGTCTCTGGTTGCAGCAAGGCAGCAACTATGCTACTCTGCCGCCTTTCCTGGTGCCCTTGTCATAACATCCTATTGAAATATTACTCCCATAGCTATCTAAACTACACACCTTGCTTCCTGTAAACACTCTATCTCCAACTCCCAATTCCTCCATCTATGCCGCATCTGCGCCCAGGATGAGGTTTTCCATACCCAGTCATCGGAGATGTCCTCATTCTTTAGGAAACTTTCATTATTGTTGAGGCTCTCACAAGGGTCACCTCAATATCCCGCAGCTTCATTCTTGCTCCCCCTCCCCCTATTAGTAACAGAGTTCCCCTTGTCCTCACCTTCCACCATCAGCCATCGCATATAGCATATAATCCTCCAACACTTTCGCCACCTCCAATGGGATCCCATCTTCCCTTCTCCACCCCTTTCTGCAGAGACCGTCCCCTTCGCAACTCTCTGGTCAACTTGTCCCTTCCCACCCAAACCACCCCCTTCCCAGGTACTTTCCCCTGCAACTGCAGGAGATGCAACACCTGACCCTTTACCTTCCCCCTTGCTTCCATCCAAGTACCCAGGCAGTATTTCCAGGTTCACTTGCATCTCCTCCAACCTCATTTACTGTATCCACTGTTCCAGGTGTCAGCTCCTGTACATCGTGAGACCAGTCGCAGCCTCGGAGATTGTTTCGCTGAACACCTCCGCTCAGTCCTCCTTAACCTACCTGATCTCCCGGTTGCTCAGCACTTTAACTCCCCCTACCATCCCCAATCTGACCTTTCTGTCCTTGGCCTCCTCCATTGTCAGAGTGAGGGCCAGCGCAAATTGGAGGAACAGCACCTCATATTTCGCTTGGGTAGCTTACATCCCAGCGGTATGATCATTGACCTCTAACTTCAAATAACCCTTGCTTTCCCCCTCTCTCCACCCCCTCCCCCTTCCCAGTTCCCCCACCAGTCTTCCTGTCTCCAACTACATTCTATCTCTGTCCCGCCCACTCCCTTGGCATCAGTCTGAAGAAGAGTCTCGACCCGAGACGTCACCCATTCCTTCTCTCCAGAGATGCTGCCTGTCCCGCTGAGTTACTCCAGCATTTTGTGTCTACCTATTGAAATAGGTTATAGGTTTGGGACTGCTGTTGGAGTCGCTTTTTGGAAAAACTGTTGGAGAAGCTGTTGAACAAACTGCAGTGGGTTTAGGAGATAATACCCATTAGAACTGCTCTGCACTGATGCTGGAAGAGACTAATGTTTTGAATGGTATCTGGGGAGCCAATCAACCTGACAGCTTTGTGTCGGATAGTATTGAAGGTGTGCTGGATCATGATTGTGGTAATGTACTTTTTTGTGAGAACAAATGTTTCACATAGTTGTCTAGTTTTCAGATTGGTTTTCAGACCTGTACGGAATATACTGTGTGGTAGAGCCATAGAGTTGTACAGCACGGAAACTGGCCCATTAGCTCAACTTTCCCCATGCCAACCAAAATGTGCCATCTAAACTAGTCTCACATGCATGTGTTTGGCCAATATCCCTCTAAATCTTTATTTTCCATGTATCTGTTCAAATGTCTTTTAAGTTCAAGTTCAAGTTCATATTTTTTGCCACATGCGCCAATTAAGGTACAGTGGAATTTGACTTCCCATGCAGCTATACAAACAAAAGAGCACAATACACAATAGAATACAACATGAACATCCACCACAGTGGAATCAACATTCTTCACTGTGGTGGAAGGCAATAACTTTCAGTCGGTCCTCCTCCTTTGTTCATCCATGGTCGGGGTCATGAACCCTCCACAGTCGCCGCTACGGAAGGCCCAATGTACAGGTCTTCTCGTCGGGATGCTTGAAACTCCGACGTTGGGACGGACGGACACTCTGTACTTTGGAGGTCCCGAATCGTCCGCTGCCTACCGGAGACCGGGGCTTCAGGATGCTATAGGCCTCAGGCCGGCGGTTGGACCTCTTCTTCCAGCAAGGGATCCCAGACTTCGCGATGGAAAGTCCACACCATGCTTGACCGCGGCTTCAGGATGTCGTAGTCCACGGGCCAGCGATCGGAGCATTTCTTATGGTGACCCCCAGCAAGGATCGCCCGGCTCCGCGATAGAAAGTCCGCACTGCGCCTGCTGCTGAAGCTCTGGACCCGACTCCGGGAGAGGCCGCACCAATCCAAGCAGTTTGGCCGCGAGGGAGGGCGAAATGCAACTAGGAGAAAAGTCACATTTCACTGACGTAAATGACTAAAAAACAGTCTCCCCCAATTCCCACCCCCACCCCTCTGCACTAAAATACACTTAAACACACTTTTAGACATACTAAAAACAAAAAAAAGTGGAAAAGACGAACAGCTGCTGGCGAGGCTGCCAGCTCGCGGCCCCACCACGTCATCTATTGCTGGCTGCCAGCTCGCGATACCACGCATCAAGTGTTGCTATTGTACCAGCCTCAACTATATACTTTGGCAACTCGTTCCATATACACACCACACTACGTGTGAAAAAGTTGCGGCTCAGGTTCCTATTAAATCTTTCTCCTCTCAACCAATCAACCAATCAATCAATCAATCAATCAATCAGTTTTATTCATCACATACACATATAAGTGCAGTGAAATTATTATGCCAGCAGCGGTACAATCAAAAAAGAACACACAATACACAATAAAATTAAACACAAAATTATTCACTGTGGTGGAAGGCACAAAGTACAGTCAGTCCTCCTCCATTGTTCACCCGCGGTCGAGGCCATAAACCTCCGCAGTCACCGCTACGTATGGCCGGATGTACAGGCCGGAGCCCGTGGCTTCAGGAAATTGTAGGCCGGAGGTTGGAGCACTTCTCTGGCTGTCCCCGGCGAGAGAACCCAGGCTCCAGATGTTAAGTCAATGCCGCGCCCACAGCTAGAAGCTCCGCAGGATGTAGCCGCGCCCACAGCTGGAAGCTCCGCAGACCGCGGCTTCAGGATGTTATCGGTCGCGAGCCGGCAGTCGGATATCTTCTCCAGCGATCCCTAGCGAGGGATTCCAGGCTCCGGATGCAGTGCCTGCGGCTAGAAGCTCCGCAGACCGCGGAACTCCAGGTCCGACTCCAGGAAAGGCCGCACCAATCCATGGTGTTAGGCCGCGAGGAAGGCGACATGGAAAAAGTCGCCTCTCCGTGGAGGAGGCGACCAAAAGCGGTTCCCCCCCTACCCCCCCCCCCCCCCCCCCCTCACCACCCCCCACACAAGACACACCAAGAGACATTATAACACACTAAAAATAATAAAAATGACGAACACTCTGCTGGCAGGGCAGCCAAATCGCAGCACCCCCACCGACCAGTTAAATCTCATCTTAAATCTGTGTCCTCTGGTTCTTGATTCTCCAACTCTGTGTAAAAGAGTATTCTCCCTACCTATTCACCACATGATCTTATACACCTCTGTAAGAGCATCCCCACAGACACCAGCGCTCCAAGAAATAAACTCCTACCCTGCCCAACTTCTCTGTTCAGGCCCACACACATCCAGGCAACATCCTTGTAAATCTTCTCTGCGCTTTATTTTTTCAGCTTAACAACATCCTTCCTATAGCAGGATGTCCTTGTGACTCCTTGTGAATATGAGGCCTTTGTCTTCACAATGACTATAGGGCAGTCACTTTTATCAATCTAGGGCATGGTGGCACAGTAGTAGAGTTCCTGCCTTACGGCACCAAAAACCCGGGTCCCGGGTTCGATCTTGACTACGGGTGTGTCTATTCGGAGTTTGTACGTTCTCCCCGTGACCTGCGCGGATTTTCTCCAAGATCTTCGGTTTTCTCCCACTCCCCAAAGGTGTACAGGTTTGTAGGTTGTTTGGCTTGGAATAAAAAATGTTACATTTTGGGTAGGATAGTGTTTATGTGTAGGGATCGTTGGTTGGTACGGATTCGGTTGGCCGAAGGGCCTGTTTCCAAGTTGTTTCTCTAAATTAAACTAAACTAAATACTACCATGGCAGAAGCATTTGTTGCAGGTACATTGGTGAGGATGCAACCTAGATTTAAGATTTACCTATGTTGGTGGTAATGCCAAATCACTCTTGGTAATGGCTATTGAATTCCTGCAGCAACAGTGCCCTATGCACTTGTATTAGTTTCAGCGCTTCTTCCTAATGTTGCTCAAAGTGGAGGAGCATTGATTCAACAATTCAGGGAGGACTATAAGCAATCAGTTACCATATGTTGATGCAATGAGACTTCATTGGATCCAGAGCACTCATGGCCAGTCGTTCCCGTTTGTGTACCATTATCAGCGTTTGGCATTTCAAAATACTAAAATATATTTGGAATTGAGATATTAATTCAGTTTCCAATGAATGTAATTTTTCAGCTTCAAACTGTCTTTCCATTCCTTAATGGGTTCACAAAGAAAGTGATAACAGAACTGTAAGCCATATTGATGGAGTAACAATTGAATAATTAAATCTAGTTTTTTACTACATTGCTCTGATTTTCTCATAATAGACACAAAGTGATTTAAGATCAGTGACAAGCAGTTTGAATTTGATTCAATGAGCGTTGATGAGTTTATGTAGCTCAGCAAGGATGATTTGATTGAAACTTGATGCAGGCTAAAAGGTGAAGTAGATATTAGCAGTAACAGAATATTGGAAGTATATTGAGTTACCTTGGTAATCATGTTAAATTAACTTTTTTAGCCATTTTGACAACAATTAAAACTGATTGTGGCATGAAAATGTGCCTATTTTACAAGTAAAGTCTTACCATTGTCTCCTATTTATGGGTATCTTGATGCAAATAAAGCAACCATGCCTTTCCATGTGTTTGATTGTTGGATATTTTCAGCAATTTAGCTTAATGGTGAAGCCTCTGGAGCAAAATGGCATCTCAAACAGTAATCTCCAGCTTGTTATATTTAACTGTGAGTTTTACATCACTGGAAGTTATTCTCCTATTTATATTTCAACATTGAGTACTGTTAGGGAATGAAGACACAAAGTGCTGGAGTAACAATGAGTCAGTCAGCATTTCTGGAAAACATGGACAGATAACGTTTCGGGTTAGGACCTTTCTTCAAAGTATTGTTCAACATAATTAATTCTTCAGCAGATTTTAGGCCATGGTTTCATTCAACAGCATTGATTCAATCTTTATCAATTAACATACAATTGGAAATATAAAGCAGAAGGTTAATACATTATTTAACAGCTTCCTTTTGATGCCAATGTATTTCCTCAATGAAAAAAAGTACCTTGATGTTTTATCTGCCAATAAAAGAACAACTAAGACATTATAGCACAATTGCAGACCATTTAGTTTTTTGCTAAATGGTATCAAATTCCACAGTAGAACTATTTACACTGAACTAATTTCTGAGACTTTCGTTGCACGCAATATTTTCATGAGTGTTTAATTCTCTCTCAACTATAATCAAATCTACCTAATTTCTACTGTGGGATAATATATTCAATATCTAACTATTGATTGTTTTCAATGTTTGCTGCCATAATATATATCTATACATGTGCAAGATTATGTTGTGGTCCCAATGGAAACCACGTTATGTGGTGTGGCTGGTACTCAACAATACAACCTTTTCACAGACTTTCACACCAAAGCAGCAAATCATTAAGTAGTATTTTGTGTAATGCCCTATAAATATTAATTATTTGACTATATTAATGCAATAAAGACACTGCACCTGTAGTTTTGTGGAAAAATTCAGCACCATGACATATCTCTCATCTCTAACAAGATTTCTTGCAAATGCCTCCAGAGTAGTGTGCACTCTGCTTGTTCATCTCCTTAAATCGTACCCTGGGATCTGAAAGTACTTGCCTGTGCATGACATTATATTCAGCAATTTTGTAAAATATCCATCTCCTAGCAACTGTATAGTTTACACTTACAGAGAAATATACACTAGTGGAAACAAAAATTATTTGCTTGGAATCCAATTTTCAAAAGAGTGGACTGTCACCAATGCCCAAGATTATTCATCCAACACTGTTATTTGTTGTATTAATGGAATGGTTGTCAGCTGAGCAATTTGTTGCAAAATGGAGATTGACAGTGGGAAGCATTTCTTGCTGAAAGTAGAATTATTGTCACATTAGAGCCATCGAGACAAGCAGCTACCACAATTGCGGTGCTCCTATAAGCTTGACCTGTGCATAAAACTAGACATTGACATTGTTGGGGAATCTCACCCTTTGCAAAGTGATAAAAAAATGTTTCTTGGAACTTGGTAACGCAAATTTGGAAGAATAGCATTTGTTGAATGGTTAGAGAAATGATAGCATTTGTTGTACGTGTTTAAGCACAGGAATTTCTGCCTTTCCTTGCAGGTGGGGCCAAATCTGAAGTATTAATGATTTTACAAAGAATCCAAGTTCATTATTTTCCTATTATCAGCATTTCAGTCTGATTTAACAAATGAATGCGAACAAAATGATTAAAATCAGAAAGAAACATTGAACATATATATAGGTTTAGGTGTGTTATTGTCACGAGTATCGAGGAACAGTGAAAGGCTTTGTTTTGCATGCTATGCATAGAAACATAGAAACGTAGAAATTAGGTGCAGGAGCAGGCCATTCGGCCCTTCGAGCCTGCACCGCCATTCCATATGATCATGGCTGATCATCCAACTCAGTATCCTGTACCTGCCTTCTCTCCATACCCCCTGATTCCTTCAGCCACAAGGGCCACATCCAACCCCCTCTTAAATATGGCCAACAAACTGGCCTCAACTACCTTCTGTGGCAGAGAATTACACAGATTCACCACTCGGTGTGTGAAAAACGATTTTCTCATCTCGGTCCTAAAAGACTTCCCCCTTATCCTTAAACTGTGACCCCTTGTCCTGGACTTCCCCAACATCGGGAACAATCTTCCTGCATCTAGCCTGTCCACCCCTTAAGAATTTTGTAAGTCTCTATGAGATCACCCCTCAATCTTCTAAATTCCAGCGAGTACAAGCCAAGTCTATCCAGTCTTTCTTCATATGGAAGTCGTGCCATCCCAGGAATCAGTCTGGTGAACCTTCTCTGTACTCCCTCTATGGCAAGAATGTCTTTCCTCAGATTACGAGACCAAAACTGTACGCAATACTCCAGGTGTGGCCTCACCAAGGCCCTGTACAACTGCAGTAGAACCTCCCTGCTCTTGTACTCAAATACTTTTGCTATGAATGCCAACATACCATTTGCTTTCTTCACAGCCTGATGCACCTGCATGCCTACTTTCAATGACTGGTGTACCATGACACCCAGGTCTCGCTGCATCTCCCCTTTTCCTAATCGGTCACCATTCAAATAATAGTCTACCTTCCTGTTTTTGCCACCAAAGTGGATAACCTCACATTTATCCACATTATACTGCATCTGCCATGCATTTGCCCTCTCACCCAGTCTATCCAAGTCATCCTGCAGCCCCATAGCATCCTCCTCACAGCTAACACTGCCCCCCCAGCTTCGTGTCATCCGCAAACTTCGAGATGTTGCATTTAATTCCCTCGTTCAAATCATTAATGTATATTGTAAATAGCTGGGGTCCCAGCACTGAGCCTTGCGGCACCCCACTAGTCACTGTCTGCCTTCCTGAAAAGGACCCGTTCACTCCTACTCTTTGCTTCCTGTCTGCCAGCCAGTTCTCTATCCACATCAATACTGAACTACCAATACCGTGTGCTTTAAGTTTGTATACCAATCTCTCGTGAGGGACCTTGTCGAAAGCCTTCTGAAAGTCCAGATACAACACATTCATTGCTTCTCCCTTATCCACTCTACGAGTTAGTAGTTACTAGTTAGTACATAGAGATCAGATAATATTGATAATATGAATACAATCAAATCAAACTCAAGTATAATAGATAGAGCAAAGGGAAAGATACGAAATGTAGAATAAAGTTCTCAGCATTATAGCACATCAGTCCCATAGACAATATCCAATGTCCTCAATGTGGTAGAGGTGAATCAGTCGGAATCCTAGCATTATGGAAGGACTATTCAGAAGGCTAATAACAGAGGGGAAGAAGCTGTTCTTGAATCTGGTGGTATGTGTTTTCCAGCTTCTGTACCTTTAGTCCGTCTGAAGTAGGGAGAAGGAGTGACTGGGCGGGATAAGTCCTTGATTAGGTCAACTACTTTTCCAAAGCGTTGGGAATGTTGGGAATTCTGATCTGTGTGATGGATTGGGCTACATCTGCAACTCTCTGCAAGTATTAGGTCTAGTAGATTTGCTCTAACAACAAAACAAAGGCAAGAAAAAGTAACAGCTATAGAATATAAAGCCTATTGCGTATGTTTCTCCATTTTATAAAGTAATGTCTGGATTTCTACATCATTTATCCTTGACACTAGTCTCAATATTCCTCAGATTGGTCTGTCTAAGCAGAGAAGACAGTGAAAAGTCTTTCAAATCTTAAAAAAAGTGTTATATCTTTAAGTGTTGATCACTTCTGAAGCGGTGACATGGTGCTGAAGTGGTATAGCTGCTGCCTCGCAGTGTCAGAGACCTGGGTTCCATCCTGACTATGGATGCTGTCTGTGTGGAGTTTGTACATTTGCCCTGTGACCGCATGGGTTTTCTCCGGGTGCTTTGGTTTCTTTCCACATTCCAAAGACATGCTGGTTTGTTGGTTCCGAACATTGCTCATGGTGTGTAATTTGCGAACGTGGGAAAATATGAGCCAGTATGCAGGCGCTCATTGGTCGGTGCAGCCAGTGGACTGTAGGGTCCATTTCCACACTATATATTTAAACTAAACTAAACTAAGCTTTGTATAATACTTTCTCCTCATAGAAGAGGTCTTGTACTTATCACATCCAAAGTCATTCAATGAAGCATTGTCAGTAGAATATTCAACAGATACATGTCATTAATGTTTAATGAGGCACCCATCCACTTTTCATGGCATTTTCAACAGAATTTCAGCAGCAGAAGGTAATGAATAATTCAGGATAAAAAATGCAGTTAACAATAAACATCAAATAAATTAACCTGAGAATATCCCATTCATTAACAAATGGTTTGAGACAGTTGTTGTTGGTTCACATTAAGAGATTTAAATTTTTATGGAGATTGTTTTGGCTGTGGCAGCAGGGAGTGATATTTTAACATAAACAACACCTCGATCTTGTTGGTGTAGGACCTCCCACAATCTTTAAAAAGGCATTCACACGCTGTTGGCTTTGGATTCAAGGGAACGATGGCAGGCTTTGGACATGAACACCATGACATGTATGGGTTATCAGACTATAAGGGAGGGGCACCCAGCCTGGTGATTGTGAACGTTGAGGTCCCCATAAATCAGAAGTGAGATCAACTTTCCTGAAAGATGTTCTTGAGATGATCCAGGGAGATCGGCAAGGCCACCAGCAAAATCATGGACGAGTCGCATCCCGGCCACTTGTTCTACTCCCCTCTCACATCGGAAAAAAAGGTGTAGAAGTTATTTCCCAGGTTTTCTCAGGCAACTGAACCATCCTACCAATAACTAGAGAGCAGTCCTGAGCTATTATCTACCTCATTGGAGATCCTCGGACTATTTTTGATTGGACTTTACTGGACTTTATTTTGCACTAAGTTATTCACATTATTCCCTTTATTATGTAATTGTACACTGTGGATGGCTTGATTATAATCATGTACTAGACTAAGTGGAATCCATTGGGTCCCAGTCACACGGGAGGCCTGAACCCCCAATGCAACCCATTCCCCAATGCAATATTCCACCACTCACCCATGGCCCCTAACTGCGCAGGCGCGGGTGACGGGTTCCCGTTGTGACACTCCTGATCCCCCCTCCTCCCCTCACCCACCCCCACTCTGCCTTTTGCCCTATCCCCCCCGCCCATGCACTCACTCCACCCCCCCTCAACTACATCCCCCTACAGCCGGAGAGGGGGGTGTTGTGGGTGGGGGGTTGGTGGGAGTGCGGTGTTGTGGGGGCAAGGGGGAGTTGTGGGGGGATGGTTGTGGGGGGAGGGTTGTGGGGAGGGGTGGATGGAGGGGTGGGTGGGGCATAGGAGGGGGTGTGGGTGGTGGGTGCGGGTGGATGGGGGGGTTTGTGGGAGGAGCGGGGTTGTGGGGAGATGAGTGTGTGTGGGCGGGGGTGAGAGAGCTCGGAGAACAGACGGGATTGTGGGGGAGAGGGGGGTATCACGGGGGAGGGGCCAGGAGCCAGCAAGGGGGACCAGGGAGGGAGGGGAAGCAGAAGAGGCAGGAGCTGACGGTGCAATGGGGACACACTGCAGTCGCTAGTCGCTGGTCATTCCCCTCCGCCGGGACTAGATTCTGTTTGGCGACATTTCACAGGCCGGGCTGGGCCGTTTTCCGGTCCCTCGGAAAATTGTGTCTAGTTGGAAACCTCCACAGCCATCCTCAGCTCCAGTAAAGACGAGATGGCGCAGGAAGGGGTGGACCGTCCTGCAGAGTGACAGGAGAAAAGATCAATCCACGCACTGCTGAACAGCAGGAGAGGAGATCGATCTATGCACGCACATTTTAAAAAGATTTTTAAACCTTGATAACTTTTACATTAGACCACTGAACAGAACAAAACTTGGTGCCATCGCAGCACAGGAGAACGATGAGTAAGCTGGCAAAAAATTGTAGCGCTATTGCGTACCGTTTTTGCGCAAATAGAATGACCGTGCAAACCGGAAGACAACAACATCAGAGTTTTATTTTACTTCGGAGTCACGTGAGTGACTACGTGAAGACCCCACCAGCATGCATGCGCGACATATCGTTGAACGCATTGCAAATCGACAGGCAGGAGGAATGCCGCTCCTCCAGCGCAAGTTTAAAAACGGCCCGCAGGTAAGTACTTACCATTCCTGAGGTCGTTGTCGGCTCTGTTAAGCATTTCTCTTACAGAGCGTACCAAGATGGAATCGAGAGCGAAGTCCAAACGAGCCGCTGCCAAACAAGTTGCCGAGAACCGCGAAGCAGGCAGCCAGCAGCGGTCGAGTTCTCCAGAGCTGCTGATACAAACCGCAGCCCCAACTTCACGCCGCTACAGCCCGCAGGTGCTCCTCGGACTGGCGGCAAAACCACCCGGAAGTCGGGCAGGTCCGCTGACTCGGCTGAGTCTGGACTGGAGGACACACACCCCGCAGGAAACGACAGCGGTCGACTATCCCGCATGGAGCGGATGGTGGAGTAGTTGCTCCAACGTGACCTGCTACAGCAGGGGTGTAGTCACAGTGGGTCTCCTCGCAGACCCACGGCAGCACCCTTTACGGGGCTGCCAAATGTCTCACCCTCCTCGCAGGGGAGCGTAAGGAGTCAGGACTGGGCTGACTCTGAAGAGGGGAGTGTGGCTGAAGAAACACCAATGCTAGGGGTGCCAGAAGAGGAGCTACTGGGCAAGGTATCAAAATTTGCGATGCCTACCCAAAAAGGGCTGCCGTTGCAACCGAAGTAGGCAGCCAGTATTAACCACATGGCAACGAATCAACTTCAGGAACAAGCCATTGATGACACTGCAGCCAAATACCTAGCACCTGAGAATTGCATCTCCCTCAACATGCCTGCAGTCAACAACCCCATCTGGGGTAACATGAGCCCTGGCATCAGAAGTCAGGAAGTAAAACTCGAGAAAATCCTAAAACTGCTGGCTGCTGGAATTATGGCCGTTGCCAGGTCAGTGGATGGAGTGGAAATGCCGGAACAACTACAGGATGCTCTGGCACTCCTCTGTAACACTCAGTTTGAGATCAATTGTTAAAGAAAGAGTGTCATCCGGCCTGCACTGAACCCCAAGTTCGCAGGGTTGTGCAGACCCAGCAGTGCACAGCCGCCTACACTACTATTTGGGGACAACCTGCCAAAGCAGGTAAAAAACCTCGATGAAGGGGCAAAGGCAATAGGCATGATAAAAGTGCCGGCTGCCACCAAGTCCTCATATCTGCAGCGACAGCACCCCTATGCATCCAACAGCAGACCACGCTACCACAGCGACAGAACACCTGCTGGTGAAAGCTCGAAAGCCGTCCAACTTGCTCAACGGTCTTTTTTAGACCATGGCCCAGCACGGCCTTCCTGGAAGATGCGCCACCCCCACACCACAATGCCTCCACCTCCCAGGAAACAAGGACAGAGGAAACCAACGCAGCACCACCGGTAACCATGGAGGTAGGTGGGTCTGGTTGCCTCAGGAACATTGCATGTTTAAATTCTTCACGGACTGGGGTACGGTTGCACTGGTTTCAGGATGCATGGAGTTCTATAACTTCTGATCCTTTCATACTGCAAAGTATTCAAGGATACAAAATAGAATTTGTTCACAAACTTCCCCTTCCTGTTCAGCATACACCTATTCGAAAGTTTGTACTTTCACAGAAAGAAAAGACAGAAGGTCATGCTGAACTCTTAAGACTACATACGAAAGGGGTAATTGAGAAAACCAAAAGTGAGTCTCATGAGTTTGTATCGAACATCTCCACTAAAAATAAAAAAGACGGCGGATGCCGCATCATTATTGATTTGACACAACTGAATACTTTCATGCAGTATGCCCACTTCAAAATGTAAACTTTTGTTACTGCCAAACAACTAGTTTCCAAGAGATACTTCATGGCTTGCATCGACCTAAAAGATGCATACTATTCAGTACCAATAGACAAAGATCATTGCAGATATTTGAAATTTGCCTGGATGGGGCAGCTCTGGCAGTATAAAGCGCTGCCTAATGGATTAACATCAGCACCCAGACTGTTTACCAAATTATTGAAACCAGCTTTAGCTTGTCTCAGAAAACAAAAACATATTGTTATGGCATACCTCGATGACATTTTAATTGTGGGGAAAACCTTGGATTTGGCCAAATTGGCTGTCTCAGCCACTGAGCACTTATTTCAAAAACTGAGGTTTATCATCCATCCAGACAAATCTAAATTAATGCCTTCTACCACTATGGACTACTTGGGATTCACGATTGACTCTGTCATTTGTCTGTCATTTTGCCACCGGACAAAGTGACAGACTTGATAGAAGCATGTAACAGCCTTACTAGCATCAGTAAACTGTCTATTTTGCAACTAGCCAGGGTAATTGGGAAGTTTGTGGCTGCCTTCCCAGCCACACAATTTGGGCCCTTGCATTACCAAAACCTACAAAGAGCAAAAATTACAGCACTCAAACACCATGCTGGCCATTTTGACAGGCCAATTACCAGCAAAAGCAAAATTGAAATTACAATGGTGGATAGACAGTGCTCGACATTGCTCTAATCCCATTACAATCACAAACCCACGGTTATACTACAAACGGACGCCAGCGCTCAAGTCTGGGGAGCAACTAATACCACCTCCACTTGCAGTGGTAGATGGAATGCACATGAATTAACCTTACTCCCGGCACTGGGAATTAATCATCTAGAAATGCTGGGAGCATTTCATGGACTCCGGGCTTACTGTTCAGACATGGACCATCTGCATGTACGCTTACAAATTGATAATACCACCGTGGTGGCTTATATCAATCATATGGGTGGAATTAAGTCAATATCTTGTGATGAATTGGTCAATACAATCTGGCACTGGTGCTTAGAAAGGAACATTTGGATATCAGCCACTTACCTTCC
The DNA here is from genome assembly GCA_035221665.1 of Okamejei kenojei. Classification (NCBI taxonomy): domain Eukaryota; kingdom Metazoa; phylum Chordata; class Chondrichthyes; order Rajiformes; family Rajidae; genus Okamejei; species Okamejei kenojei. The sequence goes on from CM069136.1 coordinate 53,026,339, forward strand.
GGTTAAGCTAAATACAGTGGCGGACACCAGGTCACGCAAGTTTAATGACAACACTGAATGGATGTTGGACCGCAAAGTGTTTGCCGATATTGTAGATCGGTATGGAACACCAGATATCGACCTTTTTGCATCCAGACTTAATCACCAAATACCAACATATGTTGCATGGGAACCAGACCCTGGGGCAGTAGCGATGGACGCTTTCTCGCTACACTGGGGGAATTTGTTTTTCTATGCATTTCCCCCCTTCTGCCTCATCAGTCGGGTCTTGCAGAAAATTCAACAAGACTCCGCATCGGGTATTCTGGTTGTGCCCGACTGGCCTACTCAGCCATGGTTCCCTGTGGTACTGGACATGGTCTCAGAACTATGCATTCCAATACCCAAACGTCCGAGATTATTAGTACATCCTGTGACAGGGAGAGTCACCCGTGCCATGACCGGATGAACCTATTGGTTTGCAGGGTTTGAAAAGGCCACTCCTGGATTTTGGACTCTTGGACCGAACAATGAATATCATCACAGCATCGTGCAGGGAGTCCACCAGGAGACAATACCTCACTTACGTCAAGAAATGGGAGGTGTTTTGTACCAAGACAAACACCACATATGACACAGCCACCATTACGGAAGTGCTGGAGTTCCTGGCAAGCCTTCATTTTGATGAAGGTTTAAGCTACAGTGCCATCAACTGTGCCAGGAATGCCCTATCCTCATTTCTCGGACAAGGTTTAGATCAACTTGCAGTGGGGTTCCACCCCTTGGTGTCTAAACTTATGAGGGGAATTTTTAACTCAAATCCCCCCAGGCCTAGGTATTCCCAGACCTGGGATATTGGCATTGTGCTAACCATGCTCCGAGGGTGGGCACCAGTAACGTCTCTTTCCCTAGCCAAATTAACATACAAAATGGTAATGCTGATGGCACTCGTGACGGCGCAACGGGTCCAGTCCCTACACAAGCTAAGTATGGACGCCATGGTTATAACCAACAATAAGGTAACTTTCTTTATTCAGGGGTTACTCAAACAAAACAGGCCTGGATCATCTGGCAGCAAGTTGGATTTCCTGGCCTACCCCATAGACAGCCGCCTATGCATAGTGACCCACCTTTTACACTACATGGAGGTCACCAAGTGTCTCAGGGGCACGGAAAGGGCTCTGCTTATAAGTCACAAACGTCCTCATCACAGAGACACAGTGCAAACTATTTCTAGATGGCTAAGGGTGGTATTGGGTGCAGCGGGGGATGGACACTGACGTTTTTAAATCTCACTCCACCAGGGCTGCATCTACATCGGCGACAAAGATGATGGAAGTTCCAATGGACCACATCCTTGCAACGGCGGGTTGGGCTAATGAGAAAACCTTTCAGCGGTTCTAAAATAACCCGTGGCCGCGCCTGAGACGTTTGCAGACACAATATTAAGTTCTGTATTATAATTTCCCTGAAGTAGGGGTATTATTATTTGTTATTGTTAAATAAATACCCTCTTGTTTTTCAGCACAGTTTCATGTCTGAAATACGTTAACTTACTTCCTCCATTTGTCATTATGGCCATGTGTGAGCATGGACTCGTTTCAGGGCATGAAATCACAGAGCTTTGAAATCTTCACGTAGTCACTCACGTGACTCCGAAGTAAAATAGTAAGATTAAATGAGAACTTACCAGTTTGAAGTTTGATCTTTATTTTATGAGGAGTTACGTTGAGGGATTACGTGCCCTCCGCTCCCAAATCCTCTATTATAAAGGTCAACTGCTATGCTGGTTCTCTTATCTTACTATGTTAGTCAACTCTGTTATCTGTGATTTCATACTGCTGCTTTGAAGAATGTCGCGCATGCGTGCTGGTGGGGTTTTCACATAATCGCTCATGCACCCACTGAGTTTCTCCAGCCTTTTGTGTACCCTCGATTTTCCAGCATCTGCAGTTCCTTCTTTAACACTTTGTCTACTCCACTGTGATATTTCCTCAAGGTATGCCTACTTTGAAGAAGTTCTCCTCCTCCCTGCAGAGACAGTTTCACAACCTCCTCTCTAACTGCCCCCCCTCTGTGATACCCCCTTCCCTCCAACTCTACGACCACATCCTCACCCAGACTCGATACCATGCAGTCTGAAGAAGGGTTTCGGCCCGAAACGTTGCCTATCTCCTTTGCTCCTTAGATGCTGCTGCACCCGCTGAGTTTCTCCAGCCTTTTGTGTACCCTCATTTAATCTTACTAGTTATGTATAGATTGTCTTTCTGCTGACTGGTTAGCATGCCACAAAAGCTTTTCACTGTAGCAGACAAATAAACTAAACTCAAACACAAACTAAACTCAAGAAAAACAGTTGAATCTTCACCGCTTTGTCAGTGCCCTCACCCGACAAGAAAATCAGCAACCAGAGGCCATAAATTTTAAAATCACCACTGTGATGGAGTCATAGAGTCACAGAGTCATAGAGTGAAACAGTGTGGAAACAGGCCCTTCGGCCCAACTTGGATGAGTTGGACACCACCGGTCAGCGCTGGCCGAGCACCTGCGGCTCGCCTGCAGTCCATCTGTCTTTCTTCTTTTTGACTTCTTTTTATCTTGTTAGATGTATGTTTTAGTCTATTTTTAATTGTGTATATGTGCAGGGTGGGGGAAACCATTTTGTAATCTGTTCCTTCAATGGGGATGCGACCTTTTCCTTGTCGCATCTCCGTTTGCGCCGAGGCCTAACATTGTGGAGCTGGCGGCCTCTAACTGGAATCGATCTTCAGGGCTCCAGTTGTATTGCCTGTGGACTTACCATCGCAGAGCTGGCTGATCTCGGAGGCTGTGGTGGCGCAGTGGCTGCGACCCAACTCTGGAGCTTCGGAGGCTTCGGTCGTGGGCACTGTGGACGGTAATATCGGGAGCCAACAATAAGGTAACTTTCTATATTCAGGGGTTACTCAAACAAAACAGGCCTGGATCATCTGGCAGCAAGTTGGATTTCCTGGCCTACCCCATAGACAGCCGCCTATGCATAGTGACCCACCTTTTACACTACATGGAGGTCACCAAGTGTCTCAGGGGCACGGAAAGGGCTCTGCTTATAAGTCACAAACGTCCTCATCACAGAGACACAGTGCAAACTATTTCTAGATGGCTAAGGGTGGTATTGGGTGCAGCGGGGGATGGACACTGACGTTTTTAAATCTCACTCCACCAGGGCTGCATCTACATCGGCGACAAAGATGATGGAAGTTCCAATGGACCACATCCTTGCAACGGCGGGTTGGGCTAATGAGAAAACCTTTCAGCGGTTCTAAAATAACCCGTGGCCATGCCTGAGACGTTTGCAGACACAATATTAAGTTCTGTATTATAATTTCCCTGAAGTAGGGGTATTATTATTTGTTATTGTTAAAATAAATACCTATTGTTTTTCAACACAGTTTCATGTCTGAAATACGTTAACTTACTTCCTCATTTGTCATTATGGCCATGTGTGAGCATGGATTCGTTTCAGGGCATGAAATCACAGAGCTTTGAAATCTTCACGTAGTCACTCGCGTGACTCCGAAGTAAAATAGTAAGATTAAATGAGAACTTACCAGTTTGAAGTTTATTTTATGAGGAGTTTACGATGAGGGATTACGTGCCCTCCGCTCCCAAATCCTCTATTATAAAGGTCAACTGCTATGCTTGGTTCTCTTATCTTACTATGTTAGTCAAACTCTATTATCTGTGATTTCATACTGCTGCTTTGAAGAATGTCGCGCATGCATGCTGGTGGGGTTTTCACATAATCGCTCATGCACCCGCTGAGTTTCTCCAGCCTTTTGTGTACCCTCGATTTTACAGCATCTGCAGTTCTTTCTTTAACATTTGTCTACTCCACTGTGATATTTCCTCAAGGTATGCCTACTATGAAGAAGTTCTCCTCCTCCCTGCAGAGACAGTTTCACAACCTCTTCTCTAACTGCCCCCCCTCTGTGATACCCCCCTTCCCTCCAACTCTACGACCACATCCTCACCCAGACTCGATACCATGCAGTCTGAAGAAGGGTTTCGGCCCGAAACGTTGCCTATCTCCTTTGCTCCTTAGATGCTGCTGCACCCGCTGAGTTTCTCCAGCCTTTTGTGTACCCTCATTTAATCTTACTAGTTATGTATAGATTGTCTTTCTGCTGACTGGTTAGCATGCAACAAAAGCTTTTCAGTGTAACAGACAAATAAACTAAACTCAAACACAAACTAAACTCAAGAAAACAGTTGAATCTTCACCGCTTTGTCAGTGCCCCTCACCCGACAAGAAAATCAGCAACCAGAGGCCATAAATTTTAAAATCACCACTGTGATGGAGTCATAGAGTCACAGAGTCACAGAGTGAAACAGTGTGGAAACAGGCCCTTCGGCCCAACTTGGATGAGTTGGACACCACCGGTCAGCGCTGGCCGAGCACCTGCGGCTCGCCTGCAGTCCATCTGTCTTTCTTCTTTTTGACTTCTTTTTATCTTGTTAGATGTATGTTTTAGTCTATTTTTAATTGTGTATATGTGCAGGGTGGGGGAAACCATTTTGTAATCTGTTCCTTCAATGGGGATGCGACCTTTTCCTTGTCGCATCTCCGTTTGCGCCGAGGCCTAACATTGTGGAGCTGGCGGCCTCTAACTGGAATCGATCTTCAGGGCTCCAGTTGTATTGCCTGTGGACTTACCATCGCAGAGCTGGCTGATCTCGGAGGCTGTGGTGGCGCAGTGGCTGCGACCCAACTTTGGAGCTTCGGAGGCTTCGGTCGTGGGCACTGTGGACGGTAATATCGGGAGCTCGCAGGTCTTTGCTGGGCGACCAATTTTCGGGAGTTCGGCAGTTTCGTCCGCCCTGAATCGCGGGTTTGAATCAGCCCATTCGCGCTGTCTTTCATCGCCTGGCGCAACTTAAAATCGGCCACGGGAATCTACCATCACCCGGTGAGGGTTTCAACATCTAGAGCCTTGGTCGCCTCGATGCAGCAGTTTGACTGCCTGACCACGGGAGAAGAAGCAGGGAAGAGATAAAATGTTTTGCCTTCCATCACAGTGAGGAGGTGCCTGGAGATTCACTATGATTGATGTTTGTGTTAAACTGTGTTAATTCTGTGTTTTGTTGCTTTTTACTGTCATGACTGCATGGTAAAATAATTTCACTGTACCACTTGGTGCACCTGAATTTGAACTTGAACTTATGCACACAGGCCAACAATATCCCAGCTACACTAGTCCCACTTGCCTGCACTTGGTCCATATCCCTCCAAACCTGCCCTATCCATGACTTTCAGCTGTAATTTTGGAAGAAAATCTATGAGAGGAATGCAGACCAAAAAGATAAAATTGCTTGGGGAAAGAGTCAAGAATTGTGTCTCTCTGTGTTTCAGACATCCAACACGGGAACTACTGGACCAAATGTTCCCCTTGCCTGTTATTTAGAACCCTTTAAATCACCTCACATCTTCACATTAAACTATCTACAGGATTTGATAAACTGTGTAAAGTATTATGCCACGGAGATTATTATCATATACATTAACGATGAATATGATTTTCTGTGTGCATTGCCATTGTCAGAAGTCTTATACAATTTTACTATGTGCTGGTTCAACTATAGTTATAGATTCATATTGTTACCAGGACATTGACCTAATTCAAACCTAATGTTATTTTTTATCTCGTAAAAGTAAGAAAATATCACAATGAAAATGACAGTGATTTTGTTCCCCTATTAATAATGAATATTAAAGAATTCTCATTTAGCCCATTGGTATAAGATTCACGTAGGAGATGATCAGAAAATGTTCACTCACATTGTTCAGATCTGGATCATTCATGTATAGTGTTGGTGGCAGAGTAGGTGCAGCTGGTAGAGCTGTAGACCTACACCTGGTGCAGCACCATACATCTGGTCAGGTTAGATCCTGACCTCGGGTGCCTCGGAGGTTTGTATGTTCTCCTTGTGAACACCCGAGTTTCCTCCAGCTGCTCTGATTTAGTCATAGAGTGATACAGTGTGGAAACTGGCCCTTTGTCCCAACTTGCCACACCATCCAACAAGTCTCAGCTACACTGGTCCCACCAGCCTGCATTTGGTCCATATCCCTCCAAACTGGTCCTATCCATGTATGTCCTACACCTTTCCCCCCACATCCAAAGACATGAGGGTTTGTAGGTTAGTTGGCCTTTATAAATTGCTTTGAATGTTTAGAGAGTGGATGAGAAAGGTAAATTTGTCATTGCATTAGACTTGAATAAAAAGTCCATCTGGTGCTGTTGGGCATCAACTCTATCGCTGCCCCATTGCGCCCAAAGATCATAGAGATGGTTCACTCCACGAAAAAGCCGTAGTAGGTGATGGGTAATCTTCAGTGCCATTTCCGTAACCGGCTTCTGTCATGGCGTCAAGCTAATTCATGAAGATTGTGCTATATCAGGCTGAGAGCTTAAAGGATAGACACAAAATGCAGCGGGTCGGGCGGCATTTCGGGACAAAAGGAATAGGTGACATTTCGGGTTGAGACCCGTCTTCAGACTGAGTCAGGGGAAAGAGGAGCTCAAACTCCTCCCCCTTGTTTTGGCTTCCAGTCAACAATTAACAATCACACAAGTTTCCACACACACACTTACTTCAGCGGTGCTGACAGTGATGGGGGAAATTGATGAGGGTTTATTGCATTTAAAAAGAAAATTAAAAAAAGCATTTACAACATTTAAAAACACACAAACTGTTCCCCCGCAACGCTCATTACACTGCGAGAGACATTCGGGTCGGGTTTACTGAAATGGTGGCGGTTACGCCCTGGTGCTTACCACATGTCAGTCCATTGGATTTCACAGGAGTGGACCATCTTGCTCCGCTCTAAGATCTTTGATTGTGCCACCCCATATGCTTTACGAAGCTTGCCTCTCACAATCATCATGGGCAGTACATCTGTAATTGTGGATCTAAGCATGCAATATTTCAGAAGGCAAGCAAGTCAGCATTAGTAGGAATTGGCAGAAAAGTTTTGGAGTCAGTATAATAGCAGAAGTATTTATTTTTATGGTGCTGCAGCTATCCCCTGGTAGCAGGCTTGGCTCACCTGCTGCGGAACTGGGAAACCTAAGCTGGAGAGTAAGCCACCGAGCCTGGCCCCTGCTCGTCTCCCAAGACCGGACAACCAGGGAGTAGGGTAGAGGGAGTTGGCGATGGCAGATGTCAGAATAAAGGAGCATTTGGAAGGATGAGAGGGGATTTTATAGAAACATTTTATAAATGTTTCCTCATCTCAGTCCTAAACTGAGATGAAAACTGTATGAAAAAATAATTTCACTGTATCTCAGTACATGCTATAATAAAGAATCATTGAACCACTGATTGGTGCAAGATGCTACCAACATTTTTTAAAGTATCATTTTAAAGATGAGAATTGACACAATTATACAAAAATTCTCATATTAAGTGAGGGCATTTTAGTTTTAGAATCCACTGCCCAGGGGATAAGTCTGCGTTCGTTTGTTGATTTGCTGTTAGTTCCGTTTATTCCGGTTTAGGTGCTGTGCACACGGCACCCAGCCAACAGTCGCTTGTCCTTTTCTTTTTTTTTGCACTTTGAATTTCTTGTGTACCTTGTGTGTTGTGACTGTTGGCAGACCAATTTCCCTTCGGGGATGAACAAAATATTGTTATCGTATCTGTGTGGAGGCTCATTTGATAATTTCAGACTTGGCCTCAGGTGAAGAAGATAGGATAAACGTGGAGGAAAAGTAATCTCGGGCTATGAGACCAAGTCTGCAGGTGAGGGAGTGAGCACCACAATACTGACCCTATTTCCCCATGGTTCACTTTTCTGATGGTTGGTTCAGTCAAGGTAAATTTAGCAAAGGTGCTCTTGAGTTATTCTGTTTGGTATTTCAAACCATACCTGGAGTTTTCATCACAGCGTGATGGGGAGGAGCTGGAGAGAGCAGTGGCCCAGTTTGCTGCCCCTGTATATCCTTGCTTCAAGTGGCATGACTCTGGATCTAATATCTCACTAATGCTGAATTGTGATCATGTGGAATGCAATTTGTTTGAATTCAATCGTAGGTGAAGCGTGGTAGATTTTGACTGAATCTTTCAGTGAATCACCCAGCGTCAGTTTTCTCTGGGTTCTCCGGATTTCTTCCACACTCCAAAGACTTACAGGTTTGTAGGTTAATTGGCTTTGATAAGTTGTAAAAATGGTCCCTAGTGTGTAGGATAGTGTTAGTGAACGAGGTGATTGCTGGTCGGCATGGACTCGGTCGGCCGAAGTTCTTGTTTCAATGCTATATCTCTAAAGTTTAAAGCTCATTCTGAAGGTTGTAATATCACATGCACCTGAAGCACATGAGGACAGTCTAATTTCATTTAATTATACGCTGGAAGTTCTTCTCTTTGTAATGCGAGGTAACCAGACTTGTTCATTTTAATATTATCATCCGCTACTTATTTTTTCTGACCCTCAATCTCACTTCACTACTCAATGAACACACTGACTGTCATGTGGAGTGCAGCAAATGAAATGTGAAAACAAGGTTCACTGCATTAATCACTGACAATACCAAGTTAATTTTGTCTAAAGGAAAATTAACCTAAATGTGTTGTGGATGTCTTCAATGGCATTACTTGAAATCCTACCTCTTCACTAGTATTATTGAACCATTTTCCTTTATCATCATGAGATCATATACCAGAATTAAGCCATTCGGCCTATTGAGTCTACCCTGCCATTCGAACATGACCGATCTATTCTTCCCTCCCAACCGCATTCTCCCACCTCCTCCCCGTAACCTTTGCCACTCTTACTAATCAAGAATCTCTGCTTTAAAATTATCCAATGAATTGTCATTCACCATCTGTGGCAATAAATTACACAGATTCACCACTCTCTGACGAAATAAATTTCTCCTCATCTCCATTCTAAATGTACATCCTATTATTCTGAGGCTGTGCCCTATGGTCCTAGATTCTCCTTTAATACTGACATTATACAGACATTTGATAAAATATGATCTGGATATTCATGTTTGGGTTTCCTTTTCCATAGCACAAAAGATTATCACCCGGAATTGTAAAACCGTTCTACATTGCCGTTTGTGCAGAAATGCACAGTTATTTTACTCTTTACCCTTTAGAAGTAATGATATCTGTATTGTTATCTGGATTCATTAAAAGAAAATTCCAGAAATGTAAAGAAGATACACTGCCATACATGACAAATTGTAATGAAGACTGAATCAGGCTGAACATATCTGTAATATATGAAAATACAAACACTCTATCCAATTTTCAATTTCAGATTAGCTGTCATCTTCTGTTAAAGTGGTACACCATACACTTGAACATCGCCATCTTGCTGCCATTTTCTGTATTGCACTAATTAATGCCAGTAAGAAAGAAAGAGATGTGATTTGAACATGTAAACATATTTATATAATATGTAAGGATCATGATGCAGAAGGAAGGGAGAAGTAATTGGAATTACAGTGGGTTGTTCCAGTATGGACTTTACAGTGGTTCAGGCATTGTGAACTGAAATGGTCCTCAGCATAAATTGTGTGAGTATCATGAGCATTGGTAAGTCTTTGTACATAAATATTTATATATACCTTCACTGCATGTATAAATTTGTTTTCAACACATCTGCCAGTGCTACTGTCTAGGTGAATTAGTTAGCAAGATATATTCAAGGCTGCACAAGTAAAGTTCCCGACAGACGTTGGACAAATGCCATGATCCAACAAGATAAGCATACAGCAAGAAGGAATAACATTATTTTAGCTTTTCTTCTGAAACTTTCAGAAAATTTGTTTTTCCAACAAGTAAAACATCTATGAAATAACTAATTCTACTTTTGTGCCAGATTTCTGGGGAGAGAAACTCAAGGCTTCAGTTACTGGCTGGGCTATTGACTGACTCGTTCAGTCTTTGAGACACATTTCTAAAGATCAGGCGATGATCCCGAGGCATCCATACAATACAACTGGATCCTAACACAATTCTATGGCATCTAAAGTTGGATGTATTGTGTCTTCTAGCTCTGATGAAGTTGTTATAATATAGGCAGCAAAGTGGCACAGCTGGTATAACTTCCGTCTCACAGCACCAGAGACCCAGGTTCAATTCTGACCTTGGGCGCTGTCTGTGTGGAGTTTGCATGTTCTCCCAATGACTGCACGGGTTTCCACTGGGTGCTCTGGTTTCCTCCCAGAGGGTTTGTAGGTTAATCAACCTCTACAAAATAAATTGCCCCTAATGTGTAGGGAATGGATGGGAAAGTTGGATAACAGAACTAGTGTGAACTGGTGATAGATGGTCAGCATGGACTCGACGGGGTTGAGGGCGTGTTTTCATGCTGTACTGTATCTCTAAACTTTACTTTAGACTTTAGAGGGACAGCATAGATAGAGGCTCTTCGGCCCACTGAGTCCACGTCGACAAGTGATGACCACATACACTAGCACTATCCTACACACTAGGGACAATTTACAAATCACAGAATTTCATTTCATTAACCTTTGGGGAAAACAAATGGTCGGCACGGACTGGAAGGGCCTGTAAGGAGCAACTCTAGGGTACCACCCCCTGACCTACTTTCCTTTAGCTGTAATTGCATCTTATTATACTTGGTTATATGGTTATATGGTTTATATGACACCTGTATGTCTGTGGACACAATTGTGAGAGGAAACTGTGATTGATTGACATATCAGGGTGGAGAAAACCCACCAAAAAAAGTGCTGGAGAACGTACGCCAAACTCTGTGCAGACAGACAGTCCCATAGTCAGGTTTAAACCCAGGTCACTGTTGCTAATGTGCTCATTCTGTAAGGCAGCACAACTCTACTAAAAAGTAACTGGCACATGAATCACTGTACCACCCCAACTGACCTACTAAGTTCCTTTAGCACTTTGTGTTTTGTTCGAGATTCTAGCATCTTATCTAAACTAAACTTGTGTGAAGGGGTATCACACTCCTCTGTGCTGCTCATTACTCTGACTGCTGTGGCAATGAATTTCAGAGATTCACTTTGGAAATTGATATTGTTTCCATCAATGAACAAACAGACGTCCTTGAAAGATTGCAAAGAGCAGCAGAGCAAATTTGAACAAAAATATCAAAGAAGGCAACACACATAATATGAGTCTATGTATATGTTGGAGGGGATTAATGCTTAATTTCATTAATATCTGTGTCACTCCTGCACTGGGCAAAAATAACACTTTGGCTACTACAGGATGTAGTTTCAGGGAGAATAAAACTGATCTGAGGACATACTATATTCAGTGTTGGTTTCTACATTGTTATTTTCATTCAACTGGCAAAAGAAACTGTTGTGTGATTTGCATGAAGGAATCAGAGCTTATTTGAAATGAACACCTATCCATCACAGATATTTGATACAGATCACTGTGAGTGAAGATGCAATTCCCAATTTGTACTGTCCTATCTCATAAGATTCCAGGATAAGTTCTTTTGGCTCTCTTTTATATTTTTTGTTAAATAAATAAATATTGGAATTTCATTAAAGGAAGGAGATAACAGAGCAGGGGTAATGGGGCTTTGCTTAAAGACTTTAAACATATCAACAGGAGACACTTGCTTTGACAAGACAAGAGATAAGAGAAAAGACAAGACAAGAGACATTTATTGTCACATGCACCATTTTTTTAGTACAGTGAACTTTGTGGCCACCATACAGCCATACGAATAAAATAAAGAACACAGAACACGATAGTCTATAATATAAACATCCCCACACAGCGGTATCAACGTTTCCCACTGTGAGGGAAGGCACCAAAGTTGATAGTGGAGTTTGATAGGTTCTTGATTAGTCAGGGCGTCAAAGGTTATGTGGAGAAGGCAGGAGAATGAGAGACTGAGGGGAAAAATGGATCAGCCATGATCGAATGGCTGAGCAGACTCGATGGGTCAAATGGTTTAATTCCGTTCCTATGACATAGTCTCATAGAATTGGACCCATTTTGGAGGTACAATATGAGAGTATAAGCATGTGGTATGGCAAGTGACATGGTTACTTGCACATGTAGGTGTTTTAACAGGGATATGCCACCTCCACCTCCGGTAAAAAGCCTTTACATTGGTATGCACTCGAACCAGGCATTGCCCTCGATTCTATGCTCTTCTCATTAATCAGGCCATCAAAAATCAGGCATGGCTGCCTGCTGTAAGATAAGTTGTAACTGTTTTATTCCTCATTGAAAATTGAGGGTGAAGAAATGCCAATAAAAATAAAATAATTCAACGGGAGAACCCACCATCCTTGGTTAAGTGAAAATGTCTGGAGTTTGCGCATTCTCCGTTAGGTGCTCCGGTTTCCCTCCATATCCCAAATTATATTGTTAGATCAATTGGCTAAAGGAACCCAGTATCAATGAAGTTCACTTGGAAGTTGGAAATGCAGGGAGCAGAGTGAAATGGATCATGTACAGGCAGATCAGTTTAACTTGGCATTATGTTTGGCGCAAACATTGTGGACTGAAGTGCCTGTTCCTGTGCTATAATGGAACACTGTATTCTATGTTTGAATGCTGGAATATCTGGCAGTAAAAGGATGAAAGCCCTCTTTAGGACACTATCCTAAAAATAAAAGGAATATTTTTTGCTGATTATTGCTTACTGTTCAGGTTTGATTGGAACTCCTCAGAGAAGGAAGCCATCCACACCTGCCAACAGCAAGATCAGAACAACAATTAGACGTGCGCTAGGTAGCAAGTATCAGACATACCACATGAGTACCATGCAATTACCAAGTCCAACAAGAGAGATTCTAACTCCCTCTTCCTCATTTTCAATTTCATTTCAATTGCAAAAATTCGCACCATAAACATCTTGGGGATCAACATAACTTTAACTGATCCAGGACCACAAATGGCATGGTTATAAGAGGAGATCAGATGCCATTTTTTTTTTTTTGCTGTGAATGACAATTTGTTTTATTTAAGACTTTTCCTCGTTCATTCAGACACTTGTGAAAAATGTGATGGATTATTCTCCACCTCACATGCTCCAACAACAGTCAAGAAACTTGATACAATCCAAGTCAAAATAGCATACTTCACTTTTACCCTTTTCCTCATTCCAAATATTCACTCCTGCCACTGGCTTACTGTGGCTGAAATGCACAATGCAAACCATCTACAAAATTCACTGCAACAATATACCACAATATCTTTCAAACATCTCTCAAATGCTTTTGACTAGCCAAAAGGACAAGCATATGGGAAAATCAGCAACTACATATGTACAAAGTTACTTAAGTTCTTCAGGGTCACTAAATTGAGATCTTTAAATACACACCTGGAACGAGTTGTGTTCATCAACTGGTGCAGTCCTTCTTGTGAAGTAATTCATGACTCGGCCTTTATTTACAATCCCGATTTGAAGTTTCTTTTAAAATTATAATTGAGTAATTTTAAAAGCAATCAGAAAAGCAAAAGTTAAATAGTATGGTGCAAATTTCATTATTGACCTACCAGTAGTATCAAATTCCTCTTCAAAATGACTTGCAATAACTATCTCCAAGGCAGAAACATAGGATATTGCAGCACAAACCCAGGATATTAGGTTGATCAAGCCTGCACCCTTGATTTACTCCATTTGAATCGCCTCATTTAATCCAGCTCTCTTTCTCGATGGCTATGCTTTTTTTTTAATATTCTTTTTCTCCATGCAATTTCCTTTTACAGGAATTTATGAACTTGGCCACAAATGTAATGCTTGAGGAAGTAAATGAAAATTAGTGCAGCATGAACTTGAAATAGATGCAAGGGAAATGACTTTACTCAAAATGTGATCTTTGTGTAAAATAATTGATGAAGTTAAACAAAAGTGGTAAAATTTGAATTACTTAATGTTACATGAAGTTAGACATCAGTAGGTGGCAAAAATTACATTCTGGTTAAATCTTGTTTTGTCGATATCTAGTCAGTTAACATTTTCTTTAAATCATATGAGTTCGTACATTCAAGGCCATAGAGTATAAATTTGGACCTCTTGCTAAGTGGTGCAATCGCATACCTACAATGCACAATTGTACAACAGAAGATGATACCACAGGAAAAAATACAATTTAATGTGAAAGAATGCCATTGGAAAGACTACACAAAAATAAAGATATCATTTGCGAGTAGTAAATAGTATCTATATTTTATTGTAGTCTTTCCTATGGCATTCCTTCATATTAAAATGTATTATTTCCAATGGTATCGTTCACAGTGCAATGTTGGTGAATAGAGACAGTATCACCATCAGTGCAGCTGAAAATTCTGGTGCTTCATTCATGATGCTTCCTTCAATGCAAATGTTCTTGCAAAGCCATGTCTGACAGAAAATTAAACTAACCAGTATTGGATTTGGGGGCAAATTAAATTATAAACAAGTTAAGGTCTCATTTTTTATATTTGGTTGATAAATAAGAAATGTTTATCCTGGGATTATCACAATCAATTTTTACTGTTATTTTGCCGGAAAAATCCATATCAGTTCTGAACCACTAACAAGAGTTGTAAGAAAATGCGTGTTTACTACATTCTTGGTTCTTGGTTCGTGGTTTCTTGGTCTTCCAAAATATTCCAAATGGAATTTAAACTGGAGGTGGTGACGAGAGGACTTAAGCCAGAAAGGGTTTTTGGGAAGAAAGAGCTGCCTTAAATTTAGTTGCATCTGGTTAGGTAACTATAGTAGGGTGTAGATTATTCCATGCTTTAATTGTGCGGGGGAAGAATGGATTGCTGTACACATCTGTCTTGGTAGCTGGAATCACAAATTGGATCGAATGCCCTCGTCTGTTCCTAATTGGTTTGGGTTTGGTGTAGATTTTGTAATCTACGATGAGTTGACTATTTAACATTTTGTAAAAACAGGTCAAACGGTGAGCTTCACGTCTGTCTTGGAGAGGGTTCCACCCCAGAGAATTCAGAAGTTTGGTAACACTCGCTTCTCTCTCATAGGTATTAGTAACAAATCGAGCTGCCTGTCTTTGGACACGTTCGATGGAAGAAGTATTTTTATTTGTGTATGGGTTCCATGCTGCAACTGCGTAGTCCAAATGAGGTCTACCGAGGGTGAAGTATAGCTTCTCCTTGACAGAAGTTGAACAATGATGAAAGTTGCACTTCAGAAAATTTAGGGCACCTGTTGCTTTCACCGTTGCATCACGAGTCTGACCATTCCGACGCAGATCATTCTGCAATTTGATGCCAAGATACTTGGTTTGTTTGGATTCTTCATGGGTGGCACCAAGTATATTGTAAGATGTTTCGCCTGGATTCCTCTTTCTGGTGACACGCATGGTTTCACATTTGGACAGGTTGAACTGCATGCCCCATTGTTGTGACCACTCAACCATCGTATCAAGTTCCTTTTGGAGAGCATCTTCATCATCAGCTGACTTAATTGGATGGTACAGCAAACAATCATCAGCGAATATTCTGGTTGTGCTTACGACTTTTTCATGGATGTCATTTATGTAAATCAAAAACAGATGTGGGCCATGTACTGTGCCCTGATGTGTACCACTCAACACTGGATGCCAATTGGAGCTCTTTTCGTTCACATGCACACGCTGAAGGCATCATTTCGTGTTGGAATGAATACCATAAAAGTCAAGCTTCCGAAGCAGTCTCTGGTGTGGGATGACATCAAATGCTTTAGAAAAGTCCAGCACTACTAAATCCATGATGACGTTACCATTAAGGTGCTTGGCCAGGTCATTTGGCGTCAGGATAAGCTGAGACTCACATGATCTATGCCTCCTAAATGCATGTTGGTTGTCAGCAAGAATTATTACATTATTGCATTACATTATTGTGATTGAAGCTCAGTAAAGGGCAATAATTTAACAATCAGACCAATGGGTTTTTCCTTCACTCTCTTGCTTAATGCAGCGTGGCGGCGCAACTCACGTTGCAGCGGCTCCAACAGCCTGTCTGTCTTTTTTTTTTTTTTGTCTATTTAAATGTAGTTGTTCGTGTTTTTTTTGTACTGTTTATAACTGTGTATATGTGTGGGGTGCGGGGGGAGGGGGAAACCTTTAAAATCTCTTCCCTGCACAGGAGACCTGACTTTTTCCCTGTCGGGTCTCCGTTGTCGTTGGGGCCTAGTACCGTGGAGCGGCCTCCGACCGCGACGACCTGGGGGCTGCAGTCACGGAGCCTGCGGAGCCGCGGACTTACCATCGTGGGGCTGGCTGGCCTCGGAGCGTGGATCGCCGCTGCGGCCCGACTCCGGCGTTCCGGCTCCAGCTCCAGCTGCGGCCTGCTCCATTCGCGGCCCGACTCCGGAGCTCCAGCTCCAGCTGCGGCCCGACTCCGGAGCTCCAGCTCCAGCTCCAGCTGCGGCCCGACTCCGGAGCTCCAGCTCCAGCTTACAGTCGGTGGCCTGTCGGGATATCGGGAGCTCGCGGGTCCGGGTGGGAGACCTCTCTCCGGAGCCCCCGCAACACAATTTCTCCAGCCCGTGTCGTGGGGTTGGAACGACCCGGAGCGGGGCCGTACATCGCCCGGCGTGGCTTTAATGGCTGCGGGACATTCCAGCGCCCGCCGGGAGCTCCAACTTTGTGATTTTTGGGCCTAGAGCGGGGCCGTACATCGCCCGGCGCGGCCTCAATGGCCGTGGGACTTAACATCGCCCGCCTGGGGCTTCGACATCGGGAGAGAAATGGTGCGAGAGAGAAGAACTTTGCCTTCCATCACAGTGAGGAGGAGAGAATTTGTGTGTATTGAATTTTTTGTGTGTTTTTTTATGAATTGCTCTGTTTGTATGGCTTGTAGAAACAGAATTTCGTTCGAGCCTCTCTGAGGTTTCGAATGGCAAGTAATAAAATCTAATCTTTAGTCTAGTATAAATTTTGAAACATCTGTGATATTACCATTTTTATAATAATTTGTGTTTCTATTAATAGGTTTGCTCCAAACCACCTACTGTCAGATCTATGGAAGAAAACGTGTGAGAAAAGGTAAAGATTGAAAACTGGTAAGTGAAAGCATAATATGTTTAATGGCCCTTTTATATTTCACTGTTGTAATGCTTGGGTTCTTGTTAGATATTGATGTCTTCATTTAATGATCCCCATTGACTTTCATCAGTCTGCTATCAAGGACACATAGAATGTGAGTACAGTAACATTACTTAGTCAACAGGGTTTCTCTTTCTAACTGAGGTCAAACCTATGAGTTACCTTTTATCCCCAAGTGCAATATCAGAATGGTCAACAAGGTCCCAACAAAGAGGATACGAGGAAAAATCTATTCATAATTCAGCCTGAATGGGTGTCAGATAGCTGCTTGATGTACTTTGCTCCAGATATTGAATTTCCTTGACATCAGTACAATCAATGGGGTGGCACAGTTGCTGCCTTAAAGCACCAGATATGCAGGATTGATCCTGACTATGGGTGTTGTCTGTATGGAGTTTATACATCCTCCTTGTGACCACATGGGTTTCCTCCGGGTGCTCCGGTTTCCCCCACACTTTAAAGATGTACGGGATTGTACATTTAGTACAATTTAGTAAAAATTGTAAATTGTCCCTAGTGTGTAGGATAGTACTAGTGTATGGGGTGATCGCTGGTCAGCATGGACTTGGTGGGCCAAAGGGCCTGTTTCCATGCTGTATCTCTGAAGGGGAAAGGAAACAATAGATAGCCTGTCATGACCAATGTAAAGGATCAGAGCAACAAAGTTAACAGTAATAATCTGTAGAGAAGTATGCAGGTTAAATGGAAGGCTTACGAGAAAAATGTGCTTTCATCTCCCTGCTCCAATTAACAGAAAACACCATCAATATTAGCATGAATTGAATCCATGAGCTGTAGTTCATGTGATAAAATGTAGCCAGAGGAAAGAAAGGACTCAGTTTGGACTTGAAACATTCATTGACAGCCTCATAGGCAACAAAATCAGGAAAGCAAACAGATATTGATTGGAGAATAAGTTAAAATTGAAAAAACTGCGAACATTAATGAGAATTTGAGACTTTAATCAATGTTTTCAATATTTTCGCCGTGCCGCTTATTTTGATCAAACAAATCTGTCATTTACCAGAGATCTGACCTTTCAGCTCCTCACCCGGAACACACTCACTCTCCTTCCCTCTGACAATTCATACATTATATCTCCGATGATGAACAATGCAGTTCCACTGCTTGCCAACAATCCAAATGACCTGGTTGAGATGGTGCCTGGAGATTCACGGCAGTAATGCTCTGCCCTATCATTCAATGGCAATAGACTGGAGAGCATATTGCTCAATTAAATCTAAAATTAATTTTTCATTGTGATTACCTTTTCCAGTAATGAGCCATAATTATTCTGACTATGACCTTATTCTGCCTTTTAATATTTTGGCCCCAATAATGTTTTGATCATGATAATATATAAAGGATTTAGACGAATTAAATAAGTTAAGAAATATAACCTCAACTTTAGCACAGATAAATGTAAGATCATATATATTTCAATGAGGATAATAAGCATTGTTTAAAGATCATGGAGGAGAGGAGACTATTTTTGCACAAATTCCACTTGGTCTCATTGGTATTCTCCCCTTAAAAGATGACACTACTATATCACAGCGGGTTGGATATCAAGGACAAAACAAAATAGTTTAATTAAATAGAATTTAAATTATCTTCAGGTTGTGCACACACGCTGTCCCCATCAATATTGATAAACTTGTGATGTTGGAAGATACCATAAGACTGATGAACCTAAAATTAATGCAAAAATAATCAAGATAGCAGGAGCTGGGCCTCACTCATGTGTTTGTGGATTTGAACAAATACTAAATAGTTTGAATGCTCTTTCCAATCAACAAATGTAAACCTAAAATGTATACAGCTCTCACTTACGTAGTAAACAGTCTCCTGCAATTATTTATGACCCAGATTCCAACATTTGTTTTGAGTGTTTGAAGCCGACTGTCACTCCGTGTAGGAAGGAAATGCAGATGGTGGTTTACACTGAAGATAGAGACAAAAAGCTAGAGTAACTCAGTGGATCAGGCAGCATCTCTGGAGAAAAGGAATAGGTGACGTTTCGAGTTGAGACCCTTCTTCAGGCTTCAGACACGACCCAAAACGTCACCTATTCCTTTCTTGCACAGATGCTCCATAACCCATGGCATTACCCCAGCTTTTTGTGTCACTATGAGTCACTGGAATCACACACAAACTGTGGACTCCCATATACATGTGTTGGTGATGATGATGATGATTATACTTTACTATCATTTGTATATAGCTAGGTGCAATGAAATGATTTGTATTTGCATACAAAGTTATCAAAGGCGTAGACAGTTACAAAAAGTACTCATGCCTTCTCTGTCCGTGCCACGTCGGGCCCCCTCTTTGTTCTTGAGTTCTTGAATACTAAAGAGTAACTGACACATACACTATGCATTGACAGATAACCAAAGAAAAATTGTGTGCAACCTTCCTATCCTACCTGTAGGTTTTTTTGAGATTTTGACGCCTCAAGCTGTCTGTTCCAAGAGTAAATATTTCTTTTTTTCCAGAATGTTAAACAAATATATCGTTTCTATCCGCACATTAAAAATTACTAAAAATTGCCAATGGTTGTCAATAGTTGCAGCTGAATCTTAATCGGTTGGCCAGGTGGGCTGAGGAATAGAAGGTGCAGGGACATAGTTTGTTGAAAGTGCCACTACAAGTAGATAGACTGGTCAAAAGTCTTTTAGCACATTTGCCTTCAACAGTTAGAGAATTGTGTATAGAGGTTGGGTGGTCATTTTGCAGTAAATACAAGATGTTGGTAAGGCTGCATTTAGAATATTGTGTTCAATTCTGGGCACCATGTTATAGGAAAGGTGATGTCAAACTCGAAAAGGTGCAGATAAGATTTACAAGGATGTTGCCAGGACTCAAGGGCATGAGCTATGGGGAGAGGCTGAGCAGGCTAGGACTCTATTCCTTGCACAAGAGAATGAGGGGTGATCTTATAGAGGTATATTCAATCATGAGGGGAATTAGACAGGGTAGACACACAGAGTCTCTTACCCTGAGTAGGGGAATCGAGAACCAGAGGACATAGGTTTAAGATGAGGGGCGGAAGATTTAATGGGAATCTGAAGGGGTAACTTTTTCACACAAAGGGTGGTGGGTGTATGGAGCAAGCTGCCAGAGGAGGTGGTGAAGGCAGACACTATCACAAAATGTTTTGAAACATTTAGACAGATGCATGGATAGGACAGATTTAGAGGGATATGGGCCAAACACAGCCAGGTGAGACTTGTGTAGATGGGACATGTTGGTCGTCATGGGCAAGTTAAGTCAAAGAGCTTGTTTTCACGCTGTATGACTATGACTCTATGAAATTAGATAGTGAGTGGGAGCTTAAAGCAAAGCACCAAGAGATAAAATACCAAACAAAGTGATGGCATGTCCTCTGGATCTTGGTGATTGCTAGTTGGTGCAGACTCGATGGGCCAAAGGGCCTGTTTCCATGTTGTATCTTTCAATCAATCAATCAAACCAAGAGGATTTGAATTTTTAGCGATGTGGACAGAAAGCAGATCTCTGTTGGACAAAAGGGTTCCGCACATATATTACTCATACCTTTCAGCTGACATTTTGCATTGCCAGGATTAACATTTTTAAAAAACATGTGGGCGCTTTCTCATACTTTATTGTACTGCTATTTGTTTTAAAATCACTTGCACATGCCTTGAATGCCAATGGCTACAGTGTTTCCTTGCGCTGAGTGCATTGACTCTGATTGTTGATGCAAGGTCTGCCAGGTAATATTAAGCTTCTGCTCTTCTAGCCATGTTCTGCAAAATTTGCCTTATCGGCATAGGCAGAGTGTCACTGCAATCTGCTTCCAATAGATAACATATTATATAGATGGATGAGAGATAGCACTTCACTTTTAAACACACATATACTGTCTGTAACCAGAAGGTGCTGATGTTATTGCTCAAAGCAACGTAATTAATTCTAAGGTGTCTTATTTTAATCACCAAAATAAACCTACGATAATAAGATTCATGGGTACACAAAAGGCTGGAGAAACTCAGCGGGTGCAGCAGCATCTAAGGAGCGAAGGACTGTCCTTCTTTAACAATAATAAGATTCAGGTTATTTCTGCTCATCTTCAAAATATGGGCGGGGCGGGGGGGGGGGGGGGCACTAAGAATGAAGGGGGACATGGTGGGGGGGGGGGGGGGGGGGGGCTAGCAGGCAGTAGATAGGGCTTTGGTGAACTTTTGTCAGCACCAGACTATTGTGAACTGCCTCAGTGACGACTGCTGTATTATTGATTTTTTCCGGGTTGTACGCAAAACAAACCATTTCACTGTACGTAGGTAAATGTGAAAATAAAGTATTATTGGATCATTGAATACCAATCTATGAATGTAATGGAATAATTTTATTAAATATTTCTAGGTTGCTTTAAGTAGAAGATTTTTAGCGTTATAGTCAAAAGTCAAGCAGCACAGAAATACACCCTTCAGTCCATCATATCCATGCTGACAATAAATTGCCTCTCCATACATATCTCATCAACCAGCACATGGCCCATAGCCTTTAAATGACTTGGCAAATGTAATGCACATATCGATACTACTTAAATGTGGTCAGAGCAGGTTTGCACGGTGGTGCACCAGTAAAGGTGCTGCCTTACAGCGCCAGACACCCGGGTTCGATCCTGACTCTGGGTGCTGTCTGTACAGAGTTTGTACATTCTCCCTGTGATTGCACGGATGTTCTCTGGGTGCTCTGTTTTCCTCCCACTCTCCAAAAGACGTACAGATTTGTAGGTTGATTGACGTTTTGTGTCGGGACCCATTCTTCAGGTTCAGTCTGAAGAAGGGTCCCGTTTCAAAACTGCACCCATCAATGTTCTCCAGAGATGCTACCTGACCCGATGAGTTACTCAAGCACTTTATGTCTTAATTTGCACCTGCCTTTGCTCTGCCAAATTACGATTGTATTTGTTTCACCCTGGACACAGGATTTAATTTTCTTCAATGTTTTAAGTGTGTAATTCTTTTGCCATGTTTAAAAATAAAGTGAAACATTCTGTTTGTTGGAAATTGAGTGCAAGGTGGAGGAGAACAAGAGGTGAACAAGAGGAGAAGGGAAGAGATGGGGAGGGGTGTGAGAATTTAGAAAATAGGTTGTGTTATAAGGGTGACAAACCTAATTCTGAAGGTTTCCAGGGTAAACCTAGGTGCCAATTATCCTCACTAGGAAATAAATGTTCTGAAAAATTTACTTAATGTCATGAGTGGCAAAAATTTGAGACCAGGGGTGGAAGAATTCATGAATTGTTTCAGGAAACAACTAAAATCCTTAATGGGATATAACCATTCCAGACCATCCTTTCTCTCAAATGTATTCCCAACAAGGCTGATTTTTTTTTAAATAATAGAGGCTCGTTTTCCCCTTCCCTGAGCAAGGCTAAGATTGTTTAAATATCAGCACAGCAAACATGTTTTATTCACAGCCAGAATGTTCAGAATTTGCTTTTAAATGAGTTCAAAAGTACTGTTTAAATAGGAACAAGCCCATGAATATTTTTGAGAAATACGAAGCTCCTTCAGCTGTGAAATATTTAATTTTGTTTTCAATTTAGATACATAAAAACATGAAATATATATTGCATAAACTTTGCCTTCACAGTTCACTAAATGTATTGGTATAAATCCATCTGGTGGTTATTGAGTGCAGTACAATAGGGAACGGTTTTCCATTTTGCAATTGTTGCTTAATACCTGCAACATTGTGACCACGAATAAACTAATAGGCACATTTTTTGTGTTCTCTCTTCCATCCAGTTGTTACATTAAATCATTTGTGATGAATGTGACTATAATTCTTCACATTACAGATATGTGTATTTGTATTCCAGGTTCACTTTGTTTTCATTTTCTTAAAATGGGTGGCGTTTGACTTTCTCCAGCACAAGCCTTTGCCCTGTATTCCTGGACTACTGGAAGATATGTGCCATAATTCTTCCAATTTCATCCCTTGGTTCCTCAGAGAATTTTGGATCCATTTTATCTCATCAGGTCACACAATTTAATGGGGGCCATGGCAGTGGTAACCTAAGTGATATTATAGACAGCCTCTGCACCTGCCTCTGGCTCTTTTGCAGTTAATTTAGCCATCTCCTCCCTGCCAAAGGCCAAGGCTAACAACAAATCTGACTTTTGTAGTTTGTGTGACAATATTTGGCATTGGCATGCCCTTTGCCAATCCCACTTGCAGTCATAGAAACATAGAACCATAGAAATTAGGTGCAGGAGCAGGCCATTCGGCCCTTCGAGCCTGCACCGCCATTCAATATGATCATGGCTGATCATCCAACTCAGTATCCTGTACCTGCCTTCTCTCCATACCCCCTGATCCCTTCAGCCACAAGGGTCACATCCAACTCCCTCTTAAATATGGCCAACGATCTGGCCTCAACTACCTTCTGTGGCAGACAATTCCACAGATTCACCACTCTCTGTGTGAAAAATGATTTTCTCATCTCGGTCCTAAAAGTCTTCCCCCTTATCCTTAAACTGTGACCCCTTGTTCTGGACTTCCCCAACATCGGGAAAAATCTTCCTGCATCTAGCCTGTCCAACCCCTTAAGAATTTTGTAAGTCTCCATGAGATCACCCCTCAATCTTCTAAATTCCAACGAGTACAAGCCAAGTCTATCCAGTCTTTCTTCATATGGAAGTCGTGCCATCCCAGGAATCAGTCTGGTGAACCTTCTCTGTACTCCCTCTATGACAGGAATGTCTTTCCTCAGATTCGGAGACCAACACTGCACGCAAGACCCTGTACAACTGCAGTAGAAGCTCCCTGCTCTTGTACTCAAATCCAAGTCAATCTACTTCATAATTTCATATATATATGTACAGTGGCTTGCAAAAGTTTTCATACCCCTTGAACATTTCCATATTTTGTCATAGTACAACCACAAACGTAAATGTATTTTATTTGGATTTTATGTGATAGACCAACACAAAGTGGCACATAATTGTGAAGTGTAAGGAAAATGATACATGGTTTTCAATTTTTTTTACAAATAAATAACTAAAAAGTGTGGCGTGCAAAAGTATTTAGCCCCCTTTACTATGATACCCCTAAATAAAATCCAGTGCAACCAATTGCCTTCAGAAGTCACCTAATTAGTAAATAGAGTCCACTTGTGTGTAATCTAATCTCAGTATAAATACAGCTGTTCTGTGAAGGCCTCAGAGGTTTGTTAGAGAACATTAGTGAACAAACAGCATCATGAAGCCCAAGGAACACACCAGACAGGTCAGGGATAAAGTTGTGGAGAAGTTTAAAGCAGGGTTAGGTTATAAAAAAATATCCCAAGCTTTGAACATCTCACGGAGCACTGTTCAATCCATCATCCGAAAATGGAAAGAGTATGGCACAACTGCAAACCTACTAAGACATGGCCGTCCACCTAAACTGACAGGCCGGGCAAGGAGAGCATTGATCAGTGAAGCAGCCAAGAGGCCCATGGTAACTCTGGAGGAGCTGCAGAGATCCACAGCTCAGGTGGGAGAATCTGTCCACAGGACAACTATTAGTCGTGCACTCCACAAATTGGGCCTTTATGGAAGAGTGGCAAGAAGAAAGCCATTGTTGAAACAAAGCCATAAGTCCTGTTTGCAGTTTGCCACAAGCCACGTGGGGGACACAGCAAACATGTGGAGGAAGGTGCTCTGGTCTGATGAGACCAAAATGGAAGTTTTTGGCCTAAATGCAAAACACTATATATGGCGGAAAACTAACACTGCACATCACCCTGAATACACCATCCCCACTGTGAAACATGGTGGTGGCAGCATCATGCTGTGGGAATGCTTTTCTTCAGCAGGGACAGGGAAGCTGGTCAGAGTTGATGGGAAGATGGATGGAGCCAAATACAGGGCAATCTTGGAAGAAAACCTGTTCGAGTCTGAAAAAGACTTGAGACTGGGGCGGAGGTTCACCTTTCAGCAGGACAACGACCCTAAACATACAGCCAGAGCTACAATGGAATGGTTTAGATCAAAGCATATTTATGTGTTAGAATGGCCCAGTCAAAGTCCAGACCTAAATCAAATTGAGAATCTCTGGCAAGACTTGAAAATTGCTGTTCACAGATGCTCTCCATCCAATCTGACTGAGCTTGAGCTATTTTGCAAAGAAGAATGGGCAAAAATTTCAGTGTCTAGATGTGCAAAGCTGGTAGAGACATACCCCAAAAGACTTAGAGCTGTAATTGCAGCGAAAGGTGATTCTAGAAAGTATTGACTCGGGGGGCAGAATACTTTTGCACACTTTTCAGTTTACTATTTGTAATAACATTTGGAAACCATGTATCATTTTCCTTCCATTTCACAATTATGCACCACTTTGTGTTGGTCTATCACATAAAATCCCAATAAAATACATTTACGTTTGTGGTTGTAACGTGACAAAATGTGGAAAAGTTCAAGGGGTATGAAAACGTTTGCAAGCCACTGTATATAGCCAGGAAACAGGCCCTTCGGTGCACCGAGTCCGCTTCGACCAAAGATCCTTGCACATTTACATTATCCTACACACACTAGGAAAATTTACAATTCTACTAAGCCAATTAGCCTGCAAAACCGTACATATTTGGAGTGTGGGAGGAAACCGGAGATCCTGGAGAAAACCCATACAGGTCACAGGGAGAATGTACAAACTCCATACAGACAAACAGCCCTAGTCAGGATCAAACCCTGGTCTCTGGCCCTGTATAAAAAGTAATTCTACTGCTGTGTCACTGTGCATATTATATATATTATACACTGAGTTACAGTGAAAAGCTTTGTAGGCATGCTATCCAGTCAGATCATACTATACCTGAGTACAATCAGGCCCTACACAAGTACAACAAGTAGTTCAAAGAGAAAATAACTATTGCGCAGAATACAATGTTACTATGTTATAGAATTACAGTTATAAAGAAAATAAAGTGCAAGAGTTGCAATGAGGTAAGTTGAGAGATTGGGACGCCTTTAGTTTATGAGATGGCTGTTTCTGTAATCTGATGACCGCAGGAAAGAGATTGTTCCCGAATGCTTTTAAACCAATGAATCTTCTGCCTGAAGAGAGAAGGTAAACATAGAAGCATAGAAAATAGGTGCAGGAGTAGGCCATTTGGCCCTTCAAGCCAGCAATGCCATTCAATATGAACATGGCTGATCATCCAAAATCAGACCCCGTTCCTGCTTTCTCCCCATATCCCTTGATTCTGTTAGCCTGAAGAGCTACATCTAACTCTCTCTTGAATACTTCAAGAATGCATCAGGGTAGAAGAAGGAATGACGGGCCTAAATGGTACAGAGGCTGCCTGACCCGCTGAGTTACTCCAGCATTTTGTGTTCTGCAAAGGATTTCTGGGACTTCAGTATCTGATGAGATTTTTTAATGGGCGCTTCGTGGTCTGTCAAGAAAGGCGCAACGTCGACTGTGGCCTGCACCAGGAATCATTCACATCTGATGACTATGGGGTTGGAGAAGGGATGGCATTGGATAGTGATTGCAAGGGGCTGGATTCAAAAGGAGGAAAATATAACCTGCATTACCAAATGAAGGGAAAGAGACTGGAAAGAAAGAAAGAGAGAGAAAGTGAAAGAAATTGAAGTATGGATTTTGGAGGGATAGATTTGCAATCAGGCTATCTTCATTCACTCTAGATATCTTGTAACATTTATAACGCTGTAACCTATGAGTCTACAGGTATAGATCTCATCAGGTCAACAATCTCATTAAATATTAAAGCACTACTCGAAGCAAAGTTCATAAAGTCAACAAAAATTGTGGCTTACATTTAGCCGTGCTTTGATTTGAGTAGTTAAATAAATGTTTGCCATCTGTTCGTAGTCCTTGAAGATTTACTGCATAGTTCACTTTGGTTAGCATTTAGCTTTCAGTCAGTGTGTAGCACTCTGTCTCTATTGCTCTTGTTGTCAGTGAATAAGTCAAAGCATTGAACAAAATGTAGGTAAAAATGGGCAGGAAGTATTTGAGCTGCATGGGTATTGTAGAGAGTAGAAACATCTTCCATTCTCCATAACACCCATGTATAGGGTGGAAACATGGCATAGCTGGTAGAGCTGCACTCACAGTGCCAGAGACCCGGGTTTGATCCTGACCTCAGGAACTGTATGTGTAGAGTTTGTACATTCTCTCTGTGACAGTGTGGATTTCCCCAGGTGGGAAGATAGATACAAAAAGCTGGAGTAACTCAGCGGGTCAGACAGCATCTCTAGAGAAAAGGAATAGGTGGTGTTTTGAGTCAAGACCCTTTTTGCTCTGTTTTCCTCCCACAACACAAGTTGTGTGGGTTTGTAGGTAAGTTGGCCTCTGTAAAATTGCCCCTAAATTAAATATATTTTCTATTTATGCAGTGGTTCCATAAGCAGACGAGGCAGAATTAAGATCTGAGGAAGGGTCTCAAACTGAAATGACACCCATTCCTTCTCTCCAGAGATGCTGTCTGTCCCGCCGAGTTACTCCAGCTTTTTGTGTCTATCTTAGGCAGAATTAGTATTGGAGGAGATTATGGTTGCGGGTGAAAAGGAGCCGACTTCTAAGGCATTCCATATTCACTACCTCTGATTAAATCTGTATGGTCATGGTTGAAAATCAGACATATCAATCTGGGACACTAACAAATTTGACTAATTGTTTCAGAGTCCACAAAATCTCAAAGGTAGGTAATTAGCTTGAAAATATGCTTGCTGGATAAGCGTTTAACCTCGTTTTACTTTTGGACATGACATTGGAACGATCAAATCCTGAAGAGACATATTTATGAGGCTTTAAGCAGAGAGATCAAAATTGTGAACATATTACAAATAAAAGAAAAAGCTTATAAAATCCAAACAAAATTTTGTAAATGTTAACACTTGCATCCTTATGCTGCCTGAGCCATTTGTCAAAATAAGGTTAAAGCTTTGAAAGTGTCCGCATTTGTGAAGGAATTATATTATAAAGTCTCTCCATGGAAACCAAAGATATCAAACTACAAGTTACTTTAGTTTGGTTGAATGGGAGTCCGGAATGAGTGTACCAGACAATTCAATAAGAAGAGAAAGAAAAGAACATTTAAAGCGATGGAAGAAAATAACAGTGTAATGACAGATTAAACATTTAAAGAATTTGATTATCTTCTGTTTTCAAACAAATTTGGAATACATGAGATAGATTACTTTTTTTAACTTACAAGGATAAATAAATTGGTACATAGAGCAGTATAGCTCAGAACAAGCCCTTCCGTCCACAATGTCTGTGCTGAACATGATGCCAATATTAGTTCATTTCATCTGCCTGCACGTGATCCATTTCCCTTCCAATCTCTGCTTATCCATTTGCCGACCTATAAGCCTCTTAAATGCTACTATCATAGCTGCTTCACCATTATCCCTGGCAGCGTCTTCCAGGCACACCACCCTTTGAATAAAAGGGATGAGAAAAAGTGGAAAACACGAAAAATGAAAGAAACTGAAAATTAAAAAAGACCAATTTTCAAACCTATTTGAATGGGAGTATAATTAATAACCCAAAGAATAAATGGACACATTTATGATTGTTCATTTTCTCTGCAAAATAGTTTTCTTGGGAGTCATCAACACTTATCACATCATTGAAAAAGGTACTTACATTCTTAATGACTAAATCTAATGTTTCCTGGTGAGTTTAATTAATTGTAAATGTAGAAACTTCATGAAAATCACAGTGAGATTGAGCATATGATTGTGATGAAGCAAAGGGGAAAGAGGTATCTCAAATTCTCCAGCATTTATAATGTGTATCAATCTCTTCCAATCTCTTCAAGCTGGAAAAGGTACAGAGAAGATTTAAGAGGATGTTGCCAGGTCTAGAGGGTGTGAGCTACAGAGAGAGGTTGAGTAGGCTGGAACTCTATTCCCTGGAGCGAAGGACGAGGAGGGGTGATCTTATATTGATGTATAAAATCATGAGAGGAATAGATTGGGTAGATGCACAGAATCTCTTGCCCAGAGTAGGTGAATCGAAGACCAGAGGACATAGGTTTAAGGTGAACGGGAAAAGATTTATTAGGAATCTGAGGGGTAACCTTTTCACACAAAGGGTGGTGGGTGTATGGAACGAGCTGCCAGAGGAGGTAGTTGAAGCTGGGACTATCCCAACATTTAAGAAGCAGTTAGACAGGAAGATTTTGTAAGTCTCTATAAGATCCCCCCTCAATCTCCTAAATTCCAGCGAGTACAAGCCGAGTCTATCCAGTCTTTCTTCATAGAGGAGTTCCTGAGGATTGGAGGGTAGCTTATGTAACCCCACTTTTTAAAAAGGGAGGGAGAGAGAAAACGGGGAATTACAGACCAGTTAGTCTAACATCGGTAGTGGGGAAAATGCTAGAGTCAGTTATAAAAGATGGGATAGCAGCACATTTGGAAAGTGGTGAAATCATTGGACAAAGTCAGCATGGATTTATGAAAGGTAAATCATGTCTGACGAATCTTATAGAATTTTTCAAGGATGTAACTAGTAGAGTGTTTAAGGGAGAACCTGTGGATGTGTTATATCTGGACTTTCAGAAGGCTTTCGACAAGGTCCCACATAAGAGATTAGCATACAAACTTAAAACTTATGTGGGACAAGGTCCCACATAAGAGATTAGCATACAAACTTAAAGGTATTGGGGGTTCAGTATTGATGTGGATAGAGAACTGGCTGGCAGACAGGAAGCAAAGAGTAGGAGTAAACGGGTCATTTTCAGAATGGCAGGCAGTGACTAGTGGGGTACCGCAAGGCTCAGTGCTGGGACCCCAGCTATTTACAATATATATTAATTATCTGGATGAGGGAATTGAATGCAACATCTCCAAGTTTGCGGATGACACGAAGCTGGGGGGGGGCAGTGTTAGCTGTGAGGAGGATGCTAGGAGGCTGCAAGGTGACTTGGATAGGTTGGGTGAGTGGGCAAATGCATGGCAGATGCAGTATAATGAGGATAAATGTGAGGTTATCCACTTTGGCGGTAAAAACAGGAGGGTAGACTATTATCTGAATGGTGGCAAATTAGGAAAAGGGGAGATGCAACGAGACCTGGGTGTCATGGTACATCAGTCATTGAAAGTAGGCATGCAGGTGCAGCAGGCTGTGAAGAAAGTGAATGGTATGTTAGCATTCATAGCAAAAGGATTTGAGTACAAGAGCAGGGAAGTTCTAATGCAGATGTACAGGGTCTTGGTGAGGCCACACCTGGAGTATTGCATACAGTTTTGGTCTCCTAATCTGAGAAAAGACATTCTTGCCATAGAGGGAGTCCAGAGAAGGTTCACCAGACTGATTCCTGGGATGGCAGGACTTCCATATGAAGAAAGACTGAATAGACTCAGCTTGTACTCGCTGGAATTTAGGAGATTGAGGGGGGAACTTATAGAGACTTACAACATTCTTAAGGGGTTGGACAGGCTAGATGCAGGAAGATTGTTCCTGATGTTGGGGGACTCCAGAACAAGGGGTCACAGTTTAAGGATAAGGGTGATGTCTTTTAGGACCGAGATGAGAAGATCATTTTTCACACAGAGAGTGGTGAGTCTGTGGAATTCTCTGCCACAGAAAGTAGTTGAGGCCAGTTCATTGGCTATATTTAAGAGGGAGTTAGATGTGGCCCTTGTGGCTAAAGGGATCAGGGGGTAATGGAGAAAAGGCAGGTACAGGATACTGAGTTGGATGATCAGCCATGATCATATTGAATGGCGGTGCAGGCTCGAAGGGCCAAATGGCCTATTCCTGCGCCTATTTTCTATGATTCTATGATTCGAAGATGGATAGGACAAGTTTGGAAGGATATGGACCAAACGCAGGCAGGTTGGACTTGTCTAGCTGGGACATGTTGGCCGGTGTAGGCAAGTTGGGCCGAAGGGCCTGTTTCCACACTGTATCCATCTATGACATTATGACTCTCTGACTAAGTAATATCATACTGTTAATTTACGGGTGTCAGAAATGGATTAGAATTTTGCCCTTGGACCAAACTTCAACCAATCTATTATCGTCCTCATTTTTTCACTAGTCTCATTATTCTTATTGTACTTATTTAGTTCCTTATATTTATATTATCTCCAG
This sequence comes from Okamejei kenojei, assembly GCA_035221665.1. Taxonomy (NCBI): domain Eukaryota; kingdom Metazoa; phylum Chordata; class Chondrichthyes; order Rajiformes; family Rajidae; genus Okamejei; species Okamejei kenojei. Next base: position 53,057,460 of record CM069136.1, read on the forward strand.
ATGAACAACACTGCTAATAGCTTTCCTCACACACGAGTGGAATAAATAAGTTATTGGGGCTGTCAACTTGGCTGAAAGGTCAAGAGATAAATTTGAATACATTGTTCTAAATCATTGCTTTTTGGCTGGAGACATAGCCAATTGTTGAATTTCTGACCTACTGTAATAAAAAAGGACTTTGCAGAATGGAGCAGTTAAAAGTGTAAGGTTGTTTTTATCTTGTTCATCACTATAGTAACTAATTGACATACCGTAGCAAAGTATTTTCTGCAGTTACCAGAGCATAATTTTGTTATGAATTCATTTGATATTCAAGTGACATGTCATCCTACATTCCTTTGGTTGGTTGCAACAAATTGGGCCAAATGTGCTGCTGTTAACGACCCTTTCACATTATCTCTTACGTGCTGTAGGAACCCAGAACATAATGGCCATACATCACAGGCAGTTAATCAACTAGAAAATGAATTTACTGAATGTCAGAATTCTCTTGTAGATAACACTGAATGAATCTCATGGTGAATTTGCAATAAGACACCCACTAATAATGACCATTTTCAATATTATTCAGTGATACATTTTAATGTTTGGTACACGGAAACAATGCTTAGAAATGAAACACAGAAGCAGTGGTTAGTGCTGATATCTTACATTTCTAATGTCTATTTCTTCGTTTTAGTCCCTTTTAATCTTCATTTATCAGCACTGTGATAAAAATGTCAACATAATGACAATATGATCTAATTTTGACTTCAATCATTAGACACACCTAAACTGTGTTGGTAAAATCACAATGCACCTTGTTTATACTGAGATCCAATTGTACTCCATAACTCCATAACTATTACCCCATCTACTAACATCTTTGAAATATTTAATATGCAGGAATAGTACAGCTCAGGAACTAGCCTTTTGATCCATAATGTCTGTGCCAAACATGATGCCAATTTAAACTAATCTCCTCTGCCTGCTCATGATCTAAACCCTCCGTTCCCTCTATATCCATGTGCTCGTCCAAAAAGACTTTGAAATAGCCTCATCAGAACTATCTCCACCACTACTCCGACAGAAAGTTCCAGGCACCAACCGCCATGCAAAACAAAATTGCCTCACATGCAGTATCTACTTTAAACTTTGCCCCTCTCACCTTAAAGCTATGTCCTTTAGTCTTCACATTTCCACTCTGGGAAAAGGATTCTGACTGTTCACCCGATCTACTATATACTTCTATCAAGACTCCCCGCCACATCCGCCATTCCAAAGTAATACAATCCAAGTTTGTTCAATCTTCTTATAGGTAATACCCTCTAATCTAGACAGTATTCTGGTAAATGCTACTGTAAGTAAATAAGTTCAACCTGTAAGTTGAAAATTATTGTATTTGGAAGTGTATGCTATGTTTTATTTAGTAGGTATGTTTAAAAATAAATTGAAGACATTAATTTATTCTAATTACAAGCAAAACTTAAAAGACGAGTTGGGACATCAAACCGATCAAACCGAGAGAATATATATAAGGATACTTGGAGTTCATTAATATTATAAGCATCTGGATAAACAGGGTCTGATCAGGAACAGCCAACATGGATTTGTGCCTGGAAGGTCATGTTTGACAAACCTTCTTGAATTTTTTGAAGCGGTTACTAGGGAAATTGATGAGGGTAAAGCAGTGGATGTTGTCAATATGGATTTCAGTAAGACATTTGACAAGGTTCCCCATGGTAGGTTGGTTAAGAAGGTTCAATCTTTGGGTGTTAATGGTGGAGTAGCAAGATGGATTCAACAGTGGCTGAATGGGAGATGTCAGAGAGTAATGGTGGATGGCTGTTTGTCAGGTTGGAAGCCGGTGACCAGTGGGGTGCCTCAAGGATCTGTGTTGGATCCACTGTTGTTTGTCATGTACATCAATGATCTGGATGATGGGGTGGAAAATTGGATAAGTAAGTATGCAGATGATACTAAGATAGGTGGTGTTGTGGATAATGAAGTAGATTTTCAAAGTCTACAGAGAGATTTAGGCCATATGGAAAAGTGGGCTGAAAGATGGCAGATGGAGTTTAATGCTGATAAGTGTGAAGTGCTACATCTTGGCAGGACAAATCAAAATAGGACGTACATGGTAAATGGTAGGGAATTGAGGAATGTTGTGGAACAGAGAGATCTAGGAATAACTGTGCATCGTTCCCTGAAGGTGGAATCGCATGTAGATGGGGTGGCAAAGAAAGCCTTTGGTGTGCTGGCCTTTATAAATCAGAGGGAAGATTCAAACAAGAGGGCATGACATGCGAATTAAGGGACAGAAGTTTAGGGGTAACGTGAGGAGGAACTTCTTTACTCAGAGGTTGGTGGCTGTGTGGAATGAGCTTCCAGCAGAAGTGGTGGAGGCAGGATCGATTTTAACATTTAAAAGTAAAGTGGATAGGTATATGGATGGGAAGGGAATGGAAGGGTATGGTCTGAGTGCAGGTAGATGGGACTAGGGGAAAACAAATGGTCGGCACGGACTGGAAGGGCCGAGAGGGCCTGTTTCCGTGCTGTAATTGTTATATGGTTATATGATTACAGTGGAAGCTCATCCACACAACAAGCATTTTATTACTACTGCACCGTCTATTCTTTTAAGTAAGGCAAAAAATGGTTAAATTTGGAAAACCCATTTATCTTCTCATGTAATCATGATAAATTCAGAGATTAAATGGGTGAGGTATTATCATTAAATCCATTTACACTTTGTACATGGAGATTTCTGCCACTCTGCATGGGAAATCCAGCTCTCTTATGGATCCTCTCTGAGGATCAAGAAACTCATCAGGAAGGCTGGCTCCGTCCATGGGCGGAGTTGGATTCATGGGAGGTGGTCTTGGAAGGGCGGATGCTCCTCGAACTGCGGAGCATCTTGGACAATACAGCTCACCCCCTCCATGACACACTGGTCAACCTGAGGAATATCTTCAGCAACAAACTGGTACCACCAAGATGCAGGACAGAACGCCACAGGAGATCCTTCTTCCCTGCGGCTATCAAACTGTAGAACTCCTCCCGCTTCTGTCGTGGGTTGGACTGACTCCCCTTTCCCCCCACCCCCTCCCCAATCTTTGCACATCCCCAATCCTTTCCACTTGTTGCTTTAATTTCATGTTTCATGTACTTTGTGTTTTATGACTGTTGGCAGATCAATTTCCCTCGTGGGATAAATACAATTATATTGTATCATGTCGTGTTGTATCGTTAAGGCAAATGGAGATGAACGACCACCATCTTATCTGCTGGTTTGTTCCATAGACTAATTGTTTTCTCTTACTCAGATTGAGTTTGTGCTCTCTCACTTTGGCCACCAACTCGCATGTCGAACCCCTATAGTCCCCATTGACAACCTGTAAAATGGAAATAATTTATCAACGTAGACACTGGCTTGTTCATTAATTATTCTTTATTGCTTTTGGAATGTTTTAAATGAAGTACACTCAAGATGCTTAACTAACTGGGGTTTTTCAAGCCAGCAATCATGTTTAATGCTTTACTAAAGTCCTTATCAAAGGACACTATTTACTAACTTATAGAAGTGTATAAGATCTTATAGATGTGTAAAATATCATGATATGAATGGATCGACCGAGACATCACCCATCGAGTCTGAAGAAGGGTCTTAACCCGAAACGTCACCCATTCCTTCTCTCCAGTGATAATATCCTAGTTAATAATGGAATATTTTATGTATTTTATAAAGTAAAGATTAATTTGGGTTCAGAGTAAATGAAAGCTTTGAAATTTGGGTTCTGTAGAAGGGCTGGGTAATCAGGAAATTGGAGGCCAGAATTCAAACTGCATCCAAGCTGCTTCCTGTTGTGCCCAAGCAAAATATATTGACAATGGTGAGAGGGGATGTAGTTCTTGAGAAGGTTCAGGCTGCTGTAAACACAAGCTTTCGGAAAGGATGAGTTTGAGAAATTGGTATTCTCTACAGGCAGATACTTCTGTGGGCAACTGATAAGGATCCTTACATTGTTTAAGAAGGTACTGCAGATAATAGACCTTTGACTAACTTCCTGTTATTTGGGGGGTTTTGTAACTAAAGTTTGTGATCAATATAACCATGGCATGAGAAGTATTGTATTAGTGACAAGCATGCTTTGAATGGGTAGAGCTGTGATTGATATGTTAGACGTCATTGCTGCAACTCTGTATGAACATGTGACTATGTTTCTGAAATACTATAAAAAAGATGCTGTATGTCTTCATTCATTAGAGTGGTGGCCTGGGAGGAGTTAAGTATCTGCTGTATGCTTGACTTTGTCTCTTCTCGCACTCTCTAGCTAAATGATCATTAAAGCTTGTATTGGTTTAACCTAACTTATTGTAAGTTGTCTGTTTTAAGAAAATGAAGCTTAACACCAGAGATGCTGCCTGTCCCGCTGAGTTACTCCAGCATTTTGTGTCTACCTTTGATTTAAACCAGCATCTGCAGTTCTCTCCTGCACAGTCTCTTGCCCAGAGTATATGAATCGAAGACCAGAGGACGTTGGTTTAAGGTGAAGAGGAAAATATTTAATAGATAGATTTAATCTGAGGGGTAACTTTTTCACATAAAGGCTGGTTGGGGTATGGAACAAGCTACCAGAGGAAGTGGCTAAGGCAGGGACTATCCCAACATTTAAGATACAGTTGGACAGGAACATGGATAGGACAGGTTTGGGGAGATATGGACCAAATGCTAGCAGGTAGGACTAGTGTAGATGGGACATGTTGGCCGGTGTGGGACAGTTGGGCCGAAGGGCCTGTTCCAACATTGTTTCATTCTATTGTCTTTCCGCTGACTGGTTAGCACACAACAAAAGCTTTTCACTGCATCGCAGTACATGTGACAATAAACTAAACTAAACCTGAGGAGGCTGACACTGGCACAGTATTCTGTCTCAACAGATTCTCTGCCCCAAGAGTGGTGGATCCACTGATAGATACCATGAGATAGATAAATATTCGAAAGATCAAGGAAATGAGGGATGTGTGGAATTAGCATAGAAGGTGTTGAGGCCGCCATGGATCATCGTTGATCATATTGAATGTCAGGGCAAGTTTGAATAGCATGATGGCCTACTCCTGCTGTTGTTTCCTTGTGTCTTAGATGCCTGATCTGCTGAGTAGCTCTAGCATTTTCTATTTTCACCTCTAGCATTGGACATCCTTGAACTGTCTTTATTCATAGAAAAATAGAAACATAGAAAATAGGTGCAGGTGTAGGCTATTTGGCCCTTAAGCCTGCACCGCCATTCAATATGATAATGGCAGATCATCCAACTCTGTATCCTGTACCTGCCTTCTCTCCATTCCCCCTGATCCCTTTCACCACAAGGGCCACATCTAACACCCTCTTAAATATGAACTGGACTCAACTACCTTCTGTGGCAGAGAATTCCGCAGATTCACCACTCTCTGTGTGAAAAATATTTTTCTCATCTGGGTCCGAAAAGATTTCCCCCTTATCCTTAAACTGTGACCCCTTGTTCTGGACTTCGGGAACTATCTTCCTGCATCTAGCCTGTCCAACCCCTTAAGAATTTTGTAAGTTTCTATAAGATCGCCCCTCAATCTTCTGAATTCCAGCGAATACAAGCCAAATCTATCCAGTCTTTCTTCATCTGAAAGTCCTGCCATCCCAGGAATCAGTCTGGTGAACCTTCTCTGTACTCCCTCTATGGCAAGAATGTCTTTCCTCAGATTAGGAGACCAAAACTGTATACAATACTCCAGGTGTGGTCTCACCAAGGCCCTGTACAACTGCACTAGAACCTCCCTGCTCCTGTACTCAAATCCTTTTGCAATGAATAGAAAGATTAAACGAGAACTTACTGTTTGAAGTTTGATCTTTATTTTATGAGAAGTTGCGATGAGGGATTACGTGAAGAAGCCCGCCAGCCCGCATGCGCGTCAACCTTTAAAGCAGCGGTGTGAAATCACTGACTTAATTATAGGAAGATTTAAGAAACTAGAACCACCACATGATCTTTATGAGAATAGGATTGGGAGTGGAGGGCACGTAATCCCTCATCGCAACTTCTCATAAAATAAAGATAAAACTTCATACGGTAAGTTCTTGTTTAATCTTTCTATTTTATTTCGAAGTCACGTGAGTGACTACGTGAAGATTTTAAATATCTGCGATTTCACGCCGCGAATTCAAGTCCATGCAAACACATTGCATCAGTTGATCAGATATGATTGAAAAGATAGTGCATTCAGACATGACATAGATTTAAAACATGCTGATGCTTTTAATGAAAGTAATAATAGTGGTCCCTTACATCCGGGAAAATAAAATTTATTTAACAGAAATCAAAATTGATGAAAAGGCTTGTTATGATTATCTGGTAAAACAGATTAAATTGTTTTTTGAGACTAATGACAAACCCGGAATTTCTGCGTCACTTCTTTGGGACACATTTAAAGCCTTTATGCTTGGCGCTATAATATCTGTGCAAGCTTACCTTAATAAGGAAAATCGAAAGATGCAACAAACTTTTGAAAATGAAATAAAGAAATTACATATTGAAAGTGCAATATCTCCATCAAAGGTGATACATAATAAAATTGCAATATTAAAATATAAGCTAAATAAAATATACTCAAATCATGTTATAAAACTTTTTCAACAGACTAAACAAGTACATTTTGAATTTGGTGATAAACCACAAAAATTATTGTCATGCCAGCTTAGAAAATCAGAATAGGAAAAAATGATATATAAAATCAGATCAAAACAAGGAGAAATATTAACTTTACCAAATATATTAATGACAGATTTCTGCATTACTTTCAAAAACTTTATTCAACTAAACTGGCTGGACAATCGGATGGAATGGAAACATTCCTACAAGAATGTCATATTAAAGGTTTAGATCAGGAAGGCAAAGACTTGTTAGATGCTGAAATATCAGTAAAAGACATTGAGGAATCAATCAGATCGTTGAAAAATGGAAAAGCTGCTGGCCCTGATGGCCTAAGTGCTGAATTTTATAAGAGGTTTCACGACTTGATTTCCCCACGTTTACAAGCAATATATAAATATGCTTATGAACAAGGAAAGTTACCAGAAAATCTAAATGAGTCTACAATCACACTCATTCCTAAAGTAGATAAGATCTGGAAGATCCTGGATCATATAGAGCAATTGCGCTTCTAAATACTGATCAAAAAATACTAACTAAACTTTTATCTCAATGGTTGTTTAGTGATTAATAAACTAATACATCATGATCAAACAGGCGTTATTCCCAAATGTTATTCCACTTATAACTTGAGACGATTATTCAATATCATATATTCAAAAATAATTAATGATATTGAATTAGTTGTCATTTCACTAGATGCGGAAAAAGCATTCGACTAGGTTGAATGGCCTTACTTATTTAAGATAATGCAGAAATTTCAACTGGGGTATAGATTTTGTAAATGGGTTAAAATTTTATACTCCAACCCAACGGCAAGAATACTAACAAATCAAATGTTATCAGCCAAATTTAATCTCTTTAGGGGTTGTAGACAAGGATGCCCGTTATCACCCTTATTATTTGCTCTTGCAATCGAGCCATTAGCCGAAAGGATTAGATCAGACCCAGAAATATATGGATACAATACTAATACCACAACAAATAAAATATCTTTATATGCAGACAATGTTTTAATATATATCACAAAACCGGAGATTAGTGTTCCTAATCTACTTAACGTTATAACTAAGTTTGGTACATTTTCAGGATTTAGAATTGATTGGAATAAAAGTGAAATTATGCCTATAACTGGAATTAAATTAAATATATTACAACAATTTCTGTTTAAAAATAGTTACGGATAAATTTAAATATCTAGGAATTAATGTATCCAAATCTTATAATTTTTTATTCAAATTAAATTATCCTCCGTTATTGGATAAATTAAAAAAGAATATTCCATACTGGAAAACATTACCAATATCAATGATTGGCAGAATAAATGCTATAAAAATGATAATTTTACCACAATTATTATATTTATTTCAAGCTATCCCTTTATATCTCCCTAAAACTTTTTTTTTTAATTGATTCTATTATTAACAGCTTTATTTGGGATTATAAAAATCACAGAATAAGTAAAAAACACTTATGTAAATCAAAGATAAATGGAGGATTAGCGTTACCTAATTTTTTACAATATTTTTGGGCGGTTCAGATTAAGAATATGAATTTTTGGTTGGTAAAAATAGATCAGGAACCAGCTTGGCTAAAGATGGAAAAGGAAGACTGTTTACCGTTTCATATAAGTTTGATTCTGCTTGCTCCAAGTGAACCATATAACCATATAACAATTACAGCACGGAGACAGGCCCTCTCGGCCCTTCCAGTCCGTGCCGACCATTTGTTTTCCCCTAGTCCCATCTACCTGCACTCAGACCATACCCCTCCATTCCCTTCACGTCCATATACCTATCCACTTTACTTTTAAATGTTAAAATCGATCCTGCCTCCACCACCTCTGCTGGAAGCTCATTCCACACAGCCACCACCCTCTGTGAGTAAAGAAGTTCCCCCTCACGTTACCCCTAAACTTCTGTCCCTTAATTCTCATGTCATGCCCTCTTGTTTGAAATCTTCCCTACCCTCAATGGGAAAAGATCCCATTTTCATCATTTTAAAGACCTCAATCAAGTCCCCCCTACTTGTTCAACCTTTCTCTTAACATAGTTGCTGGAACCCTGGCAACATTCTAGTAAATCTCCTCTGTACTCTCTCTATTTTGTTGACATCCTTCCTATAACTAGGCGACCAAAATTGTACACCATACTCCAGAATTGGTCTTACCAATGCCTTGTAAAATTTTAACATTATTCAATGCTCTGACTATATAAAGGCCAGCACACCAAATGCTTTCTTTACCACCCCATCTACATGCGATTCCACCTTCAGGGAACCTTTCCACCAGCATTCCTCAATTCCCTTCCATTTACCATGTACGATTTGTCCTGCCAAGATGTAGGCACTTCACACCAGCATTAAACTCCATCTGCCATCTTTCAGCCCACTTTTCCAAATGGCCCAAATCTCTCTGTAGACTTTGAGAATCTACTTCATTATCCACAATACCACTATCTTAGTATCTATCCACAATATACCTATCTTAGGACCCAGATCCCTGGTCACGGCTTCCAACCTGACAAACAACCATCCACCATTACTCTCTGACATCTCCATTCACACTGTTGAATCATCTTGCTACTCCGCCATTAACACCCAAAAATTGAACCTTCTGAACCAACCTTCCATGGGGAACCTTGTCAAAACTGAAATCCATATAGACAACATCCACTGCTTTACCCTAATCAATTTCCCTAGTTACCGCTTCAAAACATTCAAGAAGGTTTGTCAAACATGACCTTCCAGGCACAAATCCATGTTGACTGTTCCTGATCAGACCCTGTTTATCCAGATGCTTATATATATTATCTCTAAGTATCCTTTCCATTAATTTGCCCACCACTGACGTCAAACTAATAGGTCTATAATTGCTAGGTTTATTCTTTGAACCCTTTTTAAACAATGGAACAACATGAGCAGTACGCCAATCCTCCGGCACTAATGTTTCTAATGACATTTGAAATATTTCTGTCATAGCTCCTGCTATTTCTACACTAACTTCCCTCAATGTCCTAGGGAATATCCTGTCAGGACCTGGAGACTTATCCACCTTTATATTTTTCAAAAGTGTCAGTACTTCCTCCTCTTTGAATCTCATAGTTTCCATAGCTACTCTACTTTTTCCCTTACCTCACAGAGTTCAATATCCTTCTCCTTGGTGAATACCGAAGAAAATAAATTGTTCAATATCTCCCCCATCTCTTTTGGCTCTGCAGATAGCTGTCCTTTCTGGTTCTCTAATGGTCCAATTTTATCCCTCGTTATCCTTTTGCTATTAATATAGCTGTAGAAACCCTTTGGATTTACTTTCACCTTTTTTGCCAAAGCAACCTCATATCTTCTTTTAGCCTTCCTAATTTCTTTCTTAAGATTCTTGAAGTACAAAAGTGAAGTACAAAAAAAAAACTTATGGGGAAAACCCTATAATTTATAGCAATATACGTATTTCAAAACAAATAGTTAAGACTTTACATTTGGAAAATATGTCACTTTGTTTACCAATTATGAATAATCCCTTATTTAAACCTTCTATATTGGATAAGGGGTTTAGACACTGGAACAATTTAGGAATTATAAGGATAGAACACCTTTACAGGAAAGGAAAATATTTCTCATTTCAAGAGTTAAAAGATATCTATGGATTACACCCAAAGAACTTGTTTAGGTATTTACAAATTAGAGACTATATCAAGTCAAACATGCAAGACTATAAGAATAGAGAACCAGGATTACTGGATGAGTGGCTTAATAAGCATCCAAATACAGAAAAAACTAATAGCATACATATATAATACTCTTTTGGATAGGGAAGTCCCAACAACAGAATCATACCGACAGATATGGGAAAATGAAATAGGTCTAGCTATAATGAAAGACACTTGGGAAGAAAGTTTACAACGTATACACCGATGTTCATTAAATGCCAGGCATACTTTGGTACAATTTAAAGCATTACATAGATTACATTACTCAAAAACGAAATTAAATAGAATTTTTCCTAACATTTCTTCACTTTGCGATAAATATCAGAATTTAGAAGCTAACTTAACGCATAGTTTTGTAACATGCACAAAACTTAATAGTTATTGGGACTGATATTTTTAGAATCATTTCTGAAGTTCTTAAAACTAAATTGGACCCCGATCTAAAGCTAATAATATTAGGAGTTCCTGACTCAAGCTTAATATTAACAGTAAGTCAAATACATTTTCTTGATTACCGTTTGATAATTGGAAAAATGTTAATATTAAAATTCTGGAAGGGAACATTATCCCCCACAATCAAAATGTGGACTGTGGAAATGTCGGGGACTTTGCATCTGGAGAGAATTAGGTTTGTCCTAATGGACAAATACGAACTTTTTGAACAAATATGGTCTCCATTCATTGATTATTTAAAGGGGTAACTAAGCTCAGCATTGTAACTCAATAAGTACCCTGGTGTAGATTAGATGAGAAGATGTATTCTGGGATTTGTATACACGTCTCTATAGATATTGTTATATGAAATTGCTCCATTCATTGTTAAGATGTATTCCTTATTTTTTTATTATATAATAATTGTTTTTTTTTTAAATGTTTATTTTTATAATTTTCTTTTTTTTTATTTCATTTTTTTAAAATTCTTTTTTTTTAATATAATCATTATTATTTAATCACCATCTCTTGATTATTGATCTATACTTTTACTTTTTTGCCACTCCTTTACTTTCCAAAAAAAACAAAAAACAGAAGCATACATAAATTTTCCGTAACATCTGTACAATTTTTGTGACAAGTCTAATTTGTATTTGAAGAACTGTTGTACCTTAGACAATGTGCATTGCTTCTGATAAAAATATTAAATTAAAAAAAGAACTCAAAATTGTGTTGGCAAACGAACCCGGCCTGGCAATCGGCTTATTGTAAAAGGTCTGGAAAGTCCGCTCGTTCGCCCATCCTGCTGTCGCTCGGATGCGGTCGAGCGGAATCTCCATGAACCTTTGCTGCTGATGTTGTTGCAGCCCTGGTGGAGTGAGATTTAAAAACATCAGTGTCCACTCCTGCGCAAGCCAATACATGTCTTAACCACCTGGAGATGGTCTGTACTGACCTACCCTCTTGTGTGGTTTTTTATGACTAATGAACATAGCTAGCTCAGGGCCTCTAAGGTTCTTTGTAGCCTTTATATATTGTTGAATATATGTGACAACACACAATCTACGGTCCATAGGATGTGCCATATATTCAACAATATATAAAGGCTACAATGAACCTTAGAGGCCCTGAGCTGGCATAATCGTCCTGTCCAGCCATAGCTTATGCAACGACTGGATGCGTTGTGCTGAAACCAGCGCCATTAGCATTATTACCTTATATGTGAGCCGGACCAAAGATAATGATGTATCTGGAGCCCAACCGCGAAGCAGTGTTAACACAACGTTAACGTCCCATACTTCCGTGTACCTAGGCTTGGGAGGATTTATGTTAAAGATACCCCTCGTGAATTTGGATATCAAAGGGTGAGACCCAACAGAGTGGTGTTCCGATCTCAGTAATAAGTATGATGACAAGGCACTTTTGGCAGAGTTGATGGCACTATAACTTAATCTTTTATCAAAAAACAACATTGAAAGAAAATCTAAGACATCAGTTATCCGTGCCGTATTATACGTTTTATTCAAATTTAAACAAAATATTTCCCATCTCTTGATGTAGGAAATGTACTGCTTCTTGGTGCTATCCCGCCAAGCTGCAGTGATCACATCCACGGTTTGGTCGGATAACCCGAGCCCCAGAAAAGGTCTTCTTAAAATCTGTAAATCAATAAATTGATTCTATCATGCATAGGGTGAGATTCCCGAGTCACTGGATGAATAAACAAATCTTTGCATTTACTAATAACCATGTAAGGTTTTATTAACATTCCCAACATCAATGGGAACCATGGCTGCGTGGGCCAGTCAGGCACGACTAAAATGCCTGAAGCAGAATCTGCCTTGTTTTGCAACGGCGAGGCCAAAAATGTGCATAAAAGAACATTCCTCCCCAGTGTAACGCATCATCGCTACTCTGAGTCTGGCTCCCGCAACATATTTTGGCAAATTTAGATGTCAAACAAACAATATCCAGTTCCATACCGAGCAACAAGGGCTAAAACATTTTGTGACTAACGATCCACCCTGTGCAGACGACCCACTGTCTGCCACTGTGTTAAAACCTACCTGGTAGGTAGCTGAAATCCAAATATTTTGTTCAATACAAGCTCGTTAGCCAAACTATCACAGGATACTGACTTGATTCCCTCCCATGTGAAGATATTTGCCACTGCTGTAGTATTATCAATAGGTCTGTTAAAATGAAAAAACTTGAGGAATTGCTTGTTTATTTCTGCAAATTTTGATAAACAAGGGCCCTGGTTTAAGGGAAAAAACCAGCCACTATTTTGCCAATTATACTAGCCACCTGGCGGATAGATGGCTGCTCCATAACAACAAGGTTATTACAGGCTTCCATTAATTCTAATCTCTTGCCCCAGGGCAGAGTCACAGACATTTCAATAATGGTAAATCCCAAATAATCAATAACCCTAGTCGGTATCAACCTGGATTTAACTGGATGGATGAAAAACCCCAAATTCTAGTTGGGTGGCAATGAGTTAGGTAAAAATTCAATTTTGAACCCTTGTATACTGTGCAGTATAAACGGATCTGAGGTTATCCACCGCCATTCGTGCAAAAACAAGTGCAATCTACCACCAACTTGTAACTGGTCCACACACCCCATGTTCCGGAAAGAACCAGACCCACTACCTCCATGGTTTTCTGATAGCAGGCCCAATGGGCCCTAATACGGGTTCTGTTTCCATCCTCGTGGTTTGGAGGGTTGAACTGCTGGGGTGCAAGGATTGCACATTTTCCATGACGGCCGGCCTAAAACAGACCTCTGCCCAGGAAGATTAATTTTAGAGCTGCCGCTAGCTTCAGCAAACCACTTATTGCTAATGGAGGCGTAGGAGTGTTGTTGCAGAAACAGTGAAGCTTTGCACGTCATAGGTGCTTCATTAACCCAACAACTTTGGCTTCATCATCTAGGTCTTTCACCTGTTTGGCCAGGTCTTCCCCGAACAGAAGAGTAAGTGGCTGGACATTACTGGATTTACACAGCCCTGCAAACATCGGGTTTAAAGCAGGCCTGATGGCGCTCTTTTGGAAGCAGTTAATTTCAAAATGTGAATTGCACATTAACGCCAGGGCATCCTGCTGGACGTCCGATAATGGCCCGCCATCTACAGATCTGGCAAAAGCCGTGATGCCTGAGAGTAATTTTAAAATCCGTGGAGCTTCATTCCTGGGTCTGATGCCACCTCCAATGTAACCCCAAATGTAACTGTTGACTACCGGCACTTTTAGGGATGCACAATTCGCAGGCGTGTGGTACTTCGCAGCGTTTCAACATGACTTGTACTTGTAACAGTTGATGCTAGAGGCCAGATCTTCAAGAGGCTCCCCTATTTGCTAAGGATTATAAAGCAAAATGCAGGGCAGGCAACTCTTGTGTGTGAGCCTGGATGCATCTCTTGTATTATGTCCTTCTGACCTCCGAAAGAGTCAGTCATATACTGGCCCCTGCACTCCCGTTATTGGGAGGCACTAAGCAACCCTGGACCACAAAGGGAGACCTGCGATGATATGTCTCTGTATCTACCGCATAGATTATCCTCTCCATGAGGTGCTCCAGGAAACGGAAAGAATTAAATGCCTGAAGACGTTAAAATCCATCAGGTGTAGGAGGGAATCGTCCTGCCTGAAAACATCTGAGAGGCGCCTCTCAGACTTGTGTTTGAATTACCCTCTTTCGGGGTTTCCAAAGTGCTGTGAGCAAGCACCAAGTCTGAAGTTACTGTCAGCAACTCTGACGGCGAAACAGACGGCCGCGGAACTCCTGCGGTCTCCGTAGCCGGTTTCCCCCCCGCAGGCCCATCTGGGTTTTTTTGGACCTTGGACCTCAGTCAGCGACCACTGCGAAGAAAAGATATCCAAACAAACACGACCTCAGAATAAGTTGAAAACTTACCTGTGAAGTTTTTAAACTTACCGCTGGAGGAGCGACGCTCCTCCCAGCCAGTCGTGCGCCATGCATTAGACGTATTGACTCGCCTGTGGGCTGGCGGGCTTCTTCACGTAGTCACGCACGTGACCTCAAAATAAAATGCTAACATACCATTCCATACCATTCGCTTTCTTCACCACCTGAATACCTACTTTCAATGACTGCTGTACCATGATACCCAGGTCTCGTTGCTTCTCCCCTTTTCCTAATCGACCACCATTGAAGATAATAGTCTAATTCCTGTTCTTCCACCAAAGTGGATAACTTCACATTTATCCACATTATACTGCACCTGCCATGCATTTTCCCACTCACCCAACCTATCCAAGTCACCCTACAGTCTCCTAGCATCCTCCTCCCAGCTAGCACTGCGCCCCAGCTTCGTGTCATCCACAAACTTGGAGATGTTGCATTCAATTCCCTTGTCCAAATCATTAATATATATTGTAAATAGCTGGGATCCCAGCACTGAGCCTTGCAGTACCCCACTAGTCACTGCCTGCCATTCTGAAAAGGACCCGTTTACTCCTATTCTTTGCTTCCTGTCTGCCAGCCAGTTTTCTATCCACATCAATACTGAACTCCCAATACCGTGTGCTTTAAGTTTGTATACTAATCTCTTATGTGGGACCTTGTCGAAAGCCATCTAAAAGTCCAGATATAACACATCCACTTGTTCTCCCTCATCCACTCTACTAGTTACATCCTCGAAAAATTCTATAAGATTCGTCAGACATGATTTACCTTTCATAAATCCATGCTGACTTTGTCCAATGATTTCACCACTTTCCAAATGTGCTGCTATCCCATCTTTAATAACTGACTAGCATTTTCCCCACTACCGATGTTAGACTAACTGGTCTGTAATTCCCCGTTTTCTCTCTCCCTCCCTTTTTAAAAAGTGGGGTAACATTAGCTACCCTCCAAAATCCTCAGGAGCTACTCCAGAATCTAAAGAGTTTTGAAAAATTATCACCAATGCATCCACTATTTCTGGGGCTACTTCCTTAAACACTCTGGGACAATATTCGGACTTTACTGGACTTTATCTTGCACCAAACATTATACCCTTTATCCTGTATCTGTACACTTTGTATGGCTTGATTGTAATCATGTATAGTGTTTTTGCTGATTGGGTAGCATGGAAGAAAAAAGCTTTCCACCATACCTCGCTACACGTGACAATAATAATAAACTAACGAGCATTTAAAATCCTTTTGCAATTTTCAATATTCCCCTTGTTTTCCAACCAGAAATCTAAGTAGTCAAAATAAGGTCCTTTGATTTAAACTGACATTTTATTCATAATCAACTATGGCATACAAGTTTCTGCATTGATCTTGAACATTCGGCGATCGTTGCACATGTACAAGATCTGGTTCTTTACTTGCAGTCGCAAACCAAATTTTTATTCTTGGTAATAGTCATAGTCAGTTAATCCTCCAAATAGTCAGTAATTTCATGATCTGTAGAGGGTAAGATGAGGTTTACCAGATTGATGCCTAGATTAGAAAAGACAGACACAGAGGAATGCACAAATTCTAACTGGTACTTTTGAACAATTTTGTGGGAATACTGGTATCATGTTCAGAATAGGTACACTTTGAAGGAATTGGGACTTTAAGGAGCAGTTTTATCATCAGCCACAGCCTTAGTGCTATAGGGAATGATGTGATGTGATAGTGTGATGCATCAAAGAGGGTACAACAGGGTTTACAGCCAGAGGTACAATCTCCTTGACATTATGCTTCCAACAGCTGAGTATATCACATCAGGGTAGGCTTTTGGTCATTTGTCTCCTCTCATTTTAGGACTACACATTATCAATGGTTGTCAGGTAGACTACCGGTCTCAACAATATGTCTCATTCAAGCCTGGTTGTAAATGTACAGTTATGTCAGGGTGATTGTTTGCAGGAAAACAAATTGTCTTAACTCTGAGTGAGTGTTTGTGCTTGTGCCTCACAGTTTCAGGGTGCTATTCGGAGTGTCATTAGTCCATTTTATATTGTGCCTATACATATTTGAGATTCTTGTCTGTTGTGCTACAGTCACATTGAGGAACTATTTATTTAAGAGAATCATTGCATATTAACACTGGTACTTCATTAATCTTAGTGATTCCTTATAAACCTCCCGTTTCAGTTTCCTCTCTCTTGTGGCAATGTGTGTAGTCCAGGTCAATGAGCCGTGTGCTTCAATTAATGCATCACTGGTGTGCAACCACTGGTAACGTTTTTTGTGGGTTTGGGCTGATTCCCAGGTGCCAGTCGTCATGCATGCGTTTTGTGATGGTCTGGCTTTATTGAGAGAGATGATGGAGGAGGTAACTAAAATTAATGATATAAACAGAGTGCTACCATGCAATAATTCTATTAAAAGCTCCTCAAATACATGGCACGATAAAGAAAAAGTATAAAAGGAAGATAGACACAAAGTGCTGGAGCAACTCAGCAGGTCAGGCAATGTCTCTGGCCAAAAAATTGTTTTAGTTCGGGACCCTCCTCAGACTGAAATGTCACCGATCCTTTTCTCCAGAGATGCTGCCTGACCCATTGAGTTACTCCAGCAATTTGTGTCTATCTTCGGTATAAACAATATCAAGACACTCAAGAAGCTCAACTTCATTCAGGACAAAGCAACCCTCTTGATTGGCACCCTATGCGTCATCCAAAACCATGTACGGAACACTATAAACTCTTCGGAGTGCTATAAACATATTATTCATATTGTCATCTTGTCATATAACATGTAAACGGCCCTCAGGTCCAACTAGTTGATGCCGACCAACATGCCCCATTGACACCAGTCCCACCTGCCTGCATTTGACCCATATCCCTCCAAACCTAAGATAGACACAAAATGCTAGAGTAACTCAGCGGGACAGGCAGCATCTCTGGATAGAAGGAATGGGTGACGTTTCAGGTCAAGACCCTTCTGAATCCTTCTAAACCTTTCATAACCTGTAGACCTTCCCAATTAAGAAGGACAAAGACAGTATGGTAACATCACCCCCTACTGGTTCCCCTCCAGGCTGCACACCATCTTGACTTGAAAGTATATTCCTGTCCCTATATTAATTGGACCAAAATCATGGATATCTCTACTTAAACCATTGTGGGAGCACCTTCACCAAGAGGACTACATTGGTACAAAACAATAGCGGTCCTCCACCTTCCAGGGAAATAAGGATACGCATTAAATTTGGGCAATTACATTGATACCTGTAAGTCAGATAATGCAAGATAGACACAAAATTCTGGAGTAACTCAGCGGGACAGGCAGCATCGCTGGAGAGAAGGAATAGGTGACTTTTTCCCTTCTCCAAGACCCTTCTTCAGACTGAAAGTCATGGGAAACAAGAGATATAGACGATGATATAGAGGGATATAGAACAAATGAATGAAGGATAGGCAAAAAAGTAATGCAAAAAGCTTTTGTCCAATTTTTTAAGGGAAAATATACTTGTCCTGGAGGCAGTACATTGAAGACTTATACTGATTGATTATTGGACTGAGAAGATTATCCAATGGAGAAAGAATGAGCACAATGAATTAATGAATGAGCACAATGAATTACAGCACAGGAGACCATTCATTCCATGAAGTTCATCAATGTTATCTCTTTGGAAAGCAATCTCCTCTATTTTCCCCAGAAGCTTAGCAAATTATTTTCCCTTGTCTGTCGGGTATTGAATGTTGCAGCTGAAACCCTTCATCCCTTAAATCATTCAGGTAATGGACCTAAACTCTCAGGGATTTAGAAGATTGAACCATGGACAATTTAGAGGGTGCCTGTTAAGTTGGTTGTTTCTTGATGTTTTTCCCTGGTGATGGAGTCATGACCCAGGGGCTATTCAAGCACTTAAGACTAAAATGTAAGGCATTTCTTCATTGATAGATGGTGGATCCTTGGAACTATCCACCCAAAGGAGTTGTAGACTGAGTCATTAAGTATTTCAAAGGCTGATGGAGATTTATGGACCACAGATAAATCTAGGGTAATGGGGATCAGGGTAGAAAGTAGAGCTCGAGTCGAAGATCAGATCAATCATGTTGAATGCTAGTGGGGGCAAGTGGCTGTTTCCTACTCCTCCTTTCTCCTGTAAGCCATTTTAACAAAAGAACAGAGAGCGGATGTTGTATAAAAGCTCCCAGTCTGTTGCAGAAACCCTGAGGAAAATATATAAATTTATGTTTACACGATTTCTCCAAATTTACAGCCGTCAAAAACACCCATGTGGAAATTGTATTCTGCACATTTTCTAATAACATTGTCACCCTGGAGGGAGAAATCTCATGTTATCATTACCATGATATCCATGGTCCAGCATAGACCTCTGAAGATATTGACCGCAGGAATTGATAGGGATGTTTGTATCATTCAACTACCATACACATGAACATCTGCCTGAGAAATAGAAAATCCTAAGCATTAAATTATTTTGAAGAAAGTCACTGTTTCGTCGAAATTTTAAAGAAAGCTTCAAAATAGAAATATCAGTGTTACCTATATCATCTAATAAAACATTTTAATGAGGCCATGCAAATTCATGAAATTCTCCATGGAATAGGTGGTCTCGAAATAAAATGGCACATTACCTGTAGTTTAATTTTAATTTTCTTGAATAAGCACCAACATAAGTTAAGGTTTTTCTTGTGGGAATGGGTCACCAATGATTAATGGAATTGAAATAAAGACACAAGATGCTCAAGGTCACCTTATTAGGCTAAATCTGCCAAAAGAAAAACAGCCACAATACTTTTATTTAGCTCAGTGTACTGTTAGAATTAAAAAGAAATATATACACACATTTATCAAATCTGCTCACATGTGAAAGGGACATAACTGGAGTTACATTGATAATGAAAGTAATTTATTCAGACTCTCAATGCTCCTTGATGTTCTTCCATGTTCTATGTTGTCCCATTTGGGATCACTGCTCCTTTAACAATTTCTTTGAGAGAAATAATTTACTGTGTCAAATGTTTATACCTAAGGACTGTGGACTTTCTGTTAATCACTTAAATGATGAAATGGAAGTTTTATTGTTAATCATTCAATGATGAAGGGTTTCTATTCCTCAACACTGAGAATGTTATGAGCACTGCGTAAGAAGGAACTGCAGACTGAAGAAGGGTCTTGACTCGAAATGTCACCCATTCCTTCTCTCCAGAGATGCTGCCTGTCCCACTGAGTAACTCCACTGTTTGTGTCTATGTTATGAGCACTATTTATCATTGAAATGAGATGCGAAGGAGTAAAATAGAAAATAATAGATTGTATCTAAATATCATCATTCACACACCTGGGATGTTTCAAACTTTTTACAGCCAATTATATAATCTTGATAATGGTTTGTGTTAAATATAATAAAAGTAGCAACCAACCTTCACACAACAAATTCCTATATGTAACTATTAGACAGATTTTAGTGATATTATTGAGGAGTCCAAAATACTGTAGGTCCATTTAAGAGATAGAAAAGCTTTGCTTTGAGTCTCATTCAAAAGAGCATTTCTGACAGTGCACCACACCTTCACCTGCAGAAACCATCAAGTTTCTTGAGAATGGCTTTGAGTTGAGATTCATATCAGTCACCCAAGGAATGTACAGTGTATTTTAATCTTTGATAATACTATTGGCATGTTAAAGTTTACTGAGATCCTCACAGCTAAATTCAGGCCAAAAATTCAACCCCAGACCTGAAGAATGAAATTGGCTTATGAAAAGATAGTTAGCAATAAGCAAGTGGCTGCCATTTTTACAGCATAAAATTGTCATGAAGGCAAGTCAGCTCTTAGAGCGAGTTCTGTAATTTACCTCCATGTAGTTAGTACACGTACATAGTGGGAACTGCGTGTTGGAATCAACAATTCAGTGGAAGTTAATGGATGCCAAAAGAGTTGTGACCAATAACATTACCTGTCTATTCCCTCCGCAGATGCTGCGTAATCCACAGAGTATCTCCAGCACTTTGTGTTTTGCCCAGCAGGTGCTCTATGTGCACTGGACAAAACATGTCCCATGTGCTTAAGGTTGAATATGTGAGACCTTCATTGTCTCAGACAGTTTCTTTACACTTTAAGTAGAATGAGAACATGAATAATGTTGGGTAGACATGTGCAAATTATGTACTGGACTCACAAAGGTTATGAAATTAGGAAGTTCCCTATTATGCAGTTTATCTGGAAAAACAGCATTCTCTCCACACGAGGGAAAGACTCGGTAGCATTAATTAAAAGTGAAATCCTCGCCTATTCTTCCATTTCTCTTTTGTCTCTTTACCCCTTCTTTTCTCTCACTCCCTTCCCTATTCTGTGCCCCCTTCCTCCCCATAAAGATTCTCCGTGTTTTGTGGAGAGGTAGCAGACTTTCAATGGCCTCAATGCTCTTAATCAATGCCAGCTAGTCAGAACTTATGTGTTAAAGAAACCCATGAGGGAAATATACACAAGGTCAGTGAATAAGATTGGATAGACCTTTAAAAGCAGACCTTCACACTGCCTGTCAGGTGTGTTTTGGCATTAACTAGAGGGGAACTAACTGACGAAGATCCCGAGTAGGAAATGTGGCACAAGGAACCTGCTTTAGATTGATGTTGTGGCAATTCACCCATACCTACTCACAACCTAGTTATCCTCAGTCTCCAAGCCCAATATTTCTACTGTTCTCACAGTCAGATTTCACACCCACTGCAACACTCACCTTGATCCTCCCCCAATTCCCAGGAACCAAGCCAATTCTCATAACCTTGATGGCTCTGATATGTGCTTAGAGCTTTCTCAGTTATTCTGTCCTTCAGGTTAACAATCCAGAATGTTCTCCTACATGAGTGAGATTTTATGGTGCGGGGGGGAGGGGGGGCTTTCTCACTCCCGAACTTTGCAGCAGATGACCTTCAAATAAATGTGGATTTGCCTTCATGCAGCCAACATAATCAAAGATCTTTCCCATCCTGGTCATTCCTTCTTCTCACCCACTCCTGTAGGGAAGAAGGTACAGAGGTATCTTCTGTATCTTGTTAAGTACGCATAACCAGACTGGGAACAGCTTCTTCCCCTCTGTCATTAGGCTTCTGAATAGCCTTCTACAAGGCAGGGTATTGTCTGATTCACCTATCTCATTATGGACATTGGACTTTGGACTTTGTCTCTGGATCTCTAGAGCTATAATGCTATAATGCTGAGATGTATATTCTGAGAACTCAAAATGTTTCCTTTCATTCCACCTATTGTACTTGAGTTTGGCTTGATTGAAATAATCTACAGTATTATACAATTTTATTTGATAGTATACAAAACAAGGATTTTCACAGTATTTTGGTACACGTGACAATAATAAGCCTAAACTTAAACCTAATAGATGTATGCAGCATCTCATTAATACGCCTTCCCAAGTCTTCAACTTCTAGGTATAAAGTTATCTCTCTCCCACCCCCACCCAATAACATCATTTCTTCCATGTGTTGATGCACACACCAGATGTTGCAGAAGCAACATTAGATTTATTTTATATTACTTCCTCTTTGTTCTTTACTCAACATTGTTCAATACGGCATGTCAATTGTTTCTTTAAATATTCTTTAAATAAGCAGCGTGCTGTAATCATTATATCCAAAAAATTAGCAAGAACAATTTAAAATATTATTTTAGAATCCCGAAGGAAAGGAGTACACTTTGTTATCTTCCACATTTTTACATTTAAAGGAATTAATTAAGATTAAATGGAGCTGTGTCAAAATATCTACTTTTTCATAGAAATATGCCCACCTCAAAAAAACATACCGTACCATTTCCTAAATTAAATACGTCATACAATTGATTACCCCGATTATTCACACCAAGCTGCAAGATATTTTTCTTGCTGAAAGCTCAGATATGTGCAGCCTGCTCTTGTGTATTTAAACTGTTGCAGCAGCAGTTTTAAGCAAAGCTGCAAATTTTCAATTGCTGTGCAATAAATGTTCGTCCTTTGCAAATTACCATTTTGAAGTGTTGGAATATGATGATGAATGAAAATTCCCAATTTTTATCTAGTTAGGTGATAAGCACCTTCAATATTTTCTCATTAATAACAGCCACTGAGCTGCATATGAATTACTCAAAATCCTTGTGGAAACAAAAGAAGATACCTGCTAAGGCCCCTGATGATGACAGTATGCTTTCCACATTTTAATCTAGCATAATATTGTTCTAGGTTGAATAATGAATCATATTTCAGTTGATTTATGAATTCCACCTGGTGATGAACAGTTGATTGGAATATGAATTATAAAATTGACTGGGACATTCGTATGATTTCAACGACACATTGGGAGCATAGAATCCTATTCTATTATTATAAAACCATTATATCTTTCAGTTGTTTTGTTAATAACAGGCCATCATACACAATGTGGGTAATTACAGATCTAGTTTAATTCGATATAATCTGATCAATAACTTCAACACAGTGAAATAGAGTGATCAAGTGAATAAAATGAGGAATTCATTGCTTGGGAAATAATTTATTGTTATACATAGTAAATAATAAACATAATATGTCAGCAACATGTTAAAATGAAAGATAATTAAAAAATACATAACAGCTGTTCAAATCTGCTTTCCAACTGTATTACTTACATAGAAACATAGAAAATAGGTGCAGGAGTAGGCCATTCGGCCCTTCGAGCCTGCACAACCATTCAATATGATCATGGCTGATCATCCAACTCAGTATCCCATACCTGCCTTCTCTCCATACCCCCTGATCCCCTTAGCCACAAGGGCCACATCTAACTCACTCTTAAATATAGCCAATGAACTGGCCTCAACTACCTTCTGTGGCAGAGAATTCCAGAGAATCACCACTCTGTGCGAAAAATGTTTTTCTCATCTCGGTCCTAAAAGACTTCCCCCTTATCCTTTATTGTGACCCCTTGTTCTGGACTTCTCCAACATCGGGAACAATCTTCCTGCATCTAGCCTGTCCAACCCCTTAAGAATTTTGTAAGTTTCTATAAGATCCCCCCTCAATCTTCTAAATTCTAGCGAGTACAAGCCGAGTCTACCCAGTCTTTCTTCATATGAAAGTCCTGACATCCCAGGAATAGGTCTGGTGAACCTTCTCTGTTACCCTCTATGGCAAGAATGTCTTTCCTCAGATTAGGAAACCAAAACTGTACGCAATACTCCAGGTGTGGTCTCACCAAGACCTTGTACAACTCCAGTAGAACCTCCCTGCTCCTATACTCAAATCCTTTTGCTATGAATGCTATCATACCATTCGCTTTCTTCACTGCCTGCTGCACCTGCATGCCTACTTTCAATGACTGGTGTACCATGACAGCCAGGTCTTGTTGTATCTCCCGTTTTCCTAATCGGCCACCATTCAAATAATAGTCTACTTTCCTGTTTTTGCCACCAACGTGGATAACCTCACATTTATCCACATTATACTGCATCTGCCATGCATTTGCCCACTCACCCAACCTATCCAAGTCACCTTGCAGCCTCCTAGCATCCTCCTCACAGCTAACACTGCCCCCCCCCCCCCCCCCCCCGCTTTGTGTAATCCGCAAACTTGGAGATGTTGCATTCAATTCCCTTGTCCAAATCATTAATATATATTGTAAATAGATGGGGTCCCAGCACCGAGCCTTGCGGTACCCCACTAGGCACTGACTGCCATTCTGAAAAGGACCCGTTTACTCCTACTCTTTGCTTCCTGTCTGCCAGCCAGTTCTCTATCCACATCAATATTGAACCCCCAATACTGTGTGCTTTAAGTTTGCATAGTAATCTCTTATGTGGGATCTTGTCAAAAGCCTTCTGAAAGTCCAGATATAACACATCCACTGGTTCTTCCTTATCCACTCTACTAGTTACATCCTCGAAAAATTCTATAAGATTTGTCAGACATGATTTTCCTTTCATAAATCCATGCTGACTTTGTCCAATGATTTCGCCACTTTCCAAATGTGCTGCTGTTCCATCTTTAATAACTGACTCTAGCAGTTTCCCCACTACCGATGTTAGAATAACTGGTCTGTAATTCCCTGATTTCTCTCTCCCTCCCTTTTTAAGAAGTGTGGTTACATTAGCTATCCTCCAATCCTCAGGAACTACTCCTGAATCTAAAGAGTTTTGAAAAATTATCACTAATGCATCCACTATTTCTGGACTACTTCCTTAAGTACTCTGGGATGCAGCCTATCTGGCCCTGGGGATTTATCGGCCTTTAATCCATTCAATTTACCTAACACCACTTCCTGGCTAACCTGGATTTCACTCAGTTCCATCTCATTTGACCCCAGGTCCCCTGCTATTTCCGGCAGATTATTTATGTCTTCCTTTGTGAAGACAGAACCAAAGTAGTTATTCAATTGGTCTGCCATGTCCTTGTTCCCCATGATCAATTCACCTGTTTCTGACTGCAAGGGACCTACATTTGTTTTAACTAATCTTTTTCTCTTCACATATCTATAAAAACTTTTGCAGTCAGTTTTCTATCTGGCAGGGAACAAACTGCTAAAAACATACAAGATGTTTTCATAACACCACGGGCTGGGAATAAGGCAGTTCAAGTTCAAGTTTAATGTTATAACTGCACAAGTACAGCGCGGTACAGATACAAAGAGGAATCTTGCTTGCAGCAACATCACTGCCCCATTGACTCAGCCAACCATACAAAAAACAAAATAATATATTAATTATATGTAAAATACCCGTCAAGCACCCGCTTAGACTATTTTTTACTAATCCCTTTTTATTCTTCTCATGCTTAAGGATGTTCCTTTGGGAAGGAGATGAGGAGGAATTTCTTTAGTCAAATGGTGGTGAATCTATGGAATTATTTGCCACATAAGGCTGTAGGGGGAACTGAATCTGACCCATGTGGTCACAGGTAGAGTGTGCAAATTCTACGCCACAAGAGTTCAGGGTTGAAACTGAGTCGCTGGAGTTTTGAGGCAGCAGCTCTACCAACTCCACCACTGAGCTGCCCCATATCTTTTATATAAGACCTAAAATAAGTATGTTTCCCCTGCTGCCATAAAGGAAATCTGAATGCATGATCGAAGTAGTGAAGAAGTACATCAGGCATTAAATAGATAAGAAATAATAAGGAACAAATGTTGGACTAAACATACAGAATTTGGTGTTTGAGTAGAAAGGGAAAATGATTATATGGTGGGGACAATAAGAGATGGCAGAAACGTTTCTTCAAATAGTTTACAACATTGTGTTTTAAGTAAAGTTTTAAGAAGATAGGGCAGCACAGTGGCGCAGTGGTGGATTTGGTGCTTTGCAGTGCCAGAGACTCGGGTTTTTAGTCTGAGACTTTGGCCTCTGCTTGACTCTCCCATTAGTGGAAATATCCTCCCCACATTCACTCTATCCAGAACTTTCACTATCCGGTAAGTTTAAATTAAGTCCCTCCTGATCCTTCTAAACCCCTACTTGCTTGGATTATGCATGGCTTTATTTAATCCATATATTCTGTAAAAGTCATGGGAAATGAATGAATTGATCCCGAAGTGGTTTTCTCCACATCATTTTAATATCTAATGCTACTTCAAGAATGGATTTGTTGTAACATGCTTACTGCAGCTTCTGAAAAGGCCAAGATCTCACTCATGCAATCTTGTATCCTAGAAAAAAGATTGTGTCATCAGTAATTGAAGTACTGTATTATATTTAAGAATATAAGAATATAACTCACTGTTAACCTCCAATTTCAGGATATTTTACAGTGGGGTTAGTACATACTTATCTTAAGTTCATAGCATTTCAAGGGGTTAGTACATAATTACCTTAAAATCATAGCATTTCAAGTGTCTCCCCTTGATTATGATACAGAAGATTGCAAACCGCACGATCATTATGAAGGAGATTGAATCATTGATTGTAATTTGAGGATTTGGCATGTTAAATTATACATGCACTGATATTCCAGATTCATGGAATAGTAATGGGAACGCACAGTTTCAATGTCGTTAATACAGCAAAATCTGGGCCATTGACCTCCAACTATGACAGCATTATTACGAGTCCCTCGGGCTTCGAAGGTGGAAAATGTGACTACATTGATAAGCATTCAATTGGCATTGCACTCCAACACTATATTTTAATGAGGCTCTGTTCCAAAGTTTCTCCTGTAATTCAACACAGTGCTGTCAGTTGCCCCTTTGGTGAAGAAAAAAATCTAGTCATATACTTCTACCAATTACTATTAATATATTCCTGTGCTTCATCAAGGATATGCCGAGCACTATAGGATCCATGGGCCACTCAATCTACCGCTGAGATGAAAATGCATGAGATTCACCCAGCAGAGGGAGGCCAGTCTGGGTGCTGAGGGTGAGCCTGGCACTCATTAATCTTTTTTTTTCAACTGAGGTCAAAAGAGTTCTTAAAATAGACCTACGAAGGCAAATATTGGTGGTGGTCATGGATTCTAGGAATACTCCTTTGTGGTGATCCCAAGTTAAAGACTGGGTGGGTGATTGCCTATAGCTACAATAATACTGCTGATGCCATTTGGACATGGGTAGAAATTTCCTGTCTCTCCCAGTTTCAAAGTTTCCACATGGGCATTTAGCATGTTCTCAACCCAAGAGAATGCAAGTTCACAAAGTAGTGCAAATATTGACACTAAATTGGCTATCATATCCAAAGATAAGCAGAGATTATTTTCATAATAAAATAGGACGCATTGGAAGGATACAGGAACCTTCAAGCTTGTGACAGCAAAACCTGCACAAGATGGGCAATTAAGTCACTCATACTTAACCCTGAAGAGTTAAATTCATAAATGATAACAGATCATCAGCCTGCAATGTTTCCCTTTGCACAGTTGATGCCTGATGTATTTTAAATTTTATAGCATATTCATTATATTTCAGATTCCCAGCAACTGCCATGATTTTGTAATTTATTTCTGGATTATAATTGTCAATCTCCATCTGCTGCAGTTGCGTCTTTGTGCATCTTGCAGCCCTTCAGTCTAGAACCCTCATTGTGCATTCTACAATAAAATGTTACTTTGAAATTCTCTTCAATATACCCTCTCCATTTCTTTGCTCTCTGGTTCCTCTGAGAGCCTTCCTAAAATTTAACTAATTGAACTGGTTTTTGGTCATCGCTCCAAGCATCTTCCTCTTTGTTCATTTTGCTCAGTTACATTGAAATGAATCATGCTGGTCTGTTTCTCCATAGTGAAGCCTTCACATAGAAATTCACCCATTTTATGGTGCGTTAAGTTTATAAATTCATAAATTATAGGAGCAGAATAAGCCCATTCCGTCCATCAAGTCAACTCAGCCATTTGACCATGGCTGATCTATTTCTACTTAACCCCACTCTTCTCCCGTCTCCCCTTAAACATACCCAATGATGTGGTCCCCACAGCCTTCTGTGACAATTAATTCCACAGATTCACCACCCTCTGACCAAAAAAAATCCACAGCATCCCCTTATTAAAGGTATGTCAAAGCAAATGTTGTGATTTGCCCTAATGTCAAATCAAGGATCACTGGAAAAAGAAATCATAACATTGAACAATTCATGCATTAAGAAATTGTTAATTTGTGTTCCACCCAATCACCAGTGGTGATGCACAGATTGCTGATTTGTGTTTTGCCTGCTGGGAAGGATATCAGTATCGTTAAGTTGAAGTCCCCATGCTGATGAGGGAATATAGAGAGGGAGGATGGATATCAATGGGCGAAGAGTTAAGTCAAGCAGTGTTAACGAAGAAACTGCAGATGCTGGAGAATCGAGGGTTACACAAAAAGCTGGAGAAACTCAGCGGGTGCAGCAGCATCTAAGGAGCGAAGGAGATAGGCGACGTTTCGGGTCAAGACCCTTCTTCAGACTGGACCCTTCTTCAGACTTCTCCAGTCTGAAGAAGGGTCTCGACCCGAAACGTCGCCTATCTCCTTCGCTCCTTAGATGCTGCTGCACCCGCTGAGTTTCTCCAGCTTTTTGTGTAACCCTAAGTCAAGCAGTAATGGGCAATGAGAATTCCCCTGCAAAGGAGCAGTCTATTGGGCCACTGGTGCAACATATAACTCTGGGAAGCCATATATGCTGCCATCTTTATAAGTGCTATCTTTCTACAAAAATATCAGCATGAGGAATTTTGTGAAGTTATTTTAAAACCAGCCATCAAGCAAACATCTTTAAATTCAGCTTTGATTCGTGACTTGCATGGTTTACTCCTTGTTTACTAAATGAAAACTTGAAATGGCCTCAATGTGAGATAAATTGCTTGTATATATTCTAAATGAATGGGACTTGCACCGGAAACAGTGCAAACACTTTAAAATATGAATCAATGTTACTTAGTACTGGATTTATCCATTAAAATGAGTATACTTTTATTTAATCCAATTTCTGCCCAAAAATAACCAAAAAGAGCTGCATAAACAGCAGGACATGTAGAAGTTGCAGAAAGGGAAAGAGTGTTAACAGATCAGCCTTCATCAGAATTGAAAGAGTGAGAAAGCAATTTGCTTTTACTTGGTTTTAAGGTACAGAGAGGATTGACAAAATAGATAGAACAAAAGGCATACCTATAGTAGGGTGATGCCAGGGTTGTTATGGTGATAGGTTGTTTCAAGTTGTTATGGTGATAGGTTGTTTCAATCAATAGGTTGTTAGATTTTAAAAAGGATTTGGAGAGAGAAAAAGTAAACATGCGGACTTGTAAAAGCAGTGAAATGCAGGTCAAAACAGAAGCCGAATGCTGAAATGAAAAGGGGAACATTGGAAATGCCCTACAGACCAGGTACTGTTTGTGGAAAGAGAGAAAAAAAACATGAGGTAATATTAAGGATAGATAGTCTGGCAACAGGATTGACTAGTTCTGGTCATAAGGTCATAAGTAATAGGAGCAGAATTAGGCCACTCAGCCCATCAAGTCTACTCTGCCATTCAATCATGGCTGATCTATCTCTCCCGCCGAACCCCATTCTCCTGCCTTCTCCCCATAACCCCTGACACCCGTACTAATCAAGAAAATGATCTGATACAATTGTTCTGATGTTCTGCTACACACTCATCTCTCTGCTGCCATCAGGTAGAAGGTACAGGAGCCTGAAATCTGGTACAACCAGGTTCAGGAACAACCTTCTTCTCCACAGCCATCAGGCTATTAAACTCACCATCAAACAAACTCTAAACTATATTTGCACTTTATCTTTTTATTTATCTGTGTATATATATGGTCTATGCTATATAGACACCCCAAACTGTTCTGTATTTAGGCTTACAATACTCCGTTGTGCTGCAGTAAGCAAGAATTTCATTGTCCTATCTGAGACACATGACAATAAAATCTCTTGACTTGACTTGATACAGAAGAAATTCTTCTGATACAAAGACAAGACGAGTCATTTGAAATGTGTCAAATCTATTTTGATGTGCCCAAACGGGGTGGAAGAAGAAGTGCTGTCCCTTGAGCCACTTTGGATCTTGTTGAGGCTACGGGGAGATTGGTCAGAATGGGCATGTGATGGAGAGTTTGTGTGGCAGACATCAGGGATCTCAAGGTCGCTTGCGGATTGAAATCTGCAAAGCAGTCACCCAATCTGCCAGGAACGGACAATGAATGCAAATTGTTGTTAGTACAGTTAAGATTGGGCTAAATATTTCTCACACCACTCTATTGCCGAACAACTTCTTTTGCTTTTAGCAGCTTGATACATTTATTTTCATGAATTTGATGGCAATATTTTTGTGACTATTTTGTGAACACTGGTCTGTTTATCGTTCAATATCTCCTGCCCAATTGATCTGACAGCTCGGACAAAATCCAATCTGTTCACTCAACCTCATCAACTTTAGGAACAACTTTAGTTTGCTCATTTATCTTAAGCAATGTTTTTAATTAACAACTGAGCATGCTGGCAATATAAACCCCAAAGACCAACCTCGACGCACAGTATAAATGTCCCAATTTACATTTAAATGTAATTAAGGGGGATTTGTTTCAGATAAGTCTTTGTCCTTGTTATGGTTTGACATGAAGTGGATTTAAAAAATACAAATAATTTTACTTGTATCTCTCTAAAAATGACCTTTAAATCACAATGGTACAACAGTAGATGTAAACACTGTCTGTATACTATCCACCATTTGGGCTAATAATTCATAATCATCTAATAATGAGTGAACCTAGATTGCATAGGAAACCAATGGCGCAATGGAAACCAGGCAGCTCATTGGTACTCATCAGGTCTATTCTTCAGCAATCGCTTGGAGTTGAAGTATGATTGTCATCCCTGTGGGTCTTGACCTCTAGGTGGTTGCCCACGCATGGCATCTTTTAACATGGGTAGACTGGTGCACGGACAGCCACCACAAGGTCCTTGACAGAGACAGGCTTGGATCCATTGGCAATGACTCCACAATGGCTGGGGGTCTCTCCCTGCTGCACCCTTCTTCCACCTTTTCAACTACCATTGTGCACCTGTTTCACCGTTGAGGTCTTCTTCTTGGGCGGCACTTTGTTAGGAATCTCCCCGTCGACCATGTCGCCATGGGTGATCCTGCCAGGAGCAAAGCTTGAGACGGTTTAGCTCTCAGAAGCTTAGCAACACGCAAGCTTTTCAACCACAATGTGGTGGTGAACCTCGCAGAAGTTCAAGTCTATTAACATTACAAAGATGCCTACACATTTCATCCAAAAGCCCTAGTATATCTGCTTTAACTCACTACAATTTTTAATTATAGTTCTATATGGTTTCATATATCCAATTATAATCTGACAGAGAACTTAGCTTAAAAGCGCGTGGGTTTTAAAATTCAATGATTTAGAACAGAAAGACATATTAAATAAAGACATGAAGACTTTGTAATGTTTAGAATAATTGCAATACAATAGACAATAAACAGCCAATAGGTGCAGGAATAGGCCATTCGGCCCTTCGAGCCTGCACCGCCATTCAATGTGATCATGGCTGATCATCCCCAATCAGTACCCCGTTCCTGCCTTCTCCCCATATCACCTGACTCCGCTATCTTTACGAGCCTTATCTAGCTCTCTCTTGAAAGTATCCAGAGAACCACAGAATTCCACAGACTTACAACTTTATAGATAGGAATTTTACTTCGGAGTCACGTGAGTGACTACGTGAAGAAGGTCGTCCCCTAGCTTGCGCGTCATTACGTCCGACGCGTTGCGCACGGACTGACTGGTGGGCGCGCGGCTCCTGCCAGCGGTAAGTTTTTGAACCTAGAAGGTAAGTTTAAACATATTTCTAGGGCTGTTTTTGTTTTGCAGGATTGCCTGCTGAATTTGGGGCGAAGTTGGACGGGCCACGGGAAACCGGTTATGGACCGTGGGGAAATCCCGGTCCGGACCACGGAATTGCGGGTAGCCGGCGGCCGTTGGTTTCGCTCCCAAGTTGCTGACAAGGAGGTCAGCGACACCCAGGAGGGGAATGCGAGTGGGGGTTCTCCCAGTTGGGGTCCCAGACCGCTATAGTCCCCCAGAGAACGGGGTTAGACTGGCAGTTAGCTAGTCTTGCAAACCGAGTCATTCACAATGGGGTCTGCAGCTCCCACACCACAATGATTCCCCAGGAAAAGGGGTTAGACTGGCAGTTAGCCTGTCTTGCAACCCCAGCCATACACTATGGGGTCTGCAGCTCCTACACCATATGGTCCCCAGAAATAGGGGTTAGACTGGCACCAAGCCGGTCGAGCTACCCCAGTCTCGGACAATGGGGTCAGAAACCCTCAGACTGCTTAGGTCTTCCGAGATAAAGCGGTTAGACTGGCAGTACGCCGGTCTCGCTACCCCTGTTGCGGACTATGGGGTCAGCAGCCCCAGACCGCTCAGGTCTTCCTAAAGAAAGTGGTCAGACTGGCAGTAAGCTGGTCACGCTACTCCAGTCATGGACAATGGGGTCAGCAGCCCCAGACCGCTTAGGGCTTCCCAGGAAAAGCGGTTAGACTGGCAGGCAGGCGGTCTCACTACCCCAATCTGACAATGGGGTCAGCAGCTCCCAGACCATTTAGATCTTCCTAAATAAGGGGAAAACTGGCAGTAAGCTGGTCTTGAGACCCAGTCATTAACTATGGGTTCAGCAGCTCACAGACCGCTATGGTTCCCCAGGAAAGGGTTTAAACCTCGAGGAAGCCGGTCAGGCCTTGGGACTCGGTCAAGTCGGGCCAGGAGGTCCCCCCCTCATTCTATGGGTAGCGTCTGTGAATGCCTAAAACCCACCTGGAGCACCTGATGGAGGTTGCGCCAGAGAGATATGCTCCAGAAGAGAGCTATCTGAGCCCGGGTATTATGAAAAACCCGCTGGCAGCGGCACCTGTTATGGTTGCACAATGTCTCCCTCTCTGAGGAGGGGAGCATCAGGGATCAGTTTCGCTCTGGCCCAGAGTCATATTCTGATATAGGTCCGAGGGGCCATGTCAGCGCAGGTATCCTCAGGGGCCTGCGGCAGCACCTGTCTCAGGGCTGTCTACTAGTCTCCCTCTCGGTGGAGGGGAGTGCGAGGACATACTCGCAAGGGAAGGGGCAGAAAACCCGGAAGGGACCAGATTCCCTCACGCTACAAGTGCCGGCAGTGCACAGAGCTATCAAATGAAACCCTCGTATCGGCGATGACACCCCCACGCCTCCACGGCAGTAAGTAGTTCACTGAAGTTGATGGGCGCTTGAAAGCTGGGCCAAGCTGGTCTCAGGAATATTGAAATCAAGGCTGGGAATGGAACCCACATCAGGGGCCTTTGGGCTTACCATAAGACCACCGGTAACCAAGGAGGTAGGTGGGTCTGGTTCTTTCGAAACATGGGGTAAGTGGACCATTTACAAGTTCGTTATATTTACACTTGTTTTTGTACAAATGAAAATGATAACATGTGATGGGTATTATTACACAGTATACAAGGGTACCAAGCATGGCTTGGAATTGGGGCCAGAATTGTCTTTCGAGGCAGGCTCAGGATTACGGCCGGAGCAGTTTAAGTCAGGCCAGTAGTATGGCCAGACGTGCATTCAAGGCAGGCACGGAACGATAGCAGGCGTGGCCCGTTCCTTGCGAAAGAATCTGACCCCTGATTCAAAGTTAATAATACTAGGAATACTGGAAACAGACCAATTAATAACAACGAATCAAAGAGTCTTTATTGATTATGGTTTAATAATTGGGAAAAAATTAATATTAAAATTCTGGAAAGTTCCTACATCCCCCACAATCAAAATGTGGAATACAGAAATGTCGGAGACACTCCATCTGGAGAGATTGAGGCTTGTCCTAATGGACAGGTTGGATCTCTTCAGAGGGATATGGTCTCCATATATTGAATATTTACAGAGTCAAAGTGGCTCAGTGCGAGGGCTTGACTGAGACCTGAATAATAGAATGGATGAAGAATTACGCATAATAAATCATGGTTATATCTCCAATGACGGATTATTGATTAATACTCCATTCACTTCCTTATTCTCTATATTATTTTTCTATATCTCTTCCTACTTTATAAAAAAAAATTATAAAGTGTATAGAAACATAAAGCTTTAATCTTAATATTAATATTAATAATATTATGAATGTATCTTATAATGTATTTTTTATTAATATGTTTCTACAATAAAAATATTTAACAGAAAGATGGAGAGATGTCGGTTCATATTTCATTTACTCCCATGTGCAACGTAGCTTTTCAGTATACGGAATTTCTCTACTGTCTAACTACTAATTTCCTTAGGATCTTTATGGCATGCATCAATCTCATAGATGCATACTATTTAGGACCGATTGGAGATCACCAGAGACATTTCAAATTGATCTGGAGGATATTCCTTACGCTATGTTTGCTTAAATCAACTGTTTTCAGCCATCCAGTCAAATTTAAGTTGATACCAACTGTAAGTTGTTGTTTATCGGAAATACCTTTGACTATTAATTACCTGTGATTCCGCCCTGGGGCAACAGATTGGAATCAATTGAAGCCTGTAACAACCTTGTTATCAAGCAGTCTTCTATTTATCAAGTGTAATTGGCTGTAGCAGCTGTGTTTCAGCTGTGCAATTGGGACTTGCATTATTAGAACTTTCAACGTGCAAGTATTAACCTCTTAAGTGCTATATAGGTCATTGTTAACAGGCCTATGCTATTATCATCTAAAGCTACCAAAGTCACAATGGTGGGCGAACTATATTCAGCATTGCTCCAGTAGTTTTGGTCACATACTCTTCAGTTATATTACTTACACGTGCTAGAGCTCAAAAATGGAAAATCATGAATGCCATCTCTAGTAATGAAGGCGGCTGGGATTTGCATGAATCACCAATTTTTCAGTTATTGGTATCAACTACCTATAGACACTAGGTGTATGCTATGGGTAAAAGGGTTATTGTGCGAATATGCAAAACCTGCATGTTTAGTTCCAAGTTGATACACTGTGGTGGTGGCATATGTTAGTCACATGGATGAAATAAAGTCAAAGTATCCTGTCATAATTTACCCAACCTTTTGGCTCTGGTGTCATCATGCAAAGTCAATGACAACACAGTATGGATGTTGGATCACAAAGCATTTTAGAATCTATGGCTCGATGGCATCCAATATCATTCTCGCTACACAGGGGAGGAATGTTCTTTTATGTGGTTCTCCATTTTGCCTCATCAGTCGGGGCTTGCAATAATTCAGCAAGATCCCGCATTCAGGGTTCTCGTACTGTCTGACTGGTCTACGCAGCCATGGTTTCCCGCAAATGTTGGGAATAATATAGAACCTTATATGGGGTTCTAAACAAAAAAATTGCTGGTTCAGCCTGGGATTCGGGGAACCAGCCACTACATAATTAATCAATTCATTGCTTTACAGAATTTGAGAAGACCACTCCTGCGGCTCGGGCTGTCAGACTGATCCATGTATGTCTCACTGCAGAATGCAGGGATAGCAACACAAAAGGAGTACTTTGCCCCTTCAGGAGATGGGAAGCGTTTTTTCTGTTAAATGTTATGTTACACATAATACAGCACGGACACTGACGTCTTAGAGTTCATTTTCTATGGGTCTTTGAGAATAAATTATATTATAGTCCCATTAACTGTACCCAACGTGCTTCTCATCATAGTTGCTGCAGGAAGTGGGACTCGCTCTCTCGGGTTTCACCCTCTGGTGTCCAGTATTTAGGATATCATTGACACAAGTTCTTCCAGAAGTATGGGATATTGACATTGTGTTAACATTTATTCACCATGGGGCTCCAACTATATCTCTATCTTTGGTTCGGCTCTCATAGGTAGGTTATTCCCTGGCACTGCCCTCAGCGCACGGGTCGAGTCATTACATAAATTGCGAATGGACAGGATCATTACACCTGCAATATTATAATTCATGCTTACATACCCCATGCACCTTCGGTTACATGTGGTCACACGTTTACATCATTACGTCAAGTTCATCTAGTTCAGACCATCTCCAGGTGGTTATGCGAGGTTTGGCTTATACAGGAGTATATACTGTTTTCTAATCTCACTCCACCAGGGCTGCTACAACACCAGCAGCAAGAGTTATTTGCGGTCCTCTGTCAATTGCAGGATGGTTTAACAAGCGAGGTATCCAACATTTATTTTAACCCATTGCCAGGCCAGGGGTATTTGCCAACTCCATTTAGGTTAAATTTATAGTTCCCCTCAGTTCAGAGGGGTTACAGTTATTATTGTTTTTTTCTTTTATCAGCATCTGCCTGTTTTAAATCTATGTCATGTATGTATGCATTATGATGTTTCCCTCATCTATGGTCAACTGATGCAGTCGTGCTTGTGTGGAGTTGCGTTTCCACGGCATTAAATCACAGATCTTCAAAATCTTCACATAGTCACTCACGTGACTCCGAAGTAAAATAGTAAGATTAAACGAGACCTTACCAGTTTGAAGTTTGATCGTTATTTTATGAGGAGTTACGATGAGGGATTACATGCCCTCCGCTCCCTACCCTCGTAACATAATGATCGTCTGGTAGTTCTAGTCATCTATAATCTTACTATGTTAGTTCAACAACTGTTATCTGTGATTTCACACTGCTGCTTTGAAGACTGATGTGCATGCGCAGGGGCGGCCTTCTTCATGTAATCCCTCATCGTAACTCCTTATAAAAATACGATCAAACTTCAAACTGGTAAGTTCTCATTTAATCTTACTATTTTACCTCATCATTTGTAAACATAGCGTAAATCTTTTGCACAATTAAAAAATATCAAAAGATGTTGATGAACTTTTTAAGTAATTGCAAGGTAATAGTTAATTTATTGCTCCGTATTGCTTATACTCTTGTTAATTTAGAATTTAGTTATATATAACTTTACAAGGAAATGTGGAGGAGTCACTGTTGTGGATGTTTATGTTAAAATGAACTTTGTGCGTCTTGTCGCTTTTTATTGGTATGACTGTATGGCAAATCAAATTCCTCGTATGTTGCAAAATATAATAGTGAGATTAAATGAGAACTTACCAGTTCGAAGTTTGATCTGTATTTTATGAGGAGTTACGATGAGGGATTACGTGAAGACCCCGTCCAGCACGCATGCGCGACATTCTTCAAAGCAGCGGTGTGGATTCACAGAAAAAACACAACAATTGAAATAAATATAGTAAAGAAAAAATAAGAACTTAATTACCAGTTGATCTGTATAATAGAGGGTGGGAGCGGAGGGCACGTAATCCCTCATCGTAACTCCTCATAAAATACAGATCAAACTTCGACTGGTAAGTTCTCATTTAATCTCACTATTTTATTTCGGAGTCACGTGAGTGACTACGTGAAGACTTCAAAGCTCTGTGATTCCGAACCGTGTACCAGCTCATGCTTCACTCACTGTCTGAAGACCTTAGAGGGAGGAAGTATGTTATCGCAATCAACAATAACCTGTTTGTGAACAAAAAAGGTTTATTAATGACAACAAAAAACAGAGAGCTCCCCCGGGCTTAAATTAAATATTATCTGCAGACTCTAAAATTCTGTCTACAAATGTAGCAGGTTCCGCCAGCGGCTTATTATAAAACCTTTGGAAAGTTCTTTCCGAGGACCATCCTGCTCTGGCCAGAATATGGTCCATAGGCACGTCCATTCGCCTAGCCGCCGACGTAGATGCAGCCCTGGTGGAGTGAGATTTGTAAACATTAGTATTTACTCCCGCCGACTTAAGCACCTGCTTGAGCCACCTTGAAATAGTTTGGCTCGTCACCTGACCATGAGGCTTCTTGTGGCTTATCCATAAGGCTTTTTCTCTCCCTCTTAAGTTGTATGTTGTGTCTATGTAATTTGCGTGATGTGTTTTGGCACACAGCCGTAGGTCAGATGAATATGCCCGGAACTCCATGACTGGAGGCGTGGTACCTGGTCTAGTTTGTTTGACCAGTCCCTGAATATGGAATGTGAAAAAGTCCAATGACTCTGTCATGCTGTCCAGCCTCAGAAGGTGGAGGGACTGTACCCTTTGAGCTGACACTAGTGCCATGAGCATGACTGATTTCAGAGTAAGTTGTTCCAGCGTGAGTGACCTGGGTGGTGGCCATCCCCTAAGGTACGTCAGCACAATGCTGACATCCCAGATCTGAGTGTACCTTGGTCTGGGGGAATTAGTGTTAGAAATGCCCCTCATGATTTTGACCACTAGTGGATGGGACCCCAAAGCCTGTTGTCCTGCTGCTGGAACCACATAAGCTGACAACGCACTCCTGGCTGTATTGATGGCGCTGTAGCTGAGTCCTTCCCTATGTAATCCAACCAGGAACTCCACAACACTGGTGGCTGTAGCTGTTGAGTAGGTAGTTCCTGTTTTGGAGCAATACCGTTCCCATTTTCTTATGTTGGTCAGGTATTGTCTCCTGGTGGACTCCCGGTGGGATGCGGTCATCATGTTGATGGCGTCCTCAGACAGTCCCAGGCCCAGTAGAGGTCTTTTTAGAATCTGCAAGCCAGGAGATTGACTCTGTCATGGCACGGGTGACTAATGCCTGACACTGGGTGGATTAATAATTCTTGACTGCTGGGGAATTCCAACGGTGTTTTGACAGCCATGTCGAGGGCCACTGGGAACCATGGCTGTGTAGGCCAGTCGGGTATTATCAAGATTCCTGAAGCGGAATCCAATTGAATCTTGCGTAATACCCGACTGATGAGGCAGAAGGGAGGAAAAGCATAGAAGAACATTTCCCCCCAATGCAGCGTGAATGCATCAACTGCTGCTGCCTCAGGGTCTGGTTCCCAAGCGACATACGTTGGTACCTGGTGATTCAGCCTGGATGCAAATAGATCGATATCTGGTGTGCCGTATTGCTTTGTAATTTCAGCAAATACTTTGGGATTTAACATCCATTCGATGTTATCGTTAAATTTGCATGACCTGGTGTCTGCCACTGTATTTTGCTTACCTGGTAGGTAAGTTGCTGATAACCAAATATGTCTTTCGACACACCATTGCCAGATGAGGTTGACCAAATTGTCACACGATATCGACTTTACACCACCCATGTGGTTGATATAAGCCACCACCGTGGTATTATCTAATTGCAACCGGACATGTGCATGATGCTTATTAGATGAATATGCTTTTAAACCATAAAACGCACCCAACATTTCTAAGTAGTTGATACCCCGTGTCTGTAGGCAGGATGATTCAGAATTAGTCCATCTCCCCCTGTGCTGGATTGCATGTTTGTTGCTCCACAGCCCAAAGCACTGGCATCCATTTGAATGGTTAATACTGGGTTGGTGATTATTATGGGAATGGAACTGAGCCTAACGTTCCTTGTCCACCATTGTAACTCTGGAATGGATTCAGCAGTTAAATTCATAACTCGGTCAAAGTGACCTGAGTTTTGCTTTAGTGCGTGCACTTTTCCTCTTTGCAAATTTTGATAATGCGAAGGCCCAAATTGTACAGCTGGAAAAGCTGCTACCATTTTACCAATAACTCTGGCTACCTGCCGTATGGTTGACTGATGTTTATCCATTAGTTCACTGCAAGATAGTGCCAATTCTGATGCTTTCCCCTTCGGCAGAGTTACAATCATGCGAACAGTATCAATCGTAAATCCAAGATAGTCCATGGTATTGGACGGTGTAAAATTGGATTTATCTGGATGTATGACAAACCCCAAAGTTTCAAACAAACCTTTGGTGGCTGCTACTGCCAAAATAGCTGTCTCCAAGGTTTTCCCTGCTATTAAAATGTTGTCTAAGTACGCCATGACTATATGCTTTTGTTTCCTCAATAATGCCAAAGCGGGTTTTACGATTTTAGTGAACAACCTTGGAGTGGAGGTTAGTCCATTTGGTAAGGCTTTAAATTGCCTTAGCTGTTTCATCCAGAACTTTAAGTATTTACGATGTTCCTTGTGTATGTGTACTGAGTGGCAGGCATCTTTTAAATCAATGCTTGCTAGAAAGTAATCTCTAGAAATCAATAGTCTGGCTGTTTCAAATGTTTCCATCTTGAAATGTATATACTTAACAGACTTGTTTAAAGCAGTTAAGTCAATGATGATGCGACATCCACCATCTTTTTTAGTTTTAGTGAAAATATTAGACACAAATTCCAAAGGTTCATGTTTTGTTCTTTCAATGACACCTTTTGCTAGTAGCCTCATCAGTTCAGCTTGACCCTCTTGTTTCTCTTTGACTGAGAGGGTGAATACCCTTTGGGTTATATGCTGAACTGGCGGAATGTTTTCATGAACAAAGTCAATTTTATAGCCATGAATGCTGCTGAGTATATACTTGTGATGGATTCCCATGCATCCAAAAACAAGTGCAATCTCCCCCCTGTTAGTATAGAGCCCCTACTGCTCATATGCTGAGAGGAACCAGACCCACCTACCTCCATGGTTACTGGTGCTTCTTCTGCCTCTTCGCTGGATGATGAGGTCTCTGCTGGGCTGTAGAGGGCTGCTGTTGATGTTGATGTTGATGTTGATGTTGTTGTGGGTGGCGCATTTTCCATGGGGTCCGCTCTGGGCCCTGGCCTAAAAAAGGCTTAGGGGGAATGCGGACCCCGAGCTTTCACCAGTCGCATATGGTGGTCGACGACTGGTGGATGCCGTGGGGTACTGCCGCCTGCGTTTGTTAGGTCTGCTCGGTCCCAAACCTGCCCTCACGAGACCAAAGGTCTTGGATTCTTCCTCTAGGTCTTTCACCTTTTTCGGAAGGTCCTTTCCAAAGAGCAGAATTGGAGGTTCTGAACCCGGTGTTTTGCAAAGTCCCGCAAATTTAGGGTTGAGGGCAGGCTTGATGATTTCCTTCCTTAAATTGTTTATCTCATATTGAGTGGTGCACAGTAGAGCTAGTGTGTCTTGCTGATTTGTGGAGATGTCCACACCATCAATGGACCAAGCATATGATGTTATTCCTGCAGTCTGGAGTTTAAGGATTTTCTGGAGCTTCAACTCCAGGTTCCTGATGTTCTGCCCCAAATGTCCCCAAATTTGGCTGTTTACAGCTGGTACATTCAATGATGTACAATTTTCTGGGGATGTATATTGTTCAAGAGCCTCATTGACCACCCGTTCATGTAGGGGTTTTGAGGACAGGTGGTCAATGCTGGCTGCAAGTTTCGGCTCTAAAGGCCGACCCGCTCGTGGAATGACCTCGTAGCGGTTGACCACACCCAGCAGTTCTTCCTGATCCTGTACACCCTGCGTACTCCGGACATCTTCAGCCAGCAACCCCTCTTCTTGACCAGCCCAGACCTGGTCGCCAATGCCTCCTTCAAAAGAAGGTGAAGCAATAGTCAGTGCCGTAATGGGCACTGCGGGAGTGCCTGAGCTCCCTTGGCGAGTCTGCTGCTGCTCTCTCAGCAGATCTCGCTGGAGCAATTGCTCCATAAGCCGTTCCATTCGGCTTAGGCGGCTGCCTGTGCCGCTCTCGAGCGGTGAGGCATCTTCATCCTAATCGTCGGATACTACCGTCTGGTTCTGGCTGCAGGTACCTCCAGCCCGCTGCTCAGGCTGCACTAGCGGTGCTGGGCTCGGCTCGGTAGTCAATCCCGCCGCCTCTTGCCCCCCCTCCAAAGAACATTCCTCAATGGAAGACGAACGGGGGCGAGCTGCAGATTTCTTTCCTCTGGTCTTGCTCATTCTCCTGGAACATAAAGCAGAACATAAGTAAGTATGCAGATGATACTAAGATAGGTGGTGTTGTGGATAATGAAGTAGATTTTCAAAGTCTACAGAGAGATTTGGGCCATTTGGAAAAGTGGGCTGAAAGATGGCAGATGGAGTTTAATGCTGATAAGTGTGAAGTGCTACATCTTGGCAGGACAAATCAAAATAGGACGTACATGGTAAATGGTAGGGAATTGAGGAATGCTGTGGAACAGAGGGATCTAGGAATAACTGTGCATAGTTCCCTGAAGGTGGAATCGCATGTAGATAGGGTGGTAAAGAAAGCCTTTGGTGTGCTGGCCTTTATAAATCAGAGCATTGAATATAGGAGTAGGGAAGTAATGTTAAAATTGTACAATGCATTGGTAAGACCAATTCTGGAGTATGGTGTACAATTTTGGTCGCCTAGTTATAGGAAGGATGTCAACAAAATAGAGAGAGTACAGAGGAGATTTACTAGAATGTTGCCAGGGTTCCAACTATGTTACAGAGAAAGGTTGAACAAGTTAGGTCTTTATTCTTTGGAGCGCAGAAGGTTAAGGGGGGACTTGATTGAGGTCTTTAAAATGATGAAAGGGATAGACAGAGTTGACGTGGATACGTTTTTCCCATTGAGGGTAGGGAAGATTCAAACAAGAGGGCATGACATGAGAATTAAGGGACAGAGGTTTCGGGGTAACGTGAGGGGGAACTTCTTTACTCAGAGGGTGGTGGCTGTGCGGAATGAGCTTCCAGCAGAAGTGGAGGAGGCAGGATCGATTTTAACATTTAAGAGTAAAGTGGATAGGTATATGGACGTGAAGGTAATGGAGGGGTATGGTCTGAGTGCAAGTAGATGGGACTAGGGGAAAACAAATGGTCGGCACGGACTGGAAGGGCCGAGAGGGCCTGTTTCCGTGCTGTAATTGTTATATGGTTATATGGTTATATCGTTAGACCACAGAGAAAATACACGCGGCCACGGTAAAACTTACCTGTCGGCCCGACTTTTCAATTTGTAGCGGGAGCGCCTTGAACTCCCGTTCGTCGCGGGTGCACTGCACGAACGCTAATGTCGCGCATGCGTGCTGGACGGGGTCTTCACGTAGTCACTCACGTGACTCCGAAATAAAATTGGCTAATAAAGTATGATTATGATTATGATTATGATTGCCACAGGGCCACTTAAATCAAAAGAACCAGAAATTAATCTTGTCTAAGGCATAAATGTAATATAGCTGTAATGGCACATTGGGTTAACCCTCTGATATTATTTTCTATTGGCAAGTTGCAATGTGCATTTGCCAACATATTGCAATGTAATTTTACCCATCGAGGGTGAAGTTCTTCAAATAAAGTGAACAATAATCTCTTTCAAGATCACAAGGGTACTCGATTGATGCTAGTCATATCTTGTGCAAAAATAATAACATATCACAAAATCAAAGGAAGGTATGGAATTAAATGACCTTTCATAGGTTCAAATGGAATGCAGTGAAAATTGCTCCAGATCCGTTCCAATCTCAGTGTTTACTTTGTATGGATTCCACAAATATTGCAGGAGAGTTCCACATCTCACATAAAGTACAATTTTTATTTTAAAGACTTAATATTAGAAGCGGACTTAATTAGTCGTTTCCCCCCCTCCCCCCTTCCTCACCCCCCCCCCCCCCCACATCTCATAGTGTAATTAAAAAGATCAGCAGCCTGAAAAATATTTCAGGAATTCAAATATTGTCCTCAGGTCATTCCTTTCTATTGTGCCTAATTATTCAAATCATGCAGCCATTGATGGTTGCTGTCATTTAAAAAATATATATCCCCGGGTCGAGATCACCATTTTTACTGAACCCTTGTGTATGGGTGAGTGGTGGAATATTGTGTTGGGGGAGGGGGAGCCAACGGGTCCGCACCTGGTCTAGTATTTAAATAAAATTTCCAGCACCGAACGTGTATAATGTAGAAATTTAAGAAAATAATCTCAAAAATATGTTAAATATGCATTAGCTAAAGCTGGATCACTTCATTTAGAAACATAGAAACATAGAAAATAGGTGCAGGAGTAGGCCATTCGGCCCTTCGAGCCTGCACCGCCATTCAATATGATCATGGCTGATCATCCAACTCAGTGTCCTGTACCTGCCTTCTCTCCATACCCCCTGATCCCTTTAGCCACAAGGGCCACATCTAACTCCCTCTTAAATATAGCCAATGAACTGGCCTCAACTACCTTCTGTGGCAGATAATTCCAGAGACTCACCACTCTCTGTGTGAAAAATGTTTCCCTCATCTCGGTCCTAAAGGAATTCCCCCTTATCCTTAAACTGTGACCCCTTGTTCTGGACCTCCCCAACATCGGGATCAATCTTCCTGCATCTAGCCTATCCAACCCCTTAAGAATTTTGTAAGTTTCTATAAGATCCCCCCTCAGTCTTCTAAATTCTAGCGAGTACAAGCCACGTCTATCCAGTCTTTCCTCATATGAAAGTCCTGACATCCCTGGAATCAGTCCGGTGACACTTCTCTGTACCCCCTCTGTGGCAAGAATGTATTTTCTCAGATTTGGAGACCAAAACTGTATGCAATACCCCAGGTGTGGTCTCACCAAAACCCTGTACAACTGCAGTAGAACCTCCCTGCTCCTATACTCAAATCCTTTCACTATCAATGCTAACATACCATTTGCTTTCTTCACTGCCTGCTGCACCTGCATGCCTACTTTCAATGATTGGTGTACCATGACACCCAGGTCTCGCTGCATCTCCCCTTTTCCTAATTTGCCACCATTCAGATAATAGTCTACCCTCCTGTTTTTGCCACCAAAGTGGATAACCTCACATTTATCCACATTATACTGCATCTGCCATGCATTTGCCCACTCACCCAGCCTATCCAAGTC
This sequence comes from Okamejei kenojei, assembly GCA_035221665.1. Lineage (NCBI taxonomy): Eukaryota > Metazoa > Chordata > Chondrichthyes > Rajiformes > Rajidae > Okamejei > Okamejei kenojei. Next base: position 53,102,210 of record CM069136.1, read on the forward strand.
ACCTTGCAGCCTCCTAGCATCCTCCTCACACCTAACACTACCCTGGTCAACCATGTAATTGGTCTAATTCTGTTACTGTACATAAAAACGTGAGATTTTAATTTCAACTATTGTCCTCGGTTGTGTTGCGGTGATGCTCAAGTTAGCATTTGACCCCAGTCATCTACAGGCTGCATCAAAAGTAGTGAAACTAGGTTTATACACCCATGACTTCTCTTTGTGGTTCTAAAGGCAAACTTTGTGGAAAGTTTCTTACAATGGATACAATGAAAATAAAATGACTTAATAATATTTTTAATCATAGTCAATTTTTTGTCTGAGCATGAATTCCACAAAATGGTATGAGCACATGAGTCGACGAGGCATTGAAACTTATAGGCCATTTACTGGAAGAGCACAGTGGCTCTGTGGCACAGCGGATAGAGCTGCTGCCTCACAATGCCAGAAACTTGGATTTTAACCTGATCTCGGGTGCGGTCTGTGTGGAGTTTGCATATTCGCACTGTCACAGCAGGGGTTTCCTCTCCTCCTGTTTGGTTTCTCCCCCACATTCCAAAGACTTGCGGGTTTGTAAGTTAATTGGCCTCCGTAAAGTGCCTCTCATGCGGCGAGAATGGATCGGAAAGTGGGAAAACATAGAATTGGTGTGAATAGGTGATCGATGATCAGCATGGACTCAGTGGACCGAAGGGGCTGTTTCCTGCTGTATCTTCCACCCAATTAATCAGGATGGGATTAATACACATGGATGCCCACTGACTGGCATAGTTGTGATGGACCAAAAGGCTTGTTTGCATGCTGTATTATTCTGTGATTTATGGTAGGTGCAACTAATCAGCCATTTAACATAGTTGATTGTCATTGAGATTATCAAGGAAGATTTTCTCAGAAAGGTCTCTGAAGGTGCTCAGACAATGTAGCTAATTATTAGGCCGCCATGAGGTGCAATACATTGAGCTTCCAATATCCGATCAAACTATGTAAAGCACTGACCTGAGAATATTGGGGATTGCAATTGACTACAGAGCACATTTATTTTATTATTGATGACCATCATTTACTGAGAGGCAATTTCATCTTGAAGCATTTTTATTGTTGCAGCTTATTCTTTTGAGGAAATGGAGCTTGGAAACAAATAATGTTTTTTTTTGCATTTCTATCCATGCCTGAAATTAAAGCTGCGTGACTTTTCATATTCTTCACCTGTATTAAGAGATAACTACCTGTGAGACGTTAAGAGTGTCAATATTGATGCTAATCATTCAGTATTTTTGCCTAGGAGTTTTCTGCTATGGCTAATCTGTTACTATTTGGTTGGTCATTGGATTTTCCTTCCAGAAACTTAAATATTGCGATTCAATCTCCGAAGTTTGTGAGAACCATGAGAAATTGAAAGTAGAGCCCCATGTTAAGATTCAGGCAGTTAGCAAACGTATAATAGCCCTTTACTTTAAAAGTGAGATTTCTATCTTCAGGTTGAGGTCAGGAATAACCTTTAAACTTTAGAGGTACAGCATGGAAACTGTCCATTCGACCCACTGAGTCCGCACCGACCAGCGATCACCCATACACGAGCACTATCCTACACACTAGGGACAATTTACAATTTTACAGAAGCCAATCAACCTAGAAACCTGCACATCTTTGGAATGTGGGAGTAAACCAGAGCACCTGGAAAAAACCCGCGCGATCACAGAAAGAATGTACAAACTACGCACAGACAGCACCCGTAGTCAGGATCGAACCAAGGTCTCTGGCGCTGCAAGGCAGCAACTCTACTGCTGCGCCACTGTTGGATGGAAGAGTGAACCACTTCCACCATGTGCTCTCATCAGTTGAGACTCATTGACGTGTAGGGTTTTGACCTTTGGACATTGAAAGCTCTACAATCATTTTTGCAACTGGATGAATTTTAAAAAGTTATATTGTAATTTGTCACAGAGTAAATTCTCTCGGCTGCTTTAGACAAATTGTAAGCAGGGATATTTTGGTTTCTCAAGATTTAACCACATGCATTGAATGCACAAAACACAACCTAATAGGACACAAAGTGCTGGAGTCAGCCAGCATCTCTGGGGAACAAGGATAGGATACGTTTCAGGTCAGGGCCCTTCTTCAGACTAAAGAAGTGTCCCAACCGAAAACATCACCTGTCTATTTTCTCCAGAGATGCTGCCTCACCTTTTGGGTTTCTCCATCACTTTCTGCCTTTTTGTGAAAAGCAGCATCTGCAGTGCATTGTTTCTATATTCTAAACTGAACCCAATGTTTTTCTCAAGTCTGGAAAACACTCAATGGTGGAGAGCCAGGCAGATAGAGTAAAGGGCCTGTCCTACCAGCATCCGACTCCATGCGGTGAGCGCGATCAAACCGGCAGCGGGGGCCGCGCGGAGGTCGGGTGATCCCTGTACAGGGCCGTTCCCAACACATGCGCCTGCATGCGAAGAGCGCGACCAAACCGGCAGCGGGGGCCGCGCGGAGGTGGGGTGAGTGGCGCAACGCGGCGCAAAGTGAGGCGAACTTGGAGCGAAGTCTTAAAGGTAAGTTCGCCAGGACAGAGAGGGACACACAGAGAGGGGCACAGAGGCACACACAGAGAGGGGCACAGAGGCACACACAGAGAGGGTCACGGAGGCACCTACAGAGAGGGTCACGGAGGCACGACGTCGAGGTGATGTGTAATGTGTCGAGGCGACTGCGAGCCGACAAGCCGTTGCCGGACGGCTCAAGCGATCTCGTTAGGTCGCGCTCATCGCATGGAGTTGCATGCTGCTGGGACAGGCCCTTAAGAGTGCAGTGGAGAGAAGCTCATAATTCATATGAGCAAAATTCAGCCATTCAGCCCAATCGAGGCCATTCCGTCATTCAATCATGTCTAATCTATCTTTCCCTCTCAACCCCATTCTCCTGCCTTCTCCCCATAAGGAGTGGAGGGAGACCAATAGGAAATAAGGGAGTAGAAGTGCATGGTGAAGGGAAATGAAGAGAGATCCAAATGTTTGATTGTGAGAAAGTGATGGTGGAGCAAAGAAAGAGATGGAATGAGGAATGGTGGGAAATTGTTAGTGAATGGGGCAGGTGAAGAAAAGGGGGAGTCAGTGGTGGCAACAAACAATGGTGAGGTGGTTCAAACCCCAAAAAGGGAACCCAAATTTGATTCACTATAAGTGAATAAGGTGTCGGAGGTTATGGGGAGAAGGCAGGAGAATGGGGTTAGGAGGGTGGGAGGGAGAGATAGATCAGCCATGATTGACTGGCAGAGTATTGATGGGCTGAATGGCCTTATTCTGGCCTTATGATCTTATGATAAGCAGTAAGTAAGAGGTGGTGCTAATTAATGACCCATGCACAGAAGCAGAGGTCTTGGATAGAATACATTTATTTTGTTTTATTAATTCATAGAATGCATTTATCTAAATATTTATCGAGCTTCCATTGTTAGAGGATGGAGTTTGGAGTGTGGAGGGTGCACCTCCACCTGTCCCATGGATAGAGCAAACAGCCATTGCCTTTCATATTTTTCAGCTTGCCCACACATTCACTTTGTACATGACCTACAGTCAGTCCTTTTTTATCGAGAGAATTCCGACCCCTTTTTGCTTCACACTTACTTACTGGCAGCAGTAATATTCAAGGCACACACATATAACCTGCCTATGCTCACTTTTGTGCTGTTCATTTAGAGAGGTAACCTGCATTCTTTAGCGATGAAAAGAAACTTCAACTGACTTCAGTAATTGATGCAATAAATTCAAAGTGATGTCACATAGAACATAGTTCTTAATGTTGCAAACACAATCAGTAGAAATGTCAGTGTTCTCTCTTGTGCCGTGATCAATATTTATTCTGCAAGCATTCTATTTTTCTCCGATGTTTCATATGTTACACTGGTCATTACGCATCAGAGTATTTCATTGATTATAAGGGATGATCAACTGAAACTTCTTTTGAAATTACTTTTATATTCTTCACATCATCTTTCATTTCTTTTTGTCTTTTTTTCCCACCAAGCCATTGCTCTCACCTTACACAAATCACCTTGTTTTGGAGATAACTCTCTGCGTTTAGCCTCACTCTGACAAAGGAGGAGGCCCAGGACAGAAAGGTCAGTATGAGAATGCGAAGGGGGTTTAAAGTGTTTGGCAACCAGGAGATCAGGAGGAGGCGATTGATCCCACTATCCGACTTTTTAGACTTACTGGAAGAGGTTTAGCGCAACACCTGAATTTAGGGACTATGAGATTTTTGAAAAACTGTAAAGAGACATTTGTGGCCTTACGCTACCATTGAAACTTACACCCAAATAAATTATGAAATAAATAATTTTTAAACCTGTCCTGCTGTAATAAAGTCCAGCAGGCTGTTGTGTAAAGATTAAGCCTGTACCTCACCTCCATTTTTGAATAATGAAAAGCCTAGATAGAGTGGATGTGAAGCAGGTGTTCCCAACAGTGGTGGATTTGAGGACCAGAGGGCACAACCTCAGAACAAAAGGACATACCTTTAGAATAGAGATGAGGAGGAATTGCATTAGCTAGAGGATGGTGAATCATTGCCACAGACTGTGGTGGAAGCTAAGACATAGGATATTTTTAAAGTTGAGATTGATAGGTTCTTGATTAGTCAGGAGTGAGTGAAAAAGGTATGAGAAAGGGTTCAGAAGTGAAAATAGATCAGCCATGATCGAGTGCTGGAGCAGACTTGATGGCCCGAATGTCTTAAGATCTTATGTATCTGAAACATCTCTATTCCTAAATCCAGAATATGATTTTTTTTTAAGGAGGAAACTTACAATGATGTACAATATGTCATGAGATCTGAAGTTCCAAGGTAGGAATTTAACTGAGGCAGGGATGAACTGTAAAAGCTAAATATAATAATAAATAATAATAGATAATAATAGATAATAGACAATAGGTGCAGGAGTAGGCCATTCAGCCCTTCGAGCCAGCACCGCCATTCAATGTGAACATGGCTGATCATCCCCAATCAGTACACAGTTCCTGCCTTCTCCCCATATCCCCTGACTCCGCTATCTTTAAGAGCCCTATCTAGCTCTCTCTTGAAAGTATCCTGAGAACTGGCCTCCACCACCCTCTGAGGCAGAGAATTCCACAGACTCACAACTCTCTGTGTGAAAAGGTGTTTCTACATCTGCGTTCTAAATGGCTTACCCCTTATTCTTAAAATGTGGCCCTTGGTTCTGGACTCCCCCAACAACGGGAACATTCGTGCCTCTAGCATGTCCAAACCCTTAATAATCTTATATGTTTCAATAAGATCACCTCTCATCCATCTAAACTCCAGAGTATACAAGCCCAGCCACTCCATTCTCTCAGCATATGACAGTCCCGAATTAACCTTGTAAACCCACGCTGCACTCCCTCAATAGCAAGAATGTCCTTCCTCAAATTAGGGGACCAAAATCTACACATAATACTCTAGGTGTGGTCTCACTAGGGCTCTGTACAACTGCGGAAGGACCTTTTTGCTCCTATACTCAACTCCTCTTGTAATGAAGGCCAACATGCCTTTCGCTATCTTCACTGCCTGCTGTACCTGCATGCTTACTTTCATGGACTGATGAATAAGGACCCCCAGATCCCGTTTTACTTCTCCTTCTCCCAACTTGACACCATTTAGATAGTAATCTGCCTTCCTGTTTTTGCTACCAAAGTGGATAACCTCACATTTATCCACATTAAAGTGTATCTTCCATGCATCTGCCCACTCGCCCAACCTGTCCAAGTCACCCTGCATTCTCATAGCATCGTCCTCACAGTTCACACTGCCGCACAGCTTTGTGTCATCTGCAAATTTGCTAATGTTACTTTGAATCCCTTCATCAAAGTCATTGCTGTAAATAGCTGCAGTTCCAACAGTGTTTAATGAGTGAACTGGATAATTCAGTGGCAATCATCTGTTTATGGTGGATTTAGGACAATCAGAAGACTTCGTACAAACCAAAATTAGGACCATTAAATCCAGAGGAATTTAATTCCAGCACCATGAAGTGCCTGTTTCTGCGCTTCGCTATGCTGGGATTTGATAACCCAACTTTTTAACCAGTTCCTGTTACTCCGCATAATAATTTTGTGAAAATAAAAGTGAGTTTTCAGAAGCTTTCACCTCAAAAACAGAATAGTTGATTGGCATAGAAAACCAATAAAAAGTAATATTTCCCACACTCCAGTGACAACCATGTACTTTTCTATTTAGGAACAATTTTATTTAATACTCATTGTAATCACTGAGAGTCCAGTCATTATTGCAACAGATAGACATATTTCTTCATGATAGCTATTCATCAAGAAGAGTCAAATTTTCATTTAAAGGTATGATGTACTGTGTAATATTTACACTGGATCCCAGTAGTGATTAAACAGGTAAAATCATCAACCTGCACTGAGCTGTTGCAGGATGACGAGGTAGCCATGCTGTTATCCACAATGATCCCATTGGGGAAGTATAATATGAAGCAATGGTCTCCTATGCTTCAGCAAATAAATCCTGGTCTGATAGTTTGTTCAATCACAATATTGTGTCAAAAAGACCTTCAGCTCACCAAACGTAAAGAAAAAAATACTGAGCAGTTTGAAGCATTTTGCTATTGATGAGGAATGACATGAATGAATTTCTGCGGTCAGTGGTGTAAGTGAATACGTTCCAATTCAAACTGAAGGGCTCCCGATCAGTATTGCAATGCAGTGCAAGAGAACCTCCCCGTCTTCAGTTGGTGAGACATAGAAACTTTAATTTGATTGTTGTTATGCCTCTAATCCTCACACACACAGGGTGGTGGGTGTATGAGGAGGGAGTGAGGGACTATTGCAACATATTAACAATTATTAGCCAGGTACATCGATAGGACAGGTGCAGAGAGGGATATGGGCCAAACGCAGGCACGTGGGACTAGTGTGGATGGGATATGTTGGACGGCCTGGGCAAGTTGGGCCCAAGGGCCTGTTTCCACACTGTATGACTCAACGACTCAATGTTAAATTTAATGAAGGTGCTTGTAAGCATAACAGCTGAACAATGATACAAATTTATTATAAAGGGTCCCGACCGGAAACGTCACCCATCCTTTTTCTCCAGAGATGCTGCCTGACCCGCTGAGTCCCACCAGCACTTTGTGTTTATCTTCAGTATATACCAGCATCTGCAGTTGCTTTCTATACAAATGTATTAAATTAAACCTTTCTTCCTGCTTGAGACTTGGACACCACATAAACTCCTGTTGACAGACGCAGAAATTCATACTTCTCACGATTAAATCCTCACATCTCCACCCACTGATTGAGTAAATCCAGATTATGTATTCTTTTGGAGTTGCTTTGACAATCATTTCCAGAAAATTGCTAGAAACTGGCTGCATTTTAATCCTGTGAATCAGGGTTTGATTTCTGATCAGGCATGTATCTGATTTCCATGTGAATTTGACACCTTCCTAGGAAATTGCGGGACAAAATGCTGCATAGTTTTAAAAATTGTCACTGAATTGATATAAAAACTATTATTATGGAAACGGATATTCATCCATTCGAATATAAATGGGCGTTCTATATATTCATTTTGTTTGGGAGGGAACTGCAGATACTGGTTTATACCGAAGGTAGACACAAAATGCTTGAATAACTGGGGGTACACAGAAGGTTGGAGAAACTCAGCGGGTGCAGCAGCATCTGAGGAGCGAAGGAGATAGGCAACGTTTCCGGCCGAAACCCTTCTTTCAATACCTCATTGGGTCAGATAACATCTCTGGAGAAAACAAATAGGTATTCCTTTTCTCAATGATGCTGCCTGACCCTCAGAGTTACTCCAGCATTTTGATTCTATATTGATTTTGTTTGATCTTCTTTCTCAGTGAATGCCCTCAACAGTGATTGTAAAAGATGCAGGACAGTGGTGCAACAGTAGAGTTGCTGCCTTACAGCCCCAGAGATTCATTGCTGAATACAGGTGCTGTCTGTACTTCGATACTTTTCGATACTTTTTCTCCGGTTACTCCAGTTTCCTCCCACACTCCAAAAACGTACAGGTAATTAATTGGCTTCTGTAAATTGTAAAAAGTCCCTATTGTGTTGGATAGTGCTAGTGTACAGGGTGATTACTACTCGGCGCGGACATAGTGGGCCGAAGGGCCAGTTTCCACGCTGAATCTCTAAAGTCTAAAATCTATAGTAAGGCACCAAAACAAACATTGGAATGTAGCTGCACTTTCAGATTTAAGTCTTGTCCCACTTCGGTAACCTAATCCGCGCGTTCTGGCAAGTTTGTCCTTGACTCATACTCGCAGCATGGTTGACACGAGGTCGTAGTAGGTCTTCGTAACTCTCCTTCATGCTCGAGTGTAGTCCCCGTGTACTCAAGGCCTCAGCTTGGTCGCGCCGTTTTTTTCAATATGTTACAAAATGCCCACGAGTAAAAAAAGGTTGCCATGGAAAGAATCAATACTTTTTTTACTCGTAGGTTTAGTCGTAGTAGGTCGGCATGTTAGTCATAGGTAATCGAGGGTAGTCGAAGGTAATTGAGGGTAGTCGTAGATAGTCTTCATCATAGTTGAAGGGAGGTTGAAGGGAGGTCGAAGGAGATCGAAGGAGGCCATCTTCACACTCCACTATTCAGTGCCCAATTTTCCCGAAGTTAGTCGTAGCAAGTCGTAGCTAGTCAAAGCTAGTCTTCAACATAGTCGAAGGAGGTCGAAGGAGGTCTTCTATACAGTCGAAGGAGGTCTTCAACATGTCATTTTTTCAAACTCTTCTAAACTCGCCAAATAGGTTGCCCAAGTGGGACAGCCCCTTTAGGTGTGAATCCAAAATGTAGCAAATCTAATTATCTTAATTGGATTATTACATGGGGCTCAGCTCTTCCCTTCAAAATAGTGATAAATATTTCATTGTGGATTCTTATTTTTGAATCATTTTGCGGCAAAAAAAATCTGATTGAATGTTCAGCTTTCCCACAAGTGATTTATAAAGAAGTCAGCCAGGAAACTGTTTTGTGATATGATGGAAAATTCAATAGTTAATAAAAACATTTAGCAGTTCAATCTGTCCCAGGCTTCCATATCTTCCAATACAAATCAGGTTCAGGAAGAGTGGAGTGGTGGTAGGGGAATATGATGCTGCTTGTGATTAGCCTTGTTTGCAGTGGTGTACAATGTGGAAAATGAAAACAATGTTAGAAAAGATGAGTAATGCACTTGGCCTTGAAGATCACTGCACTTCATTATCGGCGAACAAATTCTGCCAGAATGGCAGGTTTTGTTAATGCTGCATATTGCCAACAAGATCCTAGAAAGACTGGTAATAATTGTTAGGGCCCGCCACATAAGAAAGGATCTTGGTCCCTTAGTGGTTTTAACCTTCCTTGCTGGTAGTGAAATTTGACCAGGTTAAAACTGTAGGTATTACAATCTTGTCATTCAGGGTTTGATTTCTTATCAGGAATGTGTTTGACATCCGTGTTAATGAGAAACACGCCTAGTAAATTGGCGGATGAAACGCAGCACAGTTATAAAATTGTCACTGGATTCATATATAAGCACTGAATCTTTTTGGAAAAGGATGTGTTACCATTGGTTGTTAAAGCATATCACATACTGGAGACTAACAAGGAGATTTTACAAGGACAGGAGCATTATGTAAATTGACACTTACTGAAAAAACAGGCATATAAAATAGCCATTATGAATCGGCCAACAAACTCTTTTATTGAGGGCTCACAACTGCAAAAATCTAATGTGTCCAAAGTTCTTTTCAATGCCTGCTCCACCACTGCAAGAATTGGGAGGGCTGTAGATCCAATTTCCTTTAGTTATTTTAGAGGTACAACGTGGCAACAGGCCCTTCAGCTCACACCGGCTAATTATCATCAGTACACTAGTTCTATCCTACACACTAGGGACAATTTACAGACGTCAGTTAACCTATAATCCAGCACGTCTTTGAACGTGGGTGGAAACTGGAGCAATTCAATTCAATTCAATTCAAATTTAATGTCATTGCACAGATACAAGTATGGGTACAACGAAATGCAGTTTAGTGTCAGTACGTAGTGATAGCAATGTTTAGATAAATACAGATAAATAAATACAGATGTGGGAATCTATCGGCGGGACTCCGAGTTCAGCAGTGCGATGGTGTTATTGTAGAAGCTACTCCTCATCCTGCTGGTGCGGGACCTGAGGCTCCTGTACCGCCTCCCCGATGGTAGGAGGGCAAACAGTCCATGGTTAGGGTGGGAGGGGTCCTTGATGATCTTCCCAGCCCGTCTCAACACCGTTTTCGGTGGAGGGCATCCAAAGCAGGGAGCGTGGCACCGATGATGTGCTGGGCGGTTTTCACCACCCGTTGTAGTGCCTTCCTGTCTGCTACGGTGCAACTGCTGTACCATACCGTAAAGCAGGTGGTCAGGATGCTTTCGATGGTACAGCGGTAGAAGTTGGTCAGGATCAGGGGGGACAGGTGGGCTTTTTTGAGCCTCCTCAGGAAGTAAAGGCGCTGCTGTGCCTTTTTGACCAGCTTGGAGGTGTTGAGGGACCAGGACAGATCCTCCGAGATGTGTACCCCGAGGAATTTGTAGTTGGAGACCCGCTCCACCTCAGTCCCGTTTATATGGATGGGGGTGTGTCTGCCCCCTCTGTTCTTCCTGAAGTCGACAATGATCTCCTTCGTCTTTTGGGAGTTGAGGACGAGGTTGTTATTGGCACACCAGGTTGTCAGGTGCTGGACCTCCTCCCTGTAGGCTGACTCGTCGTTATCGCTGATCAGTCCTACCACCGTGGTGTCGTCGGCAAATTTTATGATGGCGTTGGAGCTAAACTTAGGGATGCAGTCATGGGTGAAGAGAGAGTAGAGGAGGGGACTGAGCACACAGCCCTGTGGCACGCCAGTGTTCAGTGTTATAGTGGAGGAGGTGAGGTTGTTGATCCTAACAGACTGGGGTTCCTAACAGCACCTGGAGAAAGCCCACGCACACAATCACAGGGAGAGCGTGCAAACTTCATACGGACAGCACCCGTCCCGGTTCATGAGTTAGAGGTGCCTGGCCACAGAGCAGGGTGTTTGTGTAGGAGCTCGGTTGAAATCACGACTTTTTGAAGAGTTGGGTCATGGTATTGGTGGAGATAAGGCTGCAATAATGATTGGCTTCTAGGTCGAATGGCCAGCATTGTAAATGGCTGCTAAGTGCAGGGGTGCAAGATTGTGATTGGTTTGGGGGGATGAGAGGAGAGGACATTTAGTCTAGAGATACAGTGCGGAAACAGGCCCTTTGTTTATTATAACCAACAGAACCTGGATGCTTTTAGATTGTGTGAAAACACCGGTAAACCAGAGAAAACTCGCGCAGGTCTCGGGGAGAATGTACAAAATACATACAGATAGCACCAATAGTCGAGATCGAGCCTGGGTCTCTGGCACCGTCAGGCAGCAACTATACTGCAGCACCGCTGTCCCACTGGACTGGGGAAAACCTGGTGTGAGAAGTTTCATTTTTTTAACATTAAGGCGGATCTATCTGAGCCAGGTTCTGATGGCAAACTTTAAGACTGGTGTGCTGTCCCTTTTAGTTACAACGTGGCAGGCATAGTGTGGACTGTTGGCCACCGTCTCCATCATGATTGAAGGTGCCTAATATTTGGGCTTGATTCTTGGTATCACATGGACTTCCTGAGTCTGACACTGCAGTCAGAGAACTCAAGTTGACTGCTGTCTAGTTGGAAAGGGTGCAGAGATTTGTGGATGTTGCCATAACTCAAGGGTCTAAGCTACAAGGAGAGGTTGAGCAGCAAGGGACTATACTCCGTAGAGTGCAGGAGGAAGAGGGGTGATCTCATAGAGGTGTACAACATAATGAGAATAATTCATTGGGTAGATGCACAGTAGCTTGCCCACAGTAGGGGAATCGAGAACCAGGGGTACATAGGTTTAAGGTGTAGGGGAAACTATTTAATAGGAATATGAGTGGTAGCATTTTCACACAAAAGGTGGTGGGTGGGAGTGAGACATTACAGGAAAGCAAATTGTTGCTCTTCAATAGTTTTAGGGGTGGCAAATGGTTCTCATAACAATGTCCTCTCCTTCAAACTCCAGGACAAAGATTGATGAGGATACCTCCAGGTCTCAAGAGGCTGAGATAGGGAAAGGCCTGGGTTGGCGTGAAATGTTGGGCAGGCTGGGATTTTATTTTTTGGAGCGCAGGAGACTAGGGATGATCTTATAAAGGTAAATAAAATCATGAGAGGCATAGGTAGGGTGGATGCACAGAGTCCTTTTCCCAGGATTGGAGAATCAAGAACTAGACACCATTGTTTTAAAATGTGAGCGGAAAGATTTAATAGGAACCGATGGGGTGACCTTATCACACAGCGGGCTGTATGAATATGAAATGAGTCACCAGAGGAAGTGATTGAGGCAGATACAATGACAACATAAAAAAAACATTTAGATAGGTACAAGGAGAGGAAGGGTTCCGAGGAATATAGTCCGAATGCAGGCAAATAGGGCTGGCATAGATGGCGTAGATGAGCTAGGCATGGACGAGATGGGCCGAAGGGCCTACCTGTCCCCCAGGGTCGTGCAACTCTATGAGAATGTTTCCTTTACAAAGATGTCTATTCAACAACTTCATGAACTGAATGATTCTGAAGCTCTTTTGTTTATGCCCAGGCCCATGTTGTCTCATTCCTTTCATCAGCAAAGGTCAAATGATACACCTTGGATCTGTAGTCACCTTTGCCCTCTGGGATGCTGCGTTATTCTTGTCGGTGTTATTCTTGTCTGGACAAATGAGAATCCTTATGAATATTTGCAGGAAAACTGAAAAAATCAATGATGCTTCTACAAACTTGGCAAAATTTGCCAAGCCAGAGTCATCAATTCCCATGATAAGCTATGTGTGATCCCATCCTTATTCTTATGTAATATCTTCACAAATGCTTTGTGGCATATAAATATAATCCGTAGCGTCAGTGGTTCATTTGCGAGGCAGAGTATCTATTAAGTTCTCAAATATCTGGATGTTCCAGACAATTATGTTATTTCTTAATTGGCATACTGTATGATACTCCTGCTAACAGAATTATATGAATTGTGACTGTGAACTCCAAAGGACAATTGTAATTTTGCAACTGGTGGAAAATGGAAAGTGATTCCAGACTCTCTTTTGTCCCAGCTGATTTTCAGATCATTTGGCTCACTGAGACCACGACTTTGTTCATTTTAATGTATTTTTTATTGTACACCACACAAATTGTACTAGCTCCCCACATAATCATATCTGTTCACATTTATGGTTCCATGAACTTTGACATCAGCTTAAAATGTATCTTTAGAAAGTAGATGAGGAGGAATTTATTTAGTCAGAGGGTGGTGAATCTGTTGAATCCAAGAAAACAGAGACTGGCAGGTTCTTTATTACTAAGGGTGTCAAAGGTCACCGAGGGAAGGCAGGAGAATGGGGATGAGATAGAAAAATGAATTAGCCATGATTGAATTAAAATTAGAATGCCTTTGGTGTAAATCAAACAAACAAAGGTCTGAACAAAATGTTGTTCCCTGCAGTCATAACAGCAAAAAAAAAAAACACACAATTAACACAGTTTCACACAAACATCCATCACAGTGAATCTCCAGACACCTCCTCACTGTGATGGAAGGCAAAACTCTTATCTCTTCCCTGTTCTGTTCTTCTCCCGTGGTCAGGGAGTGCGTCGACGAGATCGAGGATCTTGATGGTAAAGCCCCTGACGGGCGATGGTAAGTCCCGCAGCCGATTAAGGCATGCCGGGCGATGTAAGGCCCTGCGACGGGCCGATTCAAACCCCATGATTCGGGGCGGGTGAAGTTGCCGTTGTGGGAGCTCCCGAAAATCGGTCTCCTACCATTGACCTGCGAGCTCTCGATTTTACCGTCCACAGGGCCTGCGGCTGAAGCCGCCGAAGCTCCGAAGTTGGGTCGTAGCCTTAGTGCCACCACAGTCTCCGAAGTCAGCCAGCTCCGTGATGGTAAGTCCACAGGCTCTACGACTGTAGCCCTCAGATAGATTCCAGTTGGAGGCCGCCAGCTCCACGATGTTAGACCTCAGCGAAAACGGAGACACGACAAGGAAAAAGTTGTGTTCCCGGTCAAGGAAGAGATTAAAAATTCCTCCCCCCACATATACACAACTAAAAATAAAACCAAAAACATACTCCTAACAAGACAAAAAAAAAAGAAAAAAGACAGACGGACTGCAGGCGAGCCGCAGCCACAAGGCACAGCCACCGGAATGGTAGAGTGCACTCAATGAGCTGAATGGTCGACTTCTGCTCCTATGACATGAACTTAGAAATAATTGGACACGTGGCAATGTTTCCATGTATTGTGCATGAAGTTTCTTGGCAAATTCCTCCTAATAGCTATCACTAGGTTTGGGAGGATATAAAATAAGCCAAGATTCACAGAGCAGTAAAACTAAGAATTCTTACTCTATGAAAACTCTTATTAAAACTGCGTGATTTTGATAGCATATGTAATGTAAAGCATTATATCTAAAAACACATTGCGTTTTACAGGAAAATAGAAAATAATTGTACAATGTCAAATATCAACCATATATCATGCGTAAGAAGGAACTGGAGATGCTGGTTTGTACCGAAGATAGACAAAATGCTGGAGTAACACAGCAGGTCAGACAGAAGAAGGGTTCCAACTCAAAACATCACCTATTCCTTTTCTCCAGAGAGACTACCTGACCCGCTGTGTTACTCGAACATTTTGCGTCTAACCACAAAATACCATGACTGTGAAGCCTCTATATTCTAACAATTTTTCATGGATTTAATTCCTCACTGACTTTATCCCATATCTACATTCGACTCTGAATGCAACTCCTATTGGCGATCTCCTATTGGGAAACAGCCTGCATCTGTACAGAGGTTCAAACGTTTCAGCAGTTCCAACAAGATGTCAAATATTGGCTCGCAAACATTCTTTTTAGAACAGAAAAATGCACATCCGTAACAACTGATTGATGCAGCTGCCTCCTCTAAATAGCATCATTTTGTCCAAATAAGCCAAGTATTTCAATTCCTTTGAACATTGAATTTTCTCAATTCTGTTAACCCCTGCTGTCTCCTCCCCCTCCCCACCTCTCCCTCAGCCCTCGGGCCCTGGCATTCCCTCTATCTCTATCTCCCTCCCCCACCCTAGTCGCACTAGCTTCTCATTTTCACACCACAAACAGCTTACAATGGCTTGTTCCCTTCATCATCGATACTTTTTTGCATGTCTTTCATTCATTGTTCTTTATCTCTCCACATCACCGTCTATATCTCTCGTTTCCCTGATCCCTGACCAGTCTGAAGAAGGGTCTCGACCCGAAACGTCGCCTATCTCCTTCGCTTCTTGGATGCTGCTGCACCCGCTGAGTTTCTCCAGCTTTTTGTGTAACCCCCCATTTCAATTCCTTTCTTGAGTTAACCAGTCCTTGTCATCAATTGGTTTGGGAGGAAGAACTAAGAGCATTGGCACCTTGTTCTCAGTTTAGTTATCCGTTTGATCTGAAGATTCTCTGAACAGTCATATCACAGAAAGAAGATAGTTGTTTCTTTCATTTAGTTATGCTTCTCTAAGAATAATGACTTTTTGCAGATTCTGCCACATACTCCAAAAACAGGTTTCCTTAAAAAACCATTTGTCCCTCATGTTGTACTAAGATGGTGATTTTGGTCACTTTTGAGTCATTTTGACTTAATATTGATTTCCTAAATTTAAATACGTTCTAGAGGTAGGTTTAGTTGCGTTCTCACATTAATTTTATGTTATCGTGGTGACAACATTCCAATACTATGCTCAGCAATCAGTTGTAGCTGTACTTATGTCTGTTTTTTTTTACTGATAGTTACTTTAAACTGCTTCAAATTCCATTTGAGTTAGTTCAACGTTTATTCAGCTCATCAATTCTTTAAGCACAGCTGACATTACTGATTGGTCTAATTCTGCTCCACAGAATTACAAGGACAGCATTTAGATTTAAATTAATTCAGTTCATTTTTTTTTATAACCTCTAACCCATGTTGCAGTCAGCAATCAATTATAACTCTGCACAATTTCACCGCTTTCAAAGATATTCTTACATAAGTAAATCTGAGCAAGATATCGAGTATAACCCCCTTCCCCCCCCCCCCCCCCCCCCCTAAGATGGGAGAACTGTCTAGTGCTTTATAGGCATGTTTCATGATTGAATCTTTGTGGGAGTCCATAAAGGTTTTGCTCTCTACAAACTCAATACGTGTATAATGAAACACTTTAGCCCTCAATAACAAGCTTGTTTAAGACTTTAGGAAAATAAGGCAAAAACATTCTTTAATCATAGCGAGGATTAAACAACACAACATTTAAGTTTTCAAGAGCCTTTGGCACATGATTTGCATTCAGGAACATTCTTTAAAAACTCTTAAAGACCCTGTGTGATTGAAACCTCATTCTCCGTCAATGAAGGGTCAAAGATTATGGGGAAAACAGGAGGATGGGGTCGAGAGGGGAAAAATAGACCAGTCATGATGGAATGGCACAGCAGACTCGATGGGTCGAATGGCCTAATTCTGCTGCTATGTGTTATGATTAAGCAAAATGGGACATGTTAGATATTTTAATAAAATAAATATTTTAATGAGGCACTTAAATAACACAAAAGGCAAATGAAAATATATGATCATATTTATGTTATTTAAAGCCGTACTTTTCTTTTGGAATTTTAATTTGTAAGTTGGAAAGATAAAATAAATATTTTGAATACAGATTTACAAATCTGACCCACATTGCCATCCAATGGCAATAGCATGAAACTGCAGGCTGTTTGGAAAATTGGAACATCCTACTGTATACAGGATAAGTCAAGTCAAGAATCAAGAGAGTTTATTGTCATGTGTCCCAGATAGGACAATGAAATTCTTGCTTGCTGCAGCACAACAGGATATTATAGTCATAATAACAGATCAGATCAGTGTGTCCATATACCATAGAATATATATATATACACACAACAGTAAACAGATAAAGTGCAATAGGTTGATATAGTTCATAGTTTGTTTGAAGTTGTGTTTAATAGCCTGATGGCTGTGGGGAAGGTGTTCATGAATCTGGATGTTGTAGATTTCAGGCTCCTGTACCTTCTACCCAATGGCAGCGGAGAGATGAGTGTGTGGCCAGGCTGGTGTGGGTCCTTGTTGATGCTGGCAGCCTTTTTGAGGCAGCGACTGTGATAGATCCCCTCGATGGTAGGGAGGTCATAACCGATGATGGACTGGGCAGTGGTTACGACTTTTTGCAGCCTTTTCTGCTCCTGGACGCTCAGGTTGCCGTACCAAGCCACGATGCAACTGGTCAGCATGCTCTCTACTGTAGAACTTCGAGAGAGTCCTCCTTGACATGCCGACTCTCCGCAATCTCTCAGGAAGTAGAGGCGCTGATGTGCTTTCTTTATGATTGCATCAGTGTTCTGGGACCAGGAGAGATCTTCGGAACTATGAACGCACAGGAATTTGAAGTTCTTGACCCTTTCCACCATCGACCTGTTGATATAAACGGGACTGTGGGTCCCCATCCTACCCCTTCTGAAGTCCACAATCAGTTCCTTGGTTTTGCTGGTGTTGAGAGCCAGGTTATTGTGCTGGCACCATTTGGTCAATCGGTTGATCTCGCTTCTATACTCTGAATCATCTCCATCGGTGATATGTCCCACAATAGTGGTATCGTCGGCGAACTTGATGATGGAGTTCACACTATGTCCGGCTACGTAGTCATGAGTATAGCGTGAGTACAGCAGGGAGCTGAGCACGCAGCCTTGAAGTGCTCCCTTGCTGATTGTTATCAAGGATGACACATTTCCACCAATACGGACAGACTGTGGTCTGTGAATGAGGAAGTCGAAGATCCAATTGCAGAGGGATGCGCAGAGACCCAGATGAGAGCTTGTTAACCAGCATGGAGGGGATGATAGTATTAAATGCCGAGCTGTTGTCAATGAATAACAGCCTGACATATGAGTTTTGTTGTCCAAGTGGTCCAGAGCGGAGTGGAGAGCCAGTAAGATCGCATCCACCGTTGATCTGTTGTGGCGGTAAGCAAACTGCATTGGGTCCAGGTTTTTGTCGAGGTATGAGTTGATTTGCGCCATGATCAGCCTCTCAAAGCACTTCATCACCACAGACGTTAGTGCCACTGGTCGAGGCACGTCACCTTGCTCTTCTTGGGCACCGGTATTATTGATGCCCTTTTAAAGCAGGTGGGAACCTCAGACCTCAGAAGTGAGAGGTTGAAAATGTCCGTAAAAACTCCAGCCAGTTGGTCCGCACAGGTTTTCAAGACACGCCCAGGTATACCATCAGGCCCAGGCACTTTCCGAGGGTTCACCCCTCTGAAGGATCTTCTGACGTCGGCCTCAGTGTCTGTGACCGGAATGCCAGGAAGGCACATCAGTATTCTCCCTATCAAAGCATGCGTAAAACGCATTGAGCTCATCAGGGAGTGATGTTTCGCTGACATTTGAGCTGCCTCCTGATTTAGCCTAGTTGGAGGTGATAGCATTCAAACCCCGCCACAGTTGCCGATCATCTGACTCATCCTCCAGCTTGGAGTCCTTTTGGCCTTTTTGCTGGCCTTACCAAGGTCGTATCTGGACTTCTTGTAGACCTCAGTATCACCAGACCTGAATGCCCGGGATCTGGTCTGCAGAAGAATGCAGATCTCATGGTTCATCCAAGGCTTCTGATTAGGAAACACTCGGAAGGTTTTTGTTGGGATGCAGTCCTCCACACATTTCTTAATGAAGTCTGTAGAGACTGTGGCATATTCATTCAGGTCCGCTGGCGAGACTAAACATTATTCCCTTTATCCTCTATTGGTACCCTGTGGACAGCTTGATTTTAATCATGTACAGTCTTTAAACTGACAGGATAGCACACAATAAAAAGCTTTATAACAAGAGGAATCGAATATAGGAGCAAAGAGGTCCTTCTGCAGATGTACAGAGCCCCAGTGAGACCACACCTGGAGTAATGTGTGCTGTTTTGGTCCCCTAATTTAAGGAAGGACGTTCTTGCTATTGAGGGAGTGCAGCGTTGGTTTGCAAGGTTAATACCCGAGATGGCGGTACTGTCATATGCTGAGAGAATGGGGCAGCTGGGCTTGTACACTTTGGAGTTTAGAAGGATGCGAGGGTATCTCATTGAAACATATAAGATTGTTAAGGGTTTGGACACGCTGGAGGGAGGAAAAATGTTCCCGATGTGGGGGAGTCCAGAACCAGGGGTCACAGTTTAAGAATAAGGAGTAAGCCATTTAGAACGGAGACGAGGAAACACTTTTTCTCGGAATTCTCTGTAGAATTCTCTGCCTCAGAGGGTGGTGGAGGCAGGTTCTCTGGATGCTTCAAGAGAGAGCTAGATAGGGTCAGGGGATGTGGGGAGAAGGCTGGAACGGGGTACTGTTTGGGGATGATCAGCCATAATCACATTGAATAGCGGTGCTGGCTCGAAGGGCCGAATGGCCTACTCCTGCACCTATTGTCTATTGTCTATTTTCACTGTACCTCAGCACATGTGACAATAATAGACTAAACTAGAATTTTAAAAATGTCAGTACAAATGTCACCAACACCCTTTGAAAACACACATTTTGATTAATTAAAGCCATGTATAAGTGTCGCAGGCATGTTATTAGAAGCAATATTTAGTAACCAGTTTGGATTAGAATTAACCAGAGCAAGATTGTCAACATCGGTGTGACCAAGCACAGGATTGTCAACATATTGTTATGGTTTCTGGGAAAAATATATCCTGTCTCATCACCAAGAGTTAGAAGATCTCATTGAGGAGAGGAACATAAATTATGTCTGTGCGGTTGGTGGGTAGACTTTGAAATGAATAGGCCGTTGGTTATATGAGAAGTTCAAGATGCCTAAAGACAAAGCAGTCATTTTGATGAGCATGCTATCACTATGTAAAACATTTAATTCCTCCCAAGATTGGCTCAAACTCCATACAGTCCACAAACTGCTCTGCAGTTACCTGGTTAGACTGCTCTGGTGATACCTCCAAAGGTGTGCAAAATCATGAGTGGAATAGCTTGGGTAAATACACAGTCTCTTGCCCAGAGTAGGGGAACCAGGGGAAATAGATTTAAGGTGAGTGGCGGAAGATTTAATAGGAACCTGAAGGATAACTTTTTCACACAAAGGGTGGTGGGTGTCTGCAACAAGCTAGTTGAGATAGGCACTATTGCAATATGTAAGAAACATTTAAATAGGTACGTAGAAAGGACAGGTTGAGAGGGATATGGGGCTAACGCAGGCAAGTGGCACTAATATATATGGACATGTCCGTCAATGTGGGCAGGTTTGGCTGAAGGGCCTGTTTTCACAATGTATGACTGACTCTAAATATGGGACCTACCCAACAACAGTGTGGCAGTGTTAAGAAGGTGGCTCACGACAGCCTTCTCAAGAATACTTGGGGATTGACAAATATGTTGGCCTTACTAATGCGTGCGCATTGGATTCTATAGAGTTTAATGAAAGCCAACTTAACACAAACCTGCAGCTATGTTGCCCATTTTGCTGAGTTACTGAGGACAAACTTGCAGGGGTGGACACATATACCAACAATATTGGTAAATAGGAAAAGGGTTTAATTGTGGAGATGCATGAAACATTGAAGATGACCACAGTAATAGTGTTGCTGGAACAACAGTGTGTTACAATAGGTCAGGTTTGGTCTGATTATCTGGCCCCACTTGTCTCCCGTGACTTTCCACAGGTTGGAAGCTACCCAAGCTGAATGTCCTGTCCCTCTAGAATGTGTGTGGCCTCTCTCTGGGAATGGGATCAATTTCCTACACTTACTTGCTATAGGACCGACTCTGACCTTGATACCGCAAATCGACTTTTGAAATTTGTATTAACATTTTATTATTATCTATTTTATACTTCTTGCTAGTTTTGTCTCCAATTCTAATTATTTCTTCCTAATTAATCTTCTGGTTTCCTTTTTAATAATCTGCCTAATTCTTTTACTTTTCAACCACCATTGATTGATGGTATATGGTATGCTTTTCCTATGAAATTGATAATATGTTGTTTCAGTGCAGAATATATATATATTTTTTAATTGCTTGGATTTTTTAGAGTTTTAGTTGACCAATGCTTTAAAATAATGTTTTTCAGTTGACACAGATGTGAGACATTTCATTGGAACTTTCTTGGTTATTGGACTGCATCCATCCTGTTTATTCGAAAAGATATCCTTCAATGTCTGTTACTATATTTCAACACTGGTCCCTGAACCTAGTTTACTAGTTTGAGCCAGTTCTCTTTCATGCCTTCACTGTTCTTATGTAAGTTTGCAATGGAGTCCTGAACCCATCCTCTTCTCTCTCAATGGAAAGAAAATTATACGTTCTGTCCTCCAAAGATGTATTTTATGTTGCTGTTCAGGGAAGATGTGCTGAATGCCTAGTACTATACAATTTACTGACCATTCCCAGTTGCATCCCTGACGTTGCTATAAATGCAGCCTTTTATCTTTTGATGTGTCTCAGTCTAGTGACTAACCACAGCTTATTTTCTTGAAGATCAAACATATATGTTTCAACTACGAGATTTTCTTTTAACAACAGCAATTGCTCTGAGAGTTACTGGTTTGAACAAATTAAGAACGTTTCTTGCTTATAAATCTGTGCTTGACTTGACTGCAATAATATATTCACAGTAAATTAGAGTTAATTACAGTTTTCTCTTACAAAATACATTTAATTCTGTGGATTGCTGTTTAAATTAATTAGAATGAAAATCAAACTATGTAAAATAATCCAAGCACATCCTTTCATCTTCAGTTGCCGTGCAGTTATAACAACAGCCCAGCTTTGTAGTTCAAAGTATGACTGCTGACAAAGATAATCCAATGACAGCCATCATTTAAAATTAAAGATCTTTGACAATTACATAGATATTTTGTTTTCTTGGCAAGCTGACATTTCCACATGAATCACTTTCAACAATTAATCACCAAAATATGACAGGTTTTGCAGGGTTTTATTGACAGTTCTACATGGAGTAGATTTCAGGACTTGGAAGTTTCAGGACGTCTCAGCTCTGCCCTCAGTTCCCCAGCTGGTCCTTGCAAGGTGGTAGGTGGTGGACGTGGAAATTATTCATTTTCCCCAACACGCGAGCTGGGGACCTGATGCAAAATCTGTGAATCCTTTTGAATTGTAATTACTGTAGTATTGTAGAACAAAGGGATCTAAGAGTGCAGGTAAATAGTTCATTGATGGTGACACCAAAGATACATAGGATGGTCAAAAAGGATTTTCTCACATTGGCCTTCATCAAGTTGGGAGGTCATGTTGCAGTTATATAAGACATTGGTGAGGCTGCATTTAGAGTATTGTGTTCAGCTCAGGGGCACCATATTATAGGAAAGATGTTGTCAAGCTGGAATGGGTGCACAGAAGATTTACAACAATGTTGCCAGGACTCGAGGGCCTGAGCTATAGGGCGAGGTTGAGCAGATTAGCACTTTCTTCCTTGGAGTGCAGGAGGATGAAGTGGGATCTTATTTAGGTGCAGATGCAGGTAGATGCACAGTAGGGGAAACAAGAACCAGAGGACAGAGGTTTAAGGTGAGAGGGGAAAAAATTAATAGAAACCTGAGGGGAAACGTTTTCACACAAAGGGTGGTGGTGCATGGAACGAGCTGCCGGAGGAGGTAGTTGAGGAAGGTACTATCGCAATGTTTAAGAAACATTTGGACAGGAACATGGATAAGACAGGTTTAGAAGAATATGGGCCAAATGCAGCCAGGTGGGACAGGTGTAGATGGGAGATAGAAACATAGGAAATAGGTGCAGGAGTAGACCATTCAGCCTTTCGGCCTTTCGATCATTCAATATGATCATGGTTGATCATACAAAATCAGTACCCAGTTCCTGCTTTTTCCCCATATCCCTTTGCCCTATAATTCCGTTAGCCCAAAGAACTAAATCTAACTTTCTCTTGAAAACATCCGGTGAATTGGCCTCCACTGCCTTGTGTGGCAGAGATCCACAGATTCACAACTCTCTGGGTGAAAAAGTTTTTCCTCATCTCAGTCCTAAATGGCCTACCCCTTATTCTTAACCTGTGACCCGTGGTTCTGGACTCCCCCAACATTAGGAACATTTTTCCTGCATCTAGCCTGTCCAATCCCTTAAGAATTTTATATGTTTCTATAACATCCCCTCTCATCCTAACTTCCAGTGAATACAAGCACAGTCGACCTATTCGTGCATCATATGTCAGTCCCACCATCCCAGGAATTAACCTGGTGAAACCTTTAAGGGTATGAGACGTGAATTGGCCAAGATGGACAGGCAATTGATTCTTGAAGGGTTGACGGTGGGTATGCAATGGAAGGCATTTAAAGACTGCATGGATGAACTACAACAATTGTTCATCCCAGTATGGCAAAAGAATAAATCAGGGAAGGTGGCGCATCCGTGGATAACGAGGGAAATCAGGGATAGTATCAAAGAAAAAGATGAAGCGTACAAATTAGCCAGAAAAAGCAGCCTACCAGGGGACTGGGAGAAATTCAGAGACCAACAGAGGAGGACCAAGGGCTTAATTAGGAAAGGGAAAATGTATGAAAGAAAACTGGCAGGAAACATAAAAACTGACTGCAAAAGTTTTTATCGATATGTGAAGCGCAAAAGATTAGTTAAAACAAATGTAGGTCCCTTGCAGTCAGAAACGGGTGAATTGATCATGGGGAACAAGGACATGGCAGACCAATTGAATAACTACTTTGGTTCTGTCTTCACTAAGGAAGACATAAATAATTTGCCGGAAGTAGCAGGGGATCGCGGGTCAAATGAGATGGAGGAACTGAGTGAAATCCAGGTTAGCCGGAAAGTGGTGTTAGGTAAATTGAATGGATTAAAGGCCGATAAATCCCCAGGGTCAGATAGGCTGCATCCCAGGGTACTTAAGGAAGTAGCCCCAGAAATAGCAGATGCCTTAGTGATAATTTTTCAAAACTCTTTAGATTCTGGAGTAGTTCCTGAGGATTGGAGGGTAGCTAATGTAACCCCACTTTTTAAAAAGGGAAGGAGAGAAAACGGGGAATTACAGACCAGTTAGTCTAACATCGGTAGTGGGGAAACTGCTAGAGTCAGTTATTAAAGATGGGATAGCAGTGCATTTGGAAAGTGGTGAAATCATTGGACAAAGTCAGCATGGATTTACGAAGGGTAAATCATGTCTGACGAATCTTATTGAATTTTTTGAGGATGTAACTAGTAGAGTGGATAAGGAGAAGCAGTGGATGTGTTATATCTGGACTTTCAGAAGGCTTTCGACAAGGTCCCACACAAGAGATTGGTATACAAACTTAAAGCACATGGAATTGGTGGTTCAGTATTGATGTGGATAGAGAACTGGCTGGCACACAGGAAGCAAAGAGTAGGAGTGAATGGGTCCTTTTCAGGATGGCAGGCAGTGACTAGTGGGTTGCCGCAAGGCTCAGTGCTGGGACCCCAGCTATTTACAATATACATTAATGATTTGGACGAGGGAATTAAATGCAACATCTCGAAGTTTGCGGATTACACGAGGCTGGGGGGGGCAGTGTTAGCTGTGAGGAGGCTGCAGGATGACTTGGATAGACTGGGTGAGTGGGCAAATGCATGGCAGATGCAGTATAATGTGGATAAATGTGAGGTTATCCTCTTCGGTGACAAAAACAGGTAGACTATTATTTGAATGGCGACTGATTAGGAAAAGGGGATTGCAGCGAGACCTGGGTGTCATGGTACACCAGTCATTGAAAGTAGGCATGCAGGTGCAGCAGGCTGTGAAGAAAGCGAATGGTATGTTGGCATTCATAGCAAAAGGATTTGAGTACAAGAGCAGGGAGGTTCTACTGCAGTTGTACAGGGTCTTGGTGAGGCCAAGGAGTATTGCGTACAGTTTTGGTCTCCTAATCTGAGGAAAGACATTCTTGCCATAGAGGTAGTACAGAGAAGGTTCACCAGACTGATTCCTGGGATGGCACGACTTCCATATGAAGAAAGACTGGATAGACTCGGCTTGTACTCGCTGGAATTTAGAAGATTGAGGGTGATCTCATAGAGACTTACAAAATTCTTCAGGGGTTGGACATGCTAGATGCAGGAAGATTGTTCCCGATGTTGGGGAAGTCCAGGACAAGGGGTCACAGTTTAAGGATAAGTGGGAAGTCTTTTAGGACCGAGATGAGAAAATCGTTTTTCACACAGAGAGTGGTGAATCTGTGGAATTCTCTGCCACAGAAGGTAGCTGAGGCCAGTTCGTTGGCCATATTTAAGAGGGAGTTGGATGTGGCCCTTGTGGCTGAAGGGATCGGGGGGTATGGAGAGAAGGCAGGTACAGGACACCGAGTTGGATGATCAGCCATGATCATATTGAACGGCGGTGCAGGCTCAAAGGGCCGAATGGCCTGCTCCTGCACCTAACTTCTATGTTTCTATGTTTCTATGAAACTGTGCTGCACTCCATCAATGGCAAGAATGTCCTTCCTCAAATTAGGAGACCAAAACTACACATAGTACTCTAGGTGTGGTCTCACCAGGGCCCTGTACAACTGCAGTAGTACCACCTTGCTCCGATACTCAAATCCTCTCGCTATAAAGGCCAACATACCACTTGCTTTCTTCAATGCCTTCTGTATCTGCATGCTCACTTTCAGTGGTTACACAAAAAGCTGGAGAAACTCAGCGGGTGCAGCAGCATCTAAGGAGCGAAGGAGATAGGCGACGTTTCGGGTCGAGACCCTTCTTCAGTGACTGATGTACAAGGACACCCAAGTCTCATTGCACCTCCCCTTTTGCTAACCTGACACCATTCAGGTATTAATCTACCTTCTTGTTCTTGCCACCAAAGTGGATAACCTCACATTTATCCATATTATACTGCATCTGCCATGTATCTGCCCACTCACACAACCTATCCAAGTCACCCTGCAGCCTCATAGCATCCTCCTCGAAGCTCACGCTCCCACCTTGCTTGATGTCATCCGCAAACTTGGAAATGTTACATTTAATTCCTTTGTCTCAATTGTTAGTGTACATTGTAAATAATTGTGGTCGCAGCAATGACCCTTTTGGCACCCCACTAGTCACTGCCTGCCATTCTGAAAAAAAACCTGTTAATTCCCAACCAGTTCTCTATCCATGTCAATACCCTACCCCCAATACCATGTGCTCTACTTTTGCACACTAATCTATTGTGTGGGACTTTGTCAAAGGCTTTTTGAAAGTCCAGATACACCACATTCACTGGCACTCCTTTATCCATTCAGCTTGTTACATCCTCAAAAGATTAGTCAAGCATGATTTCCCCATCATAAATCCGTGCTTTGACTGATATGTTGGTCAGTGTGTGCACGTTGAGCCAAAGGACCTATTTACACAGTGTATCACTTTATGACTATAACGCAATTGCTAATTGGAACCGTGGGAAGAATTATTATATATTTTTTAATTGCTTATGTTTTCTTCAGAGTTTTATATGGTTTTAAAAATATTTCTTTTAACTCTGTGATCCTTTGCTTCATAATAGTTTTTGTTTCAGAGCAACAAAAAAATGCATAAAACCTGAAAGGTTATTGAAATAGCAACGTTAGGGCAAGGCTTGATGTTTGTCAAGGGCTTACAGAGGGGTTTGGGGGAAGGTTTTATTCTGGTCCATTTACATCACATCACCCCATTGGATCAATCAAGGCTCTGCCATCACCCAAAATATTGCTGTTGAAATCCGCGATGTTCAGAACTAGACATTCGTCTTGCAGACCCAGAGTAACTGGGTCTGGACAGCAACTGCAAGTAGCATTTTCTTTTTAGAAAATTAGCTCCCATTATATTTCCCAAGTGTGTTCAAAAACTAATGAGACCACTGCTGGACATAAGAACAAAATGTCCTGTTGTGATTAATAGATGGCTCTGTTTATGTAATATTCTCTGGTCATTTCCATGGAGCCAGATAAAGCTATAAATTCTGGCTGATAACTATTGGATTCTGAAAAAGGTCAATGACGAATGGGGCAGCACAGTGGCACAGCAGTAGAATTGCTGCCTCACGGCCAGGTTTGATCCTGACCTCAGGTGCTGTCTGTATGGAGTTTGTATGTCCTTCTTGTGATCCCATGGGTTTTCTCCGGGTGCTTCGGTTCCCCCTCACACTCCAAAGACGTATAGGTTTGTAGGGTAATTTGCTTTAGTAAAATCGTAAATTGTGCCTCATATGTAGAATTGTGCTAGTGTACGGGAGTGATCGCTGGTCGACGTGGACTCGGTGGGCCAAAGAGCCTGTTTCTGCACTGACATCAGGCTTTACTTTATTTAAAGTAAAGCCTGATGTCAAGACCATCCTTCGTTGATACTGCTGCCCACCCCCATCTCCTGTCTTGTTTGGTCTCCTTCTTCTGTATGGCGTGCACAGCCTCAAGTTGGAGGATGATTTGTTCTATTTGATCTTATTTGGTTGTGCACACCAGGTTGATTGCATTCGTCGAAACAGGGCGGACCACGTGAAGGTTGCAATCTTGGTTGGTTATGTAATATCATGGAATGCAAATGGGAAATCATGATATATAAATAACCGTATGAAGTAAAACAAAATACACAAAACTTTGATCCAGAGTGAAATTGTCAAAAATGGACCTGAGTATTATGTAAGGCATTAAAAATAATTTGGAAATCAAATCGGCTTGAATGGTATATTTACATTTTAGCCATGTCAAAGTGGATTTTTTTTCTGCAATTACTTAGAAATGTACAAGCAAGCTCTTGCAACAGAACTGCAATTAATAAACCAATTTTACAACTCAGCGCGAAGTATATGGAAGCAGTAAAAATAATTTGGTATGAGAACAGAAAATTGGCTACAATGTGCTGCATGACAGGCCGTCTCATAGAATGGCTGGTTAGTAACATATTTGTCCTTCCTTTCAGATGAAGTTAGATTGCCTTGTAAATTGCTGGATGTGCCATGATGTACTTGCATAATGAGTACCACGAGGCACCTGGGACATTGATGATTGGTGCAACAGACATTACAGCTCAGTAACCAGCAAACAGGAGAACGGATTGAAAGGGAGGGCGAGTTGGAAAGGGTGAATTTAATGTCAAGTTAGGAACAGAAAGAGAAAGCTAGTGGCATAGATCCAGTGGTATGAACAGAGAGACTTTAGACTTTTAGATCTTGGAGATGAAGCACAGAATCAGGCCCTTCGGCCCACCGAGTCCATGCCAACCAGCGATCAGCACTATCCTACATACTTGGGACAGTTTACAATGTTTTACCAAAGCCAATTCACCTACAAACCTGTACGACTTTGGAGTGTGGGATTAAACTGGAGCACCCTGAGAAAAACCTTGTGGTCACAGGTAGAATGTACGAACTCCATACAGGCAGCACATGTAGTCAGGATCAAACCTGGGTCTCTGGTGCTGCAAGGCAGCAACTCTACTGCTGCTCCACTATGCTGCCCCAAAAGAAAACATGTAGATAAAGCCAAATAAACGTTATAAGTATAAATACTTTAAAAGCCCCAAAACAGCAATGGTTGATGGAATGGAGTCATA
Source organism: Okamejei kenojei (assembly GCA_035221665.1). Classification (NCBI taxonomy): domain Eukaryota; kingdom Metazoa; phylum Chordata; class Chondrichthyes; order Rajiformes; family Rajidae; genus Okamejei; species Okamejei kenojei. The sequence goes on from CM069136.1 coordinate 53,130,856, forward strand.
GACATAGAGTGATACAGAGTGGAAGCAGGCCCTTTGGCCCAAATTGCCCACACTGGCTAACATGTCTCAGCTACACGAGCCCCACCTGCCTGCATTTGGTCCATATCTGTTCAAACTTGTCCTATCCATGTACCTGTCTAACTATTTCTTAAACGTTGAGATAGTCCCAGCCTCAACTACCTCCTCTGGCAGCTTGTTCCATGCACCCACCACCCTTTAAGTGAAAAAGTTACCCCTCAAATTCCTATTAAATATTTTCCCCTTCACCTTTTACCTCGGTCCTCTGGTCTTCGATTTCCCCACTCTGGGCAAGAGACTCTGTGCATCTACCCAATCTATTCCTCTCATGATCTTATACACTATAAGATCTCCCCTCATCCCCCTGCACTCCAAGGAATAGAATCCCAGCGTACTCAACCTCTGCCTGTAGCTCAGACCCTCTAGTCCTGGCAACATCCTCATAAATCTTCTCTGAACCTTTTAAATCTTGACAATACCTTTCCTATAACATGGTGCCCAGAATTGAACACAATACTCTAAATTCGGTCTCACCAAAGACTTATACAACTGCAACATGACCTCCCAACTTCTATGTTGAATACTCTGACCGATGAAGGCCAATATGCCAAAAGCCTTTTTGACCACCCTATATTCCTGCGACTCGACCTTTAAGGAACCATGCACCTGGAATGAGGCTCTCCAATGTTTCTTTATCTCTTCTGGGTCAATACACTTATTCGAAATTTGTTAAGAATTGCCAGTTTATGAAAAGAATATCAATAATGTTAATGATTTTAACAGTCATTATATTGGGTATTTATTGTGTAAATCTAGCAAATTCAACAAACTCATGAGTTGTTAAAAGAGATACCAGTCTTATAAAGCGAACAGAGGAAAATTGATCAGTTGATCAGTTCTGTTTAAAGTTGACTCATCATTTAGACTAATTAGAGAGAACAAGACATTGCATTCAGCAATACTCTTGCTACATCTTTCTTTCAATAATATATTAATTTATCTAAAGCACATCGTTCACTACAACAAAAACCTTGGGGAAGGAATAAAAATCAAATAGAAAGATAAAAGTTCTGCTACATACTCGGCAGCCTTTTATCATCCAAAGGTAATTATTTTAGTTGCTGTTCAAGGGAATTCTATGCAGTTGGATCACTTGTATCTTTCATCAATTATGCACTCAGATGTAAAAACATTTTAAATAACAAAAAATATATATATATATATATATATTATATATATATATATATATATATATATATATATAATATATTATATATATATATATATATATATAATTCATCACCAGAGTAACATATAATCGCTGCATGTTTTTGTTTTGTTTGGTGATTACACATTGTGCAGAGTTGATGAGGTGTTGCTGAAATTTCAAGGGTGACCCAAATCAAATTTAACCTGCTGACTTTTTTTAGATTAGATTACATAGATTAGATTGGTTTATTGTCACATACACCTGGGTGCAATGAAATTGCTTGTTCACATGAAGCACATTGAGTAAACTGTATATATGGTAATGAAGAATATAATATATACAATGACAAATGCAAAGTGGCAAACAGGTGCAGAGATTGCAGTGCAATCTGAAGTAGTGCAAAACAAAATCAAAACGCAATAATGGAATGACTGAATGAGGCAGAGTTCAGAGTGAGCGTTCATGGCAGCACCTCCATGAACGGTTTTCTTCCCATACAATACTTCCAGCCTTCCTGATGCAATGTACTGTGAAGAGGGACTGGATGGAAGGAAGTGACGACCTGTGATGAACTGGGTCATTTCATCCCTCTCAGTAATGTTCAGGCGATTAGGGATAGAGCAGTTGCCGTATCAGGCTGAGCTGTGACCCATCAGGATACTTCCAATGGTATATTTGATAGGTTTGAGAGCATCTTCGTGGGCATGCTGAATATTTTCAGATGCTGAAGTAAGTTAATACACTGATGGAGATACGAGAAACTGCAGATGCTGGAATCTTGAGCAAAGACAAAGTGCTGGAGACCAAACTCAGATGGAATCCCTAATGTAACCCCACTTTTTAAAAAAGGAGGGAGAGAGAAAACGGGGAATTACAGACCGATTAGTCTAACATCGGTAGTGGGGAAAATCCTAGTTATTAAAGATGGGATAGCAGCACATTTGGAAAGCGGTGAAATCATTGGACAAAGTCAGCATGGATTTATGAAAGGTAAATCATGTCTGACGAATCTTATAGAATTTTTTGAGGATGTAACTAGTAGAGTGGATAAGGGAGAACCTGTGGATGTGTTATATCTGGACATTCAGAAGGCTTTCGACAAGGTCCCACATAAGAGATTAGCATACAAACATAAAGCATACGGTATTTGGGGTTCAGTATTGATGTGGATAGAGAACTGGCTGGCAGACAGGAAGCAAAGAGTAGGAGTAAACGGGTCATTTTCAGAATGGCAGGCAGTGACTAGTGGGGTACCGCAAGGCTCAGTGCTGGGACCCCAGCTATTTACAATATATATTAATGATCTGGATGAGGGAATTGAATGCAACATCTCCAAGTTTGCAGATGACACGAAGCTAGGGGGGCAGTGTTAGCTGTGAGGAGGATGCTAGGAGGCTGCAAGTTGACTTGGATAGGTTGGGTGAGTGGGCAAATGCATGGCAGATGCAGTATAATGTGGATAAATGTGAGGTTAATCCACTTTGGCAGCAAAACAGGAGGGTAGACTATTATCTGAATGGTGGCCGATTAGGAAAAGGGGAGATGCAACGAGACCTGGGTGTCATGTACACCAGTCATTGAATGTAGGCATGCAGGTGCAGCAGGCTGTGAAAGAAAGCGAATGGTATGTTGGCATTCATAGCAAAAGGATTTTGAGTACAAGAGCAGGGAGGTTCTACTGCAGTTGTACAGGGTCTTGTGAGGCCACACCTGGAGTATTGCGTACATTTTTTGGTCTCCTAATCTGAGGAAAGACATTCTTGCCATAGAGGGAGTACAGAGAAGGTTCACCAGACTGATTCCTGGGATGGCACGACTTCCATATGAAGAAAGATTGGACAGACTCGGCTTGTACTCGCTGGAATTTAGAAGATTGAGGGGGGATCTTATAGAGGCTTACAAAATTCTTAAGGGGTTGGACAGGCTAGATGCAGGAAGATTGTTCCCGATGTTGGGGAACTCCAGAACAAGGGGTCACAGTTTAAGGATAAGGGGGAAGTCTTTTAGGACTGAGATGAGAAGATCTTTTTTCACACAGAGAGTGGTGAGTCTGTGGAATTCTCTGCCACAGAAGGTAGTTGAGGCCAGTTCATTGGCTATATTTAAGAGGGAGTTAGATGTGGCCCTTGTGGCTAAAGGGATCAGGCAGTATGGAGAGAAGGCATACTGAGTTGGATGATCAGCCATGATCATATTGAATGGTGGTGTAGGCTTGAAGGGCCGAATGGCCTACTCCTGCACCTATTTTCTATGATTCTATGATTCTATGAATGGTCCTATGGAGGGCATGAACAGATAATGCTTCAGGTCGGGACCCGTCTTCAGACTGGTGGTGCGGGGTGGGGGAAGAAAGCTGGAAAAGAGAGGTGGGGATGAGGCAAAGTCTGGGACGTGATAACTCGGTACAGGTTTGTGGGCTGATTGGCAGATGGGTGGAGTAAGTGACAAAGGCTGGAGAAGATAGGATGTTAGATAAGGAGAGAGGAGAAGTATAAGAGAAAGATACAAAAAGTTGGAGTAACTCAACGGAACAGGCAGCATCTCTGCAAATTGGCGTTTCGGGTCGAGACCCTTCTTCAGACTGGTTAGGGATCAGGGAAACGAGAGATATAGATGATGATGTAAAGAGATAAAGAACAATGAATGAAAGATATGCAAAGAAGTAAAGATGATAAAGGAAACAGGCCAATGTAAGCTGCTTGTTGGGTGAACACGAGAAGCCGTTGCGACTTGGGTGGGGGAGGGATAGAAAGAGAGAGAATGCCAGGGCTACCTGAAGTTAAGGGCCTGTCCCACTTGGCGATTCTTTTGGCGACTGATGGCGTCATATCAGTCGTCAAAAGATTTTGAACATTTCAAAATCCAGCGGCGACAAAAAAAAGTTACAGCACTTGGAAAAAACAATACGTCATCATGCCGCATCATGCCACGTCAAGCCGCACCACTCCACAAATTGTTTGGTGACCTGATACGTCAGTCAATGATGGCGGCAGTCGCCATTAAAGGCGCCAAGTGGGACAGGCCTTTTAGATAAATCAACATTCATACCACTGGGCTGTAATATAAAGCCTGGTTGAATCGTGGGTGGAAGAAGGCAGGGGGAAGGGAATGTGGAGAGGAAAGGAACAGTGTGAAAGCAGCAATGCTGAACTATGTTCTGCACCCTGTACCTTCCTCTTTGCTCTATCTACTGTACTTGAGTTTGAACTGATTGTATCATTGAAAGGTATATCTGAGATGGTTGGATAACACGCAAAGCAATGCTTTTCACTGTCCCTCGGTACATGTAATAATAATAAAGTTCAAACTAAACTCAGGACATCTCTGCACCCTGGGATTTGGGAAGAGAAAAGGGTTTGGGGGTGGGAGAACAGGGGTAAAAACAATGGGTAAGGAGAGGGTATTACTTGAAATTGGAGAATTCAATGTTCATACTACAAATTGAACCTTGTTTTGAAGGAAATAACTGGTAAGAAATTTGATTCTCAGCACTTGTGCTAAATGTTTATGCATTCTCTTGGCAGGGCCCTGGAGAGTGCTATAGAATAGAGAGACCCAGAGATCCTGGTACATAGTTTCATGCGAGTGGCAACACAAGAAGACAGGGTGGTGTAGAAGGCATTTGGCACACTTGCCTATATCAGTCAGGGCATTGACGACAGGTTGGGATGTCATGTTCTAACTGTGCAAGTTGTTGGTGGGTCCACACTTATATTGTGTACATTTCTGGTCACCTGGATATAGAAAAAAATGACATTCAGCTGAAAAGGGTGCCAATAAGATTCAGAAAGATGTTACTGGCACTAATGGGATTTAGTTATAGTATTAGGAAAGACTGGATAGGCTGGGTCTATTTTTTTTAAACATAGCAGGCTGAGGAAGAGCTTAAATAGGATTATAAAATCATAAAGGGCATAGGTAAGGTGGATGGTCACAGCCCCATTTTTCCAAGGGAGAGGAGTCCAAAACTGGAGGACCTACATTTAAGGTGAGATGAAAAAATGTTATAAGGTACCTGAGGGGCAACGTTATCACACAGAGGGCGGTGATTGTATGAACAAGCTGCCCGAGTGGCGAGGTGTGTATAATTATAACATTTAATAGGTATTTGGCCAGGTACATGGACAGGAATGGTTTAAGAGGGATGCACATAAAATGTGGGGAAATGGGACTAGCTCAGTCAGCCATCTTGGTTGGCATCTAGAAGTTGTGCCAAAGGGCCAGTTTCCATGCTGTATAATTCAAAAACTCTTTTCATGTGAAATTTTGTCAACATTATTTTAATCGGTGCATCAACCTCTGGGTTTAACATTGTCAGAATATAGGAGGAAGGAACTTAACTGGAATGAGGTAAATGCTGATTTACAGTATTGGTATTTGAGAAATAAATTCGGGAAACCACTTTATTTTGTTAATAACAGGAACTCCGTTGGTAGTTTAAAGCTACTATGAATTGCGTGTCATTGTTTAAGATGCATTATTTATTTTCAAACATATCACATTTATTGCAAAAATATTCTCTAAGGATATTCTGCCTGCATGGTAATGCTACAATAAAACAGTTGGACTTTTTTTATAAAGACACAGGTGCTTAACAGACCATTAAATCTGCACCATTTCAAACATTAGCAGAAGGCACGGTCTGAGGAAGCAACCAGCTGCCTGGACATCAGCTGTGTGTGAGACTCAGGAGGTTTGTAGTTGTTGGTCGCCATGCATAGGGTCAAAATCTTCCACCAGCTCTTTTGGGAGCTAATGGCAGGAAGGTGTGAAATGTTAAGTTGCAGGAAATAATTTCTGGGAAAGAAATGAGTGGATATTTGCAATCTGTGAAATTTCTAAGATTGTGTAGAAAGGAACTGCAGATGCTAGTTTACACTGATAGACATAAAATGCTGGAGTAACTTTGCGGGACAGGTTACGATTCGGGTCGAGACCCTTCTTCGGACTAAGAGTCAGAGAAGAGGGAAACTAGAAGTATGAAAAGGTAAGGAACAAATCAGAGCCAGCACTGATGACCCGGGGAAGGTGGAGCCCACAAAGGTCCATTGCTGGTTATTGCTGATTAAGAAGGCTTATATTACCACTTCAGGTTTTGTTTGTAGATTTGAATCTGATGATATTCTTCCTGGATCTAGAAAACCCAACATGATTAACATACATTCAAAAGGAATGTACTGATGATAGTTACAAAGTGCTGGAATAACTCCACGGGTCAAGCAACATCTCTGGAGAAAAACGATGGGTGACATTTGGGGCGGGACCCTTCTACAGACCTATAGACCCAGTCTGAAAAAGGGTTCTGTCCCGAAACGCTACCCGTGCTTTTTTTCTAGAGATGCTGCCTGAACCGCTGAACTACTTCAGCATTTTGTATAAACCAGCATCTACAGTTCCTTTCTACACAGGAATGTATTGTTGCCTGGACTTGTGGGCTTAATCATATGATCATAGAGCTCTGCAGCATTCTTAACTAGTTCCATTATTTATAAGGAGAGGCTGGATCAACTGGTATTTCTTTCTTTGGGGCACAGAAGGCTAAGGGGTGACCTTACTGAATTGTATGAGATCATCATCATTGATAAAATAAATACTCACAATCTACTACTCAGAGTAGGGGATCCTAAAACTAGAATGCATTAGCTTAAGGTGAGAGGAGAGATATTTAACAGGGATCTAAGGAGTTACTTTCTCAGTCAGAGGTTGGTCCGTATCAGGAAGGAACTGCCCAGAGGAAGCTCATATAAGGAAATGAATACTATTACAGGTTTCAAAAGACAGATAATTGGATAGAAATGGTTTTGGGGGATATGGGCCAAATGTGGGGAAAATAGGACTAGCTTAGTATGCCAAGATGGGTTGAATGGTCTGTTTCCATGCTGTATATCTCTATGACTCCATATCTGACAAGATATTTGCAGATTAAACCTGACAGGTGAAAATAAGACCAAGAAGCAAACTGATGGAGGAACTCAATAAGCCAAGCAGCAGCTGTGAATGGAAATGGATAGGTAATATATTGGAGTGAGACTTCTGTAGACCCAGTCCCAAAGGTCCTCTGTCCATTTCCCTCCACAGATGCTGCCCGACCTGCTGATTTCCACCAAGAGCATGGAGCTTTGCTCTATATTCTAGCATTTGCAGTCTCTTGTGATTCCAGATGAAATTAAGAGTCCTAGCAGTTATTCATGCAGATGTTTTAAACAGCTGTGACAAAATATGTACACTGTCTTTTAAGTGCACACCAGAAGGCCATCATTGCAAATGCCACTACAGAAAATGTATACAAACAGCAGCTGTTTGTTCCTGTGTCATTGTCAGTCATTCACAGCCAATAAAGTAGGCTAATTTATTCATCTGACATACTATGGAAAGGATGAAGGAAAAATGATACCATTCTTACATGGAGAGCAGTAGTTCTTTTTGGGAAGATTGTTGAACCATTTTGGGTGTGCAAAATTATTTTAAACGACTAATTGAAAATTGATATTCGGGTGTGTCAAATTAATATGCAGAATGGTCCAATTAATTCACTAAACGTTTATTAATGCACGACCGATGTTGCAGCGGCCTCTGCAGTCCGTCTTTCTTTTTTTATTTTTTGTCCCGTTGAGTGTATAGTTTGTGGTGTTTTTTTTAATATTGTTTTTAACTGTGTATGTGTGTGTGGGGGGGTGGGGTGGGGGGAGGCGGGGGAAACTTTTAAATCTCTTCCTTAATGGCCACGGGACTTGCCATCGCACGCTGGGGGCTTTGACATCGGGAGAAGAATGGAGAGCAGGGGAGAGACAAGACTTTGCCTTCTATCACAGTGAGGAGGAGATTCACTGTGATGGATGTTTGTGTAAATTGTGTTGGTGTGTGTCTTGTTTCTTTTCTTGTTGTATGACTGCAGAAACCAAATTTAGTTTGAACTTCATTTGAGTTTCAAATGACAATAAACGGTATTGTATTGTATTGTATTATTACATTTAATGTTGTGGAAAAACATTGTTGGAATTCAAAATGGCTTGCAGAAGAAAATCAGGTGCTGGAAAAGAGAGATGAAGGGGGGACAACCAAAAGCATAAGTTGATCTTCAGCAGAGAATTATAGAGTGGTAGAGTGATAGAGACTCACAGCATGAAAACATGCCCTTCAGCCCAACTTGCTCATGCCGACCAAGATGCCTCATCTACACTATTCCCATCTACCCATGTTTGGCCCATATCCCTCTAAACCTGTCCTATGCATGTACCTGTCTAATTACTTAAACATTGCGATAGTCCCTGCCTCAACTATCTCCTCCGGCAGCTCGTTCCATCCACCCACCACCTGTTGCATGAAAAAGTTACCCCTCAGATTCCTATAAAATCTTTCTCCCTTCACCTTAAACCTATGCTGCCTGGTTCTCGATTTCCCCCTCTGAGCACGAGACTCTGTGTGCCCACCCAATCTACTCATGGTGCTAATTAGGACAACAGTGAAAAGGAACTGCCATATCATGGATAGATTTAACATGAACTAGACTAAGTGGGACCCATTGGGTCCCATGTTCACATGGGAGGGCTGGTCTCGCAACGCAATATTCCACCTCTCCACCAATTCCAATAATGGTGGCCGGGGGGGGAGGGGGGCGACTTTGTGGAGGGCTAGTATGCGTATTGTGGGGTGAAGGGACTGGTTTCCAGTGGGCTAGTATGGACATTGTGGGCCAAATGGATTTTTGGGGTGGCAGCTCAGTCACTCAAGTGATGTGCTGGCAGCTCACTCACGGCTGGTGGGCAAGCTGACTCACGGCTATTCCTTGAAATTCCATTTCAAGCAGGGTGCAAGGCAACCAAATTCAAATGCAGTTTCCTACCATTTTCAGCAGGGTGCAAGGCCACCAAATTCAAGTGCAGTTTCATACCACTTCAAGCAGGGTGCAAGGCCATCGAATTCAAGTGCAGTTTCCGACCACTTCAAGCAGGGTGCAAAGCCACCGAATTCAGGTGCAGATTCACACCACTTCAAGCAGGGTGCAGGGCCACCAAACTCAAGTGCAGTTTCCTACCACTTCAAGCAGGGTGCAAGGCCGCCAAATTCAAGTTCAGTTTCATGCCCCCAAGCAGGGTGCAAGGACACCAAATACAAGTGCAGTTTCATAACACTTCAAGCAGGGTGCAAGGCCACCAAATTCAAGTGCAGTTTCATACCATTTCATGCAGGTTGCAAGGCCACCAAATTCAAATGCAGTTTCATAACACTTCATGCAGGGTGCCAGGCCACCACATTCAAATGCAGTTTCATACCATTTCAAGCAGGGTGAAACCAACATAAAACCACTATAAAACCACACAAAACACCACATAAACACCACACTCACAGTTCAGTAGACAGTCAGTGTTTTCAGTTGATTCACAGCTCAGACAGAGCCGTGACCTCTCCCTCCTCATCTTGCAGAGACTGAGCCACACCCACACTTCCAGGTTTTATAATCCCTCCCCCTTCCAACTGGAAGGGGCGTGGCCTTCATGGCGTGATTGACAGGAGAGAGATTCTCAACATTTTTTTAAACACTAATAACACTTTTATTTTTCATTGATGGGAAGAATCCTCTGCACCTGATGAGCAGAGGGGGGCTGACTAAGATGGTCATAAATCACAACCGTAAGTGGTAGCATTTTATCAATACCCAGTGCAAACAGGAAGTTGTCCAGTTTCCACCAACCACAACTATTTTTGCAGTGCAGCATTTCAAAGCAACCGCATTTTCATTTACAAACCACATTATAGGCACTCACAGTTGAGTAGACATGTGTTCAGTGTTATTCACAGCTCAGAGAGACGTGACCCTCTCGCTTCCTCCATCTTGCAGAGACGGAGTGAGGCACAACACATTCGGGTTTTATAGTCCCTCCCCACTCCCAACAGCAGGGGCAGCAGAGAGAATGCCAACATTTTTAAAACATTAATAATTCTTTTATTTTTAATCAATGGGAAAAATCCTCTTGTCCTGTGCAGCGGAGAGGGTCTCTGAGTAAGATGGCGAAAAATCACAGCCGTAAGTGGCAACGTTTATTCAAAAATCATGAAAAAGATAACAGGAAGTGGTCAAGATCTTACTTTTAGCAATATAGATAGGTGTTAAATCTGAGGCCATTATGGATGAGTAGTGATAGTCAAGACAAGCCAAGCCAAAGAGTTTATTGTCATGTGTCCCTGACAGGACAATGAAATTATTTCGTTGCTTAGCACAACAGAACATAGAAGGCATTGACTACAAAACAGATCAGTGTGTCTATATACCATTATATACGTAAATACACACATGAATGAATAAATTGATCAAGTGCAAATAACAGAAAAAGGGGTATTAATGTTCAGAGTTTTGCCTGATCCAAGTTTAATAGCCTGATGGCTGTGGGGAAGTTGCTGTTCCTGAACTTGGTTGTTGCAGTCCTCGGGCTCCTGTACCTTCTACCTGAAGGTAGCAGGGAGATGAGTGTGTAGCCAGGATGGTGTGGATCCTTGATGATGCTGTCAGCCTTTTTGAGGCAGCGACTGTGATAGACCCTCTCGATGGAAGGCAGGCCAGAGCCGATGATGGACTGGGCAGTGTTTACTACTTTTTGTAAGTCTTTCCTCTCCAGGGCGCTCGTTGCCGAACCAAGCCATGATGCAACCGGTCAGCATGCCTCTCTACTGTGCACCTGTAGAAGTTAGAGAGAGTCCTCCTTGACAGACCAACTCTCCGTAATCTTCTCAGGAAATAGAGGCCTGAATGTGTTTCTTGGACTGCCTCCCTGGAAAAGATCTTCAAAGATGTGCACGCCCCAGGAATTTTAAGCTCTTGAACCCTTTCAACTATCAACCCTTGATATAAAGAGGACTGTGGGTCCCCATCCTACTCCTTCCAAAGTCCACAATCAGTTCCTTGGTTTTGCTGGTGTTTGAGGGCCAGGATAGTGTGCTGGCACCAAATGGACAGTCGCTCAATCTCTCTTCTATACTTGACTCATCTCCATCAGTTGATATGTCCCACAACAGTGGTGTCATCACGAACTTGATGATGAGTCACAATATGACCGGCTACGCAGTCATGAGTATAGAGAGTACAGCAGGGGGGCTGAGCACGCAGCCTTGAGGTGCCCTGTGGCTGATTGTTATCGACGTCTGACACATTACCCGCCAATACGAACAGACTGTGGTCTGATAATGAGGAAGTCGAGGATCCAATTGCAGAGGGATGTGCAGAGACCCAGTTCTGCGAGTTTGGAACCACTTGGAGGGGATGATTGTGTTAAAGCCGAGCTGTAAATCGAATAATAACAGCCTGACACATGAGTTTTTGTTGTCCAAGTGGTGCAGAGCGGAGTGGAGGCCAGCGAGATCGCATCCACCGTTGACCTGTTGTGGCGGTGAGCGAACTGCAGTGGGTCCAGGTTTTTGTCGAGGTAGGAGTTGATTTTGCGCCATGATCAACCTCTCAAAGCACTCCATCACCACAGGCATTAGTGCCACTGGTCGATAGTCATTGAGGCATGTCACCTTGCTCTTCTTGGCACCTTATTATTGATACACCTTTGAAGCAGGTGGGAACCTCAGACCTCAGAAGTGACAGGTTTGAAAAATATCCGTAAAAACTCCAGCCAGTTGGGTCCGCACAGGTTTTTAGGACAGGACCAGTATACCATCAGGTTCCAGCGCTCTTTTCGAGGTTCCCCCTCTGAAGGATTTCCTGACGTCGGCCTCTGTGACTAAGACTGAAAATTACCATCCACAGCGAATGGGGGCTCGGGAAGGCATGTTGGTGATCTCCCTATCAAAGCGTGCGTAAAATGCATTGAGCTCGTCAGGGAGTGATGTATCGCCGACATTCGAGCTGCTTCCTGGTTTTGCCTTGTAGGAGGTGATTGCATTCAGGCCCCGCCACAGCTGCCGAACATCTGTCTCATCCTCCAGCTTGGAGCAGAAGTCCCTTTTGGCCTTTTTGATGCCTTACCAAGGTTGTATCTGGACTTCTTGTAGACCATTGTATCATCAGACATGAATGCCCTTCTGGTCTTCAGAAGAGTGCGGATCTCACAGTTCATCCAAGGATTCTGATTGGGAAATACTCGGAAGGTTCTGGTGGGGATGCAGTCCTCCACACATTTCTTAATGAAGTCTGTAACAACTGTGGCGTATTCGTTCAAATCCGTTGCCGAGTCCTTGAACATTGCCCAGTCTACAGACTCCAAACAGTCCTGTAGTTGTTCCTCTGCACCCCCCCCCCCCCACCCGACCAGCTCTGACCTGTCCTCACCTCTGGGGGTGCGCTCATTTATTGCTGCCTGTAGGCAGGGAGAAGCTGCACCTCAGTATAGTCGGATTTACTGAAGTGAGGGCGAGGGATAGAGCGGTAGGCATTCTTGATGGTGGTGTAGCAGTGGTCGAGTGTGTTTGCTCCTCTGGTGCAGCAGGAGACATGTTGGTGGAAGTTGGGGAGTGATTTCTTTAGGTTTGCCTTATTGAAGTCTCCAGTAATGGTGGTAAATGACTCATGGTAAGACGTCTGGTGTTTGTTGACCACGGCGTGCAGCTCCTCCAGTGCCAGACAGATATATTGCCTGGGGTGGATGTAGACCGCGGTCAGGATATGGAGGTGAATTCCCTCGGAAGGTAGAAGGGAACAACATTCTCACCGCCCAGATGTTCGAGTGTGGAGATCAGGAGTTTGGACAGGACTGCCACGTCTGTCCACCACACCACAGTTTGACCATGAGGCAAGACGCCTCATCTCCTCTCCCTTTCCCAGATGCCAGTGTACGGTCCATAACGGTGGATGGAGAACCCTTCAGGCTGGACCGCTGAGTCTGGGGAGCTGAGGGTTAGCCATGTCTCTGCGAAACAGAACAACAGAGCATTCCCTCAGCTCCCTTTGATAAAGCAGCCTTGCCCTTAAGTCCCTCCACTTTGTGTTCAAGGGTCAGCATAGAAAGACAGGATAAGATTACTTACTAAAAATTGGATAAGTAAGTATGCAGATGATACTAAGATAGGTGGTGTTATGAAGGATAATGAAGTAGATTTTCAAAGTCTACAGAGAGATTTGGGCCATTTGGAAAAGTGGGCTGAAAGATTGGCAGATGGAGTTTAATGCTGTTAAGTGAAGTGCTACATCTTGGCAGGACAAATCAAAATAGGACGTACATGTAAATGGTAGGGAATTGAGGAATGCTGTGGAACAGAGGGATACTAGGAATAACTGTGCATAGTTTCCCTGAAGGTGGAATCGCATGTAGATAGGGTGGTAAAGAAAGCCTTTGGTGTGCTGGCCTTTATAAATCAAGCATTTAATATTAGGAGTAGGGAAGTAATGGTTAAAATTGTACAAGGCATTGTAAGACCAATTCTGGAGTATGGTGTACAATTTTGGTCGCCTAGTTATAGGAAGGATGTCAAAAAAATAGAGGGAGTACAGAGTAGATATTACTAAACTGTTGCCAGGGTACCAGCAACTATGTTACAGAGAAAGGTTTGAACAAGTTAGGTCTTTATTCTTTGGAGCGCAGAAGGTTAAGGGGGACTTGATTGAGGTCTTTAAAATGATGAAAGGGATAGACAGAGTTAACAGGGAGTTTTTCCCTAATGAGGGTAGGGAAGATTTCAAACAAGGGCATGATATGAGAATTAAGGGACAGAGGTTTCGGGGTAACGTGAGGGGAACTTCTTTACTCAGAGGGTGGTGGCTGTGTGGAATGAGCTTCCAGCAAAGTGGTGGTGGCAGGATCGATTTTGGCCCCAACAAACATTTAAGAGTAAAGTGGATAGGTATATGGAAGTGAAGGAATGGAGGGTAGGTCTGAGTGCAGTAGATGGGACTAGGGGAAAACAAATGGTCGACACAGACTAGGAAGGGCCAGAGAGGGCCTGTTTCCGTGCTGTAAACTTCCCCCCCTTTTGTTTATATGGTTATAATGGTTAATAATGGTTATATGGTTATTAATATGATATGTTCACTTGGATGAATGAAATACAAGCATGATTTGAGCTGCCCAGTGGCTCTTCCAAATACTCTTTAGGTGCGAAAGCTAGCAAACTGGGGTTAGGAAACAGATATTGCAAAGTTAGAAATGTGTGGCATTTGCAGCGGTGACAATTTGTGGGTTTGACAATTGTCTCATGGTGTTTTATCCTTTACGAGCAATGATAACAAACTTCAGCAGGAGAACCAAGTCCATCTTTGGCCCTCCACTGCAGCATCACATTTGGATGCAGGATGCTTGGCTTCTTAAACAGTTGCCTATTCCACTTATTGCACAGGCAATACTCAATATGCCTGAGGCAGGTGTACTTCCGTCATAAGACCATACATCATCTCTTTGTTTTAAGTGACAATTAATCCAAAATAAAGGAATTGCTTGGAATGTGAGTATTAATGTATTATTAATGAAGTAGCATGGAATATATCTGTCCTGCATAATTCTCACCCCATCCAACTGGCACTGCAAATAGTATGGGTACAGATAAAATGAGCAAATTGCTTGACACTACCTTTACTGGCATCCACTCCTCTCCATTGAAATGGCTGTAGTTACTGAAGGTAGACAATGCACAGCCATCACAGACTCAGCAGGCAGATTCTCCAGGGTATGTGGTGAAGAATTCAAGGACACTGATGTTCCACTGCTCATATCCACATCAAATCCAATGACAAACCATCCGCAGAATGTTCTGACGTAGGATCCAGTACTGAAAAATGAGCTTGGATGCTTGTTCCAGAGATGTTGCCTTTCCTGCTGACCATCTGTCCAGCATATCTATTTATATTATCGATTGATTGAATTGATTGAAAGACACATCATGGAACTGGAGAAAAACACAAAAAGCTAAAGTAACTCAGTGGGACAAGCAGCATCTCTGGAGAGAAGAAATGGGTGACGTTTCGGGTCGAAACCCTTCTTCAGACTGGTTAGAGATAAGGGAAACAAATGATATAGAAACTGGACCTTCGGCCCACCGAGTCCATGCCGACCATTGATCACTCATACACACTAGTTTGATGTTATCCCACTTGCTCATCCACTCCCTACACACTGGGGGCAATCTTTCAATCACTCTACAAACCCTCATGTCTTTGGGATGTGGGTGGAAATTAGAGCACTCAGAAGAAACCAACAGTCACAGGGAGAACGTGCAAATTCCAGACAGACAGCACCCGAGGTCCGGATCGAACGCGAGTCTGTGGCGCTGAGAGGCAGCAACTCTACCAGCCGCACCACTGTGCCGCTCTATTATCCTCCAATTTTTAATTAATTATCCTGATTGCAAAACAAACCCAAATATAAACTCAATATTAAAGAAGAAAATATTTAAAATATTTAGAGGAACATTTAAGTTGTCAACTGATACTAAAGTCTTCCTTTGGATCTTATAGAAACTTACAAAATTCTTAACGGGTTGGATAGGCTAGAAAGATGCAGGAAGATTGGCGGTGCAGGCTCGAAGGGCCGAATGGCCTACTCCTGCACCTATTTTCTATGTTTCTATGTTTCCTCTCCTCAAAATGGCGGGAACCCTGAAAGCAGCATCTTCAAAACTATTACTGATTCACAGAACAAGACATAATATCCTGCTGACTAACTTATTAGCAAGATATGAAAGTGAATATTCTTTCCCCAGAGCCCTGCAAATTATTTGCACTCAAAGCTTAGCCATTTCCCTTTATAAAACTCTGATTGCCTCTGATTCCATCTCTCTGAAAACAGAGACTCCCGAACCTGTATGGAGAGGTTAGGCAGGCTAGCAGCTTAATCCTTCAAATATAGTAGTATAAATTGATATGGTGAATGCAGCCTCTTTTACCTAGGGTAGAGAAATCTAAAACTAGAGGACATAGGTTTAAGACGAGAGGGGAAATATTTAATAGGAACCTGAAGGACAGCATTTTCACTCAGAGGGTGATGGGGACAAAGCGAGCTGCCAGAGGAAATAGTTGAGGTAGGTACTATAACAGCATTTAAAAGACAGTTGGAAAGGTACATGGATAGGAAAGGTTTAAAGGTATACGGTCCTAACTCAGACAGGTGGTCCAGTGTAAATGGGGCATCTTGGATGGCAGAGACAAATTAGACCAAAAGGCCTTTCAATGCCATGACAATGACTCCATCTGGCCATT
This sequence comes from Okamejei kenojei, assembly GCA_035221665.1. Classification (NCBI taxonomy): domain Eukaryota; kingdom Metazoa; phylum Chordata; class Chondrichthyes; order Rajiformes; family Rajidae; genus Okamejei; species Okamejei kenojei. The sequence goes on from CM069136.1 coordinate 53,147,208, forward strand.
GTTGGCATGGTAAGCAATTTTATTTTGCCTATCTCCAAATTGAGACTCGCTTTTGAACCCCTCTTAATAAAACAATAGACTACGAATGATATCTGCTTTGATAGAGGGAGACGGTATCAGTGGGATGCCTAACAAAATTTATGATCTATATCAAGTCGAGTCGAGTCACAAGTGAATAAGGTGGTCAGAGGAGGGGGGTGCGAGGGCATGGGGGGTTGTGAGGGAGGAGGGGTATGTGGTGGGGGGGAGTGTGGGGGAGAGAGCTCAGAGAAAAGATGGGGAAGAGCCATGGGGAATAGAGGGGTAAAACGGGGGAGGGAGGCAGGAGCCAGCAAGTGGTACGAGAGGGGAAGGGGCTTGAGCTGGCAGTGCGATGGGGTCTCACAGCATGCGCTGGTCGCTGGTCGTTCTCCTCTGCCAGGATCAGCGTCTCCACTTTCCATTTGTCGACATCAGTGACATCTCCAACTCTGCACCATGCCGTGCTGCTTCCGGTCCCTCCGAAAATTGTATCCGGTTGGACACCTCCGCCCGCCATCCACAGCGTTCCTCAGCTCCAGTAAAGACGCGGTAGTGCAGGAAGGGGTGGACAATCCCGGGGAGTGACAGGAGAAGAGACCAATCCATGCGGCGCTGACGGGCAGGAGAGGAGATTGATCTGCGCACGAGTGGTTCTTAAGATTTACTCACTAACCTCACTAACTTTTACAATTTTCCACCGATCAGAACAAAACTTATTGCACTCGCAGCACACGAGAATCGCGAGTGAGCTGGTGAAAAATCGTAACGCTATCACATACCCTTTTTGCGCAAATGGAAAATACGCGCAAACCGGAAGAGCACAAGATCAGCGTTTTAGTTATGTACAGATAGATAGATGTTTCTATCAATATGGTTTGTAAATAGTTAAAGAGGTTTGAGAATGAAAGAATAGAGGAAACTAATTTACGTGTGTAGGAAAGAACTGCAGATGCCGGTTTACGCTGAAGATAGACAGAAAATGCTGGTGTAACTCAGCGGGTCAGGCAACATCTCTGGAGAAAACGAATAAGTAAATTTTCGGGTCAAGACTCTTCTTCAGACTGAGAGTCTGATAGTCAGCCTGAGAGTCTGAGAGTCTCAATCTGAAGAAGGGTCTCGAACCAAAACGTCACCTATTCCTTTTCTCCAGAGATGCTGCCTGTCCCGCTGCGTTACTACAGCGTTTTGTGTCTATCTTCAGGTAAACCGCCATCTACAGTTCTTTGCTCTCTCAATGTCATTATCACTGATCTCTTCATGGTTTTTGGTTATCAAGTCATCCATGGTCCAGTTTTGATTGGAATAATCATGCAAATTATTGGCTACCCTCTTGGACCTTGATATTGATGTTGGCTCACAGGAGATTTCCTCTGGCATTTCTTTAAAATAAATATTTTGTGGACCTGAAAGCTATTTATTCCACAAGGATTTTCAGGATTTGTATTGCTTATCTATATAACTAAAAGTCTCATCTTGATCACTTCCTGTTTGCGTTGTATATTGATTTTAGAAAAAACGCTACCATATATCACTATAATTTTTGAACATCTTACTCACAGTCCTCCTCCGCTGAGGCAGCCCTGAGGAATCTTCCGATCGATGAAAATAAAAAAATTATGAATGTTTAAAAAATCTTGAGATCAACTCTCTCCTGTCAATCACCATAATGAAGGTGATGCCCCTTCCGGGGGGGGGGGAGACAGGAATATAAAGCCCAAATTGTATGAAATTGCATTTGATTTTGGTGGCCTGCACTCTGCTTGAAATGGAATGAAATTGCATTTTAATTTGGTAGCCTGCACTCTGCTTGAAATGGTATGAAATTGCATTTGAATTTGGTGGCCTGCACTCTGCTTGAAATGGTGAAATGAAAATTGCATTGAATTTGGTGGCCTGCACTCTGCTTGAAATGGTATGAAATTGCATTTGAATTTGGTGGCCTGCACTCTGCTTGAAATGGTATGAAATTGCATTTGAATTTGGTGGCCTGAACTCTGCTTAAAATGGTATGAAATTAATTTGGTAGCCTGCACTCTGCTTGAAATGGAATTTCAAGGAATAGCCGTGAGTGAACTGCGAGCCCACCAGCCATGAGTCAATCAACTTCCAGCCCACGAGCCATGAGTCAACTGCCAGCCCAACAGCCATGAGTCAGTCAACTGCCAGCCCACCAGCGTGAGTGGGTGAACTGTCAGCCCACCAACCGTGAGTGAGTGAGTGAACTGCCAGCCCACCAGCCGTGAGTGAGTGAACTGCCAGCCCACCATTGGCCTACCTGAAACCACTCATTTTGACCCACAAGGCCCCTATTAGCCCCAAAACCATTCCCTTTTGCCCAAAATGGCCATATTAACCCAGGAGGAGCACTTTAGCCCAAAAGGCACATGCCAGGCCATGAAAAGTCCACAAAAAATGCCATTCACTGAGATTTAACTCAGATTTTCTTTTAAGTCCCTTCAGCCCATCAGGCATGTACTAGCCCAGGAGGAGTCCCTTCAACCCATCAGTAAGTGTTCTCCCTGTAAGTATTAAACCTCACCCCAGTATTTTTCTCCCTCCCTTCATTAGCTCCCTGTGAGATCCAGGCCAGGATAGACTCGCCTCCTTCATTGCTGTGATCTGTAGAAAAATATGAAAAATGTCTAAAATTGATTCTCCACCCTCTCCCCCTTCTCTCTCACAGAGTCTCTCACATGTTTTTGGCAGAATTTCTGAGCTGCCAGCCCACCTGCCCTGAATGACCGATCTGCCAGCCCACCAGCCCTGAGTAACTGATCTGCCAGCCCACCAGCCCTGAGTAACTGAGCTGCCAGCCCACCAGCCATGAGTAACTGAGCTGTCAGCCCACCAGCCCTGAGTGACTGAGCTGCCAGCCCACCAGGCCTGAGTGACTGAGCTGCCAGCCTAAGAATCCATGTGGCCCACAATGTCCATACTAGCCCTCTGGAAACCAGCCCTTTCGGCCCACAGCACCCATACAAGCGCTCCAAAAAGCCCCCCCCCCCCCCCCCCCCCCCCACTGGCCACCAATATTGGAATTGGAGAGGTGGAATATTATGTTAGGGGACCAGCCCTCCCGTGTGACCCAACAGGTCGCACTTAGTCTAGTACCTATTAAATCCCTGAGGCCTATTGTAGTGCAGTCAACCCTGCTGTCTGTTAGAGATTTTGGGTGGTGAATTGTTACAGTGTATAATTCTGCCTCAGACCTGGATGGATAAAATCCTACAAAATATTTTCAATAAGTTTAGCTAGAAAGTACAAACTATATTCTCAGTGCAAGCCGGACCTTATAAAAATGTTTTTTAAATATATCAACAACAGATCGTAATTCTATGGTGATAATCTGCTGCCTCACAATGCCACCGATCCAGGTTCGATCTAGATCTCGGTTGCGATCTGTGTGGAGTTAGCACATTCTCAGTTTCAGTTTAAGTTTTAGTTTATTGTCACGTCTGCCGAGGTACAGTGAAAATCTTTTGTTGCGTGCTAACCAGTCCCTGTGACTGTGCGAGATTCCTCTGGGTGCTCTGGTTTTCCCCAACATCCCAAGGCGTGCAGGTTGTTGGTTAATTGGTCTCTGTAATATTACTCCTTATGTGTCGGGAGTAGATGAGAAAGTGGGATAACATAGAACTCGTTGGACATCCTAAGGCATATGAAGGCAGAGACATAAAAATCATCAATAGATACGGGTGATGCGCTGGAGGAATGAGGGTGGCTAATGTTGTGCTTCTATTTAAAAGAGCAGCAAGGAAAAGCCTGAGAACTATAGACCAGTGAGCCTAACAGCTGAGGTAGGCAAGTTACTGGAGAGGATTCTGAGGGATAAGACTTTATCTATGGAACAGATATGCTGCAAAGCACTACAATGATGAAAACAATATTCTGCACGGTGTCTTCATCTCTGCTCTATCTACTGTACTTGAGTTTGAATTGATTGTATTTATGTATAGTACATCTGATCTGTTTGGATGGCATGGAAAATAAAGCTTTTCACTGTACCTCAGTACACATGGGAATAATACACCTAAACCTAAAAAGTGGCAGCAAGATTTTGATTGTAAGCATGCTGCCTGTCCATGTATAGGTTCTGTACTGAACGAATCAGTAATTTGATTAGTACGGGTGTCAGGGTTATGGGTAGAACGCAGGAGAATGGGGTTGAGAGGGAAAGATAGATCGGCCATGATTGAATGGCGGAGTAGACTTGATGGGTCGATTGGCCTAATTCTGCTCCTGTCACTTATGAACTTATGAACATGTCATCAACAGATAACCCTCCCATTTAGCAGTCATCCTTTGATTAACGGTCTGGTTGAAGAACAGATTGGCGCAAAATGGTCAATTTAACTGCTGAGAGAATAATGCCTGTACAATTGGTCACTTCAGGTCGCACACCAAATTAATGCTGAGGCAGTGGTGGGATGAAACATCTGCTAAGTGACACGCTCAGTCAGTGGCAGCCCACAGCATTGGGAGGCCACAGTAATGTAGCAAAGCCAAATCACTCACTCAGCCTCCTGTGGTCTTGCATGCGAGGATGAAATATCGTCAGGATGCCTGAATAGTGAGTCCCTGATGAAATACTAATTAGCTAACTGTGAGCAGAATGCCTCATGTTCCAGCCTGGAAGGGAATAGTGATGTCAATGCTCATCTCTTCTCCCACCTTGAGAGTTCCCTACTGTGTCGACTTGCTCCTTTCATCTAATTGTGATGCGTTAGAACTGGAATTTGCACTGGTAGACCCATATCTGGTAGTAGCAGATTTGCAGATATAGGTTAGGTCACGAATAAGTCCTTCTGCAGCAGGATACCACTTCCTGTAGAATATTGCAGCATGAAATGACTTTAAATTTCAGTTTAGCGTCCAAATGTTTTCATTCCTCTATCCAATGATGTGCTTCATTTTAATCCAATAGTTCACTTGAAGGAGAATATGATATTTGACATACTTTTTTTCTTACAGTTTCTCTTTTATTTTTATCGGCTTGCATTCAATTTGGTGCCAGGGAATGGAGATGCATACTTTTGTCCGAATCATAAGTTCATAAGTGAAAGGAGCAGAATTAGGCCGTTCGCCCCATCAAGTCTACTCCCCTATTCAATCATGGCTGATCTATCTTTCCCCCTCAATCCTACACTCCTGCCTTCTAACCCCTGACATCCATACTGGTTGAGAATCTGTCAATCTCTGCCTTAAAAATATCCATTGACTTGGCCTCAACGGTCTTCTGTGACCTCCACAGAATCTGTGAATTCCATCAGATTCACAAATATTTCACCTTGACCTGTTATGTAGAGGGCAGCAGCAAATGGGGTCAAAGTAACAGTATGTGAGGAAAAGTAACAACTGCCCAGGACCAGAGTCATTATTCCCTTGCTGCAATCGACACACAGCAAAAATGCAATCATAATAGGGAAAAAATAATATACAAGATTAAATGTTGAAAACTGAGACCATTAGAAAATATTTTTTAAATAGTCAGAGCTTCTATACGAAAACCATCACAAAATTCTATGTGACAGATGCAATTCATTATAAGTGATAAAGACCATCTAATCTATTTATACTAATTAAGAGTCAGCATGCCATTTATTTTCACGGGGACCCTACATGTTTAATATGCAGATATGTTGCACATTTATAAGAAGTGCAGCACAGCAGTCTGTGGGAGAATTAGCACAGCAGGAACTGTTAAATGGGCTGTGATAAATTGATATTATTGATTAAATGTCATGCTGCATAGTGGAAAAAAGTGCCTTAAAATGTTTTTCCAATCTTAGTAAAGATTAACCCCATATTATCCTTATACTTTGTATTTCAATAGCATAAAAATAATTTTAATGTCAAATTGTTCAAATATTGATTCATTTTTGCTTGCCATTGTTTTAATCTTGGTGCGGTATGTGGACGCACATGATCAAATGTTGACTCAGGTCAGCACAGCTTTGGATTTCAATTTTCCAAGCAATTTTCCTGCATCTAGCCTGTCCAATTCCATAAGAATTTTAGTTAGACACAAAATGCTGGAGAATGCCCTTCTTCGGGTTGCCCTTGCTCTCTCCCTTCATCCCCCCCCCCCCCCCAGTTCTCCCATTAGTCCCACTGTCTCTGCCTACATTCTTTCTTTGTCCGACCCACTTCCCTGACAACAGTCTGAAGAAGAGTATCGACCCGAAACATCGCCAATTCCTTCTCTCCATAGATGCTGCCTCCCCCACTGAGTTGCTCCAGCATTTTGTGTCTACCTTCGATTTTACCAGCATCCGCAGTTCTTTCTTAACCATAAGAATTTTAGATCTATCTATATACTTTTAAAACTCTGTGTGTTTGTTTGTGTGTATGTGTGTGTGTGTGTGTGTGTGCGCGCGTGTGTGTATGTGTATGTGTGTGTGCGCGCGCATGTGTGTGAGTGTGTGCGTGTGTGCGTGTGTGTGCTTGTGTATGTATTTGCGTGTGTGTGTGTGTATGTGTGTGTCATTTTGCCTTTGAAACGTATTCCGGGGAGGCCCAATCGTCTGTTTCCCCCCCCCCCCCCCCCCCCATGGCCCGGCCCGGTTCTGTCACGCTGGGTGCGGAAGCCACGATCGGCTAGTCCCCCCGCTGCTTTTCACCATCCGTAATTGTTCCGTGCCTCGCGTGGGCTGCCGCCCTGCCCCCCCCTCTCTCTCTCTCTCTCTATCTCTCTCTCTATCTCTCTCTATCTCTCTCTCTCTCTGTCTCTCTCTATCTCTCTCTCTATCTCCCTCTCTCCCTGTCTCTCTCTCTTCTCCCCCTCTCTCTTTCACTCTCTCCCTCGCTCACTCTCACTCTCTCTCCCCCTCTCTCTCCTCTCCCCCCTCTCTCCCCTCTCTCTCCCCCCCTCTCTCCCTCTCTCTCTCTCTCTCCTCTCTCCCTCCCTCTCCTCTCCCTCCCCTCCCCTCCCTCTCTCCCCCTCCCTCTCCCCAAACCCCCTGCCCTCCCCTACCCTCCCTACCCTAAATCCCCTTCCCCCTCCCCTTCACACTCTCCCTTCCACCCCTCCCCTCCACCCCCTCCCCTACTCCCTTCCCCTCCACCCCCTCCCCTACCCCTTTCCTCCCACCTCCCCCTCCCTTCCCCCACCTCTCCCCCTCCGTACCCCCCACCTCTCCCCCTCCCTTCCGACCCCCTCTCCCCCTTCCCTTAGCCCCCTCTCCCCCTTCCCTTAACCCCCCTCTCACCCCCCTTTCCACCTCTCTCTCATCCCCTCTCTCTCCTATCTTTTGCTCCTTCCTCACCCACTCTCCCCCCCTCTCCCCTCCTCCTCCCATCCACCCCCCTCTCCCTCTGTCTCTTGCCCTTCTGTCTCTGCCTCTCTCTCTGTCTCTCCCCATTCTCTCTCAATCCTCACTCTCTAACCCCCCTACCTCTCTAGATGCGCCTGTGAGTTTGGGGCTATGCGTCAGTGGATAGGACGGTTATGGGGTAAAAGGAGCAAATTAATAATATTAATATAATATCAAAGGGGGCAGTTAGTGTGTGTGTTGGGGTGGTTAGTGTGTGTGGTGCCGCATGCCCCCCCCCCCCCCCCGCAAACGCGCGCTGGCAAAACTGCACTTAGTCTAGTATACTTTTAAAACTCTGTGTGTGTGTGTGTGTGTGTGTGTGTGTGCGTGTGGGTGTGTGTGTGTGTGCGCGCGGGTGCGTGTGTGTGTGGGTGCGTGGGTATGTGTGTGTGGGTGTCATTTTGCCTTTGAAATGTATTTCCTCAAAAACCAGACGCAAAAACGCGGAGATTTTTACATATTTCGGTAGGGATTTAACTTATGATTTCAGAAATCCCACTACTCTCTAAATTTGCTCAATTATTTCCCCAGATTTTGAATAAAATTGTTCACAAAACTCACTTAAAAAAACCCACCGCTTGCCAGCTGCTGAAGACAATGCCCACATGCCTACCAATCAAGGCCCACCTGCCTCCTGCCCCCCCCCCCCCCCCCCCCCCCGTGGATTAATGCAGCTGCTGTCATGCCCAGTTCTCCACGAGGTACGTTACTGCACCCATCCGCCCCTGTTCTTCAAAAGGCACAGAAAGAACGAGAATGTTCTGCAGCAAAGATCCTAGAGCTGCGGTCAGCTATAGGATTTTGTTCTGCAAATCGCTCACACGCTGAAGGAGGTTCTCCTCACTGTCGGCGTAGCTTGTGAAGCCCCGCCCCGCCCCTCCCATCCCCTGCACGCTCATTCCAGCTGTGGGTTTCCGGAGAGTCAGAAGCCGCTTCTGTCTCCGCATTTCACAGCACACTCACTCGCCCGGCTCCCCTCCACCCCCCCACCCTCCCTCCTATTATACCTCCTCCCCTCTCCTCCCTCCCTCTCTCCCCTCTCCTCTCTACCCATCACAGGGGACGACCTCCTCTCCGGGGAGGCTTAATCGTCTGTCCCCTCCCCGGCCCTGTCATGCTGGTTGCAGAAGCCATGATCAGCTGGTTATCCCGCTGCTTTTCACCATCCTCAGATCGCTCCGTGCCTTGCTCGGGCTGCCGCCATGCCCCCCTCCTCTCTCTCTCTCTCCCCTCTCTCTCTCTCTCTCTCTCTCTCTCCCCTCTCTCTCCCTCTCTCCCTATCCTCCTCACTCTCCCTCTCCTCTCTCCCCTTCTCTCTCTCCCTCCCCTTCTCTCTCTCACTCTCTTCTTGCTCTCTCACCCCCTCTCTCTCTCCCCCCACTCTCTCCCATCTCTATCTCTCCCCCTCTCTCTCTCCCCCTCTCTCTCCCCCCCTCTCTCGCTCCCCCTCTCCCTCTCTCTCTCCCTCCTTTCTCTCCCCCAACCCTCTGCCCTCCCCCACCCTTCCCTCACCCTCCCTCCCCTTCACCCCTCCCCTCCCCCTTCCCTCCATCCCCTCCCATACCCCTTCCCTCCACCTCCACCTCCCCCCTCCCTTCCCCGCAAACCGTCCCCCTCCCTTCCCACCCCCTCTCCCCCTTTCCTTCCCCCCTCTCAGCCCCCTCTCTCTCCTTCCCCTTTCTTTCCTTCCATCTCTCGGTCCCCCAAACCCTCCTCCCCTCCAACCCCCCTCTCCCTCTGTCTCTTGCCCTTCTGTCTCTGCCTCTCTCTCTGTCACCCCCATTTTCTCTCTGTCCTCACTCTCTACCCCCGCCCCCCTCTCTAGACGCGCCTGCTAGTTGTGGGCTATGCATCAGTGGATAGGGCGGCTATGGGATAAACGGAACAATTTAATAATATTAATATAATATCAAAGGGGGTAGTTAGTGTGTGCGTGTAGGGTGGCTAGTGTGTGTGACGCCGCATGCCGCCCTGCCCTCCCCCGCAAATGCGCGATGCGGGAAGAGACCCAACTAAAACTCTTTGTTTTGTTTGTGGCTGTGTGTGTGTGTGTCAGTCTGGTTAATTTTCCTAGTTTCTTCCAAATGATAAACATCTTCCCGTCGCAGTCTCACTTATATTTCTGAACTTTTTAATCATTTAAAGTTTTAGAAACAGCCCGAAAACGCACCCATTTCCGTGACGTCACAATGCACTCAGAAGGCAGGACAGGACACTCCGGGAGGGAGGGGCACTCCAGCATTCGTGTGGCGGCGGCTGCCAGCGCCGACACCCGGTGGGGAGGGTGGTGCTGGAGATGGAGTGAGGGCCGAGACCGGGGCTTGGGATGGGGTCGTGACTGGGGCCGAAAAAGAAGCCGTCACTGGAACCAAGGACAAGCCTGGGTCCGGGGTTAGGGACGAGCCCAGAGATGGGGCCTCGACTGAAGCCCATGCAGCAGCCAAGCTGATGGCTGGGGTCTACAGCCAGGGCCGGGTCGATTACGAGAACCAGGCCAAGTTCCAGGCCCTGACGCTGCTCTACGACCTGGGTAGGTCCTGGGGCAGCGAATTGGAGGGGGGGAGGATGAGGGAAATGAGGAGGAGGGAGATGGCGTGGGGAGTGGGGTGGTAGAGGGAGATGGGGGACTGTGGAGGAGGGAGATGCCCCCTCACTATCTACCCTCACTCCCACCCTCTCTACCCCCCTCCCGTCTACCCCCCTCCCTCCTTCCCTCCTCTCCCTCTCTACTCTCCCTCCCCCCCACTCTACCCTACTCCCTCTTCTTCTATCCCCTCCCTCTCTCTCTACCTCCCCCCTCTCTGCCCGTCTCCCTCTCTACCCCTCCCCTCCCTCTTCCCTCCCTCTACCCTCCCTTTCTACGCCCCTCCCTCTCCCTCTCGACCCCCCCCTCCCTCTCTACCCACCCCTCCATCTCTACCCACCCATCCCTCTCTACCCACCCCTCCCTCTCTACCACCCCTCTCTACCCCCCTCCCTCTCTAGGGATTGAAGAGGCAGGGTGAAGAGGAGGAGGAGGGAGTGCTGGGGATTAGGAGAAATGAGCTGTGCCTGCGCAGTGGGAGGCTATGCGTGAGTGGTGCAATATTGCATTGGGGGAACGGCTTACATTGGGGAACGGGTGAGTGGTGGGGTTTTGCGTTGGGGGAGCAGACTGAATGGGTTTGCTCTTGGCTTAGTGTTTCTATAAGATCCACCCCTTCTCCTTTCTAAAGGTACAACCTTATAATCCGAGGCTGTGCCCTTTGTTTCTATACTCTCTCACGAGTGGAAACATCCCTTTCACAGACCTTTCTCTGTTTGGTAAGTTTCAATAAGGACCCCCCTCTCCTAACCACAAGTTTCTTCATTAATGTCTCTAGACTGCAACCCATGTTTGCCCTCCTATCTGGTCTTCATGTTGTTGCTTTGGACAATTCAGATGAGATCTCATTAGATGTTTAGTTCATCATTTATAGCTCCAACTCCACATATTTATTGTTACAGATTTTGGCAGTGTCCACTGATTACCATGATCAAACAAATCATTTATTAAACATCATCTATCTTCAGCAAAGCTCAGTGACTTCCTTCTACTCAGTGGTGTCATTCAGTCTCTGGGCTTTGTTAACTCCAATTTACCTTGCATAGCTGCACACTGTGACGATCATACAGAGCTATTCTTTCAGTCATTGTACTCATACTATTTGGAAATTCCACAGATCATGTTTTGCCTCGTCTTAATCCGAATATAATAAGGACACTGCGAGTGCTAAGAACTTCAAAGACACTGAACATAAACGCTTCGCTTTATTCCGCCATTCCTTTCCCTCGGCCACATATAACATGGTAACACATGATACATTTAAATACGACGTCAACTAACATGACACCGCTACCTTATTAAACAAAAAGGATTTACACATCACCTTATTGTAAACTGAGCATTGCAACACATTTTAGGATATGGTGTCCGTTACATTGATAACGCATCATTTTCACATGTCATTATGTCTCATAGTCCTCGTACTGCTTGGGTGGCCTTCTCTAAAGCATTGGTCTGAGCACTGCATCTGTTTGCGCTGGTACTGGATATTGATCTGTCATGTCGTGTTCCACCAGTTCATCTCAAATCTGGTTTTGTGTAGTCTCCTCCTCAGACTCGTGCATGCTTGACCAGATTTTCCTTCTAAACAACAATTTTTCCGGACCCCTGTTGTGCTGTTTGGTGTTGCTCAATAGCAGTTACATACATTATGTGAATAGCTTCTCCTTCCAATCTTTGCCCTCTGCTTGGGCAATTCACATTCTGTTCTCTTGAGATTGGTTCCAACATTCCACTTCTTCATTAGCTTGTGTCTACTTTGGTGTACCTTTGTGATGGTACACACCTGTGATCATCATGTAGTCAGCAAACTTCTGCAAAATGAACTGAGGCCCTTTGTCTTAATATAATGTCACTGGTAGACCATGTCTTGCAAAGATTTCCATCAAATCTGCTACAGTGTTTTCCGATGTTGTAGATTTCATTATCGCATACCCATAATATCTACTGTATTGTCAATCACAGCTGGTATTGATTCTACTGATGGAAGTGGGCCTAGAAAATCTGCAGCAACATCTTCCCATGGACCGGTGGGTAACAATGTACGTATTGGCTCAGGTGGATTTGGTCTGCTTACCATCTGACATCCGTGGCATGACCTCACATGTTGTTCCACATCTTTTTCCATCCCTGGCCACCATACCTTTGTACGAAGATTTTGTTTAGTTCCAACAACTCCTAAAGGGTCTGTCCCACTTTCACGACCTAATTAACGACCTCTGCCGAGTTTGCACTTGATTCATACTCGCAGCATGATCGCCACGAGGTCGTAGGAGATCGTAGGTAGGTTGTAGTACGTCGTGATCCTAGTCGTAAGTACTCGTGGCATCAAGTAGGTCGCGGCGATTTTTCTAGCCTGATAAAAAATGTCCACGAGTAAAACGAAGATTGGCATGGCAAAAAGTCGATACTTTTACTCGTAGGTAAGTCATAGGTATGTCATAGAAACATAGAAAATAGGTGCAGGAGTAAGCCATTCGGCCCTTCGAGCCTGCACCGCCATTCAATATGATCATAGCTGATCATCCAACTCAGTATCCTGTACCTGCCTTCCTCCATACCCCTGATCTCCATCTACCCCCTGATACCTTCTTTCCACAGTCACCTCTCTGTGTTGAAAATGATTTTCTCATCTCGGTCCTAAAAGGCTAGTCAGGTCGTGGTAGTCGTAGGTGTTAACAAAAAAGGTTATTTAACCGGCAGAATGTCCACCTCTGTCATGTTTCATTCATCACTGGAGAGTTTTTTGGAGAGGAGACTTGTGTTTCAGAGATGGGCACCAAATAGGCTGCAGAGCAGGGGGAAGCCAAGCAAGTGTTGCCCACTCTAGAGAAAGGAATGCCACTAGCCCTGCATGAGAACCCTCCCCACTCCATCCTTCACTGCCTCATTTGAAGGCAGAGCAATCCTGTACAGGGACCATCCACTGCCCCACATGTGCGCTTAAACCAATCTCTTCCAGTCATCTGGTGTACTGGGACACCCCATCACTTCACCTTCTTTCACCATGTGAGTTGCCTTTCTTAAAAGGCTCCTTACGAACAGCAGTAAAACATTCAACATAGTCTAAGAAGGTCAAAAGGAGGTCTTCTTCTCGGTCTTCAAAATAGTCATAGGAAGACAATTCGTGGAAGGTCGCAGGAGGTCTTACCCAACCTTGATTTATTTTAAGATTGTTAGGTCGTAGAAGAAGTCTTTGTGAGGCAACTCGTGTCTCAACTTTGTTGGCACCCTTTTCCTCTTCGTATTAAAAAAAAAGCTTTCTAAGGGCTTATCTATCAGGAACAATCTCCTCAAATATCATTGCATTTTGATTTGATTTTGTATGAATATGTAACTGCAAGGGGACATGTTGATCGGCGTGGGCAAGTTGAGCCAAAGGCACTGTTTTCATCGACTTTTTGCGCCTTTACTGGCCGAGGGCGGGGGGGGGGGGGGGGGCGGTGTTAAGATGTGTTTTTTCCCTTGCCATCCGGAACTTTCTTTTGTCGGAGTGCGATCTATTTCTGGAGATTCGTTCCGACTGCCGGTAAGTTAATTTTTTTTAATAAATAGCCCGACTATTTCATCGCTGCAGTAAAATAAAAATTAGCTCCTAATGCCGTGAACGCCGACAACGGGGACTGCTTTTACGTAGGGGACAGGTAAGTGAAAGCTGTTTATTTTTACATATAAACCTGCTTTTTTAGATGACTTTAATCAATATTTCATGTTGCGAAACGATGATTTATTCCCCATACGAACCAGCAGAAATTTTCCTGCTGATATGAGGTTTAAATTCACCGCAACCGCAACGTTCTAATCCATCGCGTTCCAGAAAATCCCACTCGCAAGCTGTTTAAAATGCCCATTAATTTATGGGCATTAAACACTGAATTCGTTCAATTTGGCCTATAAATTAATGACAATTAGATTGAAAAATCATGTAATATTGTGAACTATTGTGTGAATGTTAATTGGACACTTAGGCTTTAAATTTTTTTTTAATTTTTTCTTAAGAAATGGATAGATGTTTAGATCTAGTAATTGAATTTTGTAATTAGCTACAATTGGGTAACTAACTAATTATATGCTTTAATTTCAGGTCATCCAAGTAAGATTGTTTGATATTTGTTTCAGAATACTTCAATCTATAATAACTGAACATTTCTTTCAGTTCTCTTAATTTTTAAGAAAGTTATGGGCTTTTGACTGTCCTCGATCATAACTTTTGTGTTAAGTCAATAGAAAAGCAATAGGAAACAAGTTGCTAATTTCCGAGTATGAAAATGAACATAACTTTTTTTAATACTGAAGATATGAAAGTGAATTAGGTGTCAAATTAAACTTCTTTTTATACTTTATCTGATGGGATAAATTGCAGACTTGATTTTTAAAATCTCAAAATCTTGTAACATTGCTACTCCATGATCACACGGCACATTACCTCTATCCTACATCTATCGTAATCTTCCTCACTTCCTTCTACCATTGATGACAGTCCTTAGCTGGCTCCATCTTACTTTCTGGAACCTTCCTGAAGTGTTTTGCCATTACCCTACTTTCTTCAAATTTAATGGCTTTATTAAAATGATGACAGCACGAAAGAGGATTTGGAATAATGTAACTAGTCCTGCAGATGGCCAGTAATGGGATAGATTTACATAGCACAATAAACAGTACAGCACAGGAACGGGTACTTCAGCCCACTATGTTCTGCTGCACATGATGTCAAGTTAAACTGATCACATCTGCCTTCCATATCCCTCTATTCCTTTCACTTCCATATGCCTTTGTAAAAGCCTATTAAATGCTACTATTGTGTCCATCATCAACCCTGGCAATGTGCTCAAGGCCCCCACCACTCTCTGAGTAAAATAACCAGCCCCGCACATCTCCATTAAAGTTCCCTCCTCTCACCTTACAACATACATCTAGTGGTGGACGCTTCCAACTGAGGAAAAAGGTTCTGACTGTCTACCCTATCTTTGTCCCAATGATTTTAGAATATGCTTGCTTTATTGCAACAGAGGTAGATGAGGGGAGTTAATCTGGGGATTTCAAATAATTAAAAGCCTAGACAGGGTGACCACAAAGCTTGTATTCCTTTTGCAGAAAAATCAATTATCAAATGACACAGGGATATGAGGATTAGAAAGGAAATGAGGATCTGGAAATCATTGGGCAAAAGAGTGCTGGAGACAGAAGCTTGAATACCAGAAAAATTGTTTGGGAGAGCTTTGATGTCCTATGTGCCATAGACCTACACACTGGGGATTTGGGAGTTAGATTAGTCATTTTAGTCATCCAGCATGAACATAATTAATTGAATGTCTCTGGACGATGTCTGTGATTCTGTGAAGTATTTTCTGACAAGTTTTGAGTTGCCTTTTCTTCCATGATTGCACATTATATGTTAATCATTTGTTTATGTGGTCTTTCTGTTGTGGTCATTCCCTTTGTTGCATGCATAATACAAATAGTATTCTTATTTTAATTCAATTATTAATAATGCAACAAAGAGAATTCAAAATGCTGCAAAATGGTAAATGCTGCATGATCAAAGAGCAAAAATTAACATCTACATGGCTAAAACTGATTAATGGCTGTAGAAACATTGACATCAAGACATTATTGTTTTGCCTGTTGGTGCAGGCGGCAGGCTATACATATGGAACCACAGGTCAAAGGTTGTTTATTGGTTGGAAGGGTCTGGAAATCAGCTTTACAAAAACTATATTTCTGCAGTGATTTGGTTGAACACTGAGGTATTAGCGATAGTCATAAAGTGGGAAAGAGAGGGAGAAAGGGTTGAGAAGTTCTTAAACTCAGGGCCTTCATGGCCGAAAGTATTGATGTCAGTAATGCAGCAATTAAAATGAAGGGTGCTCACTGGCCAAAATTAAAGAAGTATGATTATTTCAAGGAATTGTAGCGTCGTGAGAATCTATGATAGGACAGTTATGACAGTTTATTCACTGATTCCTTCAATTAATGTACATAAAATGAAGTGACTCACACCCAGAGTGGACTGTACCAGAATCGAGAAGAAAAGGTCTGAGTAATGGTTGAGTCTGGAATTGTTAATCTGTCAAAACAGTCGGCAGAATTGTTCAAGTTAGAAAAGTGCAATGAAATGCTCTTGACATTTTGCAGCAAAATGCAGTGCGCTGGAAATAAACGATAGGCATTTATAATCCACAAACTAATAGGTTATCAAACCAAGAATATTTATTTTTCTGCACAATATTGCACTTAGGCCATGTGACACATTCTCTGCAAACGATAGATTTTCACATTTCTAAATTAAATTTAAATGTATCAAATGTGCTCCCGACAGATTTACAATTCAGTCAATGCTGTGATTTTGAAAAATAATATTTGGGTTTTGAATGATTTTATGGATCTCATTTTCTGGATAGAATTCCTTAAATGTATAGTTCTACATAAATCACAATTTTAATCATTTTCAATTTCCATTTAACTTACAATGCATAGATGCTGTTTCTTTTGCCATTTGTTTTCATTTTGAAAAATGATGGTCGGGTCACATCATTCTAACTGAGTTTATCAAAGTTATTACATTATTTCCACTATCATGGATTGCTTAGATCTGAACAACATCAACAAAAGTAGTAAAACACAAATAGACTTGTTGATTTGAGCAATACTTTAATTTTGTTGCAAACATGCCAACCATCATACTGCCATCAGTAGTTACAATGCCTTTAGCATGTCAATGAGTAGACCCATCATTTGCCTAGGTTGTATTTGATTTCAATTGAACAACCTGCTCAGAAGTTGTTTACCTTTATATACAATTGCTTTCACTTAAGATGGCTTTTAGTGATCATGCAGCTTGCATAACAGATATCAATGACCATTGCATGATGTCACTAATTCTCATAGTTAAATAAGTCTTCACTGTTCTGGCTCAGGGTAACCAATAGTCCAGTATTGTGCAGGCCTTTATTTAATCCCTTTGGTATTCTTTATCCCATGTGAGAGGATGGGAAGGTTGAGGCAAATGTAGAAATTAAAGAGAGCAAGTTCAGGAGTCAGGGCAGACTGGAGCATGGCAGGGAGTGACGGAAAAGTCTTGGAATAAACTGCATCTAATTCAATGCAGGAAGCCTGACAGGCAAAGCAGATACATTTAGGGTATGAATAGTGTGTGACGTTGGGGTTGATGCCAGGTTAACAATGACTACACCGGCACAGTTGAGCTTCCAGTTTTTCTGACGGAAGGGATGAGACACTCTGAACATTGGCATTCTGATGTGCTCAGATCACTGAAGCTAAATCCACATGTGAGTAGCCAGTGTAGTCATGCCTGCATTTTCCACCAGTGTGTTGGTGTAGTCATTGTTAACACAGCGTCATCCTCAACGCCACAATCGGCACAGGCGACTGGAATATTATGACTATTGTAGAAACATGGATGAAGATCCATGAGGACTGGAAGCTCAATGTTCTAGGGTACAGATGCCACAGAAAAGATCTAGGTGGATGGAAGAGAAAGGAGTAACTTGGTTTTTTGATTATGGGGAGCATCTAGATGGCACTTGGAGAGGATATTTCTGAGGGATTTTTCAGCTGAGGCTATATGGATGGAACTGAAAAATAAGAAGAGGTTGATCACTTTGATGAAATTGTACTGTAAATTGCTTGTTTCTAAGCTTCCCCAGTCTAGTTTCAGTAAAAACACTGAATCAAGCACTTGAAACAACTAATCTTTATTTTAACAAAAGCGCATTACAGTCCAACTACTGTACCGCGGGTTCGATCCTCGTATATGCATGGTCAAGCCCTCTAGGCCTCGCTCAGGCAGAGACACTCCAGAAAGTCACGCAGTGCCAAGTGCCCTCCCAGAAGATCGACCCTGGACCTCGTGGTAGCGGACTTTTATATGTCCCGGGACCTCGAGGGGCCGAACCACATGGGGGTGGTCTCTTAATAATCCAATTACAGATATTGATTAACCCCACACATAACAAACATTTTCCTAACCCAATAATACAACAGCTCAATACATTGTATAAGAAAGAAAGCTCTCGAAGGAAGCTAACAAGAACAAACATTGAAACATGTGCCCTGGGATTCAAACAATTTCTCCAAGGCTCAACAGTTCGACCAATCATCAATTAACAGGATGACCATCTTGCAACATTATTTATACTGTTTACAATGCTTTTGCAGCGATCCAATAGAAATGATGCATTTAAGGTTAGTTTGCAAACCGCTGTACATGTTATCAATTTAAGAGAAACAGGGAGAACACCTGGACCCTTCACCATCCTGCATACTAGTCTGAGCCTAGACTGGCTGGTGCCAATCAAAGCCTGCAAAGTTCAGCTGACAAGGTTTAAGCAATTCTGACAAGTGCCAGGATCCTCCATTTTATGGTGGCTTTAATTTAGCCAATATTAACAGTACAATGGGCCCCCCAGTAGTCAGCAGGCATGACAAGAGAAAATATGTTGAGAGATGACACAAGGCTACAAGAATAGTAGGCTTGTAATAATGGGGTATTTAAACTTACAAAATATCAACTGGGAATGCCACCGTGCTCAGTCCTTGGGTGGGGTAGAACTTCTCAAGTGTATTAAATCCCTCAATACGTAGATGGCCCTACTAAAGACCTCCTTTTAGGAAATAAGGCAGGGCGGACGACTGAAATATTAGTGCGGAAACTGTTTGTGACCAGTGATCATCATTCCTTCAGTTTCAAAATAGTTCTAAAAAAGGATAAGAGAAATTCACGTTAAAGCTCTAAATTGGGGCAAGTCCGATTTTGATAGCAATAGAC
Organism: Okamejei kenojei; assembly: GCA_035221665.1. NCBI lineage: Eukaryota > Metazoa > Chordata > Chondrichthyes > Rajiformes > Rajidae > Okamejei > Okamejei kenojei. Next base: position 53,165,914 of record CM069136.1, read on the forward strand.
AGGAACTTTCAAAGGTTGATTGGAAGGTTGTTTGCAGGTAAAGGGACATCTGGTAAGTGAGAGGGTGTTAAATGTGACATGCAAGAATTTGGGAATAGTGGGTTCTTATTACAGTGAAGGACAAGGCTGGTAGGATTAGGTAACCCAGGATGTCGAGATATTTGCGCCCAGTCAAGGAAAATTAGACAAATGTGTCGGAAGGAACTGCAGATGCTGATTTAAAATGAAGATAGACACAAAATATCAACTGGAACTGACATAGTGCTCAGTGCTAAAGAGGAAGGAGATTGGACATTTTTGCCTTCCATCACAGTGAGGAATGTGGGGAATCCGCTGTGATGGATGTTTATGTTAACTTTTATGTGGTTGTGTGTCTTGTTGTTTTTTTTTTGTATGGCTGTATAGTAATTCACACATCACTGTACCTTATGGTACATGTGTCAATAAAAGACTTTTGAAACCTTTGAATCCTTTGAAAAGCTGGAGTAATTCAGAAGAAGGGTCTCGACCCAAAAGATCACCTATGCATTTTCTCCAAAGATGCTGTCTGACCGGCTGAGTTACTCCAGCCTTTTGTGTCCAAACTAAATGTCAGATATAGGCAGCTGAGATGAAATTAATCCATCTGAGAATATAGGGGTATGAAAGTACACATATGAGGGAAATCAGGAGTGAAAAAAAGGGGTCGTGAGATAACTTTGGCAGATAGGGTTGAGAATCCTAAGAGAATCTCCAAGAGTATTAAGGGCAAATGAGTAACCAGAAAGAGAATAAGATTTTTTACAGATCAATGAGGGCATTTGTTGAGTAGAACCACGAGTGTTGGGTGAAATCAAAACAAATATTTCTCATCTGTCTATACTGCGTAAAGTCAGGGAAGTAATCAGTGAAGTCTTGAAGTGAGTCCACATTTATAGAAGAAGAGGCTTTGGAGTCTTAAAACGCATAAAGGATGATAAATCGCTGGGACATGGTTATGTATATTTGAGGGCATTGGGGAAAACTAAGGAACAAATTGTTTGGGCCTGTCAGAGCTACTTGTACCATCGATAGCCACGGATGAGGTGCTAGAAGACTAGAGTGAGGCTAATGTTGTACCTTTATATAGGAAAGGCTGCAAGGAAAAGCCGGAGAACTACAAACTGGTAGACCTAACATCAGTGGTGGGTACATTGTTGAGAAGGCTTCTGTGAGGCAGGATCCATATGCATTTGGAAAAACAAGCACTGATGTGGGAGAGTCAGCATGGTTTTGTGCATGAGAATTTATATCTCACAAATATGTTTGGGCTTTAGGAAGATGTGATCAAGAATATTGATGAGAGCAGTGCAGTGAACTTAGCCCCATGGACTTCAGCAGGCATTTGACAAGGGACTGCATGGTAGGGTGATCTGGAAGGTAAGGTCATGTGGGTGAAGTAGAAGCAATAATCTGTAGACACTGGGAACACAAAAGAACACAAAGTGCTGGTATAACTGAGGTATCATCCCTGGAAACCATGGTTATGTGACATTTCAGGTTGGGACCCTTCTTCAGCCTCCTTTCATGATCACATGGGATCAGTGAGGTAACCAATTGGATACAAAGGTAGACAAAAGTGCTGGAGAAAAACTCAGCGGGTACAGCAGCTTCTATGGAGCAAAGGAAATAGGCAATGTTTCGGGCCGAAACCCTTCTTCAGACCCTCCAGTTCTTCAGTCTGAAGAAGGGTTTTGGCCCGAAACGTTGCCTATTTCCTTCGCTCCATAGATGCTGCTGCACCCGTTACAAAAGTACTGAGTTTCTCCAGTACTTTTGTCTACCTTCGATTTTCCAGCATCTGCAGTTCCTTCTTAAACACAATTGGATACAAAATTGGCTTGACAAAAGGAGACAGGAAGGTAGAACGTAGAGGGTTGTTTTTCAGACTGGAAGTCTGAAACAAGTGATGTGCCACAAGGATTGATTGCTGCTCATTATTTATTATAATAATTTAAATCAGAATGTAGGTGGCACAGGTAGTAAGTTTATGGATTACACTAAAATTGTTGGCATAGTGGGCAGTGAACAAGGTTATCTAAGATTACAACAGGATCTTGATCAAATGTGCCAATGGGCTGAGGAATGGCCAGTAGAGTGTAATACAGATAAATGCCAGGTGTTGTACATTGGTAAGCCAAACTTAGACAAATCCTACACAGTAAAAGGTAAAGCACTGAGAGATGTAGTAGTATACTGTAGAGTTTAGACATTAGAGACTTCAAAAATACAACGTAAAAACAGGCCTTTCGGCCCACCGAGTCAGCGCCGACCAGCAATTACCCCATCCACAAGCATGATCCTACACACTAGAGACAATTCACACACAAACCTGTACGTCTTTGGCAGGAAACCGGAGCACCCAGAGAAAACCCACACGGTCACAGGGAAAACTCCACACAGACAGCACCTGTCGTCAGGATCAAACCTGGGACTCTGGCGCTGTTAGCCAGCAACTCTATCGTTTCGCCACTATGCTGCTACCATGCCACTGTGACACCCCAGGTGTCGGTACATAGTTCCTTGAAAGTTGCGACTTCACTAGTGGTGAAGAACATGTTTGACACAATTGAATTTTTATAAAGAATGTATTGTGTACAAGAGGTGGCACATAATTTTACAGCTCTACACAGTGTTGGTGAGGCCACTTTTGGAGTACAGTGTACAATTCTGGTTGCCATACAAATGGAAGGATGACAGCAAACTGGAAAAGGTGCAAGAGATGTTGTATGTGGCTGAAACTGGAAGGTTTGAGTTTTAAGGAGAGGCTGGATAGGCTGTGATTGTCCCCTGGACCATACGTGATTGGGGTGACCTTCTGGAATCATGATTTAGATATGGTGGGAAAGAGATCCCAAGATGAGCCACAACATGAAAAGAATGTGGCATCATCACCCAGTTTGCCTGATCTTAAGCCTGGGCTCTAGAGACCAGACTGAACTTAAGCATCAAGGAACTACTTGGATACCTCAGAACATCGAACAGTACTGCTCAGCAACATGCCCTTTGGCCCACAATGTCGGTGCCTAAAAATGCCATAATTCACCAAGACCAACCTGGGCAGTTAGATGATTCACTGGCACTAATTTCACTTTCAAAGAGCTTTTACAGCCACAGAACTGTTGCATTTTGTGAACAAATAGCTCTCCTGTGAGCACCCTCTCAGATTATTCTCTTTGAGAGGCAGATCCATGTTCTCATATATAGCCAATGTCACAATGCGGTTACACAGGGAGGATTGGGGGGGGAATATATCCAGCTTCTTGTCAGGGGAATGCAAAATGAGTGGCCCCTGAGATTAAAGTGTAAACAGCTGTCAGATGTTAAATTATATTTTTCCTCTTTCATATATTTATTGATATTTCATACAATGTCTCTGGTTACAGGAGACCATTTACCCTATTAAGCCAGTGCTGCTCTGAGATTTTCTGCATTCAGTAGAGCATGCTCTGACTACATCTACAACAAGCCTTACTGCAACCAGCCCTGACCACAACATTTTCGTTATTACAGTAACACAAGTCTCATGCTTTTTGGCCAAATGCAAGTTCAAGCAACAACAGGACCAAAATAACATTACAGTTTTTCACCAGTCTTTGGTCATAGCTAAAAATGTATAGGGTACAAAATTGGCTCAATAGTAAGCAGTAAAGGTTTATGGATGGTCTTACAGCAGGTAGATGCTTCCACAAGGCTCATTACCTAGTTCCTTCCTTATAATAGCATATATTTAAAATAAAGATACAGCATGGATATAGGCTCTGGCCCTCCGAAACCACACCCTGAGGGCAATTTAGAGAGGCCTATTAACTTACAAAACCCACAAACGGGATAGCAGAGTATCTAAAGGAAAAATGACACGGTCACAGAGATAACATGCAAACACCACACAAACAGCACTCAAGGTCAGGACCATACCTTTCATGATTTAGTACACCTTTCTGAGGAGGAAAGCGCAAACACAAGGTCAGGACACTCACCACCCTTTGTGTGAAACGGTTACCCCTCAGGTTCCAATTAAATCTTTCCCCTCCTCACCTTAAACCTATGTCCTCTGGTTCTCGATTTCCCTACTCTGGTCAATGTGCATATTTTTTCTCATGATTTAGTACACCTCTCTGAGGAGGAAAGCCCAATTAACTGACACTATATTTTTGATCTTCATGAGATATAGAAATAACAATTCTGCTCTGTCGTTTGATCATGGCTGATCTTGTTAAGTTTAATTTATAATTCTTATGTGTACCAAGGTACAGGGATAGGATGGTTCAGTTGCCTGTTAACAGCTTGGAAGAAACTGTCTCTGAATCTGGAGGTGTGCTTTTTCACACTTCTGTACCTCTTGCCTGAGAAGGGGATAAGAGAAAGTGACCAGGGTGTAACTGGCCCTTGATTATGCCAGTGGCCTTGCCGAGGCAGGGTGAAGTATAGATGGAGTTAATGGAAGGGAGGTTGTTTTGCTTGATGGTCTGGGTTACATCCACAGATCTCTGCAATTTCCTGAAATCTTGGAGATTTTCCCAAACCATGCTATGATGCATCCCAATAAAATGCTTTCCACAATTCAAAACCTAGAAAACAAGAATGATTGACCAGGATTCATGTCCTGAACCATATATCTTTCATTTTAAACATAATTCCACTTCCAAATCATTTAAACCTCTTGTAATTCTCTATTTTTAGTAATGAAGATTTAAATGGTTCGGCCCCTGTCCCACTGTATGAGGTAATTCACTAGTTCTCCCGAGTTTTCCCCTGATTCGAGCTCGTAGAATGTCCATAGCGGGTCTGTAGGAGTTAGTGGATGTCTCGTAGCTGCTCGTAATGTTGGCGAGAGGTACTCGGGAAACCCGGTAACTCGTGAAGTTTTTTCAACACTGTGAAAAATGTCCAGGAGTAAAAAAATACTTGTGATGAAAAAAATTGTTACATTTTACTCATAGTTACTTTGTGAACAGACTGTAGTAGACTCGTAGATAACTCACCATCAAAGAAGGAAAAAAACGTAAGAATTCCGCCCATTGCGCTTTTAAAATTAGATGAAAAATGACACTGTTCACTCATTTAAAAATCACTTGCCTTTAGTCTTTCAGACCTACAGATGCGGAGGAGAAAAGGTTGTTTTCTGTCCAGTTGCCATGAGTACAACAGAACAGACGCCTTAATCAGCTAATGTCAGCATCGATAAAAACTAGTCATCTGGGTCATGATTTGTATATATAGTGCGTGTGTATGTGAGTATATATGTGTGTGTATGTGTGTATATATGCGAATTTGTGTATGAGTCTGTATATGTACGAGTGTGAATGTATATATTGTGTGTATATTAGGTAGTTGAAGCCAGTTCGTTGGCCATATTTAAGAGGGAGTTGGATGTGGCCCTTGTGGCTGAAGGGATCAGGGGGTATGGAGAGAAGGCAGGTACAGGATACTGAGTTGGATGATCAGCCATGATCATATAGAATGGCGGTGCAGGCTCGAAGGGCCGAATGGCAAGCTCCTGCACGTAATTTCTATGTTTCTATGTTTCTATATGTGTATAATGTGTGTTTGTGTGTAGTAAAGTGACGGGGGTCTGGGGTTAGAGCTATGGTGGAAGGGTTCGTGAGGTGAGAAGAAAAGCAAAGACCACAGATTGAAACGTTTCCAGAAAAAACCCATATCCGGTGTATTTTGTGCGCTCAGGGCAGCACACTGCGGTACAATGCTCCTGGGTTCTGGCCTTTTGCTCAGCCTTGTTTCGGCCGAGGCAAAACGGGAGATATGGAAACAGCCAATAAAACTGGGTGATTCCACTACCAAGAGCTGTCTCCTTTGTTTGTCAAGAAGAAGAAATGGGGCATCTGATGCATGCCACCTCTTGACATGAAGGGTGGGCCCTTCCGTCGTTGAGAGTTTGTGAAACAGAAAGTGTAAATCGAAGAGTCATGTAATTTCTGTGAATCTGCTGGTCATATTTCCTCAGAATCACCACGTTTCACTCTGTAGCATTTCACTCTGTAGCGGCACCTGCCGGCGCACGCATGTATCAAACCCGGCGTTCGGAAGCCGCGGTCACGTGACTCGGGAGGGGCTGCTTGTTTTCGCGCGGCAGTTCAGTGCTGACCACCATTGTAGCCAGACGTGTTGTGAGAGCCTGTAAACTGAGAAGTTATTTTCTGAATAAAATACGTGCAAAAACTCAGTTGTCGTTCTTGCGACTGCCAAAACTCCATATTAAAAACATATATACACCCACATAGAAGATACAATAAGAGAATTCGAAAGAAAGTAGCCTGTAATTCCAACCATCCGTGGGCTCTCCCTCCCCCCGACTCCAGGTAAGGCACAATGATGTTATAGTTGGAAAGCCAAAACAAAATACTACGGTGGCTGGCAACTCTGAAATAAAATCGACACGTGCTGGAAAACATTCAGCAGGTCATACTAAATCAGAATGGAATGGATAACCAGATAATAAGGGGCTCGAAGGCTCCGATATTACTGAGATTGAATGACAGCGTTATCGCCAGTCGCCTCAACCAACGGTTGAGAGAGTGGAACCTGCACAATGCAGAGTGTTAGCAATATCATTCTTTATTTCCCGAGGGGGAGAGGTAGGGGGAATGGTCTTTGTACTTCAGTGACCATGTTAAACAATATTAACAATGGACTCAGAAAGGCAGCTGTATGGAACCCGATTTATAGGCTCTCCCCTGCTAGAATGGAAGCAGGTGTCTGACGCGCCATTGTGTAGCCAGTCTCCTACTAAAATAGCCTCATCAAAATCACAATGACTCACTTATAGAGTGCTCTCCTCAAAATAAATGAATTTGATGTAGAATGTTCACGGGTGTGTGTGTTAATATGGGTGTCGCAGCCATGCAATATAGAGATTAGTGTCCATCATTCTGTGGCCCAGGTTGTAAATGATTGTTGCACTGTTTTGTTTTTTTTTGCAGTAACAGTGCAGGAGCCTGTTCTCATTACGGACACAAAGCACACTGGGCCCCTATTATTCACGAGGTTTGTAGCCATATGGCAAATCCGCATAGACATAGGCGAGATCCATTTTTTCGGAGCAATTATGTCTTGCATCGGGAACAATTGGAACTTTATTTGGTTTCTTTATATGGAAGCAAAAACGAGAGAGGGAGGGGAAATAATCTAACTATGAGAGATATCCAGCTAATTATAAACCAAGCCCACACGTGTCTGTAGTTTCACAGTAATTGAATGCACTGGACGATCTTTCAGGGTAAATAAGCCATATGTATGGATATGCAACACACAAAATATAAACCTTTGTTATTTTTAAATGGAGCAGCGACTAATTGAATCGGGGAATACGCAATGCAAACGATGTAAAGCCATGATTATCAACCTTTAGAGAGTCTGTAGAGGCGAATCATATCTGAGGCTAATCTATCTCAGGTTGTCAGTTCATTATGGTGTTACATTTCATATTTGTAATTTACGAGGAAAAAACAGCTATTATCACATGAACCAAATTCGGTTGACATTAATCTCAAGAGTACAGTATTGTATTCCTCGCTTACACAGGCACACAACACATTCTTTGTGTGGCTAAAGTAAAAGGGCAATCCTAATTAATATCACGAAAAATACCACAGACTTGTCACTAATGCACCCACTATCTGCTACAAAATGGTTTTGGGTAATTGTGATGGCTATTTATTGAACTTATCTTGGCATTAACGACGAATATCAACAGACCAGTCCTCAATCGCCAATACACACGATGTAATTTCCCACATATAAATAGTTCCCTCAATGAGTCAGTGAGATTTCAAGAAGAAACATCCAATTTTTTCTTCTGTGGCCAATATATTTGTATCAATAAATGCTCAGGGAAGGATAAAATGAACTCACAAAGTAGAATCGGTTATTGATGAAGATGGGAAATTTATTGCGTATTTGTCTGTCTAATAACTTCCTTACCAATGTTTTAAGACAACATACGAGTTATTTTCCTCATGTCTCGCTCACATCCACAAATGGGTTATTTATCATAATCATTCAGCTCATTCGGCTACTTAAAACATGGGCAATTACATCATTTTTATCATGTGATCAATTTTCCACTCGTGGCTACTCGTAGTAGGTTCAAGAGTACCTCGGGAGAGGAACATAGGAGACCGTAGGACGAGAAGTAAACGGAATACGTAGAAATACTCGTATAAGCTCGTAGGAGTTTGTGAACATATTCGTGGAAGGTCGTAGGAGTTCGTAGAATACCACGAGTTTGATTTTATTTTAAACTAGGGAGAGCTCTTGGGTAAACTCGCATCGTGGGACAGGGCCTTTAATTCATAGCCAGTTTGGATCCAAGTCACTCATCGCATTGTCAGTGTGTTGCAAATCAAATCATCTTCTTTCCTACATTATATAGAAGTTCATTGCTTCCATTCTATTTCTCCTAATATGTACCTTCAAACTGTGCAAGTGTGAAGTTATCAGCTCCTCGCCATGCAAAGCAATGCAAGGCTAAATATGTTGGGATTTTAGCTGTCCTGCAGCACTGTAGACAATATGTTTTGAAGTTGATGGAGTGCATTTATTTCTTCTTTCCATATTTTTAAAAATTCCAGTCACACAAACTATTCTTAGTTGCATTGTATGTTTAATTAAAGTAAACAGATCATAATCATTCAGCTTTTAAAATTAACTCACAAATTTAGTTTAGATTAGTTTAAAGATACAGCGTGGAAACAGGCCCTTCGGCCCACCAAGTCCGTGCCAACCTGCGATCACCCGTACACTGGTTCTATCCTACACTATGGACAATTTACAGAAGCCAATGAACCTACAAACCTGCATGTCTTTGGAATGTGGGAGGAAACAGGAGCACCCAGAGAAAACCCCACGGTTACAGAGAGAATGTACAAACTCCTCATGGACAGCACCCATAGTCAGGATCGAACCTGGGCCTCTGATGCTGTAAGGCAGCGACACTGCTGCTGCATCACTGTGCCATCCTTTTGTTGAAATAATTTCCTGGAGTTACAGAATGTATTTAGATATTTAGTTTGTTGAATCCTCTCTATATATTTGTGATATTATAGTCCAAAAGTGGAGCAGGCAAACAAATAGGCATGTTATGTCAGAGGCAAAATACAGCCGTTTTGTGTATATGTGTGCTTCTTACAACAAGAGGGTGTAAAAGGCATTTGTAATGGTACATGTAAAAGGTGATTATTAATATCTATCACCATATTCACATTTTAAATTATTTGGATTTTGACACTTACAATGTGTTAACATTTTTAGATAGGACCTTGAGTGGATTTATTATCCCGTCATTCACCTCACTCAGTACTCATGTACTTCGATGATATTGCAGTCTTCATTTCGTATTAGAGATGTGATTATCTTTCTAATCATTTTCATGAATCTTGCATTTCACCTTTTGATGGGTTTGCTTGCTTTGAGGTGCAGAACTAGATTGAATTTGGGTGTTTCACTTTTTGACACAGCTCAAAGTAAACCCTTTACTTGTTGTTCAGCGAGATTCAATTTGAAGATATTGAAAGCATTTTCACATCTCTTTATCTCACTGTGTCAAGCTGTTTTTAATCAAGGTTAAGTCTACATCAATTTAAAACATGCCAAAGGAACATCTGTTTTAAGTATACATACAGCAGATAAGTGTGTAAAATTTCACGTTTTTATTTTGCATTTTATTGACCCTCTCACCTGAAAGCACCATTTCCTCATCAGGAAATTGCTCAATTAAGGTCAGTCATCCACCCAATACCTTTTCCAAAGCCACTCCACTCCATTTGCATTGCAGTGAATGTTGACATATTAATCAGATAGGATCTGTGCAAACAATTCTGATTCTGTGCTCATCTAGATTTCTCCCTCTATCTCCCACATCGACCAAGTGGTTATCCTGATGGCTTTTTTTCTTTTTAGTATGGACTGTGATTAGTATCCATGTAATTTCCAGGGACAAACATGCCTGCTGCAAAAATGAGTGAGAAATTGCAGATGGAGTTTAACCCAATCAAGTGTGAGGTGATGCACTTTGACAGCTTAAATGTAAGGAGAGAGTATACAGTCAATGGCAAGTCCCTTAACAGCATTGATGTGAGTCAAGTCAAGAGTGTTTTATTGTCAAATGTCCCAGATAAGACAATGCCATTCTTACTTGCTGCAGCACAACAGAATATGTAACCATAGTACATAACGGGAGATACATAACATAACTGTGTGTAAATCTACACATTCACACATAGACAATAAATAAGCAAATAAAGTGCAACAATAATAATAGTCTGTTGTAGTTCAGAGCTTATTTGTTGTTGTGTTTAACGTGAAGGAAAGAAGCTGTTTCTGAACCTGGATGTTACAATTTTCAGGCTCCTGGACCTTCTTCCCAATGGCAGTGGTGAAATGAGAGTGTGGCCAGGATGGTGTGGGTCTTTGATGATGTTGGCTGCCTTTTTGAGGCAACGACTTCGATAGATCCCTTCGATGGTTGGGAGGTCAGAGCCGGTGAAGGACTTTGCAGTGGTCACAACTTTCTGCAGCCTTTTCCGCTCATGGACGTTCAAGTTGCCGAACCAGGCCACGATGTAACCAGTCAGGATGTTCTCTACTGTGCACCTGTAGAAGTTCAAGAGAATCCTCTTTGATATACCATATCTCCGTAATCTTCTCAGGAAGTAGAGGTGCTTTATAATTGCATCAGTGTGCTGGGTCCAGGAAAGATCTTCGGAAATATGCATGCCCAGGAATTTGAAGTTTTTGACCCTCTCCACCATCGTCCCTTTGATATAAACACTATTGTGGGTCCTTATCCTTCCCCTTCCAAAGTCCACAATCAGTTCCTTGGTTTTACAGATGTTGAGAGCCAAGTTGTTGTGCTGGCACCATTTGGTCAATCGGTCAATCTCACTTCTATACTCTGACTCATCACCATCTGCAATTCATCCAACAACAGTTGTGTCGTCGTCACACTATGTCCGGCTACACATTCATGGGTATAGAGTGAGTAAAGCAGTGAGCTGAGCACGCAGCCTTGAGGTGGATCAATGCAATGATGACACATTGTATAACTACTTGTTAACTACTGTCTGTTGTTAACAAGTAGTTAACAATTCTTTTGTGTCTGATGGCCATGCAGCGGTTGTTATCCATGTTCGTTTTGTAAAAAAATCCATATGGCAAATGTTTTTTTTAAATCTTTAGCAAAGCGAATTTGTATTTCCGTACGAAATACAGAACATTAACACGGGTCCCCCTTAGGGCCCAATTGGGAGAAATCGGTCCAATCGGCTTAAAGCCGGCCCTGGGCAGATGAGATTGGTTTAACTTGGCATCATGTATGACACAAACATTGTAGACCGAAGGACTTGTGTTGTACTGTTCTACGCACATTAGAAGTGTTTGCGACGCCACACAGTGTGGTGGAAACGATGAATGAGCAGATGCTGCACAGAAAATTGCCAGCAGGAGAAAAGTGATGTCAGGGGTAATGTAAATTTAAATCATTGAGACTGCAATTAGAAAGCAGACAGGAAAAAGAAAACTTAATTGTGATTTAATTTTGTAAGCACAAAGCAGAAAATCAGCAGTTTTATCATTTTTTTACACAAAGTTGTGGTGGGTGTATGGGGCAAGCTGCCAGAGGAGATGGATGAGGCAGGTTCTATTGCAGTGTTTAAGAAATATTTAGACAAGTACATGGATAGGACCGGTTTAGAGAGATATGCCAAAAGGGCCAAAAGCAGGCAGGTGGGAGTAGTGTATTTGGGACATGTTGGTCGGCGTGTACATGTTGGGGCAAGGAGCCTGTTTCCACACTGTATTACTCAATGACTCTCTATGATGTTATCATTAGCGGCATGTCAGTGGGGTGTTGATTTATAAAAATAACGAGGAAATGGACTCTGTTAGAAGTTCTGAGCTGTTAGGAGTGAGGGAAACACACGGGAAAATGGGACTCCATTGTGAAATAGTATCCTGATTTAGTTTAGTTTCGAGATACAGTGTGGAAACAGGCCCTTCGGCCCACTAATGCATGCTACATGCTAGGGGCAATTTACAGAAGCCAATTAATCTACATATCTGTATATCTATGGAATGTCGGAGAAAACTGGAACACCCGGAGAAAATTTCACACGGGTCACAGGGAGAACGTACAAACTCTATACAGACCTGTAGTCAGGATTGATCCCGGGTCCCTGGCACTGTAAGGCAGCAACTCTAATGCTGCTCTACTGTGCCGCACTAAAAGAGAAATAGTCTACCAGGAAAAAAAAAGAAGACGCCTCAGAAGTTGCAAGCGATTGCAAATGCTGGAATCTTGAGTGAGCAATATAAAGTGTTTATTTTGTATAGATGCAATCAGTCTAGAAACATAGACACATAGAAAATAGAAAATAGGTGCAGGAGTAAGCCAAGCGGCCCTTCGAGCCAGCGCCATTCAATATGATCATGTCTGATCATCCAAAATCAATACCCCATTCTGGCTTTTTCCCCATATCCCTTGATTCCCTTGGCCCTAAGAGCTAAATCTAACTCTTGAAAACATCCAGTGAATTAGCCTCCACTGCCTTCTGTGGCAGAAAATTCCACAGGTTCACAACTGACTGGGTGAAACAGTTTTTCCTCATCTCAGTCCTAAATGGCCTACCCCTTATTCTTAAACTGTGACCACTGATTCTGGACTCCCCCAACATCGGAAACATTTTTCCTGTATCCACCCTGTCCAATCCTCTAAGAATTTTATGTTTTTCTGTAGCGAATACAAGCCCAGTCAACAAATTCTTTCATCATATGCCAGTACCGCCATCCCTGGAATTAACCTGGTGAATCTAAGCAGCACTCCCTCTATAACAATAATGTCCTTCCTCAAATTAGGAGATCAAAATTGCTCACAATACTCCAGGTGCGGTCTCACCAACCCCCCTGTACAACTGCAATAGGACCTCCTTGCTCCTGAACTCAAATCCTCTCGCAATGAATTAGAGATTAGTGAATGTAATGAACTTATCATATAGTAGCATCCAGGAACAATTGTACCGTTTCTGGATAGTACTAAGATACTTTTGCATTCTCTGTAATTGTGACTATTGTCACATGAGAAGTGCAGTTTTTCTTCCTGAAATTTTAATATACCATGACCAAGTCCAGCAGCATCTCTGGACGACATGGATCAGTGTAGGTTTCAGATAAGAACCTTCTTCAGACTGGTTGGGGCAGGACAGATTAGATCAGGACCCGTTTTCAACATTTCAGAAACTCTGATTTAATAATAGTTATCAGAGAATACTGTGAATGAGAATAGAGAAACCAAGCAATAGGAATAGACTTTAGAGGAAACAGAGTAGAAATAAGGATTTCATGCCCTCACAATGCCCCACATATTGTTCGACAGACTATCTTTGTATGGCAATTTTAACTAAAAATAATTATTAATGTGAACCACAATGTCGTGCACATTGGTAGTTCCCTAGTGTATCAGACTGCAGCCATTACGGTTTTCATCCAAAGGCTACATTATTTTTGCACTGAGAAACCAGATTCTTCGAGCAGCTTGGAATGGAGCAGACCAGAGAAAAGGAAATTCTGGATTTAGTGTTGTCCAATGAACCAGATATGATAAGAGAGCTTGAGGTAAAGGAACCGTTTGGAGGTAGTGATCATAATATGATTAGTTTTAATCTGCAATTTGAGAAGGAGAACGTTAAATCAGAAGTGACAGTGATGCAGTTCAACAAAGGGGACTATGAAGGCATGAGAGGGGAGCTGGCCAAAGTAGACTTGAAAGGGACCCTAGCAGTTATGACGGTAGTACAGCAATGGCAGGAATTTCTGGGCATAATCCAGAAGACACATGATCATTTCATTCCAAAAAGGAATAAATATTCTAAGGAGAGTAGGAGGCAACCATGGCTGACAAGAGAAGTTAGGGATAGAATAAAACTAAAAGAAAAGATGGATAGCACAGCAAAGAGTAGCCGGAAGCCAGAGGATTGGGAAACTTTCATAGGACAACAGAAGGAAACAAAACGGGCAATACGGTCGGCACGGACTGGAAGGGCCGAGAGGGCCTGTTTCCGTGCTGTAATTGTTATATGGTTATATGGTTATACGGGCTGAAAAGATGAAGCTGGACAGGAATATAAAGAAGGACAGTAAAAGCTTCTTTAGATATGTTAAGGGAAAAAGAGTAGCAAAGTCAAAGTCAAAGTCCCTTGAAGGCAGTCACGGGTGAAATTATCATGGGCAACAGGGAAATGGCAGATGAGTTGAATAGGTACTTTGGATCTGTCTTCACTAAGGAGGACACAAACAATCTCCCAGATGTACTGGAGGACAGAGGATCTAAGGGGGTAGAGGAACTGAAAGACATTTTCATTAGGTGAGAAATTGTATTGGGTAGGCTAATGGGACTGAAGGATGATAAATCCCCTGGGCCTGATGGTCTGCATCCCAGGGTCCTCAGGGAGATGGCTCTAGAAATAGTGGACACATTGGTGATCATTTTCCAATGTTCAATAGATTCAGGATCAATTCCTGTGGATTGGAGGATAGCTAATGTTATTTTCAAGAAAGGAGCGAGAGAGAAAACGGGGAATTACAGACCAGTTAGCCTGACTTCGGTGTTGGGAAAGATGCTGGAATCAATTATTAAAGAGGTAATAATGGGAGCATTTGGATAGCAGTAAAAGGATTAGTCCAAGTCAAAATGGATTTATGAAAGAGAAATCATGCTTGACTAATCTTCTGGAATTTTTTGAGGATGTGACAAGTAAAATGCATGAAGGGTTGCCAGTGGATGTAGTATATCTAGACTTTCAGAAAGCCTTTGATAAGGTCCCGCATGGGAGACTAGTGACTAAAATTAGAGCACATGGTATTGGGGGTAGAGTGTTGACATGGATAGAAAATTGGTTGGCAGACCAGAAGCAAAGAGTAGGAGTGAACGGGTCCTTTTCAGAATGGCAGGCAGTGGCGAGTGGAGTGCCACAAGGCTCAGTGTTGGGGCCTCAACTGTTTACCATATATATTAATGATTTGGAAGAGGGAATTAGGAGCAACACTAGCAAGCTTGCAGATGTCACAAAGCTGGGTGCCAGTGTGAACTGAAGAGGATGATAGGAGGTTGCAGGGTGACCTGGACAGGATGAGTGAGTGGGCAGATGCGTGGCAGATGCAGTATAATATAGATAAATGTGAGGTTATCCACTTTGCCGGCAAAAACAAGGGGGCAGATTATTATCTCATTGGGGGTAATTTAGGTAAGGGGGAGGTACAGCGAGACCTGGGTGTCCTTGTACACTGGTCACTGAAAGTTGGCGTGCAGGTACAGCAGGCAGTGAAGAAAGCTAATGGAATGTTGGCCTTCATAACAAGAGGATTTCAGTATAGGAGTAAAGAGGTTCTGAAGTGGTATAGGGCTCTGGTGAGAACACATCTGGAGTATTGTGTACAGTTTTGGTCTCCTAATTTGAGGAAGGACATCCTTGTGATTGAGGCAGTGCAGAGTAGGTTCTCGAGATTGCTCCCTGGGATGGCGGGACTGTCATATGAGGAGAGATTTTAAAGACTAGGCTTGTATTCACTAGACTTTAGAAGGATGAGGGGGATCTTATAGAAACATATAAAATTATAAAAGGACTGGACAAGCTAGATGCAGGAAAAGTGTTCCCAATGTTGGACGAGTCCAGAACCAGGGGCCACAGTCTTAGAATAAAGGGGAGGTCATTTAAGGCTGAGGTGAGAAAAACCTTTTCACCCAGAGAGTTGTGAATTTATGGAATCCCCTGCCACAGAGGGCAGTGGAGGCCAAATCACTGGATGGATTTAAGAGAGAGTTGGATAGAGCTCTAGGAGCTCATGGAGTCAAGGGATATGGGGAGAAGGCAGGCACGGGTTATTGATAGTGGATGATCAGCCATGATCAGAATGAATGGTGGTGCTGGCTCGAAGGGCTGAATGGTCTCCTCCTGCACCTATTTTCTATGTTTCTGTTGCTTTTTGCATTAAAATCAATATTCAGTTTTAAGATTAGCAAGAGCTACAAAACGATTTGTCAGCCTAGTTTATTTGGTGAGTCCTTTCCAAAACTGTCTCAGATACATCAGTGTGCCTGTTAGCAGCTTGTCTCTGCAATCTCCTTTGCAGATTGACATTATATATTGTGCATTGTTGGCTGGTTTCTATCTTTTAATTTGTGTTGTTGCTTTTAATAATTGTAACTTTTGTCACATGAGAAATGGATTAGATTACAACTTTACATTAGATTAGATTTACAAATACATTAGATTACAACCTTTCAACTGAACAAGGCTGAGGCATTGAATGTAATGTATTGCACTGATGTAATTAAGTGATGCTTTCATTTGACAGGGTTGAATTTCATCTTTAATCACCAGTGAAAAATGAATATCAAACCATTATAAGATACCACATATTATACAATATAGTACATATACAGTAGATGGGTGTGTGTCTGCATGCATATGTGTGTATGCATAGGTATATATAGGTATATACTAGACTAAGTGGGACCCGTCAGGTCCTAGCTTCACACGGGAGGGCTGGTCCCCCAATGCAATATTCCACCTCTCCACCAATTCCAATATTGCTGGCCAGTGGGGGCAGGGGGGGGGGGGGGGGGGTGGCTTTCTGGAGCGCTAGTATGTGTGTTGTGGGCCAAAGGCACTGGTTTCCAGAGGGCTAGTATGGCCATTGTGTGCCGAATGGATTCTTGGGCTGGCAGCTCAGTCACTCTGGCCAGGCAGCATTTTAGAACTAATAGAGACACTTTTTGCAAGCATTTTAGAACCAATAGACACTTTTTGCAAGC
This sequence comes from Okamejei kenojei, assembly GCA_035221665.1. NCBI lineage: Eukaryota > Metazoa > Chordata > Chondrichthyes > Rajiformes > Rajidae > Okamejei > Okamejei kenojei. Next base: position 53,182,757 of record CM069136.1, read on the forward strand.
ATTTTAGAACCAATAGAGACACTTTTTGCAAGCATTTTAGAACCAATAGAGACACTTTTTGCACGCATTTTAGAACCAATAGACACTTTTTGCAAGCATTTTAGAAACAATAGAGACTGTTTGCAAGCAGTTTAGAACCAATTGAGACATTTTTTGCAAGCAGTTTAGAACCAATTGAGACAGTTTTCGCAAGCATTTTAGAACCAATAGAGCCACTTTTTGCAAGCATTTTAGAAACATTAGAGATTTTTTGCAAGCAGTTTAGAACCAATTGAGACATTTTTTGCAAGCAGTTTAGAACCAATTGAGACAGTTTTCGCAAGCATTTTAGAACCAATAGAGACACTTTTTGCAAGCATTTTAGAACCAATAGAGACTTTTTGCAAGCATTTTAGAACCAATAGAGACTTTTTGCAAGCATTTTAGAACCAATAGAGAAACTTTTTGCAAGCATTTTAGAACCAATTGAGACACTTTTTGCAAGCATTTTAGAATCAATTGAGACACTTCTTGCAAGCATTTGAGAACCAATAGAGACACTTTTTGGTAAGCATTTTTGAACCAATAGAGAAACTTTTTGCAAGCTTTTTAGAACCAATTGAGACAATTTTTGCAAGCATTTTAGAACCAATAGAGACACTTTTTGCAAGCATTTAGGAGAACTTTCAGCATTTTAGAGACACTTTTTGCAAGCATTTTTTAGAGACAAAGCATTAGAGACACCTTAGAGACTTTTTATTTTTAGAACAAGCTTAGAGACATTTTTGCAAGCATTTTTTTAGAGACATTTAGAACCAATAGACAGCAACCATTTAGACACTTTTTGCAAGCATTTTAGAATCAATAGAGACACTTTCTGGAAGCATTTTAGAACCAATAGATACACTTTTTGCAAGCATTTTAGAATCAATAGAGACACTTTTTGCAAGCATTTTAGGACCAATAGAGACACTTTTTGCAAGCATTTTAGATCCAGTAGACACTTTTTGCAAGCATTTTAGAACCAATAGACACTTTTTGCAAGCATTTGAGAACCAATAGAGACACTTTTTGTAAGCATTTGAGAACCAATAGAGACACCTTTTGGTAAGCATGTTTGAACCAATAGAGATACTTTCTGCAAGCATTTTAGAGCCAATAGACACATTCTGAAAACATTTTAGAACCAATAGACACATTCTGCAAGCATTTTAGAACAATAGAGACACACATTCTGCAAGCATTTTAGAACCAATAGAGACACGTTTTGCAAGCATTTTAGAATCAACAGAGACACTTTCTGCAAGCATTTTAGAACCAAGAGAGGCACTTTCTGCAAGCATTTTAGACCCAATAGAAACACTTTCTGCAAGCATTTTAGATCCAATAGAGACATTTTCTGCAAGCATTTTAGACCCTATAGAGACACTTTCTGCAACCATTTTACAACCAATAGAGACACTTTTTGCAACCATTTAGAACCAATAGACACTTTTTTGCAACCATTTAGAACCGATAGACACTTTTTGCAAGTATTTTGGAACCAATAGACTCTTTTTGCAAGCATTTTAGAACCACATTAAGGGCACTCACAGTTGAGTAGACATGTGTTCAGTGCTATTCAGAGCTCAGAGAGACGTGACCCTCTGGCTTCCTGCATCTTGCAGAGACTGGGTGAGGCACACCACTTCCTGGTTTTATAGTCCCCCCCCCTCCCTCCAGCAGGGGCAGCAGAGAAAATGGCAAATGTTTTTATCTCTGATTTTTCATTGATGGGAAAAACCCTCTGGCCCAGGAAGGCGGAGGGGGGCTCTGAGCGAGGTGGCCAAAAATGACGGACGTAGGTGGCAGCGTTCTCTCGGAAAGCACACCACAGTAAGCCAAAAGGATCAAGATTAGACTTTTAGTAACATAGATGTATACATATAAGTATGAGTGTGCGAGTGAGAGTGAGAGTGAGTGTGTGCATATATATACACACATATATAATTACACAAATAATAATACTAGCTTGTATTTTAAAAGATAGTACCTATTGTACTATATATTATATAACATATACAATATATATTGGAAATCCCTTCTAATACCCAGTTGTATTAGCATCAGTGGAACCATATATCAGGAAGTAGATACAAACCTGTTGATAACATAACACTCATTTGAAAATAGCAAATGCTGATTTTTTTTACTCAAATATGTCCAAAACACCCTAGAGTGTGTAGGTACAGATATAGCCCATTACAAACCATGTAATGTATGCACTGTGTAATTCTCTGTGGAGTCTGAGTATGTGGATGAGTCTGTGGAATTCTTTGCCTTAAAGGCCGGTGGATGCGGGTTCTCTGGATTCCAAAAAACAGGTCCTATATTTTCTCCTTTTCTATACATATATACACTAGACTAAATTGGACCCGTTGGGTCCCATGTTCAATATTGGTGGTCAGTGGGGGGGGGGTCTTTCTCAAGCACTAGTATGGGTATTGTGAGCTGAAGGGACCGATTTCCAGAGGGCTAGTATGGACATTGTGGGCCAAATGGATTCTTGGGGTGACAGCTCAGTCACTCAAGCCTGATGTGCCGGCAGCTCACTCATGACTGGTGGGCGAGCAGTTGACTCACGGCTATTCCTTGAAATTCCATTTCAAGCAGGGTGCAAGGCCACCAAATTCAAATGCAGTTTCTTACCATTTCAAGCAGGGTGCAAGACCACCAAATTCAGATGCAGTTTCCTATCACTTCAAGCAGGGTGCAAGGCCACCGAATTCAAGTTCAGTTTCCTACCACTTCAAGCAGGGTGCAAGGCCACCAAATTCAAGTGCAGTTTCCAACCACTTCAAGCAAGATGCAAGGCCACCAAATTCAAGTGCAGTTTCATACCACTTCAAGCAGGGTGCAGGGCCACCAAACTCAAGTGCAGTTTCATGCCACTTCACGCAGGGTACAAGGCCACCAAATGCTAGTGTTGTTTAATGCCATTTCAAGCAGGGTGCAAGGCAACCAATTTCAAGTGCCGTTTCATACCACTTCAAGCAGGGTGCAAGACAACCAAATTGAAGTGCAGTTTCATACCATTTCAAGCAAGATGCAAGGTCACCAAATTCAAGTGCAGTTTCATACCATTTCAAGCAGGGTGAAACCACCATAAAACGATCATAAAACCACACAAAACACCACATAAACACCACACTCGAAGTTCAGTAGACATTTAGTGTGTTCAGTTGATTCACAGCTCAGACAGAGTCATGACCTCTCCCTCCCCCATCTTGCAGAGACTGAGCCACACCCACACTTCCGGGTTTTATAATCCCTCTACCCTCCCACCAGAATAGGCGTGGCTTTCATGGCATGATTGACAGGAGAGAGATTCTCAACATTTTTTTAAACACTAAATAACACTTTTACTTTTCATTGATGGGAAGAATCCTCTGCACCTGATGAGCGGAGGGGGACTGAGTAAGATGGCCAAAAATCACAACCATAAGTGGTAGCGTTTTATCTAAAATCAATATACAGTGCAGGCAGCAGGTTGTGCAGTTACCACCATTAACAACCATTTGCAGTGCAAGATTTCAAAGCAGTTACCACCACCAACAACCATATGCAGTGGAGCATTTCAAAGCTGTTACCACCACCAGAAACGATTTGCAGTGCAGCATTTCAAAGCAGTTACCACCACCAACAAGAATTTGACGTGCAGTATTTCAAAGCAGTTACCACCACCTACAACCATTTGCAGTGCAGCATTTCAAAGCAGTTACCACCAACAACAACCATTTACAGTGCAGCATTTTAAAGCAGTTACCACCACCAGTAACCATTTGCAGTGCAGCATTTCAAAGCAACCACATTTTCATTTTCAAACCATATTAAAGGCACTCACAGTTTAGTGTTATTCACAGTTCAGAGAGACCTGATCCTCTTGCTTCCTCCATCTTGCAGAGACTGAGTGAGGTACAACACTTCTAGGTTTTATTGTCCCTCCCCCCTCCCACCAGCAGGGGCAGCAGAGAGAATGTCAACATGTTTTAAACATTAATAACTCTTTGTTTTTCATCATTGGGAAAAATCCTCTTGTCCTGTGCTGCGGAGGGGGACTCTAAGTAAGATGGCCAAAAGTCACAGCCGTAAGTGGCAGCGTTTTTCAAAAATCATGAAACAGAAAAACAGGAAGTGATCAAGATCTTACTTTTAGTAATATAGATATTGGCTAATTCTTTTAATTTTCTCTCATGCACACACATTTTGTGTGCCAAAATGGTGGGAGGAAGAAGAATAAGTTGTGCTGTTCTGTGAAGAGATTTACTGACTCTGGTCAGAAAATGAAGTGCCATCTTCATGTGGGTCTGATATGCAGTCATGTGTGAGATGGGTTTTATCAGAACTGTAAACCTACAATATAGTAGTGAAGCAATGTACTACCAAACTGACAGTCTAAGAGGTCAGGAAGTTCTTTCAACATCCAACATATTGCTTGGATGCACTTGAAGTTTATTAATTTCAGGGACCTTCTATCTGATTGATAAGGAAAACAGTACAGACAGCAGATAAATATTAATTTCACACCTGTATGGTAGCTGGCTCAATCTCAAGCTGTGGGCTGACACTCAGCAGCAGTAAAAGGTTTCAATTTCAATTGGTATTCAATCTGAGAACCATTGTATAAATTGGTGGAGCTCGTTAAATGGAACAGATATACCTGTTTCTTTGAGTTAATCATTCCTCATACACCTCAAACCTGTTCATTACATCCACAACGTCTCAGAGTGGAAAACACATTTGAAATGTGAGAACATCTTTTTTATTTTGTTATTTTAATTATGTATGGGGTTGACAGGTTCCTGATGCGAGTCATTGGGTTAAACCTGAAACTGTTTCTTGGAATTTTTCCAGTGTCTCAACACAAAGCCATCCAGCCAGCAAGCTTTAATTGGTGCAAGTGCTGTCTTAATGTTGGGTTATCATCAGCAGTACTCAAGCATAGAGATGTATATGAAGGATATGGGTCAAATGCAGGCAGGTGGCACTAGCGTAGATGGGGCATCTTGGTTGGCATGGACAAGTTGGGCTGAAATGCCTGTTTTTCTGTTGTATAACTCTGTGAACAGTAATTGGAACCAGCAGACTGCAAAATGCATAGTGGGTAGGAAAAAACTACAGATGTTTGGTTTAAATTGGATAGACACAAAATGCTGGAATAACACAGCTGGACAGGCAGCATATCTGGAGAGAAGAAATGGGTGATGTGTCAGGTGGAGACACTTCTTCAGACTGCGTAGTGGGTGCAGGTTATAGAAATTGATTTAAGGGCCTGTCCCACTTAGGCAACTTTTCAGGCGAGTGCAGGAGACTCTGCGCTCGCCACATGATCGCCTCATGTTCGCTGGTGAGCCTCCTTCATGGTCGCGAGGAGTTCCCGCATTCTGAAAATTAGTCGTTGCCTCAGTATGGTCGCCACAAATTTTTCAACATGTTGAAAATTGGTCGCCATGGAGAAAATCGATACTTTTGTAGTCATAGGTGCAGTTGTAGTGGGGTTGCCATGTAGTTATAGGTAGTAGAGCTAGTCATAGGTAGTTTTAGTTAATCGCCTTTGCTGACCGGGCATTTTCATTGGTTCATTGGGGGAAAAAAAAATGTAAGCACGAGTTTTCAGAACCAAGGAGAACTGACCAGTAATGTTAAATGCCTGCCAAACTTCACAGCTATGTATCTCTGGCTTATTCAAAGTTGTCTGGCTTCTTAAAAATGTCTCCACTCCTTCTCCCCCTTCCCCCCCCCCCCTTCTCCCCCCACTTCTACCCCCTTCTCTCCCCTCCTCTTTTAAAGGACTTACCGTACACTGTGCTAGCCATCTTAACCTTCCTGTTCATCGCGGTGTGTGTCTGTATCACCTTGGCAATGCACCTTATGAATTTCAGACAGCACTCCCTTGCTTTCCCTGGCCCCCGCCTTTGCGACGTGTTTGTGTGTGTGTGTTCCACTGACAGTCGCCATTCCAGTTCCCGGTTTTTCAGTGAGTGCTGCGAACTTGACAGTCTTTGTTAATCCGCTGAAAAATCGCCCAAGTGGGACAAGTCCTTAAATTCCTTCTGGTAACATGTACTCTTTAGGGTGTAAGCATGTGTTTGGCGTGTATGAGTCCCAGCTTGTGATAGGTCCAACATCAAGTTGGGCATTTTCTTGCAAAGACCTGGTAATTATCGAGAAGCATCAGAGATTTGGTGCCTACCTCAAAGAAGTCGCAGGTGTCCCTCCACCTTACACGATGAGGTAAAAATAGCCATTGTTAACTAACCGTCCATGCTTCTCCCTCACAATTTTTATTTCTATTGCAGTTACTACAAAAATAAAGCATGACGAAAGAAAAATGAGCTGCCGACATGCTAACTTCTATTTTATTCGATCACACAAACACAAAATGAATCTTACCAATTTTAACAGAACTACAAAAGCCCATTTACTGTAGCTCATGACGCTTGTGCTGTTTTTGTTTTGCTGGAGTAATACAAAATGTCCCAAAATACACTGTCCGAAAACTTTGTTTCTTCTTTTGTTCAGTTTGAAATATTTATTCAATTTTCTCTTAAATAAATGCCATCATCATCTCTGCATAAACCAATCTATGTGAAAATCATTACTTGCTTCAATAAATCTCTGAAGATGGAGATTTTCACTCTCCTTACTCACTTATTGGCAATTTTAAATTAATGATTGTTCGAGATGGATTCCCTAACCAAGAGAAACAATTCTGTCTCTCTTCAGTCAATCAAAAATCTTTGCAGTTTATTGAAGTCTATTAAATCCCTTCTGGTGGAAATAATTCAAGTGTCTGGATTAGAAGGATCTCGTTATAACGATAGCTTCCCATCCTGGCATCTTCTTGGTAATTCCCAGTTGAATACTTGTAATGGCTTTAATGACCATTTTTTAATGATATACTCCAAGACGCACATCCTTCATTGTGTTATAGATTAAAACAACTCGGCTTTCTTTGTCTTCAGTAATGAATCCTCAGATTGTTTCCCATTTCTTATGGTTGCATCTGCGCACATTCCAACGTTTGAAAAGTTGAGCTTTTGAATCACTTGGTCTTTGTTCATTGACAACCATCAGTTCCAGATCACCAGGTGCATGCATCTCCTTACTAGACTTTAGAAAAACAGCTTGGGAAACGGGCCCTTCGGTCCACCGAGTCCATGCTGACCAGCGAGCAACCCATACACCAACACTACCCTACACATGAGGGACAAGTTATAATTTACAGAAGCCAATTAACCTACCAACCTGTACATTTTTGGAGTGTGGGAGGAAACTGGTGCACCCGGATTAAACCCACGCAGTCACAGGGAGAGTACACAAACTCCGTGCAGACAGCACCGACGTCAGGATCGAACCCAGGCCTCTTATGCTGTAAGGCAGCATCTCTACCACTCCACCATGTTGCTGCTATTCTGCCCCCAGAAATGTTATTCTTGTATAAATCCATAAACTTGTGCTTCTGCCATCTCTATTCCCAAATGTTTAACTGATTTGTCCAGGTTTTTGTTCACCATTTTCCTTACCATTTGACAAAAACTTTAACCTGCAGATTTTGTTGTTTTATTAATTGTACTTCATCCAATAGTGCAATGCATTTGGAGAACAAATGAAAACCCAGGCATAATCCACTTCAAAAATGGCTGTGCTCAATGTTCATGCTATAACATTCAGAAGTAAACTTTAGAAGCTTGATTCAAGGCATTGAAAAAATACATAAAACCAAAATGATTTATTTTATTCACTTTCGCTAAGAAAGCAAACATAATCCCTCAACAGCAGAAAGCTGGATTTATTTCTATTCTGTTCAGCCTTAATAACAAAGCTTGGCACAATCAGTTTTATCTGGAAATTCGTCGAAGTTCAGTCGCAGGAGATTGTCAGTAAGGAGTAAAAGCACAGACGGGGAATGGGGTTGGAATGCCCATTTGAAAAAAAAAAAATCAACGGCTCAATCTGGCAATCTACCAGACCATTAAATTATAGTTTGCATCAGTGAAAGATCTTTATGCATGTGTACTGTAAGCCAATGTCGTACTGTGACAATCCTGTGCCAGCAGTGTACCCCAGTGTGCTATGGTGACAGACCTTTATCCACCAGTCTGTACCCCAGTGTCCAAAAATAGAGATAGACCTGTATCCACCAATTTTACTTCGGAGTCACGTGAGTGACTACGTGAAGAAGCCCCGCCTGGCGCATGATCGGCATTACATCGACGCTGACGGCAGAGCAAGAGCTGCAGAGCACAGCTCCTCTAAGCGGTAAGGAGCGAGCCCGCAGGTAAGTGCATGTGAATTCACTTTCAGGGCGTTGCAAAAACCGTTACGCTGGCGTACAGAGCCAGCAAAAGTGAAACGAAAAAGAAAGGAATAATGGAGAAATCTCAGAGGAAGGTTTCGCGGGTGAAAAGATCGTCCCGGGGTGAGGTGAAAGAATCGGGACAAGAGATTAGTGCCGATACCGGTGGCCGTTGAATTACCCGTTAGTGAGACTGTAGTTGCTCTACAAGCAGAAGCCACGGAGGAAAATGTACCTAAGAAAGTAAAAAGAAATCCGTGAGGCCCGTGGCTTCTGATGATGATTCTGATAATGAAAGCCCTCTGGATAATAACGCCATGTGGCTTAAAATGGAACATATGGAGAAAGTTCTCCAAAGTATTATGAGGCAAGGGTCCAAAAACCCAGAATTTTCCCAAACAGACCCTGAGGGGTTTGAATATCCAGAAAATGGCAGTATGCCAATTTGGGAATATGGAACTCCAGACCCAGGGATTGGGCTGGAGGAAGTCTCCTTTGATGAAGTCTCAGGAGTACCAGGGCTGCAAGAGTCAGACCCTGAAAGTGGTGATGTTGGTTATGAGTACCCACCATAAAGTAAAAGGAGAAGGCCATGTGTGCCTGATGTGGCAAGAGGTTTTGCTATACCTGAAGGAAGTGGTGAGGCTATGGAAGAAAACCTGGCTGCCAACATTAATTATATGTTATCTCATCCACTTCAAGAAGCTGTTATGGCTGAAAGCAGATATATATAAAACACCGGAAAATTGCACCTCATTGAGGGTACCTACAGTGAATCCGACTTTCTGGGCACGTATGTCATCAGTCATGAGGGCACAAGAAATACGTTTTCAAAGAGTCCTCAAACTTATTTCAGCTGCCATTACCGCTTTTGGAAAGCAAGTGGAAGGGTCGGAAATGATCAAAATCCAAAAAGATACACTGGGTTTATTGTGCAATTCCTTTTTTGAGCTCAATTGTATGAGGAAAATTGCGATTCGGCCCATATTTCATCCTAGATTTGCAGGGCTGTGCAGATCAAGTAGTGTTCAAACTCCTGGTTATTTATTTGGAGAAAACCTGCCTAAACAAATCAGAGAAATGGAATGAAGAGGCTAAATCTATTAGCTACATGAAACCCTTTGTTTTTGGCCATAAAAGGTACAGTACGCCAAGAAGGGGATCTGATTTTGGAACAAGCAGAGGCAGGAGTATGGTAAGGAAGTATTACCATCCAGCACAGCCTAATGTTCACCCATATGTGGGGAGAAGGAGACCACCACATTCGTATGGAGAGTACAAAAACTTTATTCTGTTAAAAAATAAACTTTGGAGGAATCTCCAGTTGGTGGGAAATTATAAATGTTTTATGATGAATGGCTTTGCATCACATCTGACCGGTTTATTTTACAAGCTGTTTCAGGAGCCACAATAACATTTAAAGAAGGTATTGATCCACCGGTACAGCATAAACCTAATCATGGTTTAATGTTCTCTGCTCTTGAGAAATCAGAAATTAATGAAGAAATTAACAAATTGTTTAAAAAAGGTGTTAATGAAAAAACTGTTAAGCATCCACACCAATTTGTGTCAAACATTTTACCAAGAGATAAAAAAGATGGTGGTTGTAGAATCATTCTGGACCTTACAAACTTTAATACATTTGTCCAGTATAAACATTTCAAGATGGAAACATTCAACACTGCAAGACATTTGATATCAGCAGGTTGTTATATGGCTACAATAGATTTGAAGGATGCGTACTATTCAGTACCAATACATCGTTTTTTTCAAAGGTACTTAAAATTTAATTGGTTGGGACAGCTGTGGCAATTCAAAGCATTACCTAATGGGTTAAGGGCCTGTCCCAGCAGCATGCAACTCCATGCGATGAGCGCGACCTAACGTGGTCGCTTGAGCCATCTGGCGTCGCGGGGCCGGTTCCCACTTCGATCGTCGGAGCCGTGCGGAATTGTGCAGAGTTCGTCCCGACATCGCGCGGGGCTCCGAGAAACTGACCATGTTCAAAAATTCCGCGCGGCAACGGCTTGTCGGCTCGCAGTCGCCTCGACACATTACACACCGCCTCGACGTCGTGTCTCCTTGACGCTCTCTGTAGGTGCCTCTGTGCCCCTCTCTGTGTGTGCCTCTGTGTCCCTCTCTGTCCTGGCGAACTTACCTTTAAGTCTTTGCTCCAAGTTCGCCTCACTTTGCGCCGCGTTGCGCCACTCACCCCGCCTCCACGCAGCCCCCGCTGCCAGTTTGGTCGCGCTCTTCGCATGCAGGCGCATGCTGTTGGGAACGGCCCTGTACAGGGATCACCCGACCTCCGCACGGCCCCCGCTGCCGGTTTGATCGCGCTCACCGCATGGAGTCGGATGCTGGTAGGACAGGCCCTTTAAGTTCAGCTTCTAGGCTCTTCACAAAGCCGTTGAAACCAGCTTTAGCACAATTAAGAGCACAAAAGCACATTGTTATGGCTTATCTGGATGACATCTTAATTGTCAGTACTAATCAGGATTCAGCTGGAAAATCAGTTTCAGCAACTAAAAGCTTGTTTGAAAAGCTAGGTTTCCTGATTCATCCAATTAAATCCAAGCTGCAGCCAGCACAAACAATTAATTATTTAGGTTTTGTGATTAATTCAGTTACTATGTTAGTAACTTTACCAACGGACAAAATTGTTGATATTACAAATGTTTGTTGGGGCCTTATTCACAAACCTTATCCCTCCATCCGAGAGGTAGCAAAGGTTATTGGTAAGTTAGCAGCAGCATTTCCTGCAGTGGAATTTGGTCCATTACATTACCAAAACCTTCAAAGGGAAAAAACGCAAGCTTTAAAAAAGCGAGCAGGCCATTTTGATAAGCCTATGCAATTAACAAAGGAAGCTTTATTGGAATTACAATGGTGGATTGAAAATGTTCCACAAGCTGCTAAAAACATTTTAATACAGCAGCCTGAAGTGTTTTTACAAACAGATGCAAGTGTTCTCGGATGGGGGGCGACGGATAATTCCACCAGCTGTGGGGGCAGATGGACTGTCCAAGAGGAACTGTTTCTCCAAACATATGGTATTAATTATTTGGAGTTATTGGGGGCATTTTACGGATTAAAAGCCTATTGTTCTACAAAAAAGGATCTGCATGTCCAGGTACAAGTAGACAATACCACAGCTGTTGCATATATTAATCACATGGGTGGAGTAAGATCAGTATCATGTGATTGTCTGGTCAATCAGATATGGCATTGGTGTATTGAGCACCAAATTTGGCTTTCAGCAAGTTATCTCTCAGGTACAGACAATGTGGTGGCAGACAACAGATCAAGGGTATTTATAGACAACACAGAATGGATGTTAAACCCACAAGTTTTCAGTAAAATTATCATTTGGTATGGGTTACCAGACATTGATCTGTTTGCATCAAGATTCAATCATCAATTGCCTAAATGCGTGTCTTGGGAACCCGATCCAGGTGCGGTAGCAGTAGATGCATTTTCGCTACATTGGGGAAATATGTTATTTTATGCTTTCCCTCCATTTGGCCTGGTTAGGCAATGTCTTAAGAAAATAAAACAAGATTCTGCCACAGGGTTGTTGGTGGTTCCAAATTGGCCCACACAAGCATGGTTCCCATTGATGTTAAAGATGATTAAGGAACCATTTATGTTGATTCCTAGCTGCAGTGATTTGTTAATACAACCGGTAACAAAATAAATTCATCCATTACATGTTCATATGAATTTGTTAATCTGCAGGTTTTGACCAGACCACTGCAAGGGCTTGGACTGTCGGATAGGACCATGGATGTTACAGTGACTTGCAAAAGTATTCATACCCCTTGAACTTTTCCACATTTTTTCACGTTACAACCACAAACGTAAATGTATTTTAGTGGGATTTTATGTGATAGACCAACACAAAGTGGTGCATAATTGTGAAGTGGAAGGAAAATGATACATGGTTTTCAAATTTTTTTACAAATAAAAAACTGAAAAGTGTGGCGTGCAAAAGTATTCAGCCCCCTTTACTCTGATACCCCTAAATAAAATCCAGTGCAACCAATTGCCTTCAGAAGTCACCTAATTAGTAAATAGAGTCCTCTTGTGTGTAATCTAATCTCAGTATAAATACAGCTGTTCTGTGAAGGCCTCAGAGGTTTGTTAGAGAACATTAGTGAACAAACAGCATCATGAAGCCCAAGGAACACACCAGACAGGTCAGGGATAAAGTTGTGGAGAAGTTTAAAGCAAGGTTAGGTTATAAAAAAATATCCCAAGCTTTGAACATCTCACGGAGGACTGTCAATCCATCATCCAAAAATGGAAAGAATATGGCACAACAGCAAACCTACCAAGACATGGCCATTCACCTAAACTGACAGGCCGGGCAAGGAGAGCATTGATCTGAGAAGCAGCCAAGAGGCCCACGGCAACTCTGGAGGAGCTGCAGAGATCCACAGCTCAGGTGGGAGAATCTGTCCACAGGACAACTATTAGTCATGTACTCCACAAATCAGGCCTTTATGGAAGAGTGGCAAGAAGAAAGCCATTGTTGAAACAAAGCCATGTCCCGTTTGCAGTTTGCCACAAGCCATGTGGGGGACACAGCAAACATGTGGAGGAAGGTGCTCTGGTCTGATGAGACCAAAATTGAAGTTTTTGGCCTAAATGCAAAACGCTATGTGTGGTGGAAAACTAACACTGCACATCACCCTGAACACACCATCCCCATTGTGAAACATGGTGGTGGCAGAGTCATGCTGTGGGGATGCTTTTCTTCAGCAGGGACAGGGAAGCTGGTCAGAGTTGATGGGAAGATGGATGGAGCCAAATACAGGGCAATCTTGGAAGAAAACCTGTTAGAGTCTGCAAAAGACTTGAGACTGGGGCGGAGGTTCACCTTCCAGCAGGACAACAACCCTAAACATACAGCCAGAGCTACAATGGAATGGTTTAGATCAAAGCATATTCATGTGTTAGAATGGCCCAGTCAAAGTCCAGACCTAAATCCAATTGAGAATCTCTGGCAAGACTTGAAAATTGCTGTTCACAGATGCTCTTCATCCAATCTGACTGAGCTTGAGCTATTTTGCAAAGAAGAATGGGCAAAAATTTCAGTCTCTAGATGTGCAAAGCTGGTAGAGACATACCCCAAAAGACTTGCAGCTGTAATTGCAGCGAAAGGTGGTTCCACAAAGTATTGACTCAGGGGGGCTGAATACTTTTGCACGCCACACTTTTCAGTTTTTTATTAGTAATAAAATTTGGAAACCATGTATCATTTTCCTTCCACTTCACAATTATGCACCACTTTGTGTTGGTCTATCACATAAAATCCCAATAAAATACATTTACATTTGTGGTTGTAACGTGACAAAATGTGGAAAAGTTCAAGGGGTATGAATACTTTTGCAAGCCACTGTATATCCTCAGCATGGCGAGATAGCACTAAGAAACAATATATGACACATATAAAGAAATGGGAAGTCTTTTGTAGACAGTCAAAAATATCTTATCATACTGTGAACATTTCAAACACATTGGAGTTCCTTGCTGAGTTGCATTTTGGGCAGCACATAAGTTATAGTGCCAATAATCGTGCTCGTAGTGCTTTATCATCCTATTTAGGACAAATTTCTGACCGTGAATCAATTGGGTTTCATCCATTAATATCCCGTTTTATGAAAGGGTTTTTTAACAAGAATCTGCCCAAGCCAAGGTATACAGAAATTTGGGATGTCAGCATTGTACTTACTTTGCTTAGGCAATGGACTCCAATCACAGTTATGTCTTTGAAAAATTTAACATTTAAAGTAGTAATGTTAATGGCGATGGTATCAGCACAAAGAGTGCAAACATTGCAAATGCTACGTTTAGATTCTATGCATGTGGCTTCAGATAACATTGTGTTTTACGTTTATGATCTAATCAAAAAAGCAGACCAGGGAGAACTGGAGCTAAGGTAATGTTCAAAGCTTACCCTGTTGATCAAACATTGTGTGTAGTTAGACACTTGACTCAATATATAGAAGTAACCAAGAGTCTTCGAGGTGATGAAAAAGCGTTATTTATTACGCATAAAAAACCGCACACAAAAGCATCAGTACAAACCATTTCTAGGTGGTTAAAACAGGTGTTGGATTTAGCGGGAGTAGACACTGATGTGTTCAAATCTCACTCCACCAGGGCTGCAACTACGTCCGCGGCGAAGTTACAGGACGTGCTGCTCAACCAAATTTTAGAAGCCGCAGGGTGGTCTAAAGAAGAAACCTTTTCAAAGTTCTACGATAAACCTGTTCTCACGATGTCAGGCTTTGGACACGCGGTGTTGGGTTCACTGTATTCATCTGCAGTGTGTAAAATAGTAAGATTAAACGAGAACTTACCAGTTCGAAGATTGATCGTTATTTTATGAGGAGTAACGATGAGGGATTACATGCCCTCCACTCCCAACCCTCATAAAATAAATGATCATCTGGTAGTTCTAAATGTTGAGCCTTACTATCTTACTCCGGCTATTAGGTTCTGTGTTTTTCTTTCCGCTGCTTTGAAGTATGCCGATCATGCGCCAGGCGGGGCTTCTTCACGTAATCCCTCATCGTTACTCCTCATTAAATAACGATCAAACTTTGAACTGGTAAGTTCTCATTTAATCTTACTATTATCCCTGTGTAATAGTAGCCACCTCCATTCACCTGTAATGTATGCACTTTATATTGACAGAGCCACCAGTACTGCAGCCTGCTGACAGACCTATACAGCAACATACCCATCCTGCAGTGAATGGTCTGTTTATGGTGTTGTTATATGGTGATAGATTTGTAATGACAATGCTGTACTCAGATGATATGTTGATTGTCCTGTGGCAGCAACATCGTTCCCACGCTATACTGACTGTCCTGTGGTCAGCAACATCGTTCCCATGCTATACTGACTGACCTGGCATCATTAATGCTGTGTCTATTTTACAGCGCAATTCTTCTCGGAGAGCTCCACTGGTTCCCAGAACACTATGCTGGGACCCCATAGGGCTATGCATTGACACTTCTGCTTAATTCACTTTTACAAGATACTTTCTTATTGCACTCAATTTTATAACATAATAGGGCAAATGTCGAGGTCACTTTGAGTGCCATCTCACAATAATATTCCTTCTACGGAATATACCTTCCCCTGAGGATGGCTGGTGACAAGGCCAGAGGTGAACATATGGACACTGCAACAGTTACTATTTGATGAGGCCGGCAGACTGTTGTTCATAGTCAGGAGTTGTAGAGCATGGAAACAGGTCCTCAGCCAACACATCCATGCTAAACCAAGATTTATAGCTGTGCCGTTCCCATTTGCCTGCATTTGGCCCATATCCCTCTACACCTTTCCTATCCATGCACCTCTCTAAATGTCTTTTAGATGTCACCATTGTACTCGCCCACTACATCTTTCTATGGCAGCTTGTTCCATATATGCACCATGTTTGCATGAAGAAATTACCCGTCAGATGTATTTTCAATCTTGGTGATCTTGTCACCCAGGGTTTCCTAATCCTACCAACATTTCCACATTCTTTAACAGGAATATGCTCAACCTGAACTCTCCCAATCTCACCATTAATAGTTGCCTACATGCTAGACATCCCTTTGTCTATAATCAGCATCTTCAACATCTGTTATCAGGCAGCTGAACCATCCTACCACTACTAGTAAGCAGTCCTGAACTACAATCCACCTCAATGGTGACGCTCGGACTATCTTTAATTGGACTTTACTGGCTTTATCTTGCACTAAACGTTATTCCCTTATCGTGTGTCTGTGCACTGTGAATGGCTTGATTGTAATTATGTATTGTCTTTCCACCGACTGGTTAGCATAAACAAAAGCTTTTCACTGTACCACATAGCAATAAACTAAACTGAACTGAGACATTTAGATTTAGAACTTCAGTAAGGAAACTAATGAGGGCTGCCAACTCTCATGCATTGAGCGTGAGAGTCACGCATTTCACAAAACTCTCATGCTCTCATGCTGATCACAAAGTTCTCACACTCAAAAATCTGCAGGTGCTGGAAGTTCAAAATAAAGCAAATATTGTTTTAGAGGTTAGTAAAAACCATGAGGGGAATATATAAGGTGAATGCATAGTCTTTTTCTCGGGATATGTGATTCAAGAACTAGAGGGCATTGGTTTAAAGCAGGACTGTCAAAATACCGACCCGCGATACGACTTGGGGGAAAAAAAGGTAGTTTAGGTTCTCCCATGCAGATGATGTGATAGGTGAAATAAGGTGGTGGTTCCAGCACCGACCCCCCCTCCAGGCACCGCTCACACCTCCCACCCTCACCTCCGGCGGCTCTGTGTCCATTGGCTGCTCTGTCCACACCCCATGGAGTTTTAACCCCGGCCCGGAGCCAGGAACGGACCGGGTGAGTGGGGGCATCGGTATCATCTCCAGTACCAGCAGGGACGAGTCTCGAGCTAACGCTCCGCACCCATACCCGACCCTCGGGTCACTGACCCTCACCTTCCCCTGGACCCCAGATGGACACAGAGCACCTGGGCTGGCCCGCATTCCCGGGAAGGGGGGGGGGGAGACGGGGGGCGGGGGGAGAGGGAATTGCTCCCCGGGCATCGCCAAGTCTCCGCTCACTCTGGATGTTGTCACCGCTTCACTGACACACACTCTAATACACACACTGGCACACACAAGGTTTAAAGGGATATGGGCCAAATGCGGATAAATGGGACTAGTTTAGATGGGGCATCTTGATCTGCATGAGCAAGTTGGGATGAAGGGCCTGTTTCCATGCTGTAAGACTATGACACAATGTAGAAAGGGTGCAATTGCTCTGGAGAGAATTCAGCTGCGATTTATGAAGATGTTGGCAGGGCTGGATTTTTTTTTTCACCTTGAAGAAAGATTTGATAACTGGGATTGTATTCTTTGCAGCAATGGATGTGAAGAAAAAACTTAGTTGAGGTGAATAATATTATGAGAGTAGGATCCGTTTCGCTTAACAAAGAGTGTAGGAAGGAACTGCAGATGCTGGTTTAAACTGAAGATAGACACTAAAAACTAGAAAAACTCAGCAGGACAGGCAGCATCTCTGGCGAGAAAGAATGTGTGATGTTTCGGGTCGAGACCTTCAGTCTGAAGAGGTTGAAAACCAGCCATAAAACACAATGACTGGAAATGTGTGTTATCCAACTAAGGGCAGAAATCAGAATCATGTGTTCATCTTTATTGACTTGACACCATAATAAAAACATTACCGAAAAAAAAAAAGAATGGGGTGGCAAGGTGGCGCAGTTGTAAAGTTGCTGCCTGACTACCACATGGGTTTTCTCTGGATATTCTGGTTTCTCCAGTATCTGTAAATTGTCCCTGGCGTGTAGGATGGAACTGGTGTATGATAGATTGCTGGTCGGTGTGGACTTCGTGGGCTGAAGGGCCTGTTTGCATATATATGTTTTGCATATATATCTTAAGTTCATTGAACCATATACGATTGAATATGTGGCATTATTTTTATCTTGTTTCTATAGTCAAAGGGTAAGGTTGATTGATTTATTTGTGTGGAACCATGATGGAAGTCTGACGTGCCTTGTTTCTCTGTTTTTCTCTCTATATATATGCATAACAGCATGAATTAGAATCTGATTTCCATACATGAATATAGTCATTCATGTGCTGCACCTGTTGATCATATGGAAGTTATATAGAAGAGCACTTAATTGAAACATTTATCATAGCCAGCAGATGTCAGCTATTTTACGTAATCAGACATCAGCTTATTTTATTTAGCTTCACGTGATTGTTAGCCATTTAGCAGCACTTAATTAAATCATTTATCTAGTAATCAAGACACTAAACAAGTTACTTATTTCTACTTTTGCACCTTTGTATTCTTAATAAATATATTTATATCATTGTATTAAACATAAATTAATATGTAACAGTATAAAATGGTGTGTGTAACCTTGGCTTTAGCTAAAACATAATGGTGGCAAAATAGACATAGCTGGGAGATTAGAAGTAACAGTTTGGTATTTAAGGGCGCAAAAAGAGGAAGAGATATGAGGGGAATTGTAAAGACTGAACCAAGGTCGGAAGTTAATGGTGGCGAGACGGAGAATACTAGAATCAAAGATAGATTGATGCAAGAGGAGTACAGCATGCAAGATAAGTTGAGAAGAGACAGGGCTGAAAAACTGTAATAAAAAGCTGCCTGTTTCTGTGAATTGGAGAGCAATTAGAGAACGGACAGGTGGTGTCATCTCTGAATGCTCCAGCCGATGTTTGCAAATAAAGGTTTACGTCTTCTTGAAGAATTCTCTGTGTCTGTGTCATCTTATCCAACCCTGAGTCCCTAAACCATGACAAAATGAGCCTGGCTCTACTGTGGAATGTAATTAGAAATGTAATAGTAAGATTAAACGAGAACTTACTAGTTTGAAGTTTGATTTTTATTTTATGAGGAGTTACGGTGAACGATTATGTGAAGAAGCCCGCCAATGCGCATGTGTGTCAATCTTCAAAGCAGCGGCTTGAAATCACAGTAACTACCGTCAAAGTGATATAGTAAGACTCAGAAGACTAGAAGTACCAGATGATCTTTGCGATTATGAGGGCCGGGAGCGGAGGGCACGTAATCGATCACCGTAACTCCTCATAAAATAAAGATCAAACTTCAAACTGGTAATTTCTCGTTTAATCTTACTTATTTTACTTTGGAGTCATGTGAGTGATTCCGTGAAGATTTCAAAGCTCTGTGATTCATGCCGTAAATCCAGTTCCATATGACACACTGCCTCAGTTGACCCAGGATAAACAAATAATGTATTGAACATTGTTTAAATTATACAATGAATGTTTTTAACAATAAAAGAACAGTAATAACCCCTCTCTCCCAGGGGAAATTACAAAGGAGAACTCAAACAGAACCCAAAACAGCATGCCCAAATCCTTCCATTGCGAGGACAGGTTTATCATAAAATCGTGAAAAGGTTCCTTCACTGGACCATCCTGTGGCCCCAAGGATTTGGTCTAAAGGCAAGTCCTGCGCCTTTGCTGCGGACGTTGAAACCGCCCTGGTGGAATGAGATTTAAACACATCATTGTCTACTCCAGCATAATCCAAAACCTGTTTCAGCCATCAAGAAATAGTTTGTACTGACACCTTTCTATGAATTTTTATTGTGGCTGATGAGCATCGCTGTTTCTGAGCCTCTGAGACTCTTGGTGACCTTGATATATTGACTCAGGTGCGTAACTACCCATAGTATCAGGTCAATGGGGTATGCTTTAAAGCTTATTTTGGTTCCAGCTGTCCCTGGCCTGCTTTGTTTGATTATATCATATACATAAAACGTAATATTATCTACAGAAGAATGCATGCTGTCCAGTCATAGCTTTTGCAATGTCTGGACCCGTTGCGCTGACACTAGCGCCATGAGCATGAGTACTTTGAGCATTAACTTCTGGAAAGACAGAGATGTAATTGGAGCCCATTGCCGAAGCAGTGTGAGAACTATGCTCACATCCCAGATTTCCGTATATCTAAGTCTGGGAGGGTTTTTGTTAAAATACCTCGCATGAATCGGGCCACCAATGGATGAGATCCAACAGAGTGATGTCCCGACCCTTGCCCTAAATAGGAGGACAGAGCACTTTGAGCACTATTAATGGCACTATAGCTCAACTGCTCGTCAAAATGCAATGTAGCAAGGAACTCCAATACATCTGGTATGCCTGCAGTATGATAAGATATATTTGACTGTAAACAGAACATCTCCCATTTCTTAATATGAAATACATATTGTTTTTTAGTACTATCTCTCCAGGTCGCCGTAATCACATCCACGGTCCTACTCGATAGTCCGAGTCCCTGGAACGGTCAGGTCAGAATATGCAAATCAACAGATTAATACGATCATGCAAAATGTGACTCTCTCCTGTCACAGGGTGAACCAACAAGTTGCTGCATTTGGGGATAGTCATTAATGTCACATGATAATGACTTAATTCCACCCATGTGATTGATATATGCAACAGCTGTGGTATTGTCAATCATGCATTGTTGAGCAGTATGCTTTTAGGCCATAGAATGCACCCAGCAATTCTAAGTAGTTTATCCCATGCCTCTTGCACACATCCATCTGCCGCCACAGCTAGATTCGGTATCAGTGGCTCCCCATCCCAAAGCACTCACATCAGTTTGTAAAAACTGAAGATTGTTGAGTCAGAATGTCTCTTGTGCATCATGAGACATTAGTTATCCACCATTGCAACTCGGCGATAGCTTCGGCTGGCAACTGCATTGGTCTATCGAAATGACCTACCTGTTCTTGCAGTGCTTGTTCTTTAGCTCGTTGCACATTCTGATAGTGCAGAGGTCCGAACTACACTCCAGGGAAAACCACCACTAATTTACCAATAACACTGGCTACTTGTCGGATGGAGGGTTGTTGTTCATCTACCAGATTGCTACAGGTCTCCATAATTTCTACAGTTTTGGCCGTAGGCAAAGTCAC
The DNA here is from genome assembly GCA_035221665.1 of Okamejei kenojei. Lineage (NCBI taxonomy): Eukaryota > Metazoa > Chordata > Chondrichthyes > Rajiformes > Rajidae > Okamejei > Okamejei kenojei. The sequence continues at coordinate 53,203,584 of CM069136.1, forward strand.
TGACATGTTAGTTGAATCAATGATGAACCCCAAATAGTCAATTATTCTAGATGGTACTAATTTGGATTTAGTTGGATGGATGAGGAAACCTAACCTCTCAAACAGGTGTTTGGTAACTGAAACCGATTCCTCAGCTGCTTCCTGAGTTTTTGCCTATGATCAGAACATCATCCAAGTATGCCATTACAATGTGATTCTGAGCGCTGGTTCACTGTGGGGACTTTACCCACAGTTAACAGGTGTCTGATATCTCGGCTAAGTTTCCTCCATTATGGAGTCCTGGATCTGGTGAGAGGCCATATATTGCTGGCCAGGTTTTCATCCATCTCTTCACCAGTTCCAGCCGGTATGGCAAATTTGCTTGCCACATCCAGCGCACCTGGAGCATAGCTCATGTGCTTTGGTGCATGCTCTTCTGCAGTACCACCAACTTCAGGGTCAGAGTCATACTGCCCTGGCTCTCCCGGCTCATGCTCAAGGGTGGTATCATGCAGCCCTTGAAAGGCACTGCTGTTATGCATCCCCATGCAGACTCGTAGGCATATTGTTCTTCCTGCCTGTATAGCTCTTTGCTGTACGGACCTCTGCTAGAGGTTGCTGCTGAGAGCTGCTGGGGAACCCTGGGGCTATAAAACCCCGGCTGGAGCACCTCCTGGTTGATCATTTTATCTATGAGGTGTTCCATCTTGTCCAGACGTCCCCAATCATTTTATTGGAAGGAGAGGAGTCTTCCTGGCCTGACTCATCAGAGTCGACAGGCCTGGACAATTTCCTCTTGGCCTTCCTCCCGACAGGCGTGGCCACAGTGCTCTGAAGCACTGGAGTTACTGCCGCTGGCTGAACTGCCGACAGTCTGAAGTCGGCGTCTCTGAAGCGGTGTACGCTCGCTGATCGCGGTCTTGCGGGTACGTTTTTTGCTCCTAACGGCAGCATCCCTCACCTTACTTTTTGTTAAATTTTTCATTCTGAATTTGTTCCTGCTAGTTCCTGCAACCAGCCTTACTGAACCTAAGTAAACTGCAGTAAAGTTTTAAAATACTTACCTGCGGGTTTTACTTACCGCTGGTGGAGCTGCGCTCTCCAGCCCGTCGGTGTACCATGCGTCTGATGTAATGATGCACATGCGCACTAGCGGGGCTTCTTCACGGAATCACTCACGTGACTCCGAAGTAAAATTTAGCCCAACCTTATTCATACCTAATCCAATTGAAAGCATAAATGTTGCATTCAAGTGTGTTAAAGACTCGCTACAGTATGCACCAGATTGCACAATTTCGAGCTGAAAAATGCGAAAGCTCCCTACCGTGGGGGGGGGGGGGCGACATCCACCTCCCACACCCTCCCCCCTCGGTCGCTACGATCCCTTGCAATTTCTCACTCTCAACTCTCATCCAATGTTGGCAGCCCTGAAACTATCTCTGTTGGAAGCTTGTCATTGGACTGGATGTTTTGCTGTGGGATGGAGTCAAAAGTGGTCGTATCAAATGATCAGTGTAGTTTTCTTCAAATGATTGAGTTCTGTGAAGTGTTTCTTTCAGCAGGCATTGACTACCTCTCTGAGTTCATAATGTTTCAGCTCTTTGTATATTTGAAGTGGAGACAGCTCCTGTGATAGAATGTGTTTGTCAGAAATCCTTGCATTCCCTTATGCAGATAATAATGCAATCTGACAGGTGCCAATGTCTGGGTCTGTTTTTTATAGTAAGTGGACCTGTTGGAAACTGGAAACAGGTTAAAGGCTTGCTGAAGGAACTCATGTAGAGGTGATTCACAAATGGGGAGGAGCAAGGGGAGGATTAGTGTGGTAGGAAATAAGGAAGAGGCTGTGAGTAAGCACATGTGTGTTTAAGTCCAACGGTACATTGTATATGTGCGGGCATGTCCACATTTAATTTTGTTTATTGTCACATGCACCAAGACACAGTGAAAAGCTTTTGTTGCATGCTAACTAGTCAGCTGAAACACAATACATGATTACAATTGAGCCAACCACAGTATACAGTTACATGATAAAGGGAATAAGGTAAGAAATGCTGCTGGTGGAGTGGAGGTTTAAAAGAATGGAATGCGTGATTGCAGATCCACCTCTGTGATCAGTACACGGAGTCGCCTGGCTTGAGTTCCATCTTGGACGCTTTTTTTCATTTTTATATGATGTTGTATGAGTGTCACTGTCCATTCAGCAGAGCCTGTTCTCCAGCTGAAATATCAGAAACAAACGTATGATTTAAAAAAACCTGCATTTGCATCAGTTATTTGCAGAAATTACTTCAGGCTTAACAATGTAATTTTGTCTTCCGATGTAATTAAAATGATTGCTTCTGTGTTGGCCTCGTTATTGAAAGTAGCAACAATCAATGGGGAACTAAAGTATCACAGTCAACAGTATCTGAATTTCCACATTTAGCAATACCCCTGCAATTGCCTATTGCTGTCCATCTTTTAAATTAATTATGGTATGAGGAGACAAATTGTCAAAGTAAAAAAAATAAATTCCAAAATATTTATATTGATGAAGTCCAGTATTATTATTTTCGACTTCATTATCTTATCTTTTTATGCTTAGTTTTAAATTATCAATGAAAAGGTACCGATTGTCCTTTCCATTTTATTTCACTTGACTTTACCAAAAGTAAATATGCTTCTATCTTCACTGGTTTTGGAACATACTGAGGTATGTGGTAGTCTTGGGTGTTTTCTAAGAAGTAGTCCTTCTTTGATCTTGTGTGTCTCTTTCATGAAATAGATCAAAGCAAATAATGTGTCAAATTATTGTCACATCTTTTTACAAAATATCTGATTCACCCACTGAAATCTTTATTTCTTGATGGCTTGCAATGCACTGAAAATTGCATGATGAAAATAAAAATGAGACAAAATTGCCGTTTTGCTGATATAAAAGAAAAGAAAATGCTGGACGCATCAATGGAAAGAGTAACAGAGTTAACATCTCGGGTCAATAACCTTTTATGAGAACTGGAATTACCCATTTGCCGACTATAAAAAAGGGGGCACTTCTTTTACATTGCTGGCGTAAGACACGTGGACATTTTTTTCAAGAGGTGGGCAACAATATGAAGATGTAACATAAGCTGATACAGATTTGGCCAATACATACTTTTTGTAGACTGAATCCATTACTTTGAAGTTTCAAGCATGCAACACATGAATCTTAGCTGGAGAACCATATTTCTGATTCACGTTTCTTCCTTGTGTTCCTGCTGATTCTTCAACTCTCATTAAGCCTGATTGCTCCAAATTGTCAGAGCTCTTGGAAAACTGGGAGAATGAGATACCAGGAAGTTCCTAAATATTGTGCATCTATTTTAAGAGCATCCGTTGAATATATTGGTTGTCTAATCCATATTTATTTTGGTCAAGACACTTCATTGAATACACAAGACACAAAGTGCAGGAGTAACTCGGCAAGTCAGGCAATATCTCTGGAGAACATGGATAGGTGAAATTTCAGGTTGAGACTGTTCTTGAGACTCAAGGAGAAGGGTCTAATGAGGGATTCCGACCTGAAATGTCACCTATCCATGTTCTCCAGAGATATTGTCCAACACTTTGTGCCTTTATTTTGTAAACCAGCCTTTGCAGTTCCTTGTGTCTTCACTGAAAATGAAACTGCTTTTGTAATCCACGGCTTCATATCATCTTTTATATCTAAAATCCTACCCCTTGTATAGAAGATGGGTTGGATAATATTGTCTGCATATCTACCCAGCCATTTTGTGTTCATTTAAATAGTCATGATTGAGTCTAATTTATTTGACTAAAATGTCAATAATTAGATTTAAATTATTTGCATGTTATGTATGTTAATTGATCTGGAAAGGAGAGGACTAATATCAAAAAGATAAATTACAAGCAACACAATATAATAGGAGACAATCTGTCAAAGGTAACCTTCAATAGTGCTCTTCATGTAAGTCCAGATTGCATGTTGCAATCCGTTTATTTAATCCAAATATATTTAATCGTGCTTTCAAAATCTTTGCATCCTTCGGAGCCATGTGTCAAATAACTATTTGTCTATTGAATTTTTAGTTGATTTAGTTTAGAGATACAGCGCGGAAACAGGCCCTTCAGCCCACCGGATTTACGCCGACTAGCGATCCCTGCATATTAACAATAGGGATAATTTTTACATTTACCAAGCCAATTAACCTACAAACCTGTACGTCTTTGGAGCATGGGAGGAAACAGAAGATCTTGGAGAAAACCCACGCAGGTCACAGGGAGAACGTATAAACTCCGTACAGGCATTCCCATTGAGGGTAGGGTAGATTCAAACAAGAGGGCATGACATGAGAATTAAGGGACAGAAGTTTAGGGGTAACGTGAGGGGGGACTTCTTTACTCAGAGGGTGGTGGCTGTGTGGAATGAGCTTCCAGCAGAAGTGGTGGAGGCAGGATCGATTTTAACATTTAAAAGTAAAGTGGATAGGTATATGGACGTGAAGGGAATGGAGGGGTATGGTCTGAGTGCAGGTAGATGGGACTAGGGGAAAACAAATGGTCGGCACGGACTGGAACGGCCGAGAGGGCCTTTTTCCGTGCTGTAATTGTTATATGGTTATATGGCATGGTCGGAATCGAACCCGGGTCTCCGGCGGTGCATTTGCTGTAAGGCAGCAACTCTACTGCTGCACCAATGTGACCACCCTTGAAGATTAAAATTTAGATCAATAAACTTATTGTTGGTAAAGGTTTGTTAAAACCCTGTCCCACTGTACGAGTTCATTTCAAGAGCTCTCCCGAGTTTAAAAAAAATCAAACTCGTGGTAAGCACGGAGAATTAACGTAGCGGGGACGTCGGAGCTCGTGGATGTCTCTTAGCGGCTAGTAACGCTAACGGCAGGTACTCGGGAAGACTCGCTAACGGCAGGTAAGCGTGGGAAGACACGTGAAGATTTTACAACATGTTGAAAAATGTTCACGAGAGCCCCGAGTATCGACGAGTGGCCATTACCGTAAATCTCCGAGGGCAAACTCGGGAGAGCTCTTGGAATGAACTCGTACCGTGGGACAGGGCTTTAATTGCAAAGTGCAGGAAAACATATTCAGTCTGGTAGAAATAGTCCATATTAATTCTTCTTATCGAGTCCACACACAAGATTAGAAGTTGTTCAGCCAGAGCTGAACACACTTCTCGGCATCTGCACACAATGGTGTCTGTCTTGCGCGTCTTGTGCTTCTAGTGCGTGGTGGTGGAAAGATTGGTGAAAACAGGGCCGCGACGTGAATGCTCTTTCCTTGACCTTTCACATTAATTGAAAAATAATTAATGTTAGTAGCGGTTGATGATCATGCTGTCTCATAATTCAAAAAAACATTTTTGGAGCATTTGGTAGTTTAATATTATCAAATGTATAAGTTATGGTTATTAAATGTTATCATCTTATGGTTTAGAAACCAAACATTTTCTTATGGTTTAGAAACCAAACCAGAGACATTTTCAAATGTTATACATGCTTTGGCACTCAGGAGTAAATATTTCTTGCACTTTGATTAATTGTCAAACCCTGTACCCCTGGCATGTAATTTACACATAATTTGTTCAGAGCTTTGTGTTGACTAGCAGGTTATTGATAAATTAAAACTATTTAGTATATTAGTACACTATTATTATTATTATTATTATTATTATTATTATTATTATTATTATTATTATTATTATTATACATTATACTTACGGGCACCTTTCAAAGGACTCTCATGGGTGCCTTACAAAATTTAGTAAGCAGATTACAAAACATATAAGCGGAATGAAACAAAACAAAAAAAATATATAGTAAGGCTATCAACAATACACAATTCATAGAGAGAGCAACGGCAGCTAATCGTGCCAGCATTCAATCTTCCTTCCGGCAGCCATCTTGGAAACGGAACAATCAACACACATTTTAACATTGGACATCCACCACAGCGACACCTACACACTACTCACTGTGGTGGAAGGCAAAATAAAGTTCAAGTCCTTCCCCTAGCTCTTCCTCGGTCGTGGGCCTCGAGCCCCCATTGACGGGATGATCTTGACACCCGTAGCCGGCGTTCAGGCCCTCCGCGTCGAGGCGTTCCACTCCCACATTGGGAGGATGTTAGCTCCCCCGCGCCGGGTGTTCATACCTCACGTCGGGGCTGGTCGAGCCTTCCGTGGCGTTGGAGCTCCCGACTCAGCCTCACCCGAGACTGCGAGCCCTAGATGTTAAAATCCGCGGTGGTCACGGTGGGAGCGATTCCAGACAAGGGATCCGCTACGATGTTAAGTCCACGCCCCGCGGTGGGGCTCACGACAGTCCAAAGAGGCTTCCAGCTCCAGCGATGGTAGACTGCAGAGCCCGGAGAATGTGATCACATCTCCGGGAAGGTAGGGACTTGATCACATCTCCGGGAAGGTAGGGACTTGAAAAAGGTTTCCCCCGATCCCCTCCCCCCCACATAAAACACAACAAAGAACATTAAAACAAACTTTTAACATACTAAAAACAGCAAAAAACGAATGGAAAGACAAACAGACTGGTGGTAGGGCTGCCATTCCCCCCCCCCCCCGTGGATTCAGAACGTGAATGTATAGTTCAGCATGGGGTTAATTCTGATTTAGTGCCACAAACTGAACAATTCAAAATATTTCTAACTTTATATTACCAAATAAACCTCAATACCAAGTACTACTGAAATTGATGAATAATTGATAAGCCAGTAATTATAACATAAATGTTCAAAAGATAATAATAATAATAATGCATTTTATTTGCTGGCGCCTTTCTGGACACCCAAGGACACCTTACAGGACATAAAATCACAAATATATTAGCAATATTAAAATCAAGTTGATTAAAAACAAAAAAACAAAAACAAAAAACATCACAATACATGATGCGGGATGTGACCAGAGCGTGGATGAGGACTTTTGTATTGTCTTTGGAGAGGGAGGGGCGGAGTCTGGAGACGTTGCGGAGATGAAAGTATGCAGAGCGTGTGATATTGCTGATGTGGGGGCCAAAGGAAAGTGTACTGTCCAGAATGACGCCGAGACTTTTGACATGGGAGGAGGTGGGTATGGGTGAGCCATCAACTGAAATGGTGAACAGGCGGGTTTTGGAGAGTGTGGACTTTGAGCCAATTAGCATGATTTCTGTTTTATTTCCATTGAGTTTTAGAAGGTTGAGTGACATCCAGTTGCTGGTAGCTTGAAGACAGGTGGTGAGGGTAGTTGGGGGAAGGGATGTGTTTGGTTTTGTGGAGAGGTAAAGTTGTGTATCATCGGCGTAGCAGTGAAAATTGATTCCAAAATGACGGAGAATATTGCCAAGAGGTTGAATATAGATGATAAAAAGCAGTGGCCCCAGCACCGATCCCTGAGGAACACCATGGGTGACTGTGGCAGTTGTGGATGTGACTTTATTTTCCTTGGATGAACTGTTTTCTGTCGTGTAGATAGGACCTGAACCAAAGTAGTGCATTGTTGTTGATGCCAGTGGCAGATAAACGTTCCAGAAGAATTGGGTGGGAGATGGTGTCAAAGGCTGCTGTGAGGTCGAGGAGGATCAGGATGGATAAGTTTCAGCTGCGAGAAGGAGATCATTTGTAATTTTTACCAAGGCTGTTTCAGTGCTGTGATTGTGGTGAAAACCGGATTGAAATGGTTCATAGAGGTTATTGTTGTGAAGGTGGACTTGAAGTTGTGTCGCTACTGTCCTTTCCAGACGTTTAGTGATGAATGGGAGGTTGGAGATGGGGCGGTAGTTATTTGGATTGTTTGGATCAGAACCTGTTTTTTTTTAGAATCGGGGTGACAGAAGCTGTTTTGAGAGATGTAGGGACAGTAGCAGTTAGTAGGGAGGAGTTAATTATGGACGTTATGATGGGTGAGATAGAGGACAGACAGGATTTAACCAGGACAGTAGGGATGGGATCAAACAAGCAGGAGGAGTTCTTGGACTTGGTGATGAGTTTAGTTATTTCTTCGACTGTTGGAAGCTGGAAAGTAGATAGGGTGGAGAGTGGGGAGTCCAGTGTGGAAGTCCAGGGTGGGCTGTTGTGAGCAGAAGCTGAGAAAGTTCAATTGGTGATGAATGCTGGTGATTTTGGTACTGAAGAAGTCCAAAAACGTAATACACTGAGCAGTGGAGGTGAGGTGATTCGAGGTTTCAGGAGGCTTAAGTAGTTTATTGACAGTGGGGAATAAAGTCCGAGTGTTATTTTCGCTGCTGTTGATGATGCTGGAGCAGGAGGAGGATTTAGCAGCAGTCAGGGCATTTTTATATGAGAGAAGATGATCTGTATGCAATTGGTGGTGAATAGTTAGTCCAGTTTTCTTTGTAAATCTCTCCAGACGCCGGCCCACCATTTTCATATGGCGGAGTTCAGGAGTGTACCATGGAGATGACCTGCTAAAAGAGACTGTACGGATTTTCAGAGGAGCCAAGGAGTTTAATGAGTGGGATAAACAGTCATTATAGTGATCAACCAGGTTAGCAATGCAGAGTGGGGGAGAAGTAGGATGAAGAGAGCTACTGATTAGTCTGTTGAGTTCCACTTGATTAATGTTTTTCAGATTACGGAAGGATATGGTGCGCTTCAGATTGCATTTAGGGAGTGGCAGATTAATATCAAAAAGGACAGTTTTATGTTCTGAAATGGGAAGCTCTGTAGATTTAAGATTGTATGGTGTCACTCCAGAGCAACAGACTAAATCTAAAATATGGCCTTTATTATGGGTTGGGGAATCGATGTACTGAGTGATGCCAAAACTATCCAGAATAGAAATAAAATCTTTAGTAAAGGTGTCAGTATGTTTATCTAAATGAATATTGAAATCACCCATTAAAATGACATTGGGGACATGGATCTGCAACAAACATCATCCAAATACATTCTTGTAAATTGATATCTATCAACATAATGGTTACATTTGATATATTTAATGTTCAAAGTGTTAATTGCAAATGGGCATGTTAATAAAATTATTCTGGGTGGAAATATTCAGCAGCTAGAGATCGGTACATCTTTAATTTACATTTGAGCGAGAGATGGGCGATACTGGTAAGACTATTTTGCTGTATATTAATTGATGCTTGGAATTGGAGGTAGCTGGGCTGCTTGAGCCACTGCATGACTATATGCATTGCCTACAGGTTTCTTATAAATTGCTTTTAGATTGAGTGTGTAGGAAGGAACTGCAGATGCTGGTTTCAATCGAAGATAGACACAAAAAGCTGGAGTAACTCAGCGGAACAGGCAGCAACTCTGGAGAGATGGAATGGGTGACGTTTCTGGTTGAAGAAGGATCTCGATCCGAAACGTCACCCATTCCTTCTCTCCAGAGATGCTGCCTGTCCTTCTGAGTTACTCCAGCTTTTTGTGTCTACCTTTGCTTTTAGATTTACACTGCTTTCAAAGCTTAGAGCATCTCATTCTTGTATTAAAGATCCCAGATGAAAAAGAAATAAATGGTTATTCAAGCATAAAATGCCACCAAGGGTCGTATTTTATTGTTATATGTTCCAAAACAATGAAATTCTTGTTTGCAGCAATGCATCAGATCTGTAAGCTTACTCAGTTAATCCCATAATAAACAACAAAAGCGTTCAGTACACATTTAAAAAAAAAAACAGACAAACAAATAAATAGACAATAAAAGTGCAAAGTCAAAAATATTGTCCCCAAGTCTATATAGTTTGGACCCTATTTTGGGGTTGCAGTCTTTAATAGGCTGATGGTTGCAGGGAAGAAGCTGCACATGAACTAGGACATTACAAATTTCAAGCTCCTGTACCTTCTTCCTGATGGCAGTAGTAAAATAAGAGCCTAGCCAGAGTGGTGTGGGTCTCTGATATTGCTGGCTGCCTTTTTGAGGCAGTGACTCTTGTGCGGTCAAGGTATGTCCAGTCCAGAGAAAGCAAGTTTTGTTTTTCCCTTAACCAAAAATATTTTTCTCCAACACTATTTCTATTGTTTTCTAAGCTTGTAATGGTACATTTGAAAAAAAAAATCACTTTAAATGTTCACTTGCTGTTCAACTGGTAACTAATAACACTAACTCTCTGAACAAGGTGAAAATTATGCCCCTGAGAGGGTTTAAGTAAGACTGTTTTCTTTGCTGTATCTCCATATCAATCACATGGGGGAGAGAGAAGTAGAAGAGTGGGGGGGGAGGGGGAAAGAGGTGGGGGGGGGGGGGGGGGGGGGGGGGGGGGGTGGTGGAAGTGGGAGAGAGGGGAGTGGGAGTGGGAAGTGGTGGAAGAGGGAGAGAGGGGTAGGGAAGAAGGGGTGGGGGGGAGAGGGGGAAGGGAAGGGGAGAGAGAGAGGGGTGGGGGAGGGCGAGGGGGTGGGGAGGGAGAGGGGTGGGGGAAGGGGGAGAGAAGTGGAAGAGTGGGGAGGGAGGGGGAGGGGGAGAGGGGTAGAGGGTGGAAGAGGGACAGAGGGGTAGGGGGAAGGGGACGGGAGGAGAGAGGGAAGTGGGGTGGGGGTAGAGACAGGGGGAGGGAGAGAGAGAGAGGGGGAGGGAGAGAGAGGGGGAGAGAGAGTGGGGAGGGAGAGAGAGCGAGGGGGGGAGGGAGAGAAAGCGAGGGGGGAGGGGGGAGGGGGGAGGGGGGAGGGGGGAGAGAGAGAGAGGGGGGGGGAGAGAGAGAGAGAGGGGGGGGAGAGAGAGGAGAGAGAGAGAGAGAGAGAGAGGCAGAGAGAGAGAGAGAGAGAGAGAGAGAGAGAGAGAGAGAGAGAGAGAGGGGAGAGAGAAAGAGAGGGGGTAGAGAGTGAGAGTAGAGAGAGAATGGGGGAGAGAGAAAGAGAAAGGGACAGAGACAGAAGGGCAAGATAAAGAGGGAGAGGGGGGGTGGAGGGGAGGAGCTGCGGGAGGCGTGAGCGTAGTTGGGGAGGGGGGGGGGGGAGGTGGGAGGGGAAGCCGGGCTGCCAAATGAAGAGAGAGAAGCGGCTTGGGATTCGTCGGCATGTGGGATTGTGGCGTAAGCAGCTCGTGAGATGCCGTTTCGATTTTAAAATGAGTGAGTGTGGGGGTGGGGGGAGTATTTTATTAAAAAATGTGTACATAAAAATGTCTAAATGTAATGAGGAGTAAATCCGTGAATGTAGAAGTGAAATCGCTAGCGAAATGGAAAAAATAACGGAGTTTGAGCATGTGGTTTTGGCGGACAGTGGAATCAAATGGAATGTGACATACACCCACACACACACACACACATACACACAGAGAACTTTAAATATAGAGTTTTAAATATAAAGTATTAATATGTACTCTGCAAAACAAAACCCAATAATCTATATATTAAATTGAAGTTTAAAAGATTGTTTAAGAAGGAACTGCAGATGCTGGAAAATCGAAGGTAGACAAAAATGCTGGAGAAACTCAGCGGGTGAGGCAGCATCTATGGAGCAAAGGAAATAGGCAACATTTCGGCCCGATAGATGCTGCCTCACCCGCTGATTTTCTCCACCATTTTTGTCATCCTTAAAAAATTGTATTGCTTTTTCACAATTATTATGATGATGAATTCAAATCTGATTTAGTAATTTGTGCTCTTCTGCCACAGTTGATCAATGCCTACATTGTCACTCAAAAACGAATAATTTGCCTTTAAATGTTATCTACAGCTTCAACCGACAGAGGTACAGTAGCTCTGCTCCCTGATACTGAACTGTATTTGCGTGGGCTTTTCTGCAGTTGATAACTCCATTATCGTTGAAATCAAATTGGTTCAAAATTGCTGAATGTCATATTATATGGAAAGAGGTTTACAAAGCTGCAGTCAGTGACTGAGCATTCTGTTACGTTCAACAACTGTCTTGAAAGCTTCTCTTGCCTCTGTCATCCTCTTGGTTTCTATCTTCATTTCTTAAAGCAGTAACTGTCCCTGCATCCTAATCTCCCTGTGCTTGTAAAATCCATTGCATTATACATAGGACTCTACTGCATCACTCATTGCGACAGATTCATTTGTGTGCTGTCACTTTATGCTTCCAAGTGCAATTTTTGAATTGGATCTTTATACAATGCAATTGTCATTGAAGTATCGTAGAAGGTGCCTATGCTTGCTCACTTGCTAAAACAGTCAAAACATGACATTTGTTGATAATGTAATTCCAGGACAGAAAAGCACAAAAGATCAATCAAAGAGGCATGTTATCTCAATGTTTTGTGCTTTAATAAAGTAATCATATAGGTTAAAAACATTGGTTAATGAAACTTTAGTGAAGAAAATACATTAATTAAATATATAAGAAAGAATTGCAGATGCTGGAAAAATCAAAGTTAAACAAAATTGCTGGAGAAACTCAGTGGGTGAGGCAGCATCTATGGAGTGAAGAAATAGGCGACGTTTTGGGCCGAGGAAGGGTCTCGACCTGAAACGTCACCAGCATGTTTGTCTACCTTTAATGAAATATAAGTACCAAGTGATCAGATATAATCAATCAAGACTTAACTCCACATACTTGCCATTTCCCCATATCTTGTAATCTTGTTGGTTACAAATAGTTTAACTATTTTGGATATAAAATTGACAATAGAGAACTCATCAATTGCCAGAAAAGGATTACACGTTCTTGCTACATTTTGTAGAATCTATACAGGGTTTCACCATCGTGTTTAAACATATTCCCAGCTTATAACATTGCAAACTACTGGAAATACATGGCTTTGGTTTCTAATATTTTCAAAACTGTAATCAAATCATTCTATAACCTTCCAAATGTCAGTGAATACAAATTTATCCTTGTCATCCAAGTACCAGAAATCATTTTGGTTAAACTACTCTCTCCCACCTATATGTAATCTTCATGAGATGTGGAAGAAAGCATACTGTCGGGTTACATCGCAGCTCGGTTTGGGAACAGCTCTGCCCAAGGCCACAATAAATTGCAGAGAGTTGTAATTGGAGCATAGTCCATCACACAGACCAGACTCCCCACCACTGACTCCATCTACATTTCATGCTGCCTCCAAAAAGCAGCCAAAATAATCAAAGACTTGACTCACCCTAGTCATTTCCTTTTTTACCTTGCTATTATTGGGAAAAAGTATAGACGTTTGAAAGCACCCACTAGCTAACTCATAAAGAGCTTTTTTGCTTCTGTTATCAGACTTCTGAACAGTCCTTCCAAAAGAAAGTGTATTGTCCGATTCACGGATGTTTGTGTTAACTTTTATGTAGTTGTGTGTCTTGTTGTTTTTTTGGTATGGCTGTGTGGTAATACGAATATCACTATACCTTAATTGGGACACATGACCATAAAAGACCTTCAAGACCATTAAAACCTTTGAAACCTTTGAACCCCAAGTGCAGATATTGGACTTTGACGATGGAATTGTTGTGATATATCAAATATCTTTAAACATTATACATCTCGCTGTATTTTATCTTAGACATTTATAAATAAGGTCAATATGTGTACACGAATCTGTGAATGAATGTATGTGTGCACGAATATTACGATTATATTAGGATATTACGAGACACATTTGAGAAATTATCTCTTCGGCCGTTAGGCCATCCGTCAACCAGGTAAATATATCTCTATTATGGCACAAGCTTTATGTTTTGTTATTGGGGTTTTCTGAGGGACTTCATCACTTGTCTTCTGAAATTGATGCACTTTGAGCATTTGTAAATTCAGCATTGCTCTCGCTGTCATCGGGTACTGCCATTCTTGGTGTATGGAGTTAGAATGCCACCTGGTGGCACAGTAATTAAGCAGCCATTAACAGTGTGTAAAGTGTTTTGAACTTGTCCACAAGGGCACTCATTGTCATTGTGAAGGACAGTTTGAGGTATAATGAGCCAATCCACTTTGAAACTAATGGCTATTTAAAATCCTGACTGACCAGTTGTAGATTCAGAGATGGTATGGTGTTTGACTATTGATCGTGCTGGCCATTCATAATGGACTAAAAATAAGGAAAAATCAAAGGACTTCCAAATGATCTACCATGTATGACCACTTCAGGGAAGTGAAACTATTGACCTGCGTATATGTATTTATGTGTGTAAAAGTACCATCTATGGTACATTTTATGGTCCACCATTTTCATGACTAATCTTTGTTTAATCAGATAAGTTGTACATCACATACCCCTTGTAATCTTATGTACATTTTCTCATCTACCTGTATATGTCTGTGAACACTCTTTGCAGTAAGATACAAAGCCTTCAGTTTATCCTTTTGGTATTTCTCGTCACTTTTGTATAATTTTGCACTACATCCCTGTTATTTTGCACTCTTGATTTACATGGCACAAACTTTCAGCCTTTTTGCTTCCCGTCGATCCTTGCTTCCGATCTCTCTGGCGCATGAACAAATACTACAGTGAGGATGAAATGTGTAAGAAGGAACTGCAGATGCTGGATTCAACCAAAAATAGACACAAAATGCTGGAGTAACTCAGCGGGATAGGTAGCATCTCTGGAGAGAAGGAATGGGTGACGTTTCGGGTCGAGACCCTTCCTCAAACTCTGAAGAAGGTTCTTGACCTGAAGTGTCACCCATTCCTTCTCTCCAGAGATGCTGCCTGTACCGCTGAGTTGCTCCAGCATTTTGTGTCTAACCAGCGAGGACGCTGGCTTTGGTCTTGCCCATGTTCTTTTAGGAAGGAGATAAGGAGAAATGTATTTCATCAGAGGGTGTTGAATCTGTGGAATTATTTGTCACAGAAGGCTGTGGAGGTCAAGTCAGTGGAAATGTTTAATGCAGAGATAGATAGATTCTTGATTGTATAGGTGTCAGAGGTTATGGGGAGAAGGCAGGAGAATGGGGTTAGGAGAGAGAGATAGATCAGCAACGATTGAATGGCGAAGTAGACTTTATGGGCCAAATGGCCTAATTCTACTCCTATCCCTAATGACCATATGACCATGTATAACCCCTGGAAAGTTGCCTGCCTGAAATGTGTGAGAAGAAACAAATTGAATGGTGTACAGAACACCCATCGAGTTGGAGGGTTTTGCAGTGGAATTTTATGATTGGGAGGGTGAGGACGTTTATGGATAGCAGAGACTGAGCCTGCCTGGCAGGGCAACATGACCTTTGCTATCAGAGAAAGTTTAAAACTGGCTTCCTGTGGCATCCAGGGCCGGATTTAGATGAAGAGAGGCCCTAGGCTATTCCACTTGTGAGGCCCCTCCCAATCCCCGACCCCCACGACTGGAGGAAGATGGTCCACCAATTTGAAGATGACACCGATTTGCAGCCGAGCGTGGCCAATGAGATAAGAGGCTGGAAAGCTGCGTTTTTGTATTTATTTATTTATTGCCAGTGCTAGTGTCGAGTTATCGGTTTAAAACTATTATTCTGAAATAGATGGCAAGGAAAATTACTGACGGGTTGTTTAGAGACAATAGTGCGTTGTGACAGCATATGTAAGAAAGGCCTATGACAGTGTCAAAAATATTACACACCTTGCAGCGCCCTCACTTAACTTTTTTTCTCTGTTGTCAGCCGGGCAACCTTGGCAGCTTTTTAGTTGCCAAATGACAGTTTAGGTGGTCATTGAAGACGGCTTGCATGTGCTCGGACGAAGTGCGTAGTTACCAGTCAGAATTACGCTCAGTGAAGCATTCACATATTATTTCTGCTTCTAATAAAGTCACAAACTAAACATATTCACCAATCAAGACATGATATATACCACAATGACATGCAGCAACATTATAATACAGTATCTCAACTCTTTTTACACGTTGCGATGAATGCAATTTCTATTATTTCTTTCCACTTCCAAACAAAAATGTGGTTGGATTATTCAGCGTATGATCAACCTCGGTGAGACCAAGCGCAGGTTTGGCGATCGCTTTGCACAACACCTCCACTCAGTTCTCAATAATCAACCTGATCTCCTGGTGGCTCAACACTTCAACTCCCCCTCCCATCTGTGGAATTCTCTGCCTCAGAGGGCAGTGGAGGCAGGTTCTCTGGATGCTTTCAAGAGAGAGCTAGATAGGGCTCTTAAAAATAGCGGAGTCAGGGGCTATGGGGAGAATGCATGAACGGGGTACTGATTGGGGATGATCAGCCATGATCACATTGAGTGGCGGTGCTGGCTCGAAGGGTCAAATGGCCTACTCCTGCACCTATTGTCTATTGTCATTCCGAATCCGTCCTTTCTGTCCTGGGCCTTCTCCATGGCCAGAGTGAGGCCCACCGCATATTGGAGGAGCAGCACCTCATATTTGCTTGGGTACTTTACACCCCAGCCGTATGAACATTGGCTTCTCTAATTTCAGGTAGTCCTTGCTTTCTCCCTCCTTCCTCTCCCATTCCCAGCTCTCCCACAGCCTACTGTCTCCGCCTCTTCCTTTCTTTTTCATGTCCCCCCCCCCCGACATCAATCTGAAGAAACGTCGCCTATTCCTTCGCTCCATAGATGCTGCCTTACCCGCTGATTTTCTCCAGCTCTTTTGTCTACCAATGGGATCCCACCACTGACCACATCATCCCATCTCTTCCCCTGTTGGTTTTCCGCAGAGACTGCTCCCTCAGTAACTTCCTGGTCAATTTGTCCCTTCCCACCCAAACCACCCCCTCTCCTGGCACTTTCCCTTGCAACCGCAGGAAATGCTACACTTGTCGCTTTACCTCCCCCCTTGACTCCATTCAAGGACCCAAGCAGTCTTTCCAGGTGCGGCAGAGGTTCACCTGCACCTCCTCCAACCTCTTCTATTGCATCCACAGCTCTTGGCGTCAGCTGTTCTACATTGGTGAGACCAAGCGTAGGCTTGGCGATCGCTTCGCCCAACACCTCCGTTCGGTCCGCAACAGGCACGTGCCGTCAGGGTAGGCAAGGTAGGCACAGCCTACTCTGACTAAAATTATAACATGGTAATAACTAAATATAAATAGTAAAGGCATGGGAGAATTATGCCTATGTAAGAGATCGATCTCTTAGGTAGGCATAATTCTCCATGCCTTTCATCCGCAGCGCTTGTAACCCTTGAAGGTCTGTGCAACCCACGTGCCGTCAGCGCTGTCTGAAGCCGTCAATGATAATCGGGGCTGAAGGCAGCAGAAATTCTGCCTTTGCTGCACTGCGCATGCGCATCGGTCTACTGCACATGCGCAGAGCAAGTTTCTTGGCGGGGTTTTCAAATATGGTTTGTCAATATTTTAAGTGTATGTTAGATAACAAAGAGAGAAGAATGGAGCTTGTGTACCAATAATGTGGTAAGTACATTTTGTGTTTTTGTTTTTAAATACTGTATTTCCGGGGTGTGAGGGGGGCGGGGGGGGGGGGGGGGGGGGGGGGGGGGGGAGAGCTCCTTTCACAGTGTTTGGGGAGTCTGGCCCGGGGTAAGGTTGCGGGGAGGGCACGAATGTTATGAATGAGGGGATTGGGATAATGCCACTTGCGATGCTCCTTGCACAGAGGCGTGGAATGCCACCGCATTGAGGCCGGGGGGGGGGGGGGGGGGAAGAGAAGTAGCTCGGGTGGCTGAGCGGCCACCGGGCCGGACAGCGGAACCAGCCGCCACCTTAGCTCCTTCTGCCGGTCCCCGCTCACCTATGGCAGCTCTCCGTCTACAAACCACTCTCCTGCCGCTCGCTGGCCTCACTCATGTCCTTAAATTCCGACAGCGCGATTGAGGTTACTGAACTGTGGGAATTTAAGGATTTGCAGGAAGCCGCTGACATGAGCGAAGTCGGCGAACGGCAGGTGACAGGTGTTCCGACGGAGAGCACTGCCAGAGGTGAGCGGGCCAGCAGAAGGCGCTGAAGTGGCGGCCAGTTCTGCTGTTGGGTACCGACGGCCGCTCGTAGCTACCCGAGCTGCTTCTATCCCCAGTTACAGTGCGGGGGCTTCATGCCCGGAGAGCTGCGGCAGCGGTGAGTGAGTAAGTTTCTGCCATTATCCCCGACACCCTCCTTGTCAACACCCGTGCCCTCCCCACAGCTTTATCCCTGACACACTCCCCACACGCTGTGAAAGGTACTGTTCCCCCAATTGGTCTAGGACTAGGAAGCCTTGAGTAAATTGAAATGTCACTGTTTTTATTTATTTATTTATTTATTTAACGGGAGCGAACAATCTGTGCATGCTCGGTTTAATATTTTTTTTAGCGGACTGAGTGCCTATCTTGAGTAATTACTCACGGCACGTGCCTGGTCCACAATAACCAACCTGATCTCCCGGTGGCTCAGCACTTCAACTCCCCCTCCCATTCTGAATCCGACCTTTCTGTCCTGGGCCTCTTCCATGGCCAGAGTGAGGCACACCATAAATTGGAGGAGCAACACCTCCTATTTCACTTGGGCAGTTTAAACTCCAGCGGTATGAACATTGACATCTTCAATTTCAGGTAATCCCTGCTTCATCCTCCCCTTCCCAGCTCTCCCTCAGCCCACTGTCTCCACCTCTTCCTTTCTTCTTCCCGCCCCCCCCCCCCCCCCCCCCCCCCCATCCTCACATCAGTCTGAAGAATGGTCTCGACTCGAAACGTCACCTATTTCCTTCGCTCCATAGATGCTGCCTCACCCGCTGAGTTTATCCAGCATTTTTGTCTGCCCATTCACACAAGTTCTGTTATCCCACTTTCCTCATCCTCTCCCTACACATTAGGAGCAATTTTACAGAGACAAGTTAACCTACAAAGCCAATGCGTCTTTGGGATGTGGGAGGAAACCCACACGCTTGCAGGGAGAATGTGCAAATTCAACACAGACAGTGCCCAAGGACAGGATCGAACACAGATTTCTGGCGTGTGAGGCAGGAAGTCCACCAGCTGTGCCACTATATTGTGTTTTCCAACACACAAAAAATTATATGTTGATAACTTAGGTTACTAATAAAATGAAAATATCAATTTTCAGTCTTAAATCTCCAAGACTGTGTCCCCCTTTACAGCTACTGTATGTTTTAATTCAGTTCAAGACAATACGGCAGTACATTGGCCATAACGTTGCTGCCTAAAAGAGCCAGGGACCCGGAATTTGTCCTGAATATGGGTGCTGTTTGTATGGAGTTTGCTCCTTTTCCCTTTGATCGCATGGGTTTTCTCTGGGTGCTCTTGTTTCCTTCCACATTCCAAAGGTGTGCAAGAACCTATTTCAGACCAACCCAAAACTTAATATTTTCCTTTACCCAGAGATTCTGTCTGACCTGTTGAGTTACTCCAGCTTATTGTGTCTATCTTCAGTTTAAACCAGCATCTGCAGTTCCTTCCTACACACACAATATTATACAATAGAACTTTATTAATCTCAGGAAGGAAATTGTGTGTGTGTGTGTGGGTATATATATTATATATATACACGCGTGCGCACACACACACACACACACATATATATATATATATAGATATATAATTATATAAACATATATAAATATACACCATTTTGTTTTCTCGTTTATAACATTGTTTACAGAGTACTATGTTTAAATATTTTGTTGTACTGCTGCATGTAAGGATTTTATTGTTCTAACTGGGACGTGAGAGAATAAAACACTCTTGACTCTTGACTTGCTCCGCTAATGTGTGGGATAGAACTAGTGTACGGGTGATCGGTGGTCGGCGTGGGCTCGGTGGGCCGAAGGGCCTGTTTCCACGCTGTATCTTTAAATTAAACTAAAAACACTAAAACAGGAGGGAGTCTAAAGAAGGGTCTCTACCTGAAACGTCACCCAATTTCTTCTATCCAGAGTTACTGACTGCCCCATGGAGTTCCCCCGCACAATTAAACTATGGAATAGTCTTCACCCTACCATAGTTACCGAATCAGATCCAACTAAACTTAAGGTAGCTCTTTTTTTCCCCAATAACCCTTTTTTGCTTAAGTCCAAATCAAGAGTCAAGAGAGTTTTATTGTCATAGGACAATGAAATTCTTGCTTACTGCAGCACAACAGAATATGTAAACATAATACAGAACAGACGGTTTAAGTTCAGTGTGTTTATATACCATAGACCATATATATACACAATAAATAAACAGGTAAAATGCAATAGGCTGTTATTGTTCAGTGTTTGTAGTTTGGTAATGCACCCTCCACCAGTTTAAATTTCATTTAGAATATTTTTGGAGGACCAGGAAACCAGAAGCAAGAATTACTCCAGGGAGTTACTCAAGCTACAGGGAGTGATTCTGCGTTGGTTTTCAGCGACCGCGGCGAGGCGGCGACTGAACAGCAATGGCGGCCAGATGTCCCACAATTCAAAGCAAGGGAGAAAGTGCCTAGCGCCGACTAGTTGCCGTGGCAGTGTGCATGTGCAGGGCGGCCGGTGATGTGCTGGCCGTGGTTGTGCGCTTGTGCAGGGGGGGACGATGTGCTGGCCATAGCAGTGCGCATGTGCAAGGCGGCCTGCCATGCCGGCGGATGAGGAGCGAGCGGAGACCCAGCAGCCTGGACACGGATACGGATGGCGGAGATGGAGAGTGACAGAGAAAGAGAGATAGAGAGGGTGGCCCTCCAAGAGCTGAACGGCAGGTGTCCTGCCTTGGCCGGAGCCCCCCTAGATTTCGAGGCCCTAGGCTTCAGCCTATGAAGCCTAGTGGTAAATCTGGCTCTGCCGAGGCCCCCCTAGATCGCGAGGCCCTAGACTTACGCGTATGAAGCTTATAAATAAATCTGGCCCTGGTGGCATCTCTGGACTTGAATACTTGCACTGCCCCAAAAATTAATTACATTTCTTGACCCAACAACCCTCACCTCCCCTGACCATTGATAAATTATAACCATCTCCCTCTGATCTCACTGCCCCTCTACGTTATTAATCCCTGTCTCCCAATCCCCAACCCTCAAAATGCTGTCTCCAGACTCTCTCCTCCTCGCTATCTCCATCATTTCATCTGCATATTCCACATTGATAAATTCCATGAAACCAAGGCTTTATCTTGTATCAGCGCATAACGTTCTGGACTTTATGTGCTTGTGAATTTCTTAATAGCAAGCAAAATATTTTCTCAACTGTTTAACATGACTTATCGCCATGATAATATTCGAGGCCCATATTACACCTCTTTCTCCACTGACATTTTGCACTCAGAAATATCTGTGTCCCATATTATTTATCGCACTCCACTGCCATTTCCCTAGGGCACCGTCCAGTTGGGTATGGCTGCCCTGCCTGCAGCTAGCTTTGTTTTGCTTTTTAAAATTTTTATTATGTTAAATAGTGTTTGTTTTTTGGAGGACTAGTCTTTTTATGTGGGGGGTGGGGGCGGAGGGGAAGGGAGAAACTGCGTTTCCTAGTACCTACCTAGTCGGAGAGGTGGCTTTCCTCCAAGCAGTGTCTTCGACCCATCCTCACGGCCTGCCATCGGGTCTGGAGCGGCCTTTCCTGAGGGGACTGGCCAGAACCACGGCTTCGGCGGCGGCACAGCGCTGGAGCGCAATCGCGGAGCGGAGCGGGCGGTGCCTTGCCCGGGTCGCCACGCTGGAGCTCCGGAATGTTGAGACCGCCGATGAAACATCGCGGAGCTGCTGGTCTGTGGAGCGGCCAGCCGCGGGCGGCAGCGCTGACTTTAACATCGGGAGCCTGGGATCTCTCGCCGAGATCACCAGTGGTGGAGCTCCGTACAGCGTGGCCTGTTGGCTTCAGAATCTGTGGTCTCCGGTAAGGTGGTGGCCGTTCCAGGCATCCTAAGCCGCTGAGAGGGTTCTCCCGATGCGACTGCGGAATAGGCCCGACTATGGGTGGACAAGGGGATGGGGACTGGACTTTGTGCCTTCCCTCACAGTGGGAACCATTGTGGGGGGATGTTTTTATGTTTTATGTTAAATTTCTTTATAATGTTATGTTGCAATGGCAACAAATTTCACTACACCAATTGGTGTATGTGACAATAAATGAACCTTTGAACCTGTGAACCATTTGGCATCTGTATCATTGAAAGTCCCACACAATGAATGTTCTACCTAACATGCAAATACAAATACAAAGATTTCTTCTAATAGTATTGAAAATGAAACATTTTTGGATGAGAGAAAAGCCAGAAATCCGTGTAATTTCAAAGTATTAAAGAACCAAACAATAAATGATTGAACTTCATATCAGACTGGTGGTTTTTGATTCACATAAAAGGCAATTTAAAACAGCATCCATATTTTAAATTGTTCTCCGTTTACAGAGCAGCACGACAATTTTCTTTCCAGACCTTTTTACTGTTTTCAATGAACAAGTGTTAGACTTGTATCCATGTAGCACTGTACTGAAAATATACAATCTGTAGGCTGTTGCAAACATGATATACAGTATCATCAAGCAATTGCAGCATTAATCATTGGCTTGGAGGAAGAGTCAAACAAACTGGTTCCAAGCAATTAATCACAAAGCTGGGAAAATTTCATATTTAGCTTCTGAACTGAGATCGGTGGTATAAATTCAAAATGGGCCTTGACTTTTGATAAGTTTTATAAGTAATAGGAGCAGAATTAGGTCATTTGGCCTAGTAAGTCTACCCTGCCATTCAATCATGGCTGATCTATCTTTCACTCTCAACCTCATTCTCCTGCCTTCCCCCATCCTCCCCTTAACCCCCGATACCGATACTAATCAAAAATCTATCAATCTCCATCTTTAAAATATCCACTGACTTGGCCTCCACAGCCTTCGCTGCGGCTGCAGCAAGAAAGCTACCCCTGCAGTTTTGCATTCAATGTCAATAGAATAATTTCAAATCTAAAGTGGGTGTAAATGGACAATACATTACTGTGGGCAATCTGAATCCAGTGAAACATCGAATCCCCACAAGAATATTCAACTAAGATCTAAATTTGCATGAATTAAATCATTTTTGCACGTGTAAGTTTTGCATTGTTTACTGTGACTTGTGTTTCTGCCATATAAATAGATGAAAAGTAACAGATTACAGAACAGGTTGTAGATGAGGACTTGCAAAGAACTACACTGAGAAAAATAATTATTTTCTTCTCCATCTGGCAAACTATTTGCAATGTTAAGAGATCTACTGATTAGATGCAGGTACCTTTTATTCATCTATTAAAAGTTGTTTTTCTCAAGTAATACACTTTCAAGGACAGTGACAGTGCAGTTGTACTTTCCAATATGTTCTTGTAGATACACATGGTGTATTGAATGCTGTTCCTCGTCCAAAATATGATATATATATATATTTACAATAATCAAAGTAGTAAAGTACTTATATGTTAGAATTAGCAGACAAAATGTGTTATATCCCACGTACAGATTTAAGAATATTTATTTCAAGTTTTATTTGATGTTTCTTGCATGCAAACCTTGCTGAATTATATCCATTTATTAATTAAGAATCAAAACTGTTTCTCAAAGGTTTCAACTTTTTTTTTTTGGGAGAAATCGTGAAAGCTGACTGTGGTTGTGTTTGTTAGAAGTTAATCATCCTAGCCTACAGTAGCCAAGGCATGGAATATACAGTGGCTTGCAAAAGTATTCATACCCCTTGAACTTTTCCACATTTTGTCACGTTACAACCACAAACGTAAATGTATTTTAATAGGATTTTATGTGATAGACCAACACAAAGTGGCACATAATTGTGAAGTGGAAGGAAAATGATACATGGTTTTCAAATCATTTTACAAATAAAAAACTGAAAAGTGTGGCGTGCAAAAGTATTCAGCCCCCTTTTCTCTGATACCCCTAAATAAAATGCAGTGCAACCAATTGCCTTCAGAAGTCGCCTAATTAGTAAATACAGTCAACTTGTGTGTAATCTAATCTCAGTATAAATACAGCTGTTCTGTCAAGGCCTCAGAGGTTTGTTAGAGAACATTAGTGAACAAACAATGTTCCTTGGGCATCATGAAGCCCAAGGAACACACCAGACAGGTCAGGGATAAAGTTGTGGAGAGGTTTAAAGCAGGGTTAGGTTATAAAAAAATATCCCAAGCTTTGAACATCTCACGGAGCACTGTTCAATCCATCATCCGATAATGGAATGAATATGGCACAACTGCAAACCTACCAAGACTTGGCCGTCCGCCTAAACTGACAGGCCGGGCAATGAGAGCATTGATCAGAGAAGCAACCAAGAGGCCCATGGTAACTCTGGGGGAGCTGCAGAGATCCACAGCTCAGGTGGGAGATTCTGTCCACAGGACAACTATTAGTTGTGCACTCACAAATCGGGTCTTTATGGAAGAGTGGCAAGAAGAAAGCCATTGTTGAAACAAAGCCATAAGTCCCGTTTGCAGTTTGCCACAAGCCATGTGCGGGACACAGCAAACATGTGGAGGAAGGTGCTCTGGTCTGAAGAGACCAAAATTGAAGTTTTTGGCATAAATGCAAAACGCTATGTGTGGTGGAAAACTAACACTGCACATCACCCTGAACACACCATCCCCACTGTGAAACATGGTGGTGGCAGCATCATGCTGTGGGGATGCTTTTCTTCAGCAGGGACAGTGAAGCTGGTCAGAGTTGATGGGAAGATGGACGGAGCCAAATACAGGGCAATCTTGGAAGAAAACCTGTTAGAGTCTGCAAAAGACTTGAGACTGGGTGGAGGTTCACCTTCCAGCAGGACAACAACCCTAAACATACAGCCAGAGCTACAATGGAATGGTTTAGATCAAAGCATATTCATGTGTTAGAATGGCCCAGTCAAAGTCCAGACCTAAATCCAATTGAGAATCTCTGGCAAGACTTGACAATTGCTGTTCACAGACGCTCTCCATCCAATCCGACTGAGCTTGAGCTATTTTGCAAAGAAGAATGGGCAAAAATTTCAGTCTCTAGATGTACAAAGCTGGTAGAGACATACCCCAAAAGACTTGCAGCTGTAATTGCAGCGAAAGGTGGTTCTACAAAGTATTGACTCAGCGGAGCTGAATACTTTTGCACGCCACACTTGTCAGTTTTTTATTTGTAATAAAATTTGGAAACCATGTATCATTTTCCTTCCACTTCACAATTATGCACCACTTTGTGTTGGTCTATCACATAAAATCCCAATAAAATACATTTACGTTTGTGGTTGTAACGTGACAAAATGTGGAAAAGTTCAAGGGGTATGAATACTGTTGCAAGCCATTGTATGTGCAGGGTGGTCTTGGAATTACTTTAAAAAACAGTGATTAGGACACAACTCGAATTTTGTGTGCAGTTCATGTCACTACACTGTAGGAAGGATGTGTTTGCATTGGAGAGTGTGCAGAGGAGTTTCTCCAGATTGTGTCCTGGGATGAAAAGGCTTTGTTGAGAGGAGAAACAGGGTGGGTTTATTTTCTTGGAGGATAAGTTGTTGAGAGGTGTTCTAAGTGGCTGAGATAGGGTAGATTTATGAAATTATCCAGGACAGACATAGGCCATTTGGCCCATTGTACCGTTGCTACCTCTTTCAAAGAGCCAACCTATTAGTGCTAATTCCTAATCTTTCCCCATAGCCTTGAACGATTCCTTTGTTTGAGTACTTACAGTTTAACAATACAATCATAAGCAGCTGGGCACAGAGCAGGAAAAGAAATGCACTTAAATCTAATGAGATTTTTAACCTTAAAAAGTTGTGCATTTTCAATTTACAAGCTGCTGGGTCATTTTGAATTCTCCTTCCCTGACATAAATAAAAATTTTCATTTTAGAAAAAAATAGGTTTTTATGAAACCAGCACTGATGGAAAAATTAATTTCAGATTATTAACAGTTCTCATTTTGTTTTTGCCTACAAATGATATAAGCACAACATTATTTTTGTCATTCTGTTAACAATCTGTATTTTGTATAGCATAGATAAAAATAACATTTATTCAGAAGCTTGATCATAATTGATTGTTTGCCATCAATATAGATATTGTGTTTATGTTTTTGTTAGAAGCACATAAACTAATGACCACACTTATGAGTTCATAAGTGATAGGAGCAGAATTAGGCCATATGGTCCCTCAAGTCTACTCCACCATTCAATCATGGCTGATCTATCTTTCCCTCTCAACTCCATTCTCCTGCCTTCTCCCTATAATCCCTGGCACCCGTACCAATCAAGAATCTATCTATCTCTACCTTAAAAAATATCAATTGACGGCCTCCACAGCCTTCTGTGGCAATGATTTCAACAGATTCACCACCCTAAAACAGTGACGGAGAAATGTTTTTTGTTATAATATTTTTACTAGAAATAATCCATCATAACAACGGTATAACAACTTTTCAAATACACAACCAACTTATTTCAGTAAGTATACAGATGTTGCAAATAATTCTTATAAATTTCTATTTTTAGAAAATAGAAAAAAGAAAAGAATAGATTTTAATCAATAAGAATGGTGATTAAATAATAATTTTAATTATATAGCGAGAGAAAGAGAAAAGAAAGAGAAAAAAAAGAAATAATTAAAAAAAAATAAATAAATACAATAATTGTTATATATAATTAATTAAAACAAAGTATTATATATATATTTTTAAAAAAGATTATAGTATACATCTTAATAGTGAATAACACAATTTCAAATAACGATATAAATAGAGACATGTATACAATTAAAAAAATGAATTATTTTCATCTAATCCTGCCGGGTACCCATTGAGTTGTGATGTTAAGAACAGCTACCCCTTCAAATATTCTGTATATGGAGACTATATCTGTTCAAAGAGTTTGTATTTGTCCATTAGGACAAATCTGATTATTTCCAAATGCAACGTCTCCAACATTTCCACTGTCCACATTTTAATTGTGGGGGATAATGTTCCCTTCCAAAATTTCAATATTCATTTTTTCCAAATTATCAAACAGTAATCCAAGAAATTTCTTTGGTTTACTGTTAATATTAGATTTGAATCCGGAACACCTAATATTATTAATTTTGGATCTGGGTCCAGTTTAATTTTAAGAAATTCAGAGATAACTCTAAAGATTTCTGTCCAATAATAATTAAGTTTTATACATGTTACAAAACTATGCGTTAAATTAGCTTCCAAGTTCTGACATTTATCACAAATAGGAGAAATGTTAGAATACATTTTATTTAATTTCGTTTTTGAATAATGTAATCTGTGTAATACCTTAAATTGTATCAATATATGTCTAGCATTTAATGAGCAATGATGTACACGTTGTAGGCTTTCTTCTCAAGTTTCCTTCGTTATAGATAAACCTATTTCATTTTTCCATGTTTGTCGATATATTTCCGGTTGGGAATTCCCTATCCTCGTGAGGGGGAACTTCTTTACTCAGAGGGTGGTGGCTGTGTGGAATGAGCTTCCAGCAGAGGTGGTGGAGGCAGGATCGATTTTAACATTTAAGACTAAAGTGGATAGGTATATGGACGTGAAGGGAATGGAGGGGTATGGTCTGAGTGTAGGTAGATGGGACTAGGAGAAAACAAATGGTCGGCACGGACTGGAAGGGCCGAGAGGGCCTGTTTCCGTGCTGTAATTGTTATATGGTTATATGTTATATTGTATATATATATATAGTATTGTATATATACGCTATTAGTTTTTCGGTATTTGGGTGTTTATTAAACAATTCATCTAATAATCCTGGTTTCTATTTTTATAGTCTTGCGTATTTGACTTAATATAGTTTCTAATTTGTAAATACCTAAATATGTTATTTGACTGCAATCCATAGATATCCTGTAACTCTTGAAATGAAAGAAATTTTCCTTTCTTGTAAAGGTGTTCTATCCTTTTAATTCCTAAATCATTCCAATGTCTAAACCCCTTGTCCAATACAGAGGGCTTAAAGAAAGGATTATTCATAATTGGCAAACAAAGTGACAAATTATCCATAGGTAGGGTCTTAACTATTTGTTTCCAAATACGTCTATTGCTATGAATTATAGGGTTCTCACCATACCTTTTTTTTTTGTACTTCCCTTGGTGCAAAAATAATCGAACCTACATCAAAAGGCAAACAGTCTTCCTTTTCCATCTTTAGCCAGCTTGGCTCATAATCTAAATTTACCAACCAAAAATTCATATTCTTAATCTGAACTGCCCAGAAATAATATAAGAAATTTGGTAGTGCTAGTCCACTATTTATTTTAGATTTACATAGATGTTTTTTACTTATTGGGTGATTTTTATAGTCCCATATAAAACAATTAACCAAAGTATCTATTTTTTTAAAAACATTTTAGGGAGATATAAAGGGATGGCTTGAAATAAATATAACAACTGTGGCAAAAAAAATCATTTTTATAGCATTTATTCTACCGATCATTGAAATAGGTAGTGTTTTCCAATATAATTTTTTTTTTAGTTTATTTAACAATTGAGGGTAATTATATTTAAATAGACAGTTATAGGATTTAGATACATTAATTCCTAGATATTTAAATTTGTCCGTGACTATTTTAAGTGGGAATTGTTCTAATATATTTAATTTTATTCCAGTTATAGGCATAATTTCACTTGTATTCCAGTTAATTCTATACCCAGAAAATGTGCCAAACTTAGTTATAACATTAAGTAGATTGGGAATACTAATCTCCGGTTTTGTGATATAAATTAAGATGTCATCTGCGTATAAATGTATTTTATTCGTTATAGTTTTGGTATTATATCCGTATATTTCTGGTTCTGATCTAATCATTTCGGCTAATGGTTCTATTACCAGAGCAAATAGTAATGGTGATAACGGGCATCCTTGTCTACAACCCCTAAAGAGATTAAATTTTGCTGATAACATTTGATTTGTTAATATTCTTGCAGTTGGATTCCAGTATATGATTTTTACCCATTTGGAAAATCTATCCCCCAGTTGAAATTTCTGCATTATTTTAAATAAATATGGCCAATCAACCTGGTCAAATGCTTTTTCAGCATCTAAGGATATGAAAGCTAGTTCAATATCATTCACTCTTTTTGAGTATATGATATTGAATACACGTCTCAGATTATAAGATGAATCGCATTTTGGGATAAAACCTGTTTGGTCATGATGTATTAAGTTATTAATCACTAAACTTAGCCTCCGAGATAAAATTTTAGTTAGTATTTTTGATCAGTGTTTAAAAGAGCTCTTTTAAACACTGATCAAAAATACTAACTAAACTTTTATCTCGGAGGCTAATTTTATCTTAAATGTTAATGGAGCATGATCCAAGATAATAATATTATGATATTTTGAGTCATACGTAAATGGGATTAGTTTTGAATCTATTAAAAAATAGTCTATCCTTGAATAGGTTCCGAATACAGGGGAAAAAATGAATATTCTCGACCAGATGGGTTATCTGTTCTCCAGATATCCTTAACATTAATAAAATAATTTATAAGTGTACTTGTCTTAGAAGGGGTTTTCCTTTTCATTGATGATCTATCTAAATAATTATCAAAGGTACAATTAAACTCACCTCCAATTATTAGATTATGTTGAGTGGATATAGCGATATTGTTAAATATTTTCTTGAAGAATAATGGGTTATCAAAATTAGGACCATATATATTTATAAGGATTACTTTTTTAGAATGTAATTCACCTGTAATTATTATATATCTACCCTCAACATCTTCTATTATTGAGCTTTGTTTAAAAGGTATACCTTTACGAATAATTATTGCTACCCCTCTAGACTTATGTATAAATGAAGAGTGATTTACTTTGGAAATCCATTTTGCTGTTAATCTATACTGCGCGTCTTTTTTAAGGTGTGTCTCTTGGAGAAAAACAATATCAGATTTTGATCTATTTAATTGAGCTAAAACCTTACCTCTTTTAATTGGTTCGTTAATTCCCTTAACATTCCAACTACAGAAGGCGATTCCATCACCCCCAATCCTAGTGTTTATGTCATACATGTTATTATTAAGGTAGTTTATAATGGAGTAGATGTCTCAGCTCGTCTAACCCAACCCTATACCCAAACATCAGATCGATGAAATTTAATATCTGTGTCATTGTCTTATACACACGTCTCTTTAAACTAACTATATAATACCAGTCATACTTAAATCCATATAATATATAATATGAGATAAAATACATAATATAAAAGTAATAATATAAAATGTGAGTAGAGTAAGTGATGTTAGTAAAGTGTAAGGGGAAAAAATGACTACAACTATAATTAGTGCAGTTAGTATTAGTGTAAGCCACACTAGCGTGGCTATTAATCTACGGACTTCCGTGAAAAAAATAAAAAGATGTTAATAATTCCAGCTCCGTTTTTGCCCTGAGGGCTATATATGTCGGAGTGGGGTATTACATTTATATACTTAATAATTAATAATACTACTAATATCAAATATAGTTAGTGCCATAACACTATATTAGGAGAGCTAACATACATTTTTAAGGGGTAGTTAATACAAAACTATATTCATTAATAATCCATCCAACCCTCCTTGACCCCAAGATAAAGTCCATGTCCATTGTTCCTCCTCCTTCCCTGCGGATCCTCCTTCAGTGTGAATCCTCCTTTTCTGTGGGTGGGCAGTATCATCAGGTAAGTGATCAATAATATTCAGTATTCTTCATCTTCATCTACTTCTTCCTCTACTTCTTCCTCTTCCAGTTTCTTCTGAATGTTTCGAGCGAATTCAAGAGCTTCTGTATGTTTGGTGAAGTGGTGCTCCTTGTTATCATAAGTTACTCTTAATGTTGCCGGGTAAATCAGGCCATATCTCATATTCTTTATGTTCCTCAGGATACCTCTTGTTTCTGTAAATAAAGATCTTCTCTTGGCCACTTCCCCAGGGTAATCTCTGAACATACTGATGTTGTCTCCCTCATATTTGAGATTTTTTTAACGTATTATTATCTTCATCATATCTTCAAAAACATGATCGTAAGCCTACTTCACAATAATTTGTCTTTATCGTAAGCCTACTTCACAATAATTTGTCTGAGAGGTACCCCTAGGAGCATCCCTCCTAGGGGTACCTCTCAATGCCCTGTGCGCTCGGCCCAGCAGAGGTTCTTGGTCCAAGTTCAAAATATCTTTTAGGAGTTTTGCAGCAAATTTTCGAGGGTCTTGATCTCCCTCTCGGCCTTCACTCAATCCAACAATATGCAGATTCTGACGCCTTTGACGTCCCTCCAAGTCAATGCATTTCTCAGTCATTTTGTGTAATAATTCTGATAAACGCTTGTTCTCGGCAAGACGCTTCTCGGCTGATTCAGTCAATTCTTTTATTGGGTCATTTTGTTGGTTAAGTGAGATTCTAATAGGTTCTAACTTGGTATCCAGCAGCAACTCCATCTCACCAGTTTTACGGTTTACGTCATCCAACTGTTGTAGCAAATCTTTCCCGCTTTATCTTTCCATTCGCCCATCATAGTCTTTACAGTGGCTATAATTTCTTTTGTGAACTCTTCTTTCAAATTTTCATGATACACCAAAATATCAGCTCTTAAAGTCTTTATTTCTTCTTTATATTCCTTTTTCATATCCTTAAGCATTTGTTTTAGTTCACCCATAATAATTTTTTTGAGGTCATCCATCTTTAAAATATCTTCCTGGGAGGCACTCAAACTCGAGCCCCCGGCTCCAGTGAGGCCTACTTCCCTTTTCACAGGCTTTTTCCCTTGGTGGGGGGGGGGAGCGATGCATCGACATTTTCTTAGTAAAGTCGCGCGCCTGATGACGTCACGCACTTTTTTATTGATACAGGAACCATTACCATCCGTTCTCCTCTGGTGAGTAGTTTCAGTTAAACCCTTTTACCCCCGTTTTTTATACAAATTTTAGCGGAGCTGAATGGCGCGAGTTCCACTCACTTCATAGCGCCACCGGAAGTCTCGTGACGGAGAAATCTACACATTAAATGTCTGTAAACTCAATTGGATATAAAAGTTTTTCACGCTGTTCGCCAAACCCCATTCATCACATTCTAAAAATCTCACTTTTCGGGTTTCCAGAAATTGATATCTGCAAAGAATGTAAAGGAATACTGATTTAATTCAACCTGGTGAAATAAACCATTGACAGAACTCAAACGAGCAAATCAATTCCCCGGTCAACAAAAAAAAAGTAATCAGTCAATAAATCAGTCAATCAATTAACAACATCAATGAATGTGGCACTTTGGGAAAGTATAAGCAATGGGCTTCGACCAGGCGCAGGAGATGAAAAGTCAATTCCCAAACATAAATGTCGGGAAATTGTATGCTGGACTCAAACTCCAAAAGTAGAATGTGTGGAAATGTGCAACCACATTTGGCCAAGGAAGATGATGAACCTCAGACTTGAGATGTTATCCATTATTACTAGAATCTCCATTGAAGGAAACACTCTCAACATTCACACTGTCAATGTTTCTTAGATTCTTGAATAACTCAAAGAGCTCTATTGTGAGTCATGCTACATTGCCACGCATGCTTAAGTCAGAACTTGTACACTTTTAAATATACCATCACCAAAATATCAAAGAAATTTGAAAAATATTACTACAGTTTTCTGCTGTTTTGATTTCTGCTGAGCTTTTACAATACATATTATGATAAGGACTGAAAGAGGACAACAATTTTATTATGTTATTGTCAATTGGGACATTTTATCATGGTGGAACCTCCCATAATTGAGAAATTCCTATCCCAATCACTACAGAGAATCCAATTTGGAAATCATTGTTTTGAACTCAACAAGAACACAGCAAAGAGGGTAAAATTTGGAGCAAAAACTGCTGCATTAACTTACTTTATTTTAGGGTGGCGCAGCGGCTCAACAGTAGAGTTGCTGCCTCACAGCGCCAGATACACGGGTTTGATCCTGAATATGGATGTCTGTATGGAGTTTATAGGTTCCCCCTGTGACTGATTGGGTTTTCTCTGGGTGTTCCGGATTCCTCACACACTCCAAAGATGTACATGTTTGCAGGTTAATTAGCTTTGAAAATTGTCCCCAGCGTGTGTAGGTTAGTGTGCAGGTGGATCGCTCGTCGGTGCGGACTCGGTGGACTGAAGGGCCTGCTGTATCTCAAGTCTAAAGTCTAAAATTCTCAACCTATGCATCTCACCAGTCATCTAATTCCTCCATATCTTCACAATTCCCAGTAAATGCAATTCTCACCAACAGTGACCCCTGTGTCTTGCTGCCTCCTCTGCACACTTGTGTTCCTCCCTCTAACTCGTCACCTGCTGTAATACATTGCTTTCATTCCACCCCTGAAGCCTTCAGCCAGCTCAATCCCAATCATTGAAGGTTATTTTTCCTAACGCTGTAGTCTCTTCCTTTTCTATGTCCTGTTTAAAATCTAATCAACCAAATATTTTGGTCACTTATACTTGAAATTCAGCATATTCAGACACATTTTCCTTCTATGAACATAGGGGTTATTTGGGATGTATGTTTTACTGATTGGATGAGACAGCTTACAGCACATCTACTTACACTGGGAGAGTTTGATGTCAGCTAGTGAAAACTTACATTTAATTGCTTTCTTTATACTCAGTTG
This sequence comes from Okamejei kenojei, assembly GCA_035221665.1. Lineage (NCBI taxonomy): Eukaryota > Metazoa > Chordata > Chondrichthyes > Rajiformes > Rajidae > Okamejei > Okamejei kenojei. The sequence continues at coordinate 53,236,878 of CM069136.1, forward strand.
GTGATATGGAAAAAAAAGATGTTTTGGCTATGCTTCTGGGTATGTCTGCTACATCATAACTCCGGATTAAGCAGGTCACCTGTAGTGACTCCTGCTGAATTGTGATGAGTAGTGGCTCCAGAAAGGTACATTGATGTGCTGAAATATCTTTCTTCCTCTACCTTGTCAAAGGAATGTGAATGTCAGCAGGGTACACAAAAGGCTGGAGAAACTCAGCGGGTGCAGCAGCATCTAAGGAGCGAAGGAGATAGGCGACGTTTCGGGTCGAGACCCTTCATACTGTTCATGGTTTACAGTTGAAACTCTGCATGCTAAAATTTATAGAGCAAGATCAATCAGCTTCATTGAAAGTATACTCTTATTATTTTTGACATGTGCAGACTCGCAAATTAAGTTAATTTCATGGACTTTGTGAACAGAAGAAAATAATAATTTGAAAAAGCTGCTGTTTCTCGCTCAATAATTTACATTCCCAGCTTGATTATCAGTCTTTGAGCGGCTTTAGTTGGTTAATCTGGTGGAAATTCAGTAAGACATTGAAGTGATGTTTAGTTTAGTTTAGAGATACATTGTGGAAACAGGTCTTCGGCCCATCGAGTCTACCCCGACTAGTGATCCCTGCACACTAACGCAACAAAACACGCAGTAGAGACAATTTACAATTACACCAAGCCAATTAACCTACAAACCTGTACGTCTTTGGAGTGTGGGAGGAAACTGAAGTTCCCGCTGAAAACCGATGGAGGTCACGGGGAGAACCTACAGACAGCACCCGTAGTCAGGATCGCACCCGGGTCTCTGGTGCTGTGAGGCAGCAACTCTACCACTGTGCCACTGTCAAGAGTGTTTAATAAATAGTAAGATTAAACGAGAACTTACCAAGTTCGAAGGTTGATCTTTATTTTTAATGAGGAGTTGTGGTGAGGGATTTCGTGAAGCCCCCGCCAGCACGCATGCGCGACATCCTTCAAAGCAGCGGTGTGGAATCACAGAACGCACCATGACTGAAAATAGTAAGATTAAGAACGTAGTACATACCATTTGACCTTATGATAGAGGGTGGGAGCGGAGGGCACGAAATCCCTCACCGCAACTCCCCATAAAATAAAGATCAACCTTCGAACTTGGTAAGTTCTCGTTTAATCTTACTATTTTATTTCGGAGTCACATGAGTGACTTCGTGAAGATTTCAAAGCTCTGTGATTTCATGCCCTGGACAATGTCCATGCTATCACACTGCCGCAATCCTGATGGAGGAAGGCTGTTAATGCAGTTCAGTCGGAACAGGCTGAAAAATAATGCATATTTATTGCACAAATAATAACAAACAAATAACCCCGAACCCGGGGACAAACATTCACCGAGCGGCTCCCAGCACGGCTTCTGCGAATGTTGCAGGGGCGACCAGTGGTTTGTTGTAGAACCTTTGGAAGGTTGCTTCACTAGCCCAGCTCGCGGTGGCGAGGATGTGGTCCATGGGCACCTCCATGGCCCTCGCCGCTGATGTGGATGCAGCCCTAGTAGAGTGAGATTTAAAAAATGTTAGTAGCGACTCCTGCTGCACCCAACACCGCCCTGAGCCACCTGGCAATAGTCTGCACAGTCACCCGGTGATGCGGAGGTTTGTGGCTGATGAGGAGCCCTGCTCCATCTTCCTGATGGTTCATGTAGTGCGGATGTAGAGGTGGAGATGGGTGACTATGCAGAGGGTGGCATCAGTGGGGTACGCCCGAAACTCCAACTGCAGCCCATGAGCCCCAGGTCTGTGCTGCTTCAATAGGTCCTGGACAAAGAAAGTCACCTGTGTAGGGGTGGAGACCATGCTATCCAGCCGCAGCTTTTGTAATGCCTGGACTCGTTGAGCTGTAGTCAGTGCCATCAGCACCACCACTTTGAGGTTGAGCTCTTTGAGTGGTAACTCGGTCATAGGAGACCAGCTCCTCAGTAGGGTCAGAACGATCCCTACGTCCCAGGTGAAAGTTGTATCTGGGCCGTGGAGGGTTGGTGTTAAACACTCCCCTCATGAATTTAGACACCAGGTGGTTGGAGCCTATACCTATGTCCAGGTATGAGGACAGTGCACTCCTGGTGCTGTTGATGGCACTGTAGCTAAGGCCAGCATCGAAATGAAGGCCCGCTAGGAATTCCAGGACATCAGGGATTGTTGCCGAGTTGGAGGTTGTGTTGGTACGGGAGCAGTACCTCCCACTTCCTGATCTGTGTGAGGTACTGCCTCCTGGTTAATGCTCGGCATGACGCTGAGATGATGTCCATGGCTCTTGGTGATATGCCGGCCTTGACGAGCGGCCTCTTTAGAACCTGCAGGCCAACATGTTTAGGTGACCATGGCATGGGTGACTGTCCCCCGTAATGGGGTTAGTAATTAATTTGGGGTGTTTCCCAATCAGAAGCCATGGATGTTTCAAGATTTTGAGGACCATCAGGTACCATGGCTGTGTAGGCCAGTCGGGAATGATCAAAATGCCAGTTGCAGCATCCAGTTTAATTTTCTGCAATACCCGACTGATGAGGCAGAATGGGGGAAATGCGGATCAAAACCATTTCCCCCAATGGATAGAAAAAGCATCCATATCTACTGCCCCAGGGTCTGGTTCCCAAGACACATACGTTGGTATCTAATGGTTCAACCTGGACGCAAAGAGGTCAATATCTGGTGTCCCATAGTGAGCTATAATATCAGCAAAAATTTGGGGGTTCAACATCCACTCGATGTTGTCATTGAACACTCGTGACCTGGTGTCCGCCACTGTATTGAGCTTCCCTGGCAAATAGGTCGCTGTAATCCAAATATTTCTCTCGATGCACCAGTGCCAAATTGTGTTTGCCAATTCATCACAAGATAACGACCTGATACCACCCATATGATTGATATAAGCCACCACCGTTGTGTTATCTATTAGGAGGCGGACATGCAAGTCCCGTGAGTTAGTATAGTAAGCCCGTAGTCCATGGAGAGCCCCTAACATCTCCAGATAATTTATCCCTTGTGGCTGGAGGAGGGTAGACTCGTGAGAGTCCCATCTGCCACCACAACTGAGGGGAAAACAAATGATCGGCACGGACTGGAAGGGCCGAGATGGCCTGTTTCCGTGCTGTAATTGTTATATGGTTATATGGTTAACTGGACATGGTGTCAGTTGCACCACAGCCTTGTGCGCTTGCGTCAGTCTGTAGCACGACGGATGGGTTGCTAACAATGATGGGTCTGTGACACTCACTAATATTGTCAATCCACCATTGTAGCTCAGCTCTAGCTTGTTGTGGCAACTGGATTGTTCGATCAAAGTGCCCAGCATTTGCTTTTAATGCTGCGATCTGTGTTCTTTGTAAATTTTGGTAATGTAACGGGCCGAATTGCGCAGCTGAGAATGTAGCTACCAGCTTCCCAATCACCTTTGCCATTTGCCGGATAGTCGGAACCCTGGCGCAAGCAAGGCTGTGGCACGCTTCTTTTATGGCGATAGCTTTGTTGGTTGGGATAGTGATCATCATTAAGGTTGTGCCAAGGGTGAAACCCATGTAATCCATAATTTGAGAGGGGTGCAGTTTGGATTTGTCTGGATGGGTTACAAACCCTAGCTTCTCGAATAAAGATTTGGTCGCTGTAACTGCCTGTGTAGCCAATTGGAGGGTCTGACCCACGATAAGGATATCATCTAAATACGCCATGATGATATAATTTTGTTGTCGGAGGAGGGCCAATATAGGTTTCACTAATTTGGTAAATAGTCTGGGGGCTGTGGTGAACCCATTAGGTAATGCTTTGTATTGCCACAACTGTCCCTTCCAGACAAATTTCAGAAACTTACTGAGCGATTCAGTGATGGGAACTGTATAGTATGCATCTTTTAAATCGATGCAGGCCATAAAGTACCCCGGGTAAAGCATCTGCTTAGCTGTTTCGAAGGTATCCATTTTAAAGTGGGTATATTGTACAAAAGTGTTCAACTCGGTTAGGTCTATGATAATCTGACACCCCCCATCTTTTTTGGTTTTTTGAAGATGTTGGACACAAACTCAAGGGGTTCGTGCGTCGTTTTGCCAATCACCCGTTTGGCTGCGAGCCGTAAGATTTCAGCATGTCCTGCCTCAATCTCATTTTGAGAGAGTGTAAATTTCTGGTGAGGTGCATGCTGGGTAGGGGGAAGTTGACCCTCAATGAATTCTATGACATAACCTTGAACACTTTGTAGAATAAATGCGTCAGTGGTGATAGTATCCCATGCTCCCCTAAATGCCCGCAACCATCCCCCGACTTGTGCAGGAAGAAGTGCTACTGCCTGGGAGGAACCAGACCCCCTTACCTCCATAGCTAGCGGCGGGTCTTGGCATATGGCGTTTTGGGGGGACGTTGAGGTGGTTGTCGGGATGGCGGCCGCATCTTCCATGCGGGCCGCTGCAGGCCTTGCCCTTGTCGTTGGGGAAGTGGAGGGGGATAGGTCCTTGGCATCCTATCTGGCTGGCGCTGCTTCCAAGTGGTTGTTGACGGTGATATGGGTGGGTTTTAGCCGGAGGAGGTTTCATCATGTCCAGAGTTTTGGCCTCCTCGTCGAGTTCTTTGACTTGCTTGGAGAGATCTTTCCCAAACAGGTGATGAGGTGGTGGAGCGGTGGCGGGACGGCACAACCCCGCAAATTTCGGGTTGAGAGTGGGCCGGATGGAGCTCTTGCGCAGGCAGTTGATTTCAAACTGGTCGTTGCATAGAAGTGCCAGGGCATCCTGTTGCTCGCTGGACACATTATCCCCATCGAGGGTCCTGGCATACGCTGTAATGCCCGTCGAGAGGAGCTTCAGGATGCGCTGGAGACGGACGTCCTGCATCTTGGTGGTCGTGCTCGTGTCCCCAGATCTGGGCATTAACCGTAGGAACACTGAGATTGTTGCAGTTCTCCGGTGGTTTGAATTTTCCATGGTCTCATTAAGTACCTGACCCTGAAGCTGGTGAGTGGTCAGGTAATTAATGGTGCCCACCAGTTTGTGGTGCAGGGGCTCCCCAGTGTGAGTGGCCGTGGCAAATTTACCCACCACGTCCAGCATGTCCTCATCGTGCTCTGGCTCTGCGGTCTCCTGCAGTCCCGGGTCGTCTTCGAAGGCAGCGGCCGGACAACTGCTGGCACTCTGGTTGGAGAAGACGAGAGGCTGAGTGGGCTCTTGGTGTGGCTGGTAGAGGCCCGAGAATTCCGTTCATTCCGGTCCCTGTCCCGCTGGAGGAGTTGCTCCACCAAGAGCTCCCACCGCTCAATGCTACTCGCGGCGGACAAGCCGACTTCCCCAGGCTCTGCAAACTCTCTGGGGCTTCTACCAACGGACCACACCTCCGTAAGATGCAGACTAGGGTCCGAAGGCAGGTTGTCGTGGCCTACTGCCCCTGTAGGCTCATACAACTCCCACACGGATTCTCCGCTAGTCGGCCTTCGAGCAGACTGTGGCGGCCCACCTGCCTGGTAGGAAGGCAGTGGAGATGAATCGGCGTCGGCCCCCAGAACCTGGCTCCCCGGAGTCCGTGCAGGCTTACCTCCACTGTCACCCAATGTTCTGCGTGGAGATGCATGGTCGGCAGCTGCCAGAGCTAAGCTAACCGACCGTCTACTGCTGCTACCAACGCCCTTGACCGCAGCCTGACGAGGTGTTGTGCCGGCAGCACCTGCTCCTGCAGGGCTGCTCGACGCAGCTGTAGCCCAGCCAGACTACCCTACGGCAGATATCCCCGGCGGCTGTACGTGGCGTGTTGCGGCTGCTGGGCTCCCCTGCAGCGCAGCCGTTCCCCGGCCTGGTCCCCGTGGATCCACTGCAACTCGGGGTGAGGTCGTTGGCGACGAGCGAGGCTCCTGTCCACGTACCTGTCTGCTCCCCCACTTCCTGTGGGATGGGGGCACGAAGTCTGCGTCGGCAGTATCCAGCTCCTGTGCGGTCAGCCATTCAGGTGATAAGTCGGGCGCTGGTGTAATGGAAGCGCCCGACTTCCGCACTCTTCCCCCCGACCGTCCGGATGCTGCCGGTGGTGCTCGCAGCTCCGGTGAGAGAGGCCGCTGGCTTGTCGATGCCCCGCGGCTCCTGGAGAGTGTCGCCTTCTGTTTGCCTTTGGTGTCCATCCTGTTTGAAGTAAAGTTTAGTGGACTTACCTGACGGCCTTTTGAAGGAGCTGGTGGAGAGAGCGCACTCCCCCCCCCCAGCTTGTCGAGGCAAATGCGCGCGACGATATGTCGCGCATGCATGCTGGCAGGGTCTTCACAAAGTCGCTCACATAACTCCGAAATAAAATTGTCAATGCAATGCAATGCAAAACCACAGTGACCTCATTGAAGCAAATAATAAGCAAGTCAGTTGTGGTAAGATAAAGTAAGTAAAATGAAACGGTCACAGGCAGAAACAGTAATGACCACAAGGTGGATGATGGCTCTAGCTTGGCACTCTGGTTCGGCTGAGAAAAAGCAAAGAGTGTAGAGAAGGAAGCAACTGTTAGTAAATTACCATCCAACTGCCTGAAATCGGGGAAGGTAGTGCATCCGTGGATAACAAGGGAAATCAGGGATATATCAAAGCAAAGGATGTACAAAGTAGCCAGAAAAAGCAGCATTAGGGCTTAATTAGGAAAGGAAAAATAGATTATGAAAGAAAACTGGCAGGGAACATAAAAAACTGACTGCAAAAGTTTTTATAGATATGTGAAGAGAAAGAGGTTAGTTAAAACAAATGTAGGTCCCTTGCAGTCAGAAACAGGTGAGTTGATCATGGGGAACAAGGATATGGCGGACCAATTGAATAACTACTTTGGTTCCGTCTTCACTAAGGAAGACATAAATAATCTGCCTGAAATAGCAGGGGACTGTGGGTCAAAGGAGGAATTGAGTGAAATCCAGGTCAGTCGGGAAGTGGTGTTGGGTAAATTGAATAGATTAAAGGCCGATAAATCCCCAGGGCCAGATAGGCTGCATCCCAGAGTACTTAAGGAAGTAGCTCAGGAAATAGTGGATGCATTAGTGATAATCTTTCAAAACTCTTTAGATTCTGGAGTAGTTCCTGAGGATTGGCGGGTAGCAAATGTAACCCCTCTTTTTAAGAAGGGAGGGAGAGAGAAAACGGGGAATTACAGACCAGTTAGTCTAACATCGGTAGTGGGGAAACTGCTAGAGTCAGTTATTAAAGATGGGATAGCAGCACATTTGGAAAGTGGTGAAATCATTGGACAAAGTCAGCATGGATTTACAAAAGGTAAATCATGTCTGACGAATCTTGTGGAATTTTTCGAGGATGTAACTAGTAGCGTGGATAAGGGAGAACCAGTGGATGTGGTATATCTGGACTTCCAGAAGGCTTTCGACAAGGTCCCACATAAGAGATTAGTATACAAACTTAAAGCATACGGTATTAGGGGTTCAGTATTGATGTGGATAGAGAACTGGCTGGCAAACAGGAAGCAAAGAGTAGGAGTAAACGGGTCCTTTTCACAATGGCAGGCAGTAACTAGTGGGGTACCGCAGGGCTCAGTGCTGGGACCCCAGCTATTTACAATATATATTAATGATCTGGATGAGGGAATTGAAGGCAATATCTCCAAGTTTGCGGATGACACTAAGCTGGGGGGCAGTGTTCGCTGTGAGGAGGATGCTAGGAGACTGCAAGGTGACTTGGATAGGATGGGTGAGTGGGCAAATGTTTGGCAGATGCAGTATAATGTGGATAAATGTGAGGTTATCCACTTTGGTGGCAAAAACAGGGAAGCAGAATATTATTTAAATGGTGGCCGATTAGGAAAAGGGGAGATGCAGCGAGACCTGGGTGTCATGGTACACCAGTCATTGAAAGTAGGCATGCAGGTGCAGCAGGCAGTGAAAAAAGCGAATGGTGTTAGCTTTCATAGCAAAAGGATTTGAGTACAGGAGCAGGGAGGTTCTACTTCAGTTGTACAGGGTCTTGGTGAGACCACACCTGGAGTATTGCGTGCAGTTTTGGTCTCCAAATCTGAGGAAGGACATTATTGCCATAGAGGGAGTGCAGAGAAGGTTCACCAGACTGATTCCTGGGATGTCAGGACTGTCTTATGAAGAAAGACTGGATAGACTTGGTTTATACTCTCTGGAATTTAGGAGATTAAGAGGGGATCTTATAGAAACTTACAAAATTCTTAAGGGGTTGGACAGGCTAGAAGCAGGAAGATTGTTCCCGATGTTGGGGAAGTCCAGGACAAGGGGTCACAGCTTAAGGATAAGGGGGAAATCCTTTAAGACCGAGATGAGAAAGACTTTCTTCACACAGAGAGTGGTGAGTCTCTGGAACTCTCTGCCACAGAGGGTAGTTGAGGCCAGTTCATTGGCTATATTTAAGAGTGAGTTGGATGTCCCTTGTGGCTAAGGGGATCAGAGGGTATGGAGAGAAGGCAGGTACGGGATACTGAGTTGGATGATCAGCCATGATCATATTGAATGGCGGTGCAGGCTCGAAGGGCTGAATGGCCTACTCCTGCACCTAATTTCTATGTTACCATCCAACTGCCTGAACCAGCTGATAATGTAAAACCCATCCAAAGGTCTTTCTTCCTTTCATTAAACATGACTTATACTTGGAATCGTCACCTAAATTTGTTCACGATCAAATCATTCACATTGGGATGTGAGTTGAACTAAATTTAGTATGCCTGTTTAGAAATAAGTTTAAGGTTTATAAAGATACATGTTAGATCATTAGTTTGATCAGTTCATACAATTTTTATTCATTTATACAGGTCAGGGAGAAATCGGTTTAATGCCCTTTTTGTTGAGTTTGTTGACATTTGTGTCAACAAAATCAGGGAATTACTATTAAACTATAACATGGCAAGGAATGAGAGGATAAAGTTTCATAATAAAAAGGGAATGAACACAAGAACATTAAAGTAGGAGTAGATTAAGTCCCCAGAGAACCTCAAACCTGTTCAGCCATTGGTGGCCTCTTTCCCCTTTCTAGTTCAGTTCCCCATCACCTTCTTCTTCAATGTAGCATATAGTTATCCATCTTAAATATACCTAATGATCTGGCCTCCACCACCCTTCACTGTACCTCTCTGGAGTACGGCAGGAAACCAGAGCACCCAGAAAAAACCCACGTGGTCACAGGGAGAATGTAAACACGGCATACAGGCAGCACCCATATTCAGGAGAGAAACTGGGTCTCTGGCTCTGCAAGGCAGCAACTGTACTGCCCCAATTTAAAATTCACCTTAGTGATGTCAGTATTGGAGCAACATAAATAAATGTGTCTGCAGTGTGATTTTCACTGCAGTGGTTCTGAAAAACAGCAGTTACAGAGTCAGAGAGTTATAGAGTCATACAGCACGGAAACAGGCCATTTAGTCCATTCGTTCATGCTAGGTGCCCTATCTAAGCTAGTCCCATTTGGCCCATATCCCTCTAACCCTTTCCTATCCATGTGTATTTAAATGCTGTTAAAGTACCTGCCTCAAGTACCTCCTCTGGTGGCATGTTCCATATACTCATCACTCTCTCTCTGAAAAGGTTGCCCCTTTGGTTCCTATTAAATTCTACCCTCTCACCTTAAACATACGTTTTCTGGTTCTTGATTCTCCTACCCTGGGTAAAGGACTCTCTTCATTTACTCCATCTATTCCCCTCGTGATTTTACACACCTCTCCAAGATCATTGGTCAGCTATCTGCGTTCCAAGAAATAAAATCCTAACCTGCCCATCCTTTCCCTATAATTCAGGCTCACGTCTTGGCAAAATTCTTGTAAATCGTCTCTGCATTCTTTGCTGCTTAATGACATTCTTCATATTGCACTGTGACCAAAACTAAACACCATGCTCCAAATGCGGCCTCACCAACATCTTGCACAACTGTAACATAATGTCCCAACCTTCTCACTCAACATCCTGACTAATAAAGACCAATGTAGGGAAAGGCATCTTTACCATTAACCGACAATGTGTGCTGTGCAAATTATAATAGGCAATGCCAGAAGTGTATGCTGTTAAAAATGTATGGTATAAAAATGCATGGCTGTGTTCTCTCATGATTGCATAAGCAATGATGTGATAAGGGCAGAGGTCACAGTTAAAAGTGTTGGGGAAGAGTGATTTTCTGTATGTGTCCAACGTCCAGAAATCAATCTCTCCGCTGCGAAAGCCCAGGCTTGGGGAAATGGATATTAGACTTGAAGATCCTATTTAAGGAATTAGACTTGGTGATGCCAAGTATTGAAAGAGATATGACTTGAGGATACCGAGCATTTAAGTGCTTGCTGTAATAGCAAAATAAAAACTGTATCATAATAACATAATATTAAAAACAACTACATTTAAAGCTATTTAGGTGGGGTGTAAACAAGGGGAAATTAATATGGCGCTGGGGATTAGATGATCCTTGTTGCATAATCGTGTAAAGATATTAAATGTGTATATTGGGTTGGCCACATTTTAGGCCATATTCCAAAAATGTAATACATTAGACCATTGACACCGGATTCCTCAATGCATTATTATCACTAATCCACTACAGGCTCTGTAGTATAATATAGTGCTTAACTACTAGCTTAATATTGTTCAATCAATTATTCATGTAATTATTAACATTTGTGTAATTAGTGTTTTAGCATTAAATTATGGTCCACAACTATTAGTTAAAGGATCACAAGTTTGCAGAAATTATGTGTCCTAGTCACTTGACCTATATTTTAGTGTGCCGTACGAAATTTTGTTCAGACCGAAAGGTCTGAATGACAATAAAGGTAAAAAGGTAATCTAATCATTCAAATCTGCCTTCTTTTAATCGGCCTTTTTCAGGCACAGACTAATTGAGTTTCTAAACATAGAAACATAGAAAGTAGGTGCAGGAGTAGGCTATTCAGCCCTTCGAGCCAGCACCATAATTCAATATGATCATGGCTGATCATCCAGAATCAGTACCCTGTTCCTGCTTTCTCCCCATATCCCCTGATTTTGTTAGCCCCAAGATCTAAATTATCTCAATAAAGTTGGCAATGGTAAATGCATGGAATTGTTGTTTTTAAAGCAGAGAAATTCTTAAACATTCTTAAACTATGACGGGTGCCGGCAGTCGCAGCAGACAGGCCCTTTAGGATACTTTTTCTGAAACAGTTTGAGCTTAATGACCAGAGGGGAAATGAATATATATTTTTTTTAATCTTGAAGAACAAATAGCAAAATAAGATATGTTACATGCTTCTCAACACAAGGGCATTTTAAAGTGTATTTATCCTGCAGTGTTACTTTAATCTTGATAATCTTCCTCAATGTAATAAATTCAGTTTGGTTCTACCCATATTTATAACTGACTGAAGTGATGCAGCTATTTTTGCCAATGAACATAAAATCCATAGAATTAAACAGAAGTGAAGATCTTCAATACTTCAAATTGAAGGTAAATGATGACTGATGTTGGGAAATTAAGCTTGCCCTTACAAACTATATAATTATTATTTTCATAACCTAATGTCAGTACCATATATTAGAACTGAATTCCACCTTCTGCTGCCTTTGTTGTAATTAATAGGCAGAATTGATTGCATATCATTGTGCTGATGCTTCAGAACTAAACAGGGTAATTTAATTTCCTGCACCATTTCTGAGTTCCGCTGTATGATGAATGCACGCAGCAGAAGTGACCTCTGGCGGGTGATGGTTGCACATTGATACAGCAAGAGAGAATTGCATGCCATGGCTCTCTTCACTCAGCTGGAATTGACAAGTCTTTGAATTTTCACACATCAGCTCTGGTGAGTTAGATCAGCAGCTGTGATGGGTTTAGAGACCTGTGAAGACATTGTCAAAGTCTCTTAAATTAATACCAAGAGGTGGAAGAAGGATGTGGTGCCGGGTAGGGACACTGAGTTCATTTCCTCAGCGGAAGAGAATAATAATATTCTGAGGTGATGAACACTGCAACCTATGTTCTCACTTTTTCAGTAGTTTTATCTCCACAGACTTAATCAGAGGCTGCATCCGGGTAGCACAAAAAATACCACTTCTTGGAATGCACGCTGGGGTGGTAGGAAGTGAAAAGATGCTTCTTTAATGAGCAACTATCTTCTCAGGTTCTGCACATGGATTGCTGCTGTGGCAACATAAAATGCCACATGAACTACTGACATAATTATTGATTTGTTGTTTTCACCAGGAAATGTTGCAAAAAGGCAACAATTTGGTTAACTTTCCACCGGCGAATATTAAAAATATTAAAAATAAATAATGCCACATTTTTTTAAAATTATAGTTTTTGACATGGTAAAGATCAAGAACTAAAATGCAGGCTCAGTAGCACAAATATTTTGAGACATAAGCTTATCACTGTACCGAAGTGCACGTGACAATAAACTAAACTAAACTTTCAAAAAAGTATATTCACGGGGCAAATCACACAAATCAGTCCGTGATATTGATGATGTTGGATACCATGTACTAAAACTAAACTGCAGATGCTGGATTATACCAAAGATAGACACAAAATGCTGGAGTAACTCAACGCGTCAGGCAGCATCTCTGGAGAAAATGGATAGGTGACCTTTTGGGTCAGGACCTTTCTTTAGACACGTGGGATACCTTGGGAAAGTAAGGCAGTCATGATGCTAATTAGCATGTCAGACTGATTTGATCCAATTGTAACTGAGCCCACACCATCTTCAAAACAATTAAGAAATAATCTGTTACCAAGCAACCAGCCACTAGTGGTCAACTTCTTTCCGATGATCTCTCCTGGCTGTTGCTGGGATTCTTTCAGCATTCGTTCGACAACTATACCCTGGCAGCAGTCCCAATGCCTTCATTCTGCATCTGTTTTCTATGCCAACTGCATTTGAAAGCACATCAAACTAAAGTATGTTCATGTTTGAAAAATGTCGCAAACTAGTATTTAATTTTTGTGTGTACAACTAACGCATGCATAAGCAAGATGCACACAACGCTATGTTTCCACTTGAACTGGCATCGACCACAGCATTAACATATGAGAGCAGTGCTGTTGATGACTAGACAGCTCCAGAAGTGCTCTGCAGAATTAATTATAGCCGAACAAACTTACATTAGTCTGCTGCCCCATTTGGTATTGGTTCATTATTGTCGCGTGTACCTAGATATGATTTTATGTGCTCTACAGGTAAATCAAAGCATATGTGAGTACAATCAACCATACACGAGTACGTGTAGGAAGGAACTGCAGATGGTGCTTATACTGAAGATAGACACCAAATGCTGGAGTAACTCAGTGGATCAGGCAGCATCTCTGGAGAAAAATAATAGGTGATGTTTCGGGTTGGAACCCTTCTTCAGACCATGAGTACGTGGTACATATGGTGCAAATAGAGATAAGACACGGCAGGCAAAATATAATGTTACAGCTACAGAGAAAGTGCTGATAAATAGAAGTGAAAGGACTGCTATGAGGTACATAGGTCTATCGGAAAAACATTCCTACCTTCTGAGAGGTCTGTTCAATAATCCGTTACCTACAGGGAAGAAGCTTTTCTTGAATCTTCATAATTTATAGGAGCAGAATTGGGTCTTTTGGCCCAGTAAACCCACTCCACCAAATCCTTTCCCTCTCAACCCCATTCTCCAGCCTTCTCCCCATAACCCCTGATATCTATACTAATCAAGAATCTATCAATTTCAGGCTTTAAAATATCAATTGAATCTAGTGATGGGTGCTTGCAAGCTTTTTCGTATCTTCTGCATGATGGGAGAGGGGAGAAAAGGGAATGACTGGGGTATGAATGGTTCTTTATTTGCTTGGCTGCTTTTCCAAGGCTGTGTAAAGTTTAAATGGAGATGATGGGGGGGGCGGGAGGCTGGTTTTGTGTGAGAGACTAGACTGCATCCACAACTCTGCAATTTCTTGCCATCTGAGGGAGAATAAATGCTAAACCAAGCCGTGATTCATCCCAATAAGATGCTTTCTGTGGTGTACCTGTAGAAATTGGTAAGAGTCACGGGAAACATGCCAGATTTATTTTGGTCTTATGCAGATGTAGAGGTGGTGATGTACTTTTTTAGCAATAGCATCAATGTGATTGGACCAGGACAAATTGTTGGTGATATTTACAGCTGCAAACCTGAAGCTCTCAACCATTTCCACTTCAGCACCATTAATGCAAACTGTTTATAACCTTAGCTATCCAAAGGGGACACAAGGTACACACCGAGCGGCAGTGAAACAGGAGGAAGGATAGAGAAAGTCTACTGAACATCTTATCTGCCCAGGCTGTCAATGTTGATACCAATGAATGTAACCTTGATACTTCATTCGTCAGTAATCCAATTTTGTTCCATTTCTCAATTAGTTTATTGTCACGTGTGCTGGGGTACAGTGAAAAGCTTTTATTGCGCGTTAACCAGTCAGTGGAAATACTATACATGATTAGGGTCATGCCGTCCACAATGCTCGAATAGTACATTGCTTTGTTCACTGATGCTGATGATCACAGTGTTCACTTAGTTATAATGAAAAATCCAGCAGAAAAAAAAAAATCAAATGTATGAACAAAAGTACACCACCCGCACAGAAAAATCAACTTGTCACCTTGTTAAGTCCCTGAGTAACTATCCTTGTGATCCAGTGCACTGCTCGCCCAGTAACTCACGATGACCGATGGGCACGTGTGGACATTCGGTGGCAGAAGCTGTGAATCATCTCAGAGCAGAACCTTGAGGTACTCTGGACAAAGAAAGCCTGGCTGCAGACTGCATTGTCATTGCCACGTAGCAACTGGGCTAGTGGTAGATTAGTTGGTGAAGGTACAAACATCCATCTTGAGGCAGCAGGTTTGTGCCCATGCAATACCTGTCATTCCCCACAGTAGTTTATTGCAGGAGGTATTGAAATGGTCAGCCATTGCAATAAGCAACATGGTTCACTCCACTGGACATTGTGATGTCAACATTGAGCAGACATGTATAGCATAAGTGTTTAATGGCAGAGCAAAAAGCCAACTGCTGGAGAAACCTAGCATGTTGAGACATATCTATGGGAGGAATGGATCTACTGACATTTCAGGCTGTGATCCTGCATAATTTCCTCTTCCCACCGCAAATACCACTTGACTCGATGAGTTCCTCTAACAACTATATTTTAGTGCTAAGTTCCAGCATCTGCAGTTTTGTGTGTCTCCAGGGGTCAATTGTACACTGTAACACCAACAGCCATTCATGAGAAACTTCAAATTAGCTCCCATGATATTTTTGGAAAGAAGGGAATTAATCATTTTCTTCTCTCTTTTTCAGTTGCTCATATTTAACTGATCATCCATTGATTAAACTTGTTATTCCAGCCATTGCATGTTGACTGAGATTCTTGTGCTGATACAAGTTCAGCCTGTTGATTGGAACTTTCCATTCCCTGGTAGCGAGCTTACTGTGCCTAAGGTTTGCAGGGGATCTTCCAACCAAATATTAACCAGGCCTGAGATGTGTAATTGGGTTCTCAACGTGAACACAACAAAATTTGTTGCTCTTCAATTAAACGCAGCAATTTGCAGAGGGGACATTTGGATTCTTGAATTTGTACCAATGGAAATTTATTTTCTATAATTTAACGGGAGGATTGCATTCATGGCTAGCCATTTGCTCCATAGACCCTCCACCACAAGAATTCAAATTAAGCCTAGCGGTGTTATATAATGAACTGAGATGAGGAGTCACTAACTTTGGAATCCTAGTTTGCAAGTGTTGTTGGATTATGCTGATAATGTAGAAGCTGGTTGTTGTTTTACAAAATAATATTGAAATTTGGTCCATAGACTGTATCAGTCATCCCCACACACCATCCCGATTCTTATCCTCCAAGAGTCTCTGCTTGGCTGAGCTCTTCCTGAAGTGCATTTTCAGGCATGTTCCTAGCACCCACAAGACATAGGAGCAGAATTAAGCCATTGGGCCCATCGAGTTTGCTCTACCATTCGATCATGACAGATCTATTTTTCCTTCTCAACCCCATTCTCCTGCCAACTAAACTAAACAAAACCCTCCAGTCTTTGACATTTCCACCCTAGGAAAAACGTTCCGACTGTCTACCCTATCTATGCTTCTCAAAATTGCAACTACTTCTACCAGGTCTCGCCCAATCTCTGATGCTCCAGAGAAAACAATCAAATTTGTCCAAGCTCTTTGTAGCTAAAATCCTCTAATCCAAGCACCATTGTGATAAACCTTTCCATCACCCTATCCAAAGACAACAGATCCTTTCTGAAATGGGTGACCAGATTTTGGGTAAAATATGAAAGTGTATTCCAAATGCAGCTGAACCAATAACCTAAAAATTATTAATTTAATGTGTTTCACCCTTCATCGTGCCTGTAGCTGAGCTGGTGCAGTGTGGCGTCGGACATAGCGATGCAAGTTCTCTCTCTAATACCTTCTCTTTAGCTTGATCTAATAAGGGAGCTGAATCCTTCCTATGCTTTTGAGGAAAAGGGAAAAAATAACATCAGGGTGTGAGAAGTTTGTTACAAGAAACCAGGAAGCAGATGTGTTCTCGTCGTGGATACCACTCCTGTGAATGGCTGAACTTCACACAGAAGCACACTTGAACCTGTATGAATACACTCATCGATTCCAAATCTTGTGGCTGCCTCACACTATGCATTGAATTCTTTTCAGCCTTAGCATTATGGATGTTCACCATATTTTCAAGAAGTGCTCTGTGATTCCTAGCTACACGAGACAACAAACGAAAGTCAATGTTGCTGATGTATTTGTGGTTACATGAAAAAGTAAAAGGATAAACATACTGACTTTTGTAAACACATTGCATGATATTCTGCCATTATGTTGAAGGAGACTGACATACGAGGTAAAATTCCAATTCCGAAAGAGCAAAAGCAGAGGTCTTGCCTTGACATACCTGATCATAGAGGGATATGGGCCAAAAGCAGACAGGTTTGACTAGTATAAATGTGGCATAGCATGTTGGTCGGCGTGAGCAAGTTGGGCAGAAGGGTTTGTTTCCATGCTGTATGACTCTATGACTAAGTCGTAAATTTTCTTCTGGCTCTGATTAAAACATCTCACAATTGGGGAGCATGTTGTTGGTCGTCTTTCTCTCTCAGGCTGCCCACAAAATATCCCCCTTCTCAACCCTAACCAACATGTAACAAATACCTTATTTGTCTTATCACTTCCACCAGGACTTCCATGTGTCACTCTAACTAGCTTGGTGCACTATCTTTAGTTTCAGTATCATTTCTTTGTTGAACAGACAGGATGTGTGTTTTTCTATGCTGGCAATAGAATAGAGCAATGGCACAACTAAATTGTTGTCCTTCAATGGCACAACTTAAAATGCTGCTATCATTTGACAATGTTTTTCAGCCTTGACCTTTAACTGGGAAAAGTAGTTAAGAATGTTGATGTATTAGTTATTATTTCACTGAGGAACTTGTTAATGTGATAGGAATAACACTTTGTGACTATCTTGTTAAAGACCTCTTCATTTGGTGTGGGGGTGAAGGCTTAGTTGAAAGTAACATTGTAATGTTTTGAAGTATGTTTTGAAGACTCAGACTCAGATATAGTTACCTGCTTTCATTTTGTTCTTCAAGCCAATACGCACATATTGCTTTATCAAGACAATTCAAAACTTGCCTCTTTAGCAAATATTTGTCTTAAGAGTTAGATTTCTCAAAGAAATCAGAAATTCAAAGTTGTGAAGGAAATCCATTTGCAGATTTTGCATTTTTTAGATATACAGTATATACTGACCCAGATCGGGTGAGTTGAACGTTTGGGATTTGTACAACACTGACCCCTAGTGTAGAGTGGAGCAAACCAACATGGTCAAATTGTTCCCAGTGTTGCCAGCCCAAGAGTTAACTATAAAGAGCCTGTCCCACTTGGGCGACCTAATCCGCGTGTTCTGGCGAGTTTGCCCTCGAGTCAAACTCGCAGCATGGTCGACACAAAGTCGTAGGAGGTCTGCATAACTTTTGTTCATGCTCAAGAGTGGTCTCCGCATATTCAAGGCCTCAGCAAGATCGCGGCATCTTTTCAATATGTTAAAAAATCCCCTCAAGTAAAAAAAAGGTCGCCATGAAAAAAATCTATACTTTTTTTACTCATAGGTTTAGTCGTAGTAGGTCGTAGAGGATCATAGTAGGTCTGCATGTTAGGCAAAGGTAATTGAGGGTAGTCAAAGGTAGTCAAAGGTATTCATAGATAGTCTTCATCATAGTTGAAGGGAGGTCAAAGGAGATCGAAGGAGGTCGGCTTCACTCTCCATTATTCGGTGTCCAATTTTCCCGGTTAGTCGTAGCTAGTCATAGCTAGACAAAGCTGGTCTTCAACATAGTCGAAGGAGGTCAAAGAAGGTCTTCTACATAGTCAAAGGAGGTCTTCAACATGTCATTTTTTCAAACTCTTCTAAACTCGCCAATTAGGTTGCCCAAGTGGGGCAGTCCCCTAGGCACAGGAGAACATTATTTTCCTGTTCCTCAATTGCTGGTATAATACTTCCTGCTTTTCAAATAAGAAAGTCCCATCTCTTGCATCCATAAATTATGTTCTTCTGATGACAATATTTTTTTATCCTAGTCATTTTTGATCTGCGCAGTGTTGGCTTTGTACTATTATTCTTTGATCTATCAACAAAACCAGTAACAAAACATGGAAAGAAAACTGGTGGCTTTGAAGTGTTGGAAATAAAATTGAGCCGAAAGTAAAAACCAAGAGAAAATTTCTCGTTCTTCTTTCTGAAGTTGGTGTATTTACACATTTTTGCAGATAATTGGTATATTAAACTCTATTGTGAGTTTAAGAGTGAGTTGAATCTTGCTGAAATACAAGCCACCGATTAGAGGCCCCTCCATCCCCACATTGAGTCAAGTGATAAGATCGAATTCGGGCAGAGTCAAGCAGCATCTCTGGAGGAAGAAGAAGGGTTGTCAGAAGAATGGTTCTGACCCAAAACATCACCTATTCCTTGTCTCCAGAGATGCTGCCTAATCTGCTGAGTTACTCCAGCATTTTGTGCCTATCTCTGGAGGACATAGATAGGCAATGTATCAGGGAGGGATCTTTCTTCAGACATCTATGTTCCTCCAGTACTTTGCCTTCTTTTTGTACACCAGCATCTATGGTTCTTTGTGCTTCCCTTTTCAATTAAATAGTACTATAATAACCGCGCACTGCTATGCACGGAGGGCCCGAACGCCGCTGGCTACGGGACTCAAGACCGTCCCGTCAACGGGGGGGCTCGAGGCCCCCGACCAAGGAAGAACAACAAGGGAAGGACTTGAACTTTATTTTCGCCTTCCATCATAGTGAGAAATGTGTAGGATTCACTGTGATGGATGTTTATGTTAAAATGTGTTTTTGAGTCTGTTGCTTTTTTAAAATTGTATGGCTGACCTGGCCAGTGAATTTCACAACACCAATTGGTGTATGTGACAATAAATGAACCTTGTGAACCTTATGATGTCCTCAGCAACTTCCAGGTTGAGATGCTTCCTCCAGCATTAACAATTCACCAAGGATGATGTGACCTCCTGCAGAACCTATGCAATTGTGTTGATGCCAATGATAGGACTTGGATTGGGGTTGAGGTGAGTTCATAAGTTACAGGAGCAGAATTAGACTATTTGGCCCATCAAGTTCACTCCTCGATTCAAACATGGCAGATCTATCTTTCCCTCTCAACCACATTCTGCTGCCTTCTCCCAATAACTCCTGACACTGTTGTTAATTGGATATTGCATACTTCCTCCATAGATCATGTTTTTAAAATGCATCAATAAATAGCATATTTAAATAGAATATTTCTGGAGAGTTTTTACAAAAATTAACCCAAGAAGACAAAATAAAAGTGCTAAAGGACTATTGAAATATATTTGCCTTTGTATTACAGTATGGTTTTCTTAACTTCCAGTATAAACTGGAAATAATGCTTTTCCAGTTGGGAATAATTATCTTTTCATCTCCTTCAGGCCAGAACCACGGGAATGACATGAAGATTGAATAGACCCCGAGGTTACAAATTAATGAAATACTCACCTGTTGTGGAATTATTCCTCCTTTGTCATTGGCCTTGTCCAATGATAAATTTGTGGGATTCTGGCAGAGCTCCTTCTGCCACTTTATATCTCCACTACGAGTTAAATAATATAAAAGCAAGTTGATAAAAATAAATGGGTAGTCTCAATAGATCTCTAGATTTTTGGCAGCTCTGTATGGGTTCATAGTTTAGATGGTGCTGGATATTGAAAGTTTGGATATTTTTCAGCCAAACATAGAACTCTGGTTTTGTCATTGTTTACTATGACTGACAAACCATTAAGGGCCTGTCCCACTAACGGGACTTTTCAGCGACTGTCTTCGACCTTCAAGCTCGAGGGCACTCGCCTGAAAAACCTCGAGCTGGATCGACCGTCAGCGATGAAATCGCGAGCCGGATTGACCATCTGCAAACACACACAAACACATCGTAAAGGCGGGGGCCAGGGAAAGCAGGGGAGCGCTGTCTGAAATTCACATCCGCAATGAACAGGAAGGTAAAAGATGGCTAGCACATTTACGGTAAGTCCTTTAGAGAGCGCGGAGAGGGGGGGGGGGGGGGGGGAGAGAGGGGGAGAGATGTGGAGAAAAGGGGGGAGAAGGGGGGAGAAGGGGGGAAACACTTTTAAGAAGCCAGACAACTTTTAATAAAGTTTGGCGGGCATTTAACATTACCAGTCGGTTTACTTACCATTTTTTTCTCAACGAGCTTTACCTTCGATTACCTTCGACTACCCTCGACTACCTACGAATAACATGCCGACCTACTACGACCTACCTCGACCTATGAGCAAAACCTATGAGCAAAATAAATATTGATTTTTTCCATGGTGACCTTTTTTTAATCATGGGCATTTTTCAGCTTGCTGAAAAAAAACGCCGCAACCTAACTGAGGCCTCGAGTACGCGGGGACTACTCTCGAGCATGAAGGAGAGTTACAAAGCCTTCCTAGGACCTCGTGTCGACCATGCTGCGAGTATGAGTCAAGGGCAAACTCTTCTAAAGTCGCGTATTAGGTCGCCGCAGTGGGACATTTCCCTCCGGTCCCTGCCTCTCTTCCTCACTATACTTTCTGTTTCCAGCATTGTGCTACCTTTATGGGCTCCATTCATTTAATCAAATTTTGTACCATTTAAAAAATGTTCACGAACAACATTGCTGATTTTTAAAGACATTAAAAGAGCTGTAAATATCTTTAACGATAAAGCTGTGTTGCTTATCACCATACTTACAGCCATCTCCAATATTACACTGCATTCATCAAACATTACATTATATTCTTTGCAATGAAGAACAATATGATCCACAGTTATGATTTCATAACTAAAGAACTAGCAATTTACTTTTGAGAGAGCTAACCAGGAAAAAAACAATTTAAGGTTCACCACAGCAAATCAGTATATCTTTAGTCAGTACGTCTCAGCAGGCTGAAGGACAACAGTTAGATTGAAGATAGATGGACATGTCTAGACACTTACCTCCAGGAACGTTAAATTTAACTTGCCTTCAGTTTATTTCACAGGGAAAGATTCACAGAAGACTTCAATGACTGTTGTGATACAGTTTTTACTCAAATCTGTGGAGTGCCAGTGATGGATATATTATTCAGTTATCCATTACAATCTGCTATCATCTTCTATCCTGTCTTTGTCCACAGCTATTTCTCCACTTAAGAGTGTTGATGCTTTTGTGACCAGCTTATGATAAAACGATAGGTTGGGCAAGAGCATTGCCTCAGAAGCATGGCACTTGTGTACTTTATAATGTGTAACTAAATGAGAACGATTTAAGAGGATGTCTGCAATTTTAAATAGTCCTGTATCCATTAGATAGGTGTATGACTAATATGAAAGGTCTTATCAATGTGGCAGTTCATCTGGATTTCCATGAAAATAACTGTAATTAATTACTTATTTCAAATGTTCGGATATATGTTTGTCACAGCTTTTGTGAGTGAGATTGGAAAATTAGATGGATTGTTAGTGTTCTTTTACTAAATCCAATATCAATTTTTCTCATAATTCTCACAATGGGTTGTTTTTACCCCTTTGTCCTTCTGCTGTTCACGTTGAATTGTTTTAGTTATTATTACCTATCATGGCAATTTTAAACTGATGTGAAATGTGTATTGCAGCAAAAATCAATTGATTTTAATTCAATTTCTTACGGAGGCTAAAATAATAAATTTTCTTTCAAGAATCCTGCCAAATTGTAATTTTCTGTACTTTCTGAAATGACAGTAAAAAAAAAATGCAAGGAAGACTATTGTTGCCCTATGGCATTTTCTTCACTCACACTGAATATCATCTTTGTATTTATTTCCAGGCCACTTAACATGGGCAGCTCAGATGTAAGTAATCACTTTGTCATGTTTGTGGGAAGAGAAAGTGTGAATTCCAAGTCTGAGTGCTAAAAGATATGTTCCCTGAGGACTTTCCGAGAGCAGGCACACTGAAAACGCAGGCAGCACAAAACACCCATCATGTCAGTATGGACTAGGCTAATGCACCAAGTCAAAAAAAATCACCTTTAATTTTCCAGTAGAGAGGTTCACACAGCTTTACACCTCCTCTGAGAATTCAGCAGAATTATTAATATTTTATATGTGCATTTTACAATTTAATATGCCATTTCTTATTGCATGCAGGCATGGTAATTCCAAAGTGCAAATAAGCATATGCATGAAGTATGATTTTTTTTTAAATTCTACAAAGTCTTTAAAACTAATGCCACAACTTCTAACATAACATAATGCCACATAATAGACTATGTTTAGCAAAGACTGTAAAAACATTTAAGAATAAAAATGTTAAGAATAAAAAATTGATGGTTGTTGCTAAACCATAGTCTAGAAGTAGCTTAGAAGTTAGACATTTATTGGTTGCTAAGTGTGGCAGTTCCTTACAATAAACTATCAAATATGTTTAAAAAAATTAAGAATACAAATTTTGCATATTTTTCTGAGTTTACTGTATGGCGTAATTGGCATAGTTAGCAACCAATAAATGTACAACAAAGTAAAAAGTATGTGGTTGTAGTTTGAATATTCTTGATTTTACCTTAATTTTGCAACTACATGGCTGACCAGTAAAATGTGAATGAAGTAAGATTAAACGAGAACTCACCTGTTCGAAGTTTGATCGTTATTTTACGAGGAGTTACGATGAGGGATTACGTGAAGAAGAGCCCGCCTCACGCTGGTAACGGCATACTTCAAAGCAACGGCATGAAAAACACAGAACACCAAAGCCGGAGTAACATAGTAAGGCTCATAAAAAGACTTAGAACCACCATTTGAATCATTTATTTTACGAGGGTGGGAGTGGAGGGCACGTAATCCCTCATCGTAACTCCTCGTAAAATACGATCAAACTTCGAACAGGTGAGTTCTCGTTTAATCTTACTATTTTACTTCGGAGTCACGTGAGTGACTACGTGAAGAGTTTTAAAGCTTTCTGTGTTTTTTATGTCGTAGAATTAATCCGTACGACAGTCCGGCTAAGTAAACACATACATGAGAAAGCACACAAAATGTTAGATCTTTTCACAATTAAGTTTTTTAATGGCTGAAAGACCATATAATACCCTCCTTATATTTGAGGGAAAAATGATTACAAGTGACAAAAGATATCAGTGACTACACAACTGATTATAGCAATTAATAGCAAACAAAGCAGGTGATTATAGTGCTCCCAACACCCCCGCGTGTCCAAAGCTTGTCATAGTGTGAACAGGTTTGTTGTAGAACTTTGAAAAAGTTTCTTCTTTACTCCACCCTGCGATTTTTTTAAAAATTATGCTCGAGAGGTACGTCCCGCCCCTTCGCCGCGGACGTAGCTGCCGCCCTGGTGGAGTGAGATTTGAAGACATCAGTGTCTACTCCCGCTAAAAACCAACACCTGTTTCAACCATTTTGAGATAGTTTGAACTGAAGCTTTGTGTGTGGCTTTTTGTGCGTAAGCAGCAATGTCTTTTCGTTTTCCTCGAAAAGTGTCCGTCACTTTAATACATTGGTTCAAAATGTCTAACCACACACAAAGCAAGCTCAATATGAAAAGCTTTGAAAGGTTACCTTTGTTCCAGATCTCCCTGGTCTACTTTGTTTGATCAGATCGTAAACATTAGAATACAACGTTATCTGTAGTCACATGCATACAGTCTAAACGCAACATTTGTAAAGTTTGCAACTCTTTGGGCTGAGACCAGTGACATTAACATGACCAATTTCAATGTTAACCTATCCAATGACAACCCTTCAATTGGCGTCCATTCTCTAAGTAGAGCAAGTACTATGCTCACATCCCAAATCTCTGTATATCTAGGTTTTGGCGGATTCATGTGAAAAATTCCTTTCATGAATCGTGATATATTAATGGATGCGACCCAATTGATTTCTCACCAGTCATAAGTCCTAAATAGGACGACAAGGCACTGCGTGCAGTGTTAATGGCACTGTAACTTAAATGTTGGCCAAAGCGCAAATTGGCAAGGAATTCCAAAACATGAGTAACATTCACATAATCATCAGAAATATTTTGACTGTGTGCAAAATTCTTCCCATTTCTTAATATGTGTCATATATGTTTCTGTGTGCTATCTCGCCATGATGCGCCAATAACTGTCAAGTTTGGTCCGACAATCCCAGTTCCTGTAAGTGGTCTGGTCAAAAACCTGCAGATTAACAAATTCATATATGCATATAATGGGTAATCTTCATTTGTTACTGGATTAGTCAAGATATCACATGTTACAGTTTAAGAATCTGCATATAACGGTTCTTTAATCATATTCAGCATAACTGGGAACCAAGGTTGAGTTGGCCAATTTGGCACTACCAACAATCCGGAAGCTGAATCTTGCTCTATTTTCTTCAAGCATCTCTGGATCAGAGCAAATGGTGGAAAAGCATAAAAGAACATTTTTCCCCAGTGTAATAAAATGCATCTACTGCAACTGCGTCCGGATCGTGTTCCCAAGACACATAATGAGGCAAATGATGATTAACCTGGATGCAAACAAATCAATTTCTGGCAACCCAAATCGTCGAACAATATTCTTAAATATTGCTGGCTTAAACATCCATTTCCGTATTATCTTTAAAAATCCTGGACCTTTCATCTGCTACCACATTGTCTTTACCTGGAGTATAGCTTACTGCAATCCATATCTGCCGACCAATACACCATTGCCATATCTCAATTGACCAGACAATCACATGATACTGATCCAACTCTCCCCATGTGATTAATGTAAACCACAGCTGTTTTATTGTGTAATTGTATTAACACATGCAGACCTTGTTTAGCACAACAATAATGCTTTAAGCCCATAAAAGGCCCCCAATAACTCCAAATAGTTAAATACCATACTCTTGGAGAAACACTTGTTCTTCAGTTTTCCATCTACCTCCACAACTGGAGGATAAATCTGTGGCCCCCCATCCGAGAGCACTAGCATCTGTATGTAAAACCATTTCAGGCTGTTTAATCATAATATTTATTAGCAGCTTGTGGGACATTTTCCTTTTTTAACCCACCATTGTAAATTCCAATACAGCTTCTTTTGTTAATTACATAGGCCTGTCAAATGGCCTGCCTTCTCTTTGAGAGCTTGTATCTTGTACCTTCGAAGATATCAATAAATGTAATGAACCAAATTCTACTGCAGGAAATGCTGCTAGCAGTTCACCAATGGTTGTCACCATTTTTTCTCGGATGAAGGATAAGGTTTTGAATGAGATAATGACAAGTTTACAAAAATATCATCGACTTTATCTATTGGTAAAGGTATTAACATAGTCACTGAGTTAATTACAAACCCCAAAAGTAAATTGTTTGTGCTGGCTGCAGCTGGGGCTTAATTAGATGAATTAAGAACCTTAGCTTACCACAAAGTTTTAGTAACTGAAACTGAGTCCTCAGCTGACTCCTGATAATCACTAATGACCAGAATGTCATTGAGATAAGCCATAATGATGTGCACTAATTGGGCTAAAACTGGTTTCAAAACAGTTTCGAAAAGAGTAAAAAGCTGAACTCAGTCCATTTGGCAAAGCTTAACTGCCATAATTGTCACAACCAATTAAAATTTAAGTACCACCGAAACCTGATGCATAGGTACAGAATAATAGGCGTCTTTTCATCAATCTTAGCCATATAACAACCTGCTGAATTAAATATTTTTGCAGTATTCCATGACTCCATTTGAACATGTTTGTATTCTACAAACTTATTTAGACCTGTAAGGTCCAGAATACTTCTGCAACCATCATCTGTAATGCCTTCTAATATTAAAGACAAATTTATGCTCGTGTTCAAAATCTTTTCCATTACCTCTTTTCCAGATAATTAAGGCAATGTGAACATAAATCTCTGCTTTTTCAATTGCAGAAAACACGAAAACATAAGCAGGTTTATTCTGTACAGGAGGATTAACCTCTTTTTTTAAAAGTAATAGTAGTTAATGAAACTGCTCGTAATATACTGATCAAAAATAATAGTAAGCCAGTCTTAATAAACTTTTTGTAATCTCCCTCTAACTGGAGATTAATCCGCAGTTTCTTTAAGCAGAGAACAAGTCTTTAATTCCTCTGCATATGAGCGTGGTGGTCTCCTTATCCCTGAATTCGGTAAGTATTGGTTGTGCAATACAATAAAACTTCCTTGACATATTTCTGCCTCTATTTCCAATATCAAATCCCTTTCTGGGCGAAAAATACCTTTTCGTCCAAAGACGAAGGTTTCATGTAGCTAAAATATTTAGCTTTTTCATCCAATTTCAATAAGTTAGGCAGATTACTCCAAACAGATAACCAAGAGCTTAAACACCACTTGCTCGACACAGGTATGCAACCTTGGGTGAAAAATGGGCCAAATAGCCATTTATATTGTATAAAATTTCATAGAAAGAATTGCACAATAGCGTCTTTATTTTATGTTTTCCTTTCATCTGCCCAAAAGCCATAATAGCAGCAGAATAATTTGTGAGGATTTTAAAACCTCACTATTTGACGCTCTCATATTTGGAGTCATGGATGCCCATATTAACGGATAAACCGTAGGCTCTTCCAATGAGGCACAATTTCCTGTGCTGTGCAATTTTAATATTTCAAATCATCACAGAATCATGAAGTTGGTGAGATACCATATATATATATATGTTAGCAGCTAGGATTTCTTCCATAGCCTCACCACTTCCTTCATATATAGCAAAACCTTTTGCTATTCCAGGCATCTTTGGCCTCTTTTCATAATTTTTTCATTTTATTTTTATTTTTTTTTTTATTTTTTTTTTTTTATTTTTATTTTGTGGTGTGCTTTCAAAATGCAAATCACCATCAACAGGGTCTGCCTTCTGCAGCCCTAAATCAATTGGGATTTCATTCCCATGAGACTTCTTCCGGCCCAAATCCTGGATCCGGAGTTCCAACTTCCAATTAGGCCCATGGCCATATTCAGAATAATTAAACCCCTCAGGGCTAATCTTAGGAACCTTCAGGGTACTTTGACCCTAGTCTCATAATTATTTGGAGAACTTTCTCCATATGCTCCATAATCAGTTCCACATAGTTTACTTATCTGGAGGACTTTTCAATGTCAGAGTCATCAGAACCACGGGCCTCTCAGATTTTTTATTTTATTTTATTTTCCATTTTTCATATTCGGGAGCATTTTTCTCCGTGGTTATCATTTTGTAAACTAATTCGCTAACGGGTATATCTGCGGCCACCGGTATCGGAACCGGCTCCGTACTAGCTTTCCCGTATATTTTATTTTTCACCCCAGGAAGCATTTAAAACCCGCGAATATAAGTTTACTTCATCATCTGTGCTTATCCAGCACTAATATGACTCTGACCTGATTTAATATATTTCCTATACTACAGACCTACCCAGCGCCCGCTAAGAAATCCCAACTTTACTGTTCTTACCTGTGGGCCCGATCCGACCGCTGCGAGGAGCTGCTCCTTACTGCAGCTCCACCTTCCGCCGTCAGCGTCGACGTCATGCCGTTACCAGCGTGAGGCGGGCTCTTCTTCACGTAGTCACTCACGTGACTCCGAAGTAAAATGAATGAAGTGATAATATGCTATTGAATTGACATAGTCACTGTTTTTCCCTTATTTTTATCAAATATCCTTCTTGTCCACAAAATAATCATCACTACATGTCTTTCCTTTTTCATAAAATTGGGTCTTTACATCACAAATAAGTGGAAGATAATATTTATAAACCAGCAATTCAGGATTCGATGTATAAAGTCATAGGATTAGACACTGCAGAAACAGGTCCTTTGGCCCACCTCTCCAATGCTGACCAGGTTGCCTATCTGAGCTGGTCCTATTTCCCAGTGTTTGACCTATATAACTTTAGACTTTCTCTATCCATTTGCCAGTCTAAATTATTTTAAACATTGTAATTGTACCAACCCTCTATCTCTTTCAGAGCTGCAGACAGTGTATATATGAATGTAAGAAAGGCATTAGACAAGGTTCCGCATGTGTGGAAGGTAAGATTGTATGGGATCCAAGGAGAGGTAGCTGACAATAGAAAATTGGCTTTATGAAAGGACGCTGATGGTGGAAGGTTTTTTTATTAGACTGGAAGCCTGCACCTATTTGCTGCATTTTGGGAAGTCAGACCAGGGCAAGACCTCACAGTAAATGGCAGGGCTCTGGGGAGTGTTGTAGAGTAGAGTGAGTAGAGTGATTTAAGAGAGCAGGTACATACTTCCTTGAAGGTGGCATTACGTAGATAGGGTGGTCAAGAGGCATTCAGTTCAATGGCCTTCATCAGTCAGTATCCAGTTTGGATGTTTAATCACTCTACACCATCATCCCCCAACAGGAAGGCCTTAAAGCCCCCCCTTTCTTCCTTGACTGCGGAACCATCCACTTCCCCTCGACTAACACTCTACTCCACCTAGCAGAGCTGGTTCTCACCTTTAACAACATCTTTTGACTCCTCGCACTTCCTCCAAGTCCAAGGCGTAGCTATGGGCACTGCCTCTTTGTAGGGTACATTGAGGCAGGCTATGCCTGCCTCTTTGTAGGGTACATTGAACAATCCCTGTTACAGGCGTACACTGGCCCTATCCCCCAACTCTATCTCTGTTACCATTAATGACAGCATCGGTGCTACCTCCTGTAACCATGTAGAACTCATGGACTTCAATAACTTCACCACCAATTTCCATCCTGCACTCAAATTCATTTGGTTCATCTCCAACACCTCCCTCCCCTTTCTTGATCTCACTGTCACCATCACAGGAGATAGACTATCAACTGATGTCTATTACAAACCCACTGACTCCCACAATTATCTCGAGTACACTTCTTCCCATCTTGCTTCCTGCAATGACTTTATCTCCCCCCCCCCCCCCCCCCCACCCCCCCCACCCCCCCCCCCCCAACCCCGATTCCTCTGTCTACGCCACATCTGCGCCCAAGATGAAGTGTTCAATACCAGGACATCCGAGATGTCCTCATTGTTTAGGGAATGGGGGTTCCCCCCTTCCGTCATTTAGATCAGGCCCTCACACGTGTCTCCTCAATACCCCGCAGCTCTGCCCTTGCTCCCCCTCCCCCGAGTCGCAACATAGAGTCCCCCTAGTCCTTGCCTTTCATACCATCAGCCATCGCATACAGCACATAATCCTCTGACATTTTCACTGAATCCAACGGAATCCCACCACGAGTCACATCTTCTCATCTCCACTCCTTTCCGCCTTCCACAGAGACCGTTCCATCCGCAACTCCCTGGTTAACTCATCCTTTCCCAACCAAACCACACCCTCCCCTTCCCTTGCAACTGCAGGAGGTGCATCACCTGCCCCTATACATCCTCCCTCATCTCTGACCAGGGACCCGGCCAGGCCTTTCAGGTTAGGCAGATGTTCACTTGCACATCCAACCTCATCTACTGTATCCATTGTTCAAGATGTGGACTCTTGTACATCGGTGAGACCAAACGTAGACTGGGCGATCGTTTCGCTGAACACCTTAGCTCAGTCCGCCTGGACCTACCTGATCTCCTGGTTGCCAAACACTTTCATTCACCTTCCCATTCCCACACAGACTTTTCTGCCCTAGGTCTCCTCCAGTGAGGCTAATCGCAAATTGGAGGAACAACTTCTCATATTTTGCTTGGGCAGCTTACACCCAATGGTATGAATTTGATTTCTCCAACCAAGTAACCACTCAATCCATTGCCCTCCCTCACCCAAGTCATACCAGGTTCCTGCTCGCAAACAGCTAACAATGGCCTGTTTTCTTTTATCATTTTTTATTTTTTTTGACATACCTTTCATTTGTTCTATATCTCTTCATAGCACTATCTCTCATTTCCCTTTTCCCTGTAGTTGAAAGAAGGGTCTCAACCTGAAACATCAGCCTTTCCTTATCTCCAGAGATGCTGCATGTCCCATGCTCCAGCATTTTGTGTCTATATCCAGTATGGAGATTGAGGTCATGTTACAGTTGTACAAGACATTGGTGATACCACATTTAGAGTATTGTGTTCAGTTTTGGTCAGACTGTTATAGAAAAGATGGTATTAAGCTGGAAAGGATACAGAAAATATTTGCGAGGATATTGCCAGGACTTGAGGGCCAGCACTACAGAGAGAGGTTGAGCAGGCTAGGACTATTGCTTGGAGCGCAGGAGGATGAGGGGTGGTCTAACAGAGGTGTACAAAATCATGGGCAGAATGGATCAGGTAAATGCACAGAGTCTCTTTCACAGAGTAGGAGAATCAAGAAACAGAGGGCATGGGTTTAAGGTGAGGGGGGGGGGGAGATTTAATAGAGACCTGAGGGGTAACTTTTTAACACAATGGGTGGAGGGTATGTAGAATGAGCTTCCAGAGGAAGTAGTTGAAGCAAGTACTACGCAACGTTTTAAGAAATATGGAGACAGGTACATGGATAGGACGGGTTTAGAGGGATATGGGCCAAACGCAGGCAGTTGCGACTAATGTAGATGGGGCATGTTAATCGGAGTGGGCACGTAGAGCAGAAGGTCCTGTTTCCACACCGTATGACTATGACTCTTTGTTCTACTAATATTCTCAAGGGCCCTGCCATTTACTGTGTAAGTAGTTCCCAAATTTGTCTTTCCAAAATACAATGTATAAATAGATAACGCTGTAAATATACTTCAGGTCATTACGTATTAAAAAATGGAAAGATTAGGTTAAGGATTCTGATGAAGAGTTTGAGGTGTCTTTGTGGGTTAAAAACCTATCAAATCTGAGTGTTCTGATTTTCAATCAATTAGATGAACCATCTGCAGAACTATTGGAGGTTACCATCCCATGATATTTATGTTCAGCCATAAATTGCATGAATATTATACTTCAAAACATATTATAATTGAATGTAATTTAAAAATAAAGTATTATTTTACAAACACAATGTGCATTTTTAATGTTGTTGGTTAAGCTGTCCAACATGAATATACACTATGAATATAAACGTTCCAAAGTTTATTCCATAAATTTTGGAATGTTTCCACTAGTGGGAGAGTCTAAGACGAGATGTCAAAGCCTTAGAATTAAAGGACGTTCCTTTAGGAAGGAAATGAGGAAGAATGTATTTAGTCAGAGGGTGGTGAATCTGTGGAATTCTTCGCCACAGAATGCAGTGGAGGCCAAGTCAATGGGTATAGTTAAGGCAGAGATGGAAAGATTCCTGATTTGTATGGGTGTCGGGGATTATGGGGTGACAGCAGGAGAATGGCATCAGGAGAGATGGATCAGCCATGATTGAATGACGGAGTAGACTTGATGGGCTGAATGGCCTCATTCTGCTCCTATCACCTATGGCCTTATTTAACCACATAACCATATAACAATTACAGCACGGAAACAGGCCCTCTCGGCCCTTCCAGTCCGTGCCGACCATTTGTTTTCCCCTAGTCCCATCTATCTGCACTCAGACCATATCCCTCCATTCCCTTCCCGTCCATATACCTATCCACTTTACTTTTAAATGTTAAAATCAATCCTGTCTCCACCACTTCTGCTGGAAGCTCATTCCACACAGCCACCACCCTCTGAGTAAAGAGGTTTCCCCTCACGTTACCCCTAAACGTCTGTCCCTTAATTCTCATGTCATGCCCTCTTGTTTGAATCTTCCTCTACCCTTAATGGGAAAAGCTTATCCACGTCAACTCTGTCTATCCCTTTCATCATTTTAAAGACCTCAATCAAGTCCCCCCTTAACCTTCTGCGCTCCAATGAATAAAGACCTAACTTGTTCAACCTTTCTCTGTAACATAGTTGCTGGTACCCAGTCAACATTCTAGTAAATCTCCTCTGTACTCTCTCTATTTTGTTGACATCCTTCCTATAATTTATCTCACTGTGAGCACTGGAATCAGTGTTGTTAACTTATTTTGATCATTTGTTGCATGTTTATTTTTGTTCCTCAAATTCACCGGAGAAAAAATGTGAGCTTCTCAGTTCCACATTGCTGTGAAGTATAACATTCTGTTTCCAATGGCAACCTCGATACTCAGCTCTCTTATAGTGGTGTCATTATGTTTAATATTTTAATTGCATTAATAAATTAAATTATTCAGATATCACAATATACTGGAATATCCAAAGCTCACACCATTGTTTTAAAAAAAGAAAGATTACTAACTTCACAAATACTTCTCGTGTTTTGATTCAACGATGTTCATAGCTGCATGATTTCTCTGATCAAGCAGGAAGTCTCTTTTGAAACCTGCTGCTTCTTGAGCTGTTTATAACCTTGCAGCCATGACATCAGTCTCATGGTTACACTTTTATTATTCAAGAGTCTGTCGTTATTAAGTGGTGAATAGACCAATGCAAAATGATTTGTTGTGGAAATAGAAATTATCACAAATATTCAGTGATTTATTTCACACAATTTTTGATGCAGTTTGCATGTATTATTAATTTGATCATCACCCTTGGAAATGAAGCAATTTTCCTACTGGATGGACTAATGAGGGAATTGAATGAAAGTTGCTCAAATTTTTAGTTTTATGTTCCGCGAAACAAGTTTGCAGAGTGCAGCAAACCCACGAACCTGCTGTCCCACTGTTTTCCATACAGTATGTTAAAAATATCTTTCACCCTCTAGCCTTACCTATCCTCATCAATTATCTGAATAAGCTTTCCTTTCTACTGGCTGATGCAGTGAGATGTTTAGTAACTTTTCCTAAAAGAGTTTTTCTGGGTGGTTGATCAGCGTTTGACCATTAGACAATTGCATTTCAATGTCTGAACAAGGGTCTCGAATTGAAATGTCACCCATTCCTTTTCTCCAGAGTTGCTGCCTGGCCTGCTGAGTTACTCCAGCATTTTGTGTCTATGTTTGGTTTAAACCAGCATCTGCAATTCCTTTCTGCACACAAGTGTATATCGATGCAGCCACTCGGGAAAGGGCCTGCCTCCAGATGGCCAGGATAACAGGATAAGTGCCATAACCTCCAGTCTTTTTCCTCAGAGAAGAACTTTGCATTAATTTGCATCCATCCAAGATAGCAGTCAAGACCTTGGTGTAACGTGCCATCTGAACAAAAAGCATCTCTGACCTTAGCAGCAATGTGTCAGACTGCATCTTGTCCTGATGTCTCGAGTGGAAATAGAACTTATAACCTCTTGGTTCTGAGGAGAGTGCAAACAACTGGGGACCGCATGCTGCAGAGAAACATGGATCACTCCTGTGTTTCTGAAAATATTGTGAGAAACTTAACTAAACAGCATGTAAACAGGGCCTTCCGCCCACTGAGTCCACGCCGACCAGCGATCATCCATACAATAGTTCTATCCTACAAACTAGGAACAATTTATTTATGGAATCTAATGAACCAACAAATCTACATGTCTTTGGAGTGTGGGAGGAAACCAGAGCACCCGAAGAATGTGCAAACGCTGTACAGACAGCACCCCGTAGTCACGTTCAAACTCGGGTTCTACGGTGCTGTGAGGCAGCAACTCCACCGCTGCGCCACTGTGCCACACAACAAATGAAGAAATGAATAAAGTGGTGCTATCAAACTCTGTATTTTTACATTAACTCTAATAAATATATAGTTTAAACTATTGTACCAGCAAACTCTGATTATCTACACATTGATCTATGTAACAATGGAAACTATGCCGTGTTCTCACAAGCTCCCGCAAATTAAAAAGTTCGATGTGAACTTTCATTTTATATTACAGTAGGCAGACCCATCATGCATTAAATAATTTATTCCTTAATGAAGGATGGATAGAAGCATTAAATGGAAACAGCAATGAACTAGAGAGTGGATGCTATTGGCAAGATATGGAGTGTACATATAAGATTTCGGCACTCAGCCTCAACTTTATTTACGGACCGATGTTAGCCGATATTTACCCAGTATTGTGCAGTTTCTCAATTGCAATCTATTAGATATAATTTTCAAAGGAGCACTGCCAAGAAGATGATTTAATAGTAAGATTAAACAAGAACTTACCAGTTTGAAGTTTGTTCTTTATTTTATTAGGAGTTACGGTGAGCGATTACGTGAAGAAGCCCCGCCAGTGCGCATGCGCATCAATATTCAAAGCAGCGGCGTGAAATCACGGTAACTACAGTCAAAGTGATATAGTAAGACTCCGAAGACTAGAACTACCAGATGATCTTTGCGATTATGAGGGCCGGGAGCAGAGGGCACGTAATCGCTCACCATAACTCCTCGTAAAATAAAGATCAAACTTCAAACTGGTAAGTTCTCATTTAATCTTACTATTTTACTTCGGAGTCACGTGAGCGATTCCATGAAGATTTCAAAGCTCTGTGATTTCATGCCGTAGATCCAGCTCTATATGACACACTGCTTTGGTTGACACAGGATAAACAAATAATGTATTGAACATTGTTTGAATTATACAAATTAATGTCTCAATAACAAAAGAAGCAATAAGAACCCCTGTCTCCTAGGGGGAATTTACAAACAGGACTTAAAATAACATGCCCAAATCCTTCCGTCGTGAGGATAGGTTTGTTATAAAACCGTTGAAAATCCCTTCACTAGACCATCCTGCGGCCCCAAGGATTTAGACTAAAGTGGTGTCCAGTGCCCTCACTGCGGTGTTGATACCACCCTGGTGAAGTGAAATTTAAACACATCAGTGTCTGCTCCAGCAGAATCCAAACCTGTTTCAGCCACCTCGAAATGGTCCACACCGACACCTTTCTATGAATTTTTTGTGACTGATGAGCATCGTTGTTTTGGAGCCGCTAAGACTCTTGGTGACCTCAATATTGACGTAGGTGCGTAACTACAAATAGTCGCTGGTCAATGGGGTATTCTCTAAAGCTCATTTTGTCCAGGATGTCCCTGGACTGTTTTGTGTAATTAGCTCATATACATAAATCGTAATATGATTTACAGAAATGCATGCTGTCCAGTCATAACTTTTGCAATGTCTGGACCCCGTTGCGCTGAAAGGAGCGCCATGAGCATGACCAGTTTAAGTGTTAGTTTTTTTGGAAACAGAGATGTAATCGGAGCCTATTGACGAAGCAGTGTGATAAATATGCTCACATCCCAGATTCACGTATATCTAGGTCTAGGAGGGTTCTTGTTAAATACCTCTCATGAATCAGAACACCAATGAATGAGATCCGACAGAATGTTGTCCCGACCCCTGCCATAAATAGGACTATTTATGCACTCGTAGCACTATTAATGGCATTATAACTCCATTGATCTTCAAAGTGTAATGTAACAAGAAACTCCAATGCATCAGATATGCCTGCAGTGTGATAGATATTTGACTATAAGCAGAGCATCTCCCATTTTAAATATGAGATACGTATTGTTATTTAGTATTATCCCTCCAGGCTGTAGTTATCATATCCACGGTTCACCTCGATAGTCCGAGCCCCTGGAATGGTCTCGTCAGAATCTGCAATCCACAGATTTACACGATCATGGAAAAGGTGACTCTTTCCTGTCACAGGGCGAAGCAACAAGTTGCTGCATTTGGGGATAACCATGAATGACTGTGTCATCAGTCTCAGAACCAATGGTAATCATGGTTGTGTGGCCCAGTCGGGGACTACCAAACGCCGGAGGCGGTGCCCTGCTCAATTTTGGTGAGACATTGACTGATAAGGCAGAATGGGGGAAACGTAGAAGAGCATACCTCCCCAATGTAGCGGCAATACATCCATCGCTACTGCCCCTGGATCCAGTTCCTATGAGGCATATTTAGGTAACCAGTGATTTAATCTGGATGCAACAGATCTATGTCTGGCAATCCATACTGGGTGACCATCTTTTAAATGTTTTTGGATTCAACATCCATTCTATGTTGTCTTTAAATTTACATGGCCTGGTGACTGGCACAATGTCATCTCTACCTAGTAGGTAGATTCCTAAGACCCAGATGTTCCTAGTAATACAGCAGTGCCAGATGGGGTTTAGCCAGATTGTCACATAGTAATGACTTAATTCCACACATGTAATTCATATATGCAATTGTTGTGGTATTGATCTGGAGCTGAGCATGTAAATCATGCATTTGTTGAATAGTATGCTTTTTTGGGCATAGAATGGCTCCCTGTCCTGAAACACTCACCTCAGCTTGTAAAGCAGCTGAAGGTTGTTTGCTCAGAATGTTACTAGAGCAACGTGCGACATTTGATATCTACCTTTGCAACTCGGTGATAGCTTGGGCTGTCAACTGCATCGGTCTATCGAAATGACCTGCATGTTTTTGAGTGCCTGTTCCTTAGCCCGTTGCATATTCTGATAGTGTAGAGGCCCAAATTGCACTCCAGGGAAGGCTGCTATTAATTTGCCAATAACATTAGCCACTCGTTGAATGGAGGGTTGCTGTTCTTCTACCAGACTGCTGCAGGCCTATTTCTAAACTTTTGGCCATAGGCAGAGTCACTGATATGTTGGTTGAATCAATGAAGAACCCCAATAGTCAATGATTCTTAGATGACATCAATTTGGATTTGATTGGATGAATGCCCATCCTCTCGAACATATGTTTGGTAATTGAAATATAATTCAGCTGCCTCCTGAGTGTTGCCTTTGATCAGAACATCACGGAAGTATGCCATCACAATTGATTCTGAGCCCGGAGTAGTCCCCATACTGGTTTCCACAATTTGTAAACAATTTAGGATGAGGTTTACCCCTTTTGGAAAAGTTTTAACTGCCACCACTAGCGTATCCAACTAATTTTCAATATCTGCGGTAATTGTAATGAATTGGTACTGAATAATATGCATCTTTCAGATCTCTACTTGCCATATAACATCCTTTAGAAAGCAGTTGCTGAGCAGTACTGAAAGTTTCCATTTAAAAATGTTTATACTGGACATAGGAGTTTCAGTCGGGACTAGGTCTTAGAATGGTTCGACATCCAACATCCTTCTTTTGTTTGGGGAATTCAAAATTAATTCAATTCGAAACCCCTAGAACTGTCCAGTATAAACGCCTCTGATGTTATACAGTACCATTCATTGTCGAACAATTGCAAACTACCCCCTACTGGTGACTGGTCTCTAGAGGAAATGTCCTGGACTAGTCCATCTGCTTGTACCGCCATAATTGTTGGGTTCTTTTGCCTCCTATTTTTGCTGGGGATGTACACTGGTGCATTCCAATGGTGTAGTAATGGGAGCTCGCCTCACACCAGCATTTGTGACCCATCTGAAGGGGTATGGTTGACGAGACAGCATCATGCACAGTCTTCACGTCATCATCTGAGTTATTGACTTTCTTTGCCAGAACCTCACCAAACAACATGGTGGCTATGTTGGATGATCTGCACTTTTCGGATTCAAGTAGGCTTGATGGCGTTTTTTGTCCGGCAGTTTGATCTCAAAGTGGGTGTTACACAGCAGGCTAACATGTCCGCTGTGAGTTTGATAGTGGTGCCCCTTCGACTGACCGCCCAAAGCCGCTATACCTAATCCGATTAGTTTTAAGTCTTTCTGTAGCTTTGGTTCATGCAATCACATGGTTGCACCCATTTGCCCCCAGATAGACTGGTTCACAGTGGGCACTCTTTGAGTGATGCACAATTTACAGATGTCTCATATCGTTTGGATATTTCATCCATTGTTAATTCTTGGAACTGGTGAGAGGTGATGTAATTAATGTTTCTGGCCAAATTTTGTGCCTTACCAGTTCCTGGCGGTATGACAAATTTACATGCCACGTCCGGCACACCTGGAGCTAAGCTCTTGGCTTTGGGATATGCTTCTCTGCTATACCACCAACTTCAGGGTCAGTATCAACTGCCCTGGCTCTCCCTGCTCATGCATAAGGGAGGTATCATGCAGCCCGTGACATGGCGCTGCTCCATTTCCTCACCAGTTCCAGCCGTTATGGCAAATTTACTTGCCACATCTGGCACACCTGGAGCGAAGCTCGTGTGCTTTGGTGTATGCTCTTCTACACTATCACCAACTTCAGGGTCAGAGTCATACTGCCCTGGCTCTCCTGGCTCATGCCCAAGGGAGGCATCATGCAGCCCTTGACATGGTGCTGCTGGTATGGGTCCCCATGCAGACTCGTAGGCATATGGTTCTTCCTGTGGGTATAGCTGTTTGCTGTATGGACCTCTGGTAGAGGTTGCTGCTGAGAGCTGCTGGGGAACCCTGGGGTATAAAAACCCTGGCTGGAACACCTCATGGTTGAACTTTTCCCCTAGGAGGTGTTCTATCTTATCCAGACGTCCCCAAACCTTTTGTTGGTTGGAGGGGAGTCTTTCTGGCCTAACTCATCTGAGTCGACAGGCCTGGATGATTTTCTCTTGGCCTTCCTCCTGACTGGAGTGGCCACAGTTCTCTGAGGCACCGGAGTCGCTCCTGCTGGCTGTACTGCCGGCGGCTCTGGAGTTGGCGTCTCTGGAGCCGGCTGACCGCGGTCCTGCGGGCAGGCTTTTTACTTTTAACGGCGGCATCCCTCGCCTTACTTTTCATTATTTTTCCCATTTTGGAAGTGTTCCTGCTGGTTCCTGTAACCAGCCTTACAGAACCTAAGTAAACCGCAGTAAAGTTTAAAACACTTACCTGCGGGTGTTTGTACTTACCGCTGGTGGAGCTGCGCTCTCCAGCCTGTCGGTGCGCCATGCGTCTGACGTAATGATGTGTATGCGCACTGGCGGGGCTTCTTCACGGAATCACTCATGTGACTCCGAAGCAAAATTACAGATGAATGGATGGATCTGACAGGTTATCTAAGAGAGATGTCGTTGCCAGTTTTGCCATCAGCCTTGGTTATTTTTCTCTAGCTTTGCCTTGTAT
The DNA here is from genome assembly GCA_035221665.1 of Okamejei kenojei. Classification (NCBI taxonomy): domain Eukaryota; kingdom Metazoa; phylum Chordata; class Chondrichthyes; order Rajiformes; family Rajidae; genus Okamejei; species Okamejei kenojei. Next base: position 53,276,165 of record CM069136.1, read on the forward strand.
GCTTGAGAATACAGACTCCTTATGTCCTGACTAATTAATTTGGACCATGGTGAGAAAAAAAAGCAAAGCATTTTAAATTATTGACCAGGGGGACTGGGAATTGATGCCCGGTTTTAAAGCTTTTAGCCCTTCAATTAGTGGTTGGTCCAGCTTGTTGGAAACAATGGTACTGCTTCTGTTAATTGTTCTCCTGTGAATCATCCACCTCTATCAGCAGCATTCTCCACAACTATTAGAAGATTAAAACGGTTGAATCACTTGGGGCTTGACTTCCTGCTTTTTTGTCTGGTTCAGCAAAATCAACATTAATCTGCAGCAAAGAGGAGAGGCTTGCTTTCCATCCTCTCCTTTGACCTGCATATTGCTGATGCTTCATCTCGGCTAAAAGGCCTAATTATAGTGATTATTTGCACTGCAGTATGATGTCGCGGTCATTATGTACGAATGCTCAAACGTAAGCTGTCAGGCTTTGAGAACTTGAAGTCTAACAAGCTATTCCAGCAAATGTCATATATTGTGCATTGACTGCCACTGATCCAAAGGTGAACTAAATTTCTGAAACATTTCATCATTTGCCAAGAAGAGAGAACCTGAGGTTATGGATAAATATACATCTTTGCCCCATAAATTTGTATTTAATTCCAGAGACCTGGTCACAGCTATGACATTGCTTAAGCTCCCATGGTTACCTCTGTTTATCTAACTACAGTGTTAATTATGAAGAGGAAGCATAAATTATCTTTTCCCAATCCTTTCAACCTGCCCCAGGCACACTACAACCACCAAACTATAACTTGTGCAATAATATTTGATGTAAATAACTTTTGTCCCTGCAATTGTTTATTTTCTGATTCTCTAAAACTGAGATGCCTCATTTTTACAAGTAGATGGTGCAACATAACATAACCTTAGAAATTAAATGGTTTAGAACCGGGTGACAGATGGGCAAAAATACGAAATATGTAGATCTCTCCTAATCTTTCTTTTCTCTACGTTCTCCTTTTTTTCCCAATCTTTTTAGCTTCTCATTGCTGTCCTTTATTTCTTTTGCTATCTGTTTCTACTCGCTTGTCTATCTATTCCGACACTCTTTATTTCTGTTTTCTCTCACTGTTCTTTTATTATTAAATTAAAAATATGGTTGTACAAGAATGGAAATATGTATTTATGTATTGGGTACTCAAGTACCACACTATTGTACTTACTTTTAACAAAAATAAACAAAACAAAAAACAAAAACAAAAATAAAACTGAGATGCCTCAAAAAATAGAAGGTCAAATACATTGTATATACATTTAAAAATAAGTAGAAGGTGCTGGCAAAACCCAGCAGGTCAGGCAGCATCCTGTCGAGTTAACATTTTAGGATGATAATCTTTCATCAGATCTTTGCTGAGTCTCTTGATCTTAAACATTAATTGCTGAAGAAGGATTTCAACCAGAAACATCACCTATTCATGTTCTCCAGAGATGCTACCTGACCTGCTGTGTTACTCCAGCACTTTGTGTCCTTTTGTGTATTAACCAGCTTCGACAGTTCCTTGTTTCTACATTAAATCCATTTGCTTCTTCACATGCGGTTGTATTACTGTGGATGGTCAGGCCATATGCAATGATCTTTTTGCCATCAGCTGAAATTATCCTCAAGAACAGTGTGGGCCACAGCAGGTCTTAACCATCTTCTTTATTATTTTAAGATACGTTCATTCCCTGACACACATGGAAGCCTTATAGCATTATAGCATTTTCTTAAGCATACAAACGCGATCCGAAACGCAACATATTATTTTTCTCCAGAGATGCTGCCTGACCCACTGAGTAACTCCAACATTTTGTGTGTATCTTGGATCACCACTCACCCAGTTTGGCAAATGCATTTTTCACTGTGAACAGTGTTTAGTTTAGTTTATTGTCACATGTGAAGGTGTGGGACCGGATTGAATAGTTGTGAATTGTGAAGCCAAAGGGAAAAAAGTAGCAGGGGGTTGGAGGACGGGAGAAATAATTGGGTCTTGGTGGGGCACAGGGAAGGGAAATTGGTGGTGGTGGTGGTGGGGGGAGGGGGTGGAAAGACAGAGCGATATGTGGAGGAGTAGCAACTGAATTGGGTTGGAGTTGGTGACAAGAACAGAGGTCTCTGCTGGAGGTGATCCACATCAGCATGGGGGAAATCATGACCATTGTATCTGACTTGGGTTCAGCAAGAAGTACCAAATCTAAGCAGGTCTTAAAACAAAACAAAATGGAGGCAAACAGTCTGGGAGTTGCCTACTTGTTTGACCAGAAAGACTGCAAAGCCATTTACTGTAATAGATGTATCACTTTATTTATTAACTATGCATGTTGGTAAGTTATTGCTTCTCACTATTGTCTTAAAATAAATGTGGTCTCTGTATCTATGTTTGTGCTAACACTGTAATCCTAATTGTGCAGGAAGAGAGGCGTGTGATTATCCTGGTTTGTGATAATGTAGCATTCAATCAGCGCATCTGACTTACCCCTTGCTGGTTCCGACCCGAGTCTTGTAGCTAGTTTCAGACACAGTCGTTGGAAAGTTATTTTTTGATCACTCAGCAAAACCTAGTGTTTCCTGCATGGAAGGAGTTCTGCTGTCTTGCCCTCTGGCAAATCACACAGTGTGCTGGTCCCATTGAGGTGTGCTGCTGTGTGAGATCACACAACCGTCTCTGATGTATGCTGATGTTGCCATTCTATCTTTATCTTGATCATGCAGTGTATATGATACATAACACCCAAGGGGCTGCCCTTTGCACAGATTGGAGAATGGGATGGAGAGTGAAAAAATACTGGGTGGAGCAAAAATACGAAGCTCCAGAAACTTGTGGACTTTATCCATCATGTCGATCATCTCCTCCCCCCCCCCCCCCCCCCCCCCCCGCCCCCATCCTTCACAATGTCAAATACTTACTAGAAGGCAGAGTTTAAGGTGAGTGGGGCAAAGTTTAAAGGAGGTGTCCAGAGCAAGTTTTTTTCACAGAGAGGGATGGGTGCCAGGAACAGGTTGTCAGGGATGGTGGTGGGGGCAGATGTGATGGTGACTTTTGAAAGGCTTTTGGATCTGAAGTTTCGTGTTAATATAGTCCACTTTCAATGGAATGATTTTGTTCAGAGAAATAAAGGCATAGTGGCGCAGCTGGTAGAGCTGCTGCCTCACTGCGCCAGAGACCCGGGTTCGATTCTGACCTCTGGTCCTGTCAGTGTGGAGTTTGCACGTTCTCCCGGTGCCTGCGTGGGTTTCCTCCGGGTGCTCCAGTTTCTTCCCACTTCCAAAAACGTGTGGGTTTGTATGTCAGTTGACCTCTGTAATATTTGCCCCTAATATGTAGGGAGAGGATGAAGAAGTGCGATAAAATTGAGCTAGTGTGAAGATGTGTTCGATGGTCAGTATGGATTTGGTGGGCCGATGTATTTTCTACTTTAGTTTAGAGATACAGCATAGAAATGTACAGCATTTTCTATGCTGTATCTCTAAACTAAAGTAGAAAATTCAAATAATATATGAGCAATGCACAGGCACATCTCCTAAAAGACAGGTTTTAGTTCATGTTTCAAATTTTACCAGTTTGCACACATGTCCCCAACAATATCAAAGGCCCACTATATTTAAACAGTAGCAATGTTAGCCTTCTGCCATCATGTCATTTTGCCCATTCCAAAATTGAATCTCATATAAAAATTCCATTTGATATATGAGTCTCTGCAAGTCAAGTTAGATTTACATAATATATGCATTTCCAAGAGCAAAAAAAAATCTCGGCAAAACATTACATGGGTACAGCTGAAGGAAAGGAATATTTTTGAACTGTGATGTCAACAACAATGAGGATCTATGGTGGAGGAGTTGATATGTAGAGAGACCTTCTGTAATTCATTTACTTTCATTTGATGTTCCATCATCTTATTACAAAAACAGTCCAGCAAATAGCGAGGGCTGCTGACAACTTGCATTGTTTCTTAAAAAATAATTTGTCATGTTTAAAGTAAAAACAGAAGTTGCCATTTCTAGAGTGGGAACATTTTAGACTTTAAATTTACATCGGGGAAACAGGCCCTTTGACTCACTGAGTCTGTGCCGACCAGCGATCACCCTGTACACTAACACTATCCTACACATAAGGGACAATTTAACCATTTTTGCCAAAGCCAATTAACCTGCAAACCTGTACATTTTTGGAATGTAGAAGGAAACCGGAGCACCTGGCAAAGACCCCTGTGGTCACGGAGAATGTACAAATTCCATACAGACAGCACCCGTGGTCGGGATTGAACCCGGGTCTTTGGCGCTGTAAGGCAGCAACTCTACCACTGCACCGCCCTTAAATTTCTGTTCGATGCCCCTTTATCATAACACTTGATGTCTTCAAATTGAAACAACATAAGAACATTCTTTTTCACATGCCTTTTCCATTTTGTTCTCATCCTCGGGGCTCCGTGTTGCTGGGTTCCAGAACCCATTCATATTTACCCTGGGCCTAAAATGAATTTGTGTGTGCTAGAGCCAGGATGGCTGGAAGAAAAGGCCGCTCATTGTTGCCAAGTACTGGAAAATCAGAAAAAAAAAGACATAGTGCCGGAGTAAGGGGTAGAAAACTGGAAGAGAGGAGAGGCAGGATAAAGTATGGTAGGTAATAGGTGAACACAGGCGAGGGGTGGATTTCGAGAAGCTGATGGCTGGACAAAGGCCAGAGAAGAAAAAATAGTGTGTGACTAAAGGATTGAGGAGTTGCGAATTGTGAAGCCAGAGGAAGGGATGTTGGTGGGGAGGGGAGGGGGGAAATAGGTGCAAGTCTAAAGGAGGCACAGGAGTGGGGAAGAGAATGTGTAGTATGGGGGAGAACCTTGGCAGCAAAACATTTGATAATTTGCCACAGTAAGTTGGAAGGCCAACAGTTCGGGAGTCACTGAGTGAGTTATCAGTCTGAGTGACCTGACCTGTGAATTTTCTGATGACGAAACACGATGTGTGAGTGTGGATGAGGCTTCAAGGGGATATAGATAGGTTCAGTGAATGGGCCACAATATGACAAATGTAGTAAAATGTGGAAAAAGGAAGAATAAATGGGAAGAAACAGTAAGTATTTTTAAATGGTGGGAAAATATAAAATGTGAAAGTGGCAACACAACTAGAAAAGTGAAAATGGTATGAGGCATGCTTCTCTTTAATTCTCATGGCATTGAGCATGAGAGTCAGGAAGTCATGATGCAGCTTAACTATTTAAAGGAGATGTGCGGGGAAAAGTTTTTACACAAAGGATAATGGGTGCCTGAAATGCAGATGGGATCTTCAGATGAGGAAGACTTCATCCAGGATTCCTTGGAGCGCAGGAGAATGAGGGATCACCTTATAGAGCTGTACAAAATCATGAGAGGAATAGATCAGGTCGACACAAAGAGTCCCTTGCCCAAAGTAGGGGAATCGAGAGCCAGAGGATATGGGTTTAAGGTGAGGGGGGAAAGATTTAATAGGAACCAGAGGGGGTCACTTTTTCACAGTGTGGTGTATGGAGCAAGCAGCTGGAGGAGGTAGTTGAGGCAGGGACTATTGCAGGTACATGGTACATACAGTAGATAGGTACATGGATAGGACAAGTTTAAAGGGATATGGGCTAAATGCTGGCAGGTAGGGACTAGCCTAGATGGGACATGTTGACTAGTGACAAGGGCCTGTTTCCAGCTGTAAGACTCTATGACTCTGAGTTTGATGTGGATGAGTTTGAACTGTCACTTGTCACGGCACAGAGCGTGACTGTTACAGTCGTACCTTGCGCCAATACAGCAATTTGTAGCTGGCAGGTGGAGCAATGAGAGGACAAAACCTTTAAGAATGGATCACTTACCTTTGTCAGTAAGAATTAAGCTTCATGGGGGGGGGGGGGGGGGGGGGGGGGGGGGGGGGGGGGGGGGGAGCAGCTTGATGTGATTTGCCTGTCATTTTCCGCTGCAGGGTAAAGTCAGCATGTGTGAAGTCTGGCAGTTTGAAGATACCTCGCAGTGCAGACAGCAAATGTTGCAAGAATGTGTTCTGTTCCAGGCTTCACATCGTTCTGGAAACAGAATGTCATCTTGCAGTGGGATAACAGTCTTCTAATGTCAAGTGACGTGCCAAGGTTATCAAACTTGACAACATTTCAGTGACATTCAAACTTTGGTCGGGTACTCCACATGTTAACAAATGTCCGTCAGAATGGCTCATTTCTTCATTGAATTATATGCTCCATATGAATTATGTGAAAGTCATCCTTGTCTGGTTATGTCTCTGTTGCAAAAAATAATCTACAGCTTTGTTCTCAGGGTAAAAGTGTCAGGAAGATTTGATTCATTGTAAAATGGTTTGACAAATCAACACGTATTCAGCAAAAGAAGATGACACTGCAGAAGTCTCGTCTAATCATGCTCAGACAAGTTAAGATGGATGTGTTATTTTTTGTTTGGTTTCGTGCTGAACACACTTGTACTTCGGGCAATTATTAAAACAAAGACAGGCAGAGTCTGACATTTTTCTTCACATTGTCACCATTCATTAAGACAGAGTGCCACCGTCGACATGTCTGATATTACAGGTATTTGCTTTGCTTCAGTCAAAGGACTTTGAAAGTTGTACGAGGCTCAGATTCGCTTTAGGCTTCCCTCTCACATGAGAGTGCAAAATAGTACAGCATCTGAAATTTGGAATAAATTATAGCAGCCACCATTTCCAGAGTTCCAACTGTATTGGCCAGGAGTTCTTCCATCTTAACCATATAACATATAACCATATAACAATTACAGCACGGAAACAGGCCCTCTCGGCCCTTCCAGTCCGTGCCGACCATTTGTTTTCCCCTAGTCCCATCTACCTGCACTCAGACCATACCCCTCCATTCCCTTCACGTCCATAAAAACATCTTTAAAAGCATATTAAAATTACTTTGGTGGGGACCCATGCACAAGAGGATAAGATGCTGTCCTGTATTACCTATACCTGGGGAGGTGTAATAGAATTATCAATTGGATAGTTACATGCATGGGATTGGTTTAGAAGCTTAGAGCTATTGGGAGAAGTTGAGTAGGCTGGGTCTCTATTCCATGGAGCGCAGGAGAATGAGGGGAGATTTTATAGAGGTATACAAATCATGAGAGGAATAGATCAGGTAGATGCACGGGTCTCTTGCCCAGAGTAGGGGAATTGAGGACCAAAGGACATTGGTTCAAGATGAGGGGGAAAAGATTTGATAGGAATCCGAGGGGCAACTTTTTGACACAAAGGGTGGTGGGTGTATGGAACAAGATGCCAGAGGAGATACTTGAGGCTGGGACTATCCATCATTTTAGAAACAATTACACAGGTACATGGATAAGACCGGTTTGGAGGGATATGGGCCAAGCGCAGGCAAGTGGGACTAGTGTAGCTGGGACATTGTTGGCTGGTGTGGGCAAGTTGGGCCGAAGGGCCTGTTTCCACACTGTATCAGTATGACTCTTTAAGTATATGAACCAAACATGAGCAGGTGGGACTCGTGTAGACGGGACATATTGGTGGGAAAATTGGGTCGAGGGATTTGTTTCCTCACTGTTTGGACTATGAATCAAACAAGCCTTCATATATCACCTACACATTTAAATCACATTTATCAGGACATTAATGCTGAAGTTCATAATTTGTTTGAGCAGAATTAGGCTGATCTTTCTTTCCCATTCAACCCCAGTCTTTCCCTCAACCTTATTCTCCTGAACTGAGAAATCTTTACCAAATTCCCTGTTTGTCAGCAGTTTCTTAAACCTATTTCAGTTCCTTCACTTAGTTACATCCCTTTGTCTTTGAGTAGTGTCTCGGTGTCTCAGCAACAGGATCTTCTTCAGTGACTAACTCTGCACAATTGACTGGACACCAGACCAGCTCAAATGGACACTCGAGCAGGGTTCTATGTTGCAAACGTGTCCTTCAGCTAAACTAATTTATGGAGGGAAAAAAACATGAAGTTTTCGGTAAATCGGTAAATCACGCAGTACCTCCGGAGAACATGGATAGGTGGCATTTCTGGTCGGGGCCTTTCTTCAGACTCAAATTGTAGACTTAGCTGCAGAATACAAACCTTGGGACTATTGAAGGTGTCAGTGACACCTGACAGCTGACTCAAGGACCGCAGGCCATATAGAAAACATGGGTAGACACTAAGTACTGGATTAACTCAGCGGGTCAGGAAGCTTCTCTTGAGAAAAGGAATAGGTGACATTTTGGGTTGGAACCGTTCTTCAGACTGATGTAACATGGGTGCTCCACGCTTACGCAGTTGAATTTCAAAACACCGGTGATGAGTTTAGTGTGTTTGCCAATTGACGAATGTACTGTGTGATCAGCTAACCCTTTGCATAAGTTGCCACAGGCATACAGTCCTCAGCCACGACTTTCCAGAATGCATTACGTATTCCGGGAAGTGTATGTATTCAGCAGTTAACGTTTAGGTCTGATTCTCTTCCGTCACACATGGAAACGTGGTGTTACGTGATAAAACATTGGGCCTCGTGATGTTTATGCAGTGATGTTCCTGCGATTTCACAGATCCAAACAAATCGGATTTGTAATTCCCTCCCGCTCACACAAATTTGTCTTCGACAAGAAAGTTCCGCATTTTATTTTGTTTTGCTGGTAACGTGTGTCGAACATCTTCCTTTTCACCTCGGATTTCTTGCCACTGGGTCATTAATTTTTCATGGTGGTTTTCATCTGCTTCACAAAGCTGTCTCTTTCCTGGAGCAGGGTGCTGTCCTGCCCGGACACAAGTACTCCACCTGGTTATTACTGAAGTTGGCACAGAGTAGGCACCTATAGGGAGCAAGCAGTCTGTGCAGCCAGATGACAGCAGAATTTAAAGTAGGCAGAAATTATTCCACTGTATCAAAGTTTCACAATAACAGTTGAATGTCTTCTGTTAGAAAGTTGTATGCCTTTGGAATACAGCTCTAGAGGCTGAATCATACTCACAGGTCCACATATGCCGATTTCTCTGCATCCTTGGTTCCAGAGCCTCAGACCAGACCAACAGAGGCCAAGGCCTCCCACAGGAGTCCAATGATACTGGAATGGTCTGTCTATGCCGCTGAGGAGCTGATATACCGGCCCGCATAGTTGGGCTCAATGGTTGGCTATGGGAGCAGATCTACTGGCTCGAGCTGGGCCGGAGTTCCAAAGCCCTGGCGGCAGAGAGCAAATTCGATCATCCGAGGAAGTCGGCTATGGGATCGGATCTGCCTGCTCCGGCTGGGCTGGAGGACCAGAGCACTGGCTGCAGGTAGCAAATTCAACCCGCCGATCAGCCGCGGAAGTCCCAGTGAACTCAAGATCAGCCGCCTCACCGGGCCACCACATGTTTGGGGAAACGTCTGGGGGGGGGGGGGGGGGGGGGGGTGGGGGATGGTCCTGTACTTGCATGCACAGAACATAGAAAGGTATAGACACAAAATGCTGGAGTAACTCAGCGCGACAGGCAGTATTTCTGGAGAGAAGGAATGGGTGATGTTTCGGGTTGAGACCCTTCTTTCAGGTCTCGACCCGAAACGTCCCCCATTCCTTCTCTCCAGAGATGCTGCCTGTCCTGCTGAGTTGCTCCAGCATTTTGTGTCTCCCTTTGATTTAAACCAGCATCTGCAGTTCTTTCCTACATAGAAAGGCACAGCACAAGCACAGGCCCTTTGGCCCAAAAAGTCTGTGCCAAACAGGGTAAATGATATTTGGGTAGACAAAAAGAGAGCGGCACATTTTATTTTGTTTTGCCGGGAATGTGTGTCGAACATCTTCCTTCTCGCCACTGATTTCTTGCCACTTGGGTCATGGACTCTGGCACAGCAGCAGAGTTGCTGCTTTGCAGTGCCAGATACCTGGGTTCAATCCTGGCCTTGAGTGATGTCTGTGCGGACTTTGTACGCTCTCTCTATGATCAAGTGGGTTTTCTTTGGGTGCACCAGTTTACTACCCCCCACCCCCAACATTCCAAAGACGTGCAGGTTTGTCCCTAGAGTCCCTAGAGTCCCTAGAGGAAAGTGCCAGTGTATGGCGATCCACTGATCGGCGTGGATTTGGTTGGCAGAAGGGTTTGTTTCCACGCTGTATCTCTTGAATAAACACTAAAGTAAACTAAACGTGGTGCCAGGCTGGCAAAGCCATTTGGGTGACTTCTTGTATGGTCACTGGGACTCCAGCTTGGACTCCAAAGCCAGCACAAACTTCCTTCCTGCTTCTCCTACATTAGGTGGATGAAGACATTTGAGAGCTCAATTGTGTGGGTCCGAGAGCCTGGAATCTCCCACCCACTGCGTTGCACACCAGCTGAGCTGTCCCACTAATCCACTGCATCCTTGTGCTGTGTTGTGGTCTGAACTGTGACCAGACCTCAGACTGTGACCAGGCCCCAGCTCTGAAACGTGCCCGACAGGATTAAACTGTGAACATGCTCAAGCATGTTTAACGTTGCTGACTTTCAGACGCATTGCAAGTCTACTAAAATTGAAGTAAATAATAAAAATCTTTAAAATAATATTAAGAAAGATGAAAATTAAATGATTTAATCCAAAACATATTAAATAATTTAAACACTAAAACTGAATAACCATAGCTTTGTCTTTGCTTTCCAAATCACAGCCGAGAAACCCCATTGATATCAGTGGGGTCTCTGCTTCTGCACCAAGTCTGGGCTGGCACGGGATCTAAGAAGCAATTTCCTCAGTATACTGCTGAGGAATCCCAGCAAGATTGAAGCCCACATTTGTACTCCAAGTGGAGTCTAGTGGCGGAGCGTAGTAGCAGATGTGGAACCATCTGTCATTCAGTAATTTCCAGACTTATGGTTGAAAGTGAAATGTCTGGGACTAACATATAGCCCTGTACTGTGATTCAAATCAGAACTGCAGTTAAATCCTAATGCGATCCAGCCTAACATGCTTCACCATTTGAGCTACTAAAATGTTGGAAGTACAAAACTTTCTCTATTTCTCTCCAAACGTTCAATCTCCTTATGCCAGGAATGAAATATTGTTGCCTCCATTCTAAAATTAAGATGTGGTTTCTTTACCTAAGTAGACCAAAAGCATAATCATGATTCTTTGTGTGGTCACATTTAAAGTCCATACAATTGCAATAAGGCTGATTTCCTTGTAGGATCCATAGTGCGACATCAGCCTTTGTTAGAAACATAGGATAATTGCAATGAAAAAGAGTTCTGGTGGATTATGATGCATTTCACACATTCAATGCAAAACTACACAGAAGAGTCCGGATGTAAGCTGTGGAACTATAGAGTTTTGAGGGCCTCCTGACTGTACCATGCTATGGCTACTCATGCATAAGCAGGATTATTTTCAGCACTCATTGGGTCTGTTTGAAGGTAATCCATGCACAACCTGCTAGCATAGTTTCCTTTTAGTGATGTACTTCGCTGTCTTGCTCTCAAGAGCTCTGACTCTTGCTCTCAAGAGCCTCCCCACCACCACAAAGACCATGGATCCCATGGAAGACCATCTTCCATATCCCGGCCACTAATGATCCCACCAATTGTTCCCCGCCCTTCCTCATCTCCCCATTCCAAGAGGCAGGCAATTTGGCAGTTAGAAATGAAAAGGTCTTGAGCGGGTAGAAGTCCGACTGGGAGAGTCCAAGAGGAGGAGTTCCAGTGGAAATTGGAGAAAGGGACATCACTGGGTGGTGAGGACTCTCTCCTATAGTAAGGCACAGAGACGGAGGTGACAGTAGAAATGCTCGACACATCCTTTTTCCCCAGAGTTGCTGTCTGGCCTGCTGAATTATTCCAGGTCTATGTTCCCATTACAAGATACCCTCACAATCAGTCCCAAGATCCTTGAATCGGTTCTCTATTGAGTTTCAAGACAAATCCTCAAACAAAATTAGAGGATGCCCTGCCTGGAAAAATCTACAACTAAGAGGCTTTGGATCTTAGATTTGGCCTATCGCACCTGCTCCACCTTTTAATCACGGCTGATCTATGTTTCCCTCTCAACCCCATTCTGGAGACCTTGAGCAGGGCAATCTAAACACAGACCACCCTGACAACTTTTTAACAACTCGATGCTATCAACCTGTTCCTATCAGTCTCGCAAAATTAGCAATGTCTATAAGCGGATGGAGTAAAATAAAATGATAAATTATTTTTTTTTAAACACGTTTCACTGATGTAAATTAATTAAAAGTATTATTAATTTGCAAAAAAAGATATTACTTTCCTTCTCAATTCACGTTCACAAATGGTATGAAGCTACAAGACCTTCAGCAGAATATATCTTGCCCTTCATGGCTGAGTCTGGCATCGGGCATTGATCTCCAGCCCATTCCTGACTTCCACGAGGCATTGATCCGTGCAATGCAGTTTGGTGATCTTGGAACGTTTCTTACAACGTTTCACTGATGTAAATTAATTAAAAGTATTATTAATTTGCAAAAAAAGATATTACTTTTCCTTCTCAATTCACGTTCACAAATGGTATAAAGCTACAAGACCATCAGCAGAATATATCTTGCCCTTCATGGCTGAGTCTGGCATCGGGCATTGATCTCCAGCCCATTCCTGACTTCCACAAGGCATTGATCCGTGCAATGCAGTTTGGTGATCTTGGAAGGCACTCAATCAACGCACAAAGCTTCCTGGGTCTTTACATCTTGGCGTCTGTCCTTTATGTTTGTACCTATCGATTGTAGAGTAAGCGGGTGCAGCACGCTCTTCTGCAGCTCAGTGGTTCACTGGTGATTTATTGTCACGTCTGCACTGCACAGTGAAATCCTTTTTGCATGGATCACACATGCACATTTAGCCATATGTTGGCGCCATTGACAAAAAGTCCAAACTCTGGACCATGCACTCTAAGTACTGGAGCCAGGCTGCTGTAGGGTATCCTCCGTCACCCTCAGTCTGCGAACCAATGTCTCTCTCCTCACCTGACCACCTCTGTGTTACGTGGGAACCTCCTGCAACCATCCTTGATGGCGCTTGAGGCAATATCCCACTCCCTCTCCTATCGGCCTACTCCTCACATCCGTCGTCGCCAGTGGCTCCTTCCTCCACGGCTCTTCAGTCTTCAGGGTCAGGCTTCCTCCCCCGCAGGCCGCGTCACACACCGGGTCCTTCTTTGCAGTTGTGAGCCAGGCCTGCCACCACACATGGCCGGGGACGGCTCAGTGGCTTCCTCTACAGGCCTGCCAGGTATTTATTTGCGTGGCCATCGGGGGCTCACCAGCTTCCCTCTACAGGACGAGGCCCGCTGGGTCTTCCTTCGTCCAGCCACCGGGTCTCCTGGGCAGGTTCCCAGCTCTGCGGCATTGCGGGAGCCTTCTGCCTCCGTGCAGCTTCCCGGGAGCCCACGTGATTCCCTCTGACCCTACCTTGCTTCCTCACCTCGTTTGTGGATGAAGAACCACTTGATGGTCTCATTGACTTCTTCCCAGCAGTGCAAGGTGTGTCAAAGAGGTGTTTCACATTTCTCCATGCACACAGGAGGCCTATCTGAATCCTGGTGACTTGCCTGGTTGTAAACGAGTGTCTTATTGCAGCATTTCATCAGTAGTGTGGATTTGGATGTCACTCTGCCTGGTCTTTTATGAACCGCTTTCATCTCAACTACAGTTTGCTGGATTACCCAGCTGCACAGATGATGCAGTAGATGTCTCTGGCCAGAATATGACCAGCTGTGGTGGGAGCTGCTGGAGGGAGAGCACAGGGAGCGAAAGTAAGGGATAAGTTGTATTATACATATCCAAGAGATAACGATGATGAAAGTATGCAGCAGACTAGTTAGCCTCCAAGGTTGGAAACTGAGTTAACAATTCAAGGTGAAGATAAACACAAAGTGCCGGATTAACTCGGAGGGTCAGGCAGCATCACCGGAGATAAAGGAAGAGTGATGTTTTGTGTCAGGATCCTTCTTCAGACTGAAATTCTACTTGGATGACTGCTATCTGAAGATGGGTCCCGACCCGAAATGTCACCCATCCATTTTCTCCAGAGATGCTGCCTGATATGTGAAGTTACTCCAGCACTTTGTGTCCATCCTTGGTATAAATCAACATTTGCAGTTCCTTTGTGTGAGAAAAAACTGCAGATGCTGTTTAAATCGAAGGTAGACACAAAATGCTGGAGTAACTCAGTGGTTGAGGCAGCATCTCTGGAGAGAAGGAATGGGCGACATTTCGGGTCGAGACCCTTCTTCAGATTTGCAGTTCCTTTCTGCAAATAACAATTCAGGGAGATGACTTTCTGCCCGATATTTTTTACGCAACTGTCCATTAAGGAATTCCTTTCTGAGTTTATACTTGTTAATTTAGGCAGCAAGTTGTGACATAGTATAATTTTTAAGTATTCCATAGCCATGATTATAATTATTGCTTCTAATGATTTTTTCTAACTTCTGATGCCAGTTAATTGGTCTGTTTGCTTATTTTCTCTCTTCTTGCTATCTTAAACTGCTGCCTCTGGGCTCCAGCGGCCAGGGTCCAATCCTGACTTCCAGTGCCTGGAGTATACACACTCTCCCTGTGACCGTATGGGATTCTTCAGTGGGCTCTGATGTTATTCCATATCCCAAAGACATAGGAGCAGTTTGGGTAATTGGCTACTTGAAATTGCCCATGGTGTGCGGGGGAGTGATGGGAATGTGGGTAGAATAACATAGGATTAATGTAGGATTATGCAGATGGGAGTTTAATGGTCAGCACATCATGGGTCAAAGGGTTTTTACCTCTGCTGTGTTTAATCCAATTATATTTGTGGCCTTTCAGATTAAGCACAGTTGGTTGCTTTCTCATTGGGATTTAATTTCATAAGGTTTAGTTTAGTTACAGTGAAAAGCTTTTTGTTGCGAGCTATCCCGTTAGCAGAAAGACTATACATGTTTACAATTGAGATACAGATACAGTAAAAAGTGAATAACGTATAGTGCAAGATAAAGTCCAATAAATTCTGACTAAAGATAATCCAATGGTCTTCAATGAGGTGGATGGCAGCTCAGGACTGCTCTCCGGTTGTTGATAGAATGGTTCAGATGCCTGAAGAGAGCTAGGGAGAAACAGTCCCTGAATCTGCAGGTATACGTTTTCACACTTGTATACCTCTTGCCTGATGGGAGAGGGGAAAGAGGGATGACCGGGTGAGACTTGGCCTTACGTGTACCACTTTGCTTCCCGAAGTTGATCACTATCTCCTTTGTCTTGCTGACACTGAGCGAAAGGTTGTTGTCTCAACACTAGGTCACAAGATTCTCAATCTCCTTCATGTACTCCGTCTCATCACGATTGGTTATCCGACCCACCACGGTGATGTTGTCTGCGAATGTATAAACTGAGTTGGATTGTACTTGGCTGCACAGTCCTGGGTGTACAAGGAGTATAGAAGGTGGCTGAGAACATATCCTTCGATGCACTAGTGTTGAGTATTATCGTTGCGGATGATTTGTCCCCTATCCTCATTGATTGGGGTCTGTTGGTCAGGATGTCAAGGATCCAGTTGCAGAGTTGAGGGCTGACTTCAAGTTGTGTTTCTTTAAAATTTGTTGTGTTTCTTTAAAATTTTGCCATTCTGTTATCGATGATGATAACTTTTAATTTACTGGAATGAGTTTAGATTATTTTCCCAGTTTAGATCCTTTTCCTTTGCTATGTGCCGTCCCTCATTCCCAGAACCAAACATAATTTTCTTATTCCACTTAAAAGCTCAATGCCTGGGAATATTCAGCTCTCATAAGAATATTCAGCTTGTTCTTCAGCCAGGTCTTCGTAATGTATCTTACGCCAAACGCATTTATTTAAAATTCAACGATTTTGCCGCAAACGTTTGGCGTATTTAGTTTTAACGCCAATAAAATTAACTTTTTCTGGTTTTCTCTGCTGCAACCATTCACCTTTACTTGAACAAAAACATTTCAATTTCATTTTTAAAAAGTCAAGATGTCAAATTAATGTGACAGATGCTGGGGGGTGACTTCAGGAGAGTCAGCTCATTAGAAGCTTTGGCAAAGTTTGTTGCTCTCTTGATATCTGATCATTTGATACACAGTCTCATTATTGCCTTCTATCACTCCTAAGCATCTGTTAGCATTTGTACTATCATACCCAGGCAGAACTATTATTGAAATACACAAAGTGCTCGCAAGAACTTCATCAGCATCAGCTCTATATTAATTGCTGAATGTATCAGCCAAGTATTATACAGCAAGAACAAATAAAGGCAGCAAACCTGATTTAATATCTGGTACAGTCAGTTGTAATTTAATTTTTACTTCACCCCTGAGCACAATAAGAACCTGAAATGAATGTTAATATGTTTAGCTCTGCTGCAAATGTAGTTTGAGGCATATTTATTAAAAGACAGGCGTTTTCAAAGTTGGCACATCTATGTGCAAGAACTCATTTTGGATTAGACAAAATGACAATCTCTGAACTGATTTGTTTTCAAAAAATATATATTTCTGGCCACAATTGAATTTTATTACCCAGATGCTTTTAAATTTGGTTGGAAATAAGTTGGACAATGCATTTTATTGTGTAGGAAGGAACTGCAGATGCTGGGTTACAATGAAGATAGACACAACATGCTGGAGCATCTCAGCAGGTCAAGCAGCATCTCTGGAGAAAAGGAATAGGTGATGTTTCAGGTCGAGACTCTTCATCAGACTCCGAGTCTGAAGAAAGGTCACAACCTGAAACGTCACCGAATGCATTTTATTTCTTGTGAATCAAATACATCCTTTTTTATTCTTTGGTGTTCTCTGTACCTAACTTGATGCAGAACAGAAAAAAACATACATTCTTCCTGCAGTCCACATTGAGAGTGAAGGAAGGGGCAAGACATAACATAACTTTCCAATCGTAACTCACAATCATGTGTTGACATCTATCAAGATGCAAAAAACTGCTATGAAGATTTTGTGATTAAAATATCTCAATTGCATTTCCTGTCCATGTTAAATGGAACCATTTGGTAAATATTAACAATGAGCAAATAACATTAAAGAAACATGCATGCAAATTATGGTCAACAATGGAGAGTCCTATAAATAGCTAAGTCCTGAATTGTAAGTGATTTTTTAAAAACAGAGAAACATAGAAAAATAGGTGCAGGAGTAGGCCATTTGGCCCTTTGAGCCAGCACCGCCATTCAATATGATCATGGCTGATCATCTAAAATCAGTACCCCATTCCTGGTTTTTCCCCGTATACCTTGATTCCTTTAACCCAAAGAGCTAAATCTAACTCTAAGAGATGAGTCCTCTGCCCAAACAAACAGCGAATCGTTGCCAAGCTCTGCTTCAGCAGATACAATCATCCTGGAAACAAACCACCCACATTCTCTCACCAGAGTCTGGCATGGGCAATGGAGGTAGAGCTGAGGAGTCAAGCAGACAATAGACAATAGACAATAGGTGCAGGAGTAGGCCATTCAGCCCTTCGAGCCAGCACCGCAATTCACTGTGATCATGGCTGATCATCCACACTCAGTACTCCGTTCCTGCCTCTTCCTCATATTCCTTGACTCCGCTATCTTTAAAAGCTCTATCCAACTCTCTCTTGTAAGCATACAGAGAATTGGCCTCCACGGCCTTCTGAGCCACAGACTCACAACCCTCTGTGTGAACAGGTTTTTCCTCATCTCTGTTCTAAATGGCTTACCCTAATCCTTAAACTGTGGCCTCTGGTTCTGGACTCCCCCAACATCTGGAACATGTTTCCTGCATCCAGCATGTCCAAACCCTTAATAATCTTATGTGTTTTAATAAGATCGCCTCTCATCCTTCTAAATTCCAGAGTTTACCAGCCCAGCCGCTCCATTCTATCAACATATGACAGTCCCGCCATCCCGGGAGCTGTGACAAAGATTGGAATCACAATGGGTCAAGTGTTGTGAGTACGGAAGCAAGGCGGGCAGATACTTTGTGAAGAAGTGGTGGAGAACAACGATTTTGGACGTGTAAAGCAGGATGGAAATGCCAAACAAAATGAAAATATGTGACGATGAAGACTGTAGCAACAGGGTCCAGAGAAAGAGAAACAGATGATACTAGACTAAGTGGGACCCATTTGGGTCCCATGTTCACACAGGAGGGCTGGTCCCCCAATGCAATGTTCCACCTCTCCACCAATTCCAATATTGGTGGCCAGTGGGGGAGGAGGGGGCTTTCTGGAGCGCTGGTATGGGTGTTGTGGCTGAAGGGACTGGTCTCCAGAGGGCTAGTTTGGACATTGTGGGCCAAATGGTGTCTTGGGGTGGCAGCTCAATCCCTCAAGCTTGATGTGCTGGCAGCTCACTCACGGCTGGTGGGCTGGCAGTTGACTCACGACTATTCCTTGAAATTCCATTTCAAGCAGAGTGCAGGACCATCAAATTCAAATCAATTTTCCTACCATTTCAAGCAGGGCGCAAGACCACCAAATTCAAGTGCAGTTTCTTACCACTTCAAGCAGGGTGCAAGGCCACCAAATTCAGGTGCAGTTTTCTTTCTCTTCAAGCAGGGTACAAGGACACTGAATTCAAGTCCAGTTTCCTACCACTTCAAGCAGGGTGCAAGGCCACCTAATTCAAGTGCAGTTTCATACCACTTCAAGCAGGGTGCAAGGCCACCAAATTCAAGTGCAGTTTCATACTATTTCATGTAGGGTGCAAGGCCACCACATTCAAATGCAGTTTCATACCATTTCAAGCAGGGTGAAACCACCATAAAACCACCGTAAAACCACACAAAACACCACACGCACAGTTCAGTCGACATTCAGTGTGTTCAGTTGATTCACAGCTCAGACAGAGTCGTGACCTCTCCCTTCCCTATTATGCAGAGACTGAGCCACACCCACAATTCCGGGATTTATAAACCCTCCCCCCTCCCACCAGAAAAGGTGTGGTCTTCATTGCGTGATTGACAGGAGAGAGATTCTCAACATTTTTCAAACACTAATAACATTTGTATTTTTCATTGATGGGAACAATCCTCTGCACCGGATGAGCGGAGTGGGACTGAGTAAGATGGCCAAAAATCACAGCCATAAGTGATAGTGTTTTATCTAAAATCAATATGCAGTGCAAACAGGAAGTTGTCAAGTTTAGACTTCCAACCATTTGCAGTGCTTTTACTTCAACCCAAACCCCCACCAAACATTTACAATGCTTTTACTTCAACCCAAACCTCCATTAACCATTTGCAGTTCTTTTACTTCAAACCAACCACATTTTCATTTTCAAACCACATTAAGGGCACTCAACGTCAGTAAAACTACACTCACGGTTTAGTAGACATTCGTTCAGTGTTATTCACAGCTCAGACTGAGAGACATGACCTTCTCAATTCCCCCATCTTGCAGAGACTGACTGAGGCACAACACTTCCGGGTTTTAAAGTCCACCCCCCCCCCCCCACCAGCAGGGGCAGCAGAGAGAATCTCAACATTTTTAAAACATTAATAACTATTTTATTTTTCATCAATGGAAAAAATCCTCTTGTCCTGCACAGTGGGGAGGGGACTCTGAGTAAGATGGCCAAAAATCATAGCCGTAAGTGGCAGTTTTTTTTCTAAAATCATGAAACAGAAAAACAAGAAGTGGTCAAGATCTTACTTTTAGTAATATAGAGTGTTATGTAAACTGTGTTGCTGGGAAGTAAAATTAGGTGGAGAAATCTCTCCAAGGCTAAGGGTATGCAACAATGTAACCATGCTGTAATATATTAGGCATTTCCGTGAAAGGGTTGGGATCCATTTGGATGCATTGAGAAATTGGGCTATTGTTTAGGACCATAAGATATAGGAGCAGAATTAGTTAATTTGGCCCATCAAGTCTACTCCACCAATTGATCATGGCTGATCTATTTTTTTCTCTCAATCCCATTCTCCAACGATTAACGTTTTTGCTAATCAAGACCCGATTAATCTCCACTTTAAAAATATCCAATGTCTTCACAGACACTAGTGCAATGAATTCCACAGATTCACCTCCCTCTGGCTAAAGAAATTCCTCCTCATCTCCATTCTGTACTTCCCACCCTACCCTCAATGTTTGCAGTGGGCTGTTCACGTGTGGGTAGGGATTTCTTTTTCTAAAAGACAATTAAAAAGAAAATATACTGCCGAAAAATACCTTTATTTAAGGTTGATAGTTTTTCATACTCAGCAGCTGGCATGAGGAAACCTTTTGTATTTTTGCGGGTGTCCTGTGCGTTAATCCACCAACAATCTGAAGAGGCAAGAGTCCTAGGAATGATCGGTCAACATTGCTGACTGTAGTCCCTGTCTCAGCAGTGAACTTGCCATCATCTTCCATTGAATGACGAGTTGATCATCCGGACTGCAATAAGTTTGTAGCCCTTGCCTTTCAGAAGTAACTCCAAGGCTCAAAGATTTCACTCTTATGGCAAATTCACGCTGCTACAATCAATACAAATTGCAACATTGCCTTTGATTCCTGCTGGGCTCCAAAAACGTGAGGTCAATTTTCTTTCCGTTTTCCTGTCTGGTATCTGTCAGTTGGTTGACATAATTTTTAAAATTACATTGGGAGCACATTTTAAGATTTTATATTTCCCAGCACCTGCTTTCTGCTGTTGAAATGAGCCAACCACAAGCCCCGTGCTAGCAAACAGTTCAGTGTTTCTGACAGTTTTTCAGGGCAAAATTTATAGCTTCTGTTTTGCAACAGCATTGTGAAGGCTGGCTCTTTGCATCCATAAAGACCCCAGGTGCCCTGGGCTTGTTACTCCTTGCTACACAATGTGGTTCTGTTTTAACAGTCTACAGCCTGCAATTAATGCCTTATAAAAGTTTTATTCTCTCAGAGCATGATGGGAAGCCACACTTTTTGATCAGTTTATGGCTTGTGTGTGCAATCTCCCTTTCACTGCACAGTGCCCGCATAGCCATCCAGCTCCATCAACAGTGCAGTCAGCCATTCTTCCAGCAGCCATTGCTGCAAGTGAGAGTCTGAAACCTTGTCAAGACACACTTAAAGCCTTTCAAAAAGGTAACAACTGCGCTTTGTGAGTGCTTCGTCTACAATTTACGGGTACTGGGCAGCTTGTGAGAGACATTCACAACCACATTCACTCAGGAGTGCCAAGTGAACGATGTGTCCTGGCATGCTTTTGAGGTCTTCACCAATAGTTAAGTTCTCTCCATGTGATGTCAAGCGATGTCTGAAAGCACTAAATGCAGTAAAGACTGTTGGCTGAGACAATATCTTAGCTGAAGTTCGGTTGAGCTGCATTTCAGAACTAGCTGTGTCTCGAGCCAATTACAACAGAGGCAATGTGGGAAAATGTCCCGATATGTCCTGCTTACAAAATGTAGTAAAAATCCGGTCAGTCTGCTCTTAATTTTCAGAAAACTGATGGAGGTGTCATGAACCTCTTGTCCAATAATGTGCTCACCAATGTCTAGTTTAGATTTTGTGGCGGAAGAAACTGCAGATACTGGTTTGCACCACAGATAGACACAAACTGCTGGAGTAACTCAGCGGGTGAGCAAGCATCTCTGGAGAAAAGGAATCGGTGACATTTTGGGTCGAGACCCTTCTTCAGACTGAGAGTCAGGGGAGAGGCAAACTAGAGATATGAAAAGGTTCAGAGAAAATCACCAATCACCAGCACCGATGACCAAGGAAAGATGGAGCCCACAATGGTCCATAGTTGGCTGTAGAAGAGGTGATAATGAAGGGATATATGGATGCAAACAGTGGAAATATCAGGATGACTAGAATGGGGGATAGGCGGAAAAAGAGTGAATGCAAGGGAAATCAATATTGCCTGCAATACTCCAACAGTTTGTGTCTATTCTATCTAGTTTAGATTTTGCCAGGATCATGTGCCTACAGACCACACCATAGCCCTGCGCAAAAGAAGGGTAAAAAGGGTGAAATTTAGAGGTGAGGTAAGAATAATAAACTTTGAGATCTGGGCAATGAGAAATACTCCAGTTGTTGTGGAGTTCTTCATAGAAGTTTCCTGGGCCTGGCCATCTTGTCAAAAATACCTTTCTTCAGAAGTAGTGCTGATTTTGCAATATTCGTTCATTTCAGTTCAAGAGATTTCAAGAGTCTTTAATTATCATTTGCCTCTTTAATTATCATTTGCACCAGGACCGGGGAGATGAAATAATTACTTGTTGCAGCTTTACAGGCACATTAAACACAACATCTCAACAAATAAATATATAAAATATAACCAAAACCCTATTTTGAGGTATACCGGATAGTGAAAGCCAAAGCACACAGTGCAAAGTCCATATTAAGGTATAGTTGTGATTAATGTCGTGCAGGGTGCTTCAATGGTAGTTATAAAGTATTTCATCTTGAACCTAGAAGTAACATTTCTCAAGCTCCTTTTCCCAAGGGCGGCGCAGTGATGCTGTGGTAGAACTACTGCCCTGTGGTGCCAGAGACTCAGGTTTGATCCTGATTATGGGTGCTGGCTGCACAGAGTTATTACATTCAACCTGTGACTGTATGGGTTTTCTCCGAGTGCTCCAGTTTATTCCCACACTCCAAAGACGTACAGGCTTGTAGGTTAATTGTCTTCGGTAAAATTATAAATTGTCCCTAGCATATAGGATAATGCTAATGTATGGGGTCATTGCTGGTCGGCACAGACTCGATGAGCCATAGGGCCTGTTTCGTTGGTAATGGTGATAGAGAGCATGTTCATGGTGATGTAGGTTTGATGATACTTACTGCCTTCCTGTATATTGCTTTGATGGTGAGGATGTTAATATTAGGCAATGGTGCCCACTTACTGCAGCCTCCTTTGTTCTTGAGTATTCTTACTGAACCAGGCCTGTCACATCCTGGCCTCAGGTGTGGAGTAATAATGATACTGACACAATATTTAGAGGTTACATTCCTTGGTCTCCGTGTTTATTATCTCACTCCGCCATGGCCTCCTGCCTAGGCTTACACAGCGCACATGCGATCTGGCCTCCAAGTCAGCTGATACAAAGGACATGATATTTGCATATCATCATCATGACTCATCGTCATGACATCCCTCCTTTACCAAAATTAAACTTTAAATTAATATGTGTTCTTTCTAATATACTTTCCAATTAAACTCTTACAAAACATATTTCTGTTTTCATTTGTGTTCCAATAACTCATGAAACAGATACATTACAACTACCAAACAAATGCAACTTTTTACTCTCTTGTAACCTTAATAAACTCCTTGCTGATAATGACAGAATTATAATAAACAGTGTCATAATAAACAGTATCATACTAAAAAGTATCATAATCTATAACACAAAATCGTCGTATTGCTTGGGGACTCTCCTTTCACGGTTTGGTCTACCAGTTGGCACAGAAGCATCAGAGCCTGTTGAATCTGCCAAAGTGTTGTCCAGCCAGTGTGCTCTCTACCATACACCTGTAGAGGTTTGAGACAGTATTTGGCGATATGCCAAATCTCCTCAAACTTACTGAGGAAGTAGAGGTGATGGTGAGTTTTATTTTGTAATTGCATCAATGTGCTGTTCCCAGGACAGTCAGAAACTTGAAGCTATTGACTCTCTCCACCGCTATATCGTCATTGAAGACAAGGGGTGCGTGGTCCCTCTGATTTCCCCTTTTTGAAGTCAACAATCTGCACTTTGGTTTGCTATCACTGAGAACAAGATTGTTGTTCTGGCGACACTCAACCAAATTATCAATCTCTGACTCTTCGTTACTCGCTAATTGTCCAATGACGGTGGTATCGTCAGCAAATTTAAAGATGGCATCAGAGCAGTGTCGAACTGCACAATCATGAGTAGATAGAGAGAGAGGCAGAGGATTGAGCACACAGCCTTTTATGATGGTCATCGAGGAGTTGTTGCCAATTAATTCTGATTGAGGTCTGCCGATGAGGAAGTCAAGGATCCAGTTGCATGGGGATGAGCAAAGGATGGGTTTGAAAGGGATGATGGCATTGAATGCCGAGATGGAGTCGATGAACAACAGCCTGATGTATGTGTTCCTGTTGTCCAAATAGTTCTGCCCAGAGTGAAGAACTAACAAGATCGCATCCACTGTTGTTTTGCTCTGGCGGTGGGTACATTCAAGTGGGGACAGATCGTTGCTAAGGCAGGAGTTGATTTACATCATAAGCAATCTTTCTGAGCACTTCAACATAACAGATGTGAGTGCCACTAGTCAGTGGTTGTTGAAGCATGTCAGCTTATTCTTCTAGGGAGTCTTTTTAAAGCAGTTTCTCATTAAATGAAGCAGTCCATACCTGTTTGCAGCAAGATATAAATAACATGCAGGTATGAGCTGATAAGCGACAAATAATGTATGCCAGCAATAGTGTTTATGCCAGCAAAGCCTTATGCAATATCTATACCCATAAAGAAAGCACCACCAACATACAGGAACTCACCACTGATCAGCGACAAAAATATAACCGCAGGTCATCGGCTGAGAATACTGAGGTCAGCAATTGATCAACTAACATTGCATTCCTATTCTGCCACAACACTCCAAAAGCTTAACCCCATCTAGCACAAAGCAGCAAAGAGGTTTTGCTCTGCATTGCCTCGGCTATGCTGACAAACTTAGAGGAATGAGGGGGGGGGGGGGGGGGGCTGAGTGAAACATACTGAATAGTGAAAGGCTTGGATAGAGTGGATGTGGCAAGGATGTTTCCACTTGTGGGAGAGTCTAGGACTGGAGATTAAAATACGAATTAAAAGACGCTCACTTTCGATAATGAACAAGGGCAGGACATACCCAGTAAGTTATAAGCCTCTGGGTAGTGTTGTAGAGCAGAGTTGGAGTACAGGTGCATGGTTTCTTGAAGATCGAGTCGCAGGTGGATAAGGTGGTCTAAAAGGCTTTTGGCACTTTGGCCTTCATCAGTCAGAGTCTTGAGTGTAGAAATTAGGAGGTCATGTTGCAGTTGTATAAGACGTTGGTGAGACCGTATTTAGAATATTGTTTTCAGTTCTGGGCACCAAGTTTTAGGAAAGATCTTGTCAAGCTTAAAAGGGTTCAGAAAAGATTTACGAGGATGTTGCCAGGGCTAGAGGGTGTGAGCTAAAGGGAAAGGTTGAGTATGCTGGGTCTCTATTCGATGGAGCTCTGGGGGATGATGGGTGATCTTTTTGAGGTGTACAAGATCATGAGAGGAATAACTCAGGTAGATACAAAGAGTATCTTTCCCAGCGTAGGGTGAATCGAGAAACAGAGGACATTGGTTCAAGGTGAAGAGGAAAAGATTTAGTAGGAATCTGAGGGGTCATTTTTTCACACAAAAGGTGGTGGGTGTATGGAACAAGCTTCCAGAGGAGGTAGTTGAGGCTGGGACTATCCCATTGTTTAAGAAACAGTTAGACAGGTTTGGAGGGATATGGACCAAGCGCAGACAAGTGGGACTAGTGCAACTGGGACATTGGTGGCCGGTATGGGCAAGTTGGGCCAAAGGGCCTGTTTACACACTGCATCACTTTATGAGGAGGAATTTCTTTAGTCAGAGGGTGGTGAATCTGTGGGATTCTTTGTCACATATGGCAATGGAGGCCGTCAATGGATATTTGTAAGGCAGAGATAGATAAATTATTGATTAGTATGGGTGTTAGAGGTTATAGGCAGGAGAATGGGGTTAGGAGGGAGAGATAGATTAGCCATGATTGAATGACAGAGTAGACTTGATGGGCCAAATGGCCTAATTCTGTCCTATCTTCTATGACCTTACATTTCCAAAATCTGTGACCACTACCAGGAATGGGATACCACCACTTACAAACTTCTCTCCATCTCACTATTCATTTATTTGTTAGGTGTATGTTTTGATTTACGGTTGTTTGAAGTTTCAGTTTTGGGTTATAGTATATCCAGAAAGTCATGAGTTCAAGTTTCACTTCAATCCATCTGTGTTGTTTCATGGAGTCTTGAAGTAGTTATCATTCATGTGTGTAGTTTATGGTGATGAAGATTGATATCAGTGCATCAATAGCAAAAAAAGCATTGCTCAATCTGCTGGAGATTTTACGTGCAACCTGTTTTCAAGAGTAATGGGTAGCAGATTAAAACAGGAACTAATGCAATACTGAAACCAACATGAACAAAAATGTAAGACCACAGAAAAAAGCAAATTACAGAATTCAGTCAGAAGCTCATCATAACTGAGATTCATTTGTTCTGAAAAACAAAGAACACAGCTCCCTTCCTTGTATTTTAAGTAAATCCAAATTTAATCTAGTTTAAACTTAACCCATTTTGGACTTTTCAGTAAGAAACATAAATGTGGATATGTCTAAAGAGTTTGCAGACATTGAGAAAATTATTTTGAATTATGATATAATAGCGCAAACGATTTAGATTACAAACATTTAGATATTTTAATGCATCATCTGAAAATGATATATAACCCTGGAAATTAGTGAGTCATCTTTGCTCTCTTTACTGAGTATTGATTAAGGTTAAATACTTATTCCAAGTAAGAAGTCAAACTTATCCTGTGGCTATGTCTTGAAGAAACCTATTTGACCATCATGCATTTAGTCACATTTGTTGCAAGCCGAGAGTGGCTTGTTAATTATTCTCAGCAGCTAAGCCCTATGGTTGATCTGGGAATTCTGCATTATTTGCCTGGCCCAATTTTGAATTTCTACTAAGCTGCAAGACAGTGTGGAAAATTGCCGGGGAATGTGCAGCATTGATGGGGGTGGGGAAAGAGAACCAAATCTCCATGCCTACAACTCATGAGCACGTAAATAATATGCACACGTGTACGGTCTATGTGTGTATTTAAAGTGCTTCTCCTTATGTGATCAAATCTAAATATGAGTAGGAGTGTGTGGATTCAAGATTCAAGATTCAAGTGACATTTATTGTCACATGCACCAATTGGTACAGTGAAATTTGGGGTCACCATACAGCCATATGAATTAAAAAAAGAACAAAACACGATAGTATTTTAACATAAACATCCCCTGCGCAGCAGAATCAAAGTTTCCTTCTGTGAAAAAAGGCCCAAAGTTCAGTCATCCTCCTCTTTGATGTTCTTTGATGGACGGGGCCTCCTGCGCCCACTGCAGGCCTCCGCAGTCGCCGCTAGGGTGGCGCAATGCTCAGGCCCTCTCGCAGGGATGATGGAATTCCGACGTCAGAACAGGAGAATAACCTCAGCAGCTTGGACCTCCGAATCGGCCACTTCTACCGGAGTCCGCGGCTCCCGAAGTCCACAGGCCACGCCGAGTAGAGACCCACGCTGGCGGCCCTTGGACACCGCGATGTTGAAGTCAGTGCTGGAAGCTCTTCAAACCACAGCCCCGCGATGTTGTTGCAGCTGGCCCAGCACTTCGGAGCTTCAAACGGCGATCCCAGGTGGATATGGTATTTGAAGGGGCCATTATTCTTCTCACTGTACGACAGAATTAAGAAATAAATTGTGTCATTCTTATTCTGTACACTGACTTTCTGATCACTCATGATCATTACCAGCTTGTTGCATGTCCAGAGAAACTGTAGCATTTGTTCAGTGGTAGTTCAAGTGATCCATCGTGCTCAGAGGTCCAATTTCCATTCCATAGCATTAGACAGGGAAAGTGATGAGGAAATTACGCATTCAACATTAGATTTCAGCAGACATCAACATGTAGACTGTCAGCTGCCAACTGAGGCATATCTAGGCAATTTCAGCACTTAGCCTCTGAGGCTGGAATCTCCTTTGCGAACAGTAGCTGATGAAGAGCTTCCAGTGAGTATCAGACAAGCTCATAATGATTCTGTTAAAATGACCACCAGATGCTTTGCAACAATTTTCTCCCTGCTACCTGTCACTTAAATTGTCTTGTTTAAGTCTTCTGCCAGAACTTCAGTCTGTGAAATGCACATTTGATATGTCATGTATTTTCACGAGTCTGTGAAGCAGGCCAATATAAATGCAATTGCATCCAAAAAACAACTGTCCTTTTGCTGGCATGGAGGATTTAACATGTCCCATTTAGACTTTCCAAAATACAACTCCTCACATATCTCTGCATTAAATGTAATCAAACATTCCTCAACCCACCTGGTCCACCGATCAAGATCCTGCTGCAATTTTTGCCATCCATCTTCACTATCTGCAATACCACACACTTTTGTATCATCTGCAAACTTGCTCTTCTTGCCACGTACTTTCTCATCCAAATCATTGATACAGATGAAAATGTCCAATGGGCCCAGCACTGAACCCTGAGGCACACCACAAATCACAGGCCTTTAGTCTGAGAAGCAACATTCCACCATCACCCTCTGTGGTACAAATAAAACAAATATGCCGGTGAGTTTTGAGAGTCTTAAATGCAGGAATTTATAACTTTCAAGATCATACTTGTCTCCCAGCTCCTAACAATATCTCCATGTGGATAGAAATGAATTGCAGATGCTGGTTCACACAATAGGACCCAAAGTGCTGGAGTAACTCAACAGGTCAGGCAGCATCCCTGGAGAACACGGATGGGTTGTGGAGTTTGCATGTTCTCTCTGTCATCGTTTGTGTTTCCTCTGGGTGCTCCGGTGTGGGTTCTCCATGTGGGTTTGTTTTTTAATTGGCCTCTGTAAATTGCTCCCATTGTACAGGAGGTGGATGAAAAAGTGGGATAACATAGAAACAGTGTGAACAGGTGATCGATGGTAAACAGGTGTGGACTCGATGGGCCAAAGGCAGAATTTTACTAATATTGGCAGATTTGGATATTCTGAAACCATATTTGCATATTTGGATAGATCAAAAACCATAATCATCTATTAATATTTGTTGAAAATAATTTAAAACAAATTAAATAAAAGTGATATTAGACAGTAGTGCAGTGGTAGTGTTGCTGCCTCATAGCATCAGAGACCCCTGTTCGATCCTGACTATGGGTGCAGTCTGTACAGAGTTTATACGTTATACGTTTTGACCATGTGGGTTTCCACCAGTTTCCTCCCACACTCCAAAGACGTACAGGATTGTTGGTTAATTGTAGGTTAATTGACTTCCGTAAAGTGTTAAATGTCTCTAGTGTGTAAGATAGTGCTAGTGTACGGGGATCGCTGGTTGGCACGGGCTCAGTGGGCTGAAGGGCCTGTTGGCGGGACTGTCATATGAGGAAAGATTGAAAAGACTAGGCATGTATTCACTGGAGTTTCGAAGGATGAGGGGGGATCTTATATATAAAATTATAAAAGGACTGCGCAAGCTAGATGCAGGAAAAATGTTCCTAATGTTGGGTGGGTCCAGAACCAGAGGCCACAGTCTTGGAATAAAGGCGATGTCATTTATGACTGAGGTGAGAAAAACCTTTTTTACCCAGAGAATTGTGAATTTCTGGAATTCCCTGCCACAGAGGGCAGTGGAGGCCAAATCACTGGATGGATTTAAGAGAGAGTTGGATAGAGCTCTAGGGGCTAGTGGAGTCAATGGATATGGGGAGAAGGCAGGCACAGGTTATTGATATCCATGATCACAATGAATGCCGGTGCTGGCTCAAAGGGCCAAATTACCTTCTCCTGCACCTATTTTCTATGTTTCTATGTTTCTATGTTTCCATGCTGTATCTCTAAAGGCCAAAGTATAAAGTAAATCTCCACTCAAATGAATGAGGCTTGCAGGTTTATATCAGGCCAAATATATCCTCGGAAAGACTTATTCTCCAACTTTCTTCAGGAGTGACCAAGCAACATAGGCCTTTGTCTTTGGACTTTAGATACAGTGACATCCATTCCTTCACAAGTCTTGGGCTTACAGTAGATCTGTGGAAGTCCAATTTATTCTTCAGCACTGATGTTTGTTAGCTGCTTCTGCTTCCCATCACCAGCTGATGAAGGCAACCGGCAGATTGTCATTAAAATGACGGAAAGGCATTTCTAATGAATTTATGGAGCACGAGGTGATACTAAAAACACACAATAATGTTGACACTGCCTGCAGAAATGATATTGTCCATATGGCAAATATAATGTTTCTGCCAATAATTCTCAGTATTTACTTGGCTTGTGGGATGAGGAGGGGCTGGGTTACTCCCTGGATTGCACAAGAAGTATTCAGTAACCCCCCCCCCCCCCTCTCCCCCCCAGTCTCCGCCAGTCTTCCCACTTTCTGTTGATAGTCAACATCTTTGCAACTACCAACTGATTGCTGGCAATTATTATTTCACTCCCAACAGTAGACCCGAAATGTCACCTATGCATATTCTCCTAGAGATGTTCCCTGACCTGCTGAGTTACTCCAGCACTTTGTGTCTTTTATTGTAAAACAGCATCTGCAGTTCCTCATGTATACAGTTGGTTTTGACTACCTGACAGAAACATTTTGTTGGTATGCAGTTGGTGTGTCTATGCAATCAAGCTCTCTGTATTAACAACATCAAGTGCTGGAGTAACTCAATGGATCAAGCAGCATCTCTGGAGAACATGGATAGGTGACGTTTCAGGTCAAGATTCTTCATCAGATAAAGATTACTATATTGTATGCAACACAAAGAATTTTGCTGTATTTAGGCACATGTGAGAATAAAGAACCATTGACCATCTAATTTATTTGATCGCAAACATTTTCACCTCTACGCTGTCAACCTTGGGCTACTATAATGGACTTTCTGCACTGTCTTGCCTGCACTGTCCTGCCTGCACCATTGCCAAGGCTGTTTTACTTTGACTCCAGCATTATTCACATTCTCTCTGGAGCCTCCTGGTTTCTTGATCAATGTGAATGAGTTTCCAGTAGACAACCAAACATCATCGACCCATCGCAATGAATGTGCGAGTAAAGATTTGACAGTTGGATATACTTCTTTATTAAATCAATTTCATACCTTTACTTAATAAATTGCATAAGAATATTCAATATTGGAAAACACTTCCCATTTCAATGCTCAGTAAAATTAATGCTATTAAAATGATTTTCCTTCCTCAACGTCTATACCTCTTCCAATCAATTCCGATATATCTCCCTAAAAATTTATTTAAAAAAGTCGACTCTATTGTAACAAGTTTTATTTGGGATTATAAGAATCACAGAATAAGTAAAAAACACATATGTAATTCCAAGACGAATGGAGGATTAGTCTTACCAAATTTCTTATTTTATTTCTGGGCTGTCAATGTCAAAAACTTAAATTTCTGGTTAGAAGATATGGATCAACAACCAGACTGGTTAAAGATGGAAAAGGAGGATTGTCTGCCATTTGAAATTGGCCCGATTTTGCTAACTCCTACAAAATTGAATTAAAAAATCTATCGTGAAAACCCAATAATACATAGTGGTATTCGAATTTGGAAACAAATAAAAAAGACATTAAAATTGGATATTTTATCACTTTCGCTCCCTATTGCAAATAACCCTTCATTTAAGCCTTCAGTATTAGATAACGGTTTTGCACAATGGAAAATTATTTAATTAAAAAGGTGGGACATCTTTATAGAAAAGGTGTGTTCCTCTCGTTTCAGGAGGTACAACAGAATTATGAATTACATTCAAATAATTTTTTTAGATATTTACAACTGAAAGATTATGTTAAATCACATACACAAGAATATAGAATTAGAGAGCCAGAGATTCTAGATGAATGTTTGAATAAACATCCCAACACAGTCAAATTAATATCTTACATTTATAATATTCTTTTAGATAGTGAGAATCCGTCGACGGAATTACATAGACAAGCCTGGGAAAATGAATTAGTTCAACCCATAACGAAAGATATTTGGGATGAAATTCTACAACATATACATCAATGTGCGTTAAATGCCAGACATTCTTTAATACAATTTAAAATATTACATAGATTGCATTATTCTAAAACAAAATTAAATAGAATTTTTCCTTATATTTCTCCTATCTGCGATAAATGTCAATATTCCGAGGCTAACTTAACCCATGCCTTTGTAAATTGCATAAAAATGTAAACATTTTGGGTGGATATTTTTAAAATTATTTCCGTAGTGGTTAATATTTAACTGGAGCCCGATCCTAAATTAATAATATTGGGCCTATCTGAACAATACCTAAAACTTACAATAAACCAAAGAAATTTCCTTGATTATAGTATAATTACTGGGGAAAAAAATAATATTAACATTTTGGAAAAACCTGCATCCCCCACAATTAAAATGTGAATTATGGAGATGTCGGAGACCTTAAATCTGGAAAAAATTAGATTTGTTTTAATTGACAAACCAAAATTATTTATTAGAATATGGTCTCCGTTCATAGATTATTTGAAGGGGTAGAATAGACCGACGTTGATACCTGACGGAAGCTTGAACCCAGGACTCGATGAATAGTTATGTTTTCTTACCTACGGACCTATCTCCTAAGTTGTATTATGGATAGTTTATTCTATTTTTCTAATTTTCTTTTCTTTTTTTTTATATTTGATATCTATTAAAAAAACTTTTTTTTTAAAGAAAAAAAGAACAGTGACTACACTTTAAAGATATTTTTTGGCCTATTCTGAGGATGTAACTGGGTCAATAGTTACAGGATTTTTTTGTCGATGGTACACACTGCAGCCACTCTGTTGTTGATGGAGGGAGTGAATGTTTAGGGTTGTTGGTGTGGTGTCATTTTTGAACTTGTAGTGCTTTTGTGTTCTTTTTATTCGTATAGCAACTCAAATTTCACTGTACCAAATGTGAACTTGAACTTAAAAACAATAAAAAATTAAAAATTAAAAGTAAAAGAAAGATTTGACAGTTGGAATGTCTGCTCATTTCCAATCTGCAATTTGTCAAATCTCCTCGGATTAAAAGCTCCTTAGCCTTGAGCTGCTTCTGCAGGAAGAATCTGTAAACATTCTGCTAACATTATTGTCAAGGCTGGAAACCTGTTCTTATCTCAATAACCCTAACCAGTTTGAAGGAGGACCTCGACCCAAAACTTCTCCCATTCCTTCTCTCCAGAGATGTTGCCTGTCCTGCTGAGTTACTCCAGCTTTTTGTGTCTTATCTCACTTCCATTGGATTAGCTTTGCAGAACTGTATTAAGATAAAATGTTCCGTCAATCAGCCCTTTGATCATTTTAGAATTCAGCAGTGCAAATTAGTACAAAGCAACTTGCCTTAACAATGAATAGTCAGTGGAGCATTTATCAATATACTGAGAAGGAGATAATGCATAATGTATTTAGATTTATAATTGCATACCTTAATGCACTGTGTGTTTTCTAATATTCTCCATTATTCATCACTTCCTGATATTCTTATAGGGCTAAGTTTGGAGTAATCTATAATAGTCAAACTCTTTCAGTTCACACTCTAAATTTCTCCTGTTATTCATTTTCTTCTGCTGGGGGCAGGCATAAATTGCATAATCATTTGATTTTACCTTGACAGGAAAAGGGCAAATGAAGATCACAACAGCTGTTAAAACTTTTCACCTTATGAAAACACATGTGGAGAAATCCAAATAGCAAACTAGTTTGCAAAGGAAAGAGGATATTTGACAAATTGCAGATTGGGAATGAGGACATATTCCATAGTGTCAATTTTTTTCTCACATGTTAATTGCGATGGGTCGATAATGTTTGGATTGCTGCTGGAAAGTCATTCACAATGCTCAAGAAACCAGGAGGTCTTCAGAGAGTATATGAATGATGCTGGACAGAGTGAAACAGCATGGACTATTGTGCTAATAAAACAGAGTTGAGATAGATGTCCTTTATAGAAGCCCAAAGTTGGCAGTGTAGAGGTAAAAAAGTTTGAGATCAAATAAATTAGATAATCAATAATACTTTATTGCGGCATGAACCTAGATACAGTGAAATTCATACAATCCAGTAAATTAATTTTAGTCGTAAACACAATCAAACATAAGCACAGGAGTGCAATGACTGTATTATAAAAAAATGTAGATTTCTTCTGAGGCTATACACAAGTAGTCACTGTGTTTCTGGCACTATCTTATATCTCTCAAGTATTAAGCTCTTGGCTTGGCCAATTCTTGCTCGTTATGGGCAGGGTTTCTGCAAGGGACTGCCAAAGTTGGTACATGTGAAATTAAGTAATTCCAGAATTTATATGGATGAACTGCAAGGTTGGGACTATTGGAAGATTCTAGAGGCTGACAGTAATACACCCACCAACCATCTCCCCAAGAATCCATGGAGGATCATACCCTCTGGCTTACTTAGCTTCTTTTCATTCTTTCTATCAAAGTGTAATCCTTCGCGATCATCAACAATATATTTTTTAATTTTATGCATCTTCCCATTTCTCCAAGATGTCAGTATTTTCTTGAAGTCTATTATTGTCTTCCTCACAATTTATTGTACACACCTGAGTCTGGGTAATTAAATTAACATTTTTAGGAATTCATAAATCGTTGTAACAAATTCTGGGAATTGGAATAAAAATATACTCTGACAATCTTTTGTGGAAAAAAAGGTAAATAAATTCAACTTGCATGTCTTGAAACCGGCAGATGACATGGCTTTGTTTATTACAAAATCTCCATACGGACCATTTACTAGGAACACCATCTCCCCATAATGCAGGGGTGGCCTGTATTTCTATATTTAGTGTTTTCTGAAATAATGGAAGTCCAAGTCTTTTCTCTCATCAATTGAAATAGTGCTACCAGGACTGACTCCTCGGAAACCCCATAAAACGTGCCACCCAATCGAAAAGGCAAAGCTGCTGCTAATGAAGCAGACTACCTAAACTAAATGTAATGTGCCGATTTGTTTAAGTTCTGAAAGGTATCTTGTAACTAAATTGGGGATAAGAAATGGCATCACACGGAGGTGACAAATGGTCAGGTCCAAGACCTCATATGGCTCAAGGAAGAGGGAGCAACCCTCCTTAAACCCCAGGCAGCATTGTTCCTTTTCAATCTTTGTAGAAATAAGGCAATATGATGTTGGATTACACAAAAGAAAATAAGATGCTGGCCTAACTCAGCGGATAGGGAGCATCTCTGGAGAACATGGATAGGTGACATTTCAGGTCGGGTTTTCAGAATGGTCTCGATCCAAAACAACTATCCATATTCTCCAGAGATGTTGCTGACCTGCTGAGTTTCTCCCGCACTTTGTGTTCATTTTAATCGTTGTTGCTTTTATCTATTTGAATTTTGCTTGGTGGTAATGCCTTTAGATTTGAAGTAACCCAAATCACAGTAAATCACAATTCAAAGGATATGTTCATTATAAAGCCTGATATATCAGTAAATGTATATGCATGCTGATTTATTGTGTGCACCTGTGAAGAGAAAAGGTTTGTCACCCCTGTGCTATAAAAAATGTAAAACTGAAATGACTTCAGAACCGAAAAATTAGTCCCCACTCAAACTCTAACAAGTTGGATGTTCACTCTGTGCGGACATTAATAGTTTGGGAATTAAGCTTTGGCCCACCTAATCTGTCCACATAAGTGCATAACATAATATAAACACCATAACCTACCACAAAAGCATTTAAACATGTTGAGGCGATACCTCTGCTGTATTTTCCTTGCAGGGTTGGTGAGCTGTTATGTTATATGGCCTAAAGGCACAGCGGTTGAGTTGCTGCCTCACAGAGCTAGAGACCTGAGTTCGATCCTGACTAGGGGTGCTGCCTGTACACAGTTTGTACGTATTCCATGTGACCAAATGGGTTTTCTCTGGCATCTCGAGCTTCCTCCCACACTCCAATGATGTACAGGTTGTTAGGTTAATTGACTTTGTAAATTCTAGAAATAGGCATTCTGTAAGTGACTAAATCCCTACTATGTAGGATGGTGCTAGTGTACAGAGTGATTGCTGGTCGGCAGGGGCTCAGTGGGCCGAAGGGCCTCTTTCCATGCTGTATCTCTAGTCTCAATGGTCCTTTTCTCGCATGAATTCAGTTCAGTGAATTGTGTGAGCATACAGCATTTTTTGAAAAAAATCACTATTCACTGAGAGGAAGAGGGATGACCACGTATTTCAGCTTGATCCATTTTTGTACAATTTAATATGTGCTCCTGGTCTTGTTGAGCCACTGGCATAATCTTTATCTTTCAGGTTGATTGCATTCGTCAAAACAGGGTGGACTACGTGAAGGTTGCAATCTCACAGCCCATCATCTTGATTGAATCATCCTTAAGTTTATGCTTCTGTAGATTGCAGAGTTTGAACTCCTGTAGCTTCTTTTACCAAAGTGCTCAACAAGGGGAGATTAATCTTATAATCAATTTTCCTGCGAATGCAACCCAATATGTTCACTGGTGCTACAGTATTTCCTCATGCCATTGCTCCTGACCTGTCTTGCTTGGTGAGCCAGTGTATGCAGTTCTTTCCTTTTCAATGCAGCATCTCCAGCAGTGCAATGGAGAAACTAGGAACTGCAAATACTGGAATCTTGAACAAAGCATGAAGTACTGAGGGGACTCTATGGTTCGCGTAACATCTGTGGAAGGAATGGATGGACACATTTCAGGTCAGGATCCTTCTTCAGACTGACAGCCACTAGACTCCTTTTCACCTCGAGCCTTTACTACTTACAACACCTCTGCTGTATCCACCAATCATTTGCCAAATCTTTCCTACCCCCAACTCTCTTCCAACTTTCTCCTCTCCCCGCCAATTAGTCTGAAGAAGGGTCCCGACCCAAAATGTCACCTGGAGAACATGGATAGGTGACATTTCAGGACAAAAATGTGTACCGTACGGTCATGGTGGCACAACGGGAGAGTTGCCGCACAGCAGTAGAGTTGCTGCTTACAGCGAATGCAGTGCCGGACACACGGGTTCGATCCCGACTACGGATGCTGTCTGTACAGAGTTTGTACGTTCTCCCTGTGACCTGCGTGGGTTTTCTCCGAGATCTTCGGTTTCCTCCAACACTCCAAAGACGTACAGGTTTGTAGGTTAAATGGCTTGGTAAATGTAAAAATTGTCCCTAGTGGGTGTAGGATAGTGTTAATGTGCGGGGATCGCTGGTCGGTGCGGACCCGGTGGGCCGAAGGGCCTATTTCCGCACTGTATCTCAAAACTAAACTAAACTAAACAACAAATTTTACCAAGATCTCAATATCTGTACTAAAGTAGCACTCAAAGGTTGTCCTCTAATTGTAATAATTTTGAAAATAGTAACTACCACATTGTGTTACTGAGTGAACTGAATTTCTGTTTGGATGATTAAGTACTTACTGCAAATGCATTTTAGAAGATTTTATCCAATTCCTCCTTCAAGTGAAATTTTCAACAGAGTGCTTTTTTTTCTCATTGGAAAATTGAATTTGTCAATTTCAGTGAAATTTGGGACACGAGATATTTGCTTATACCTACAGTAAAAATAATATTTGAAGAAAGGTTAAAGCAAGGAAGGGGAGCATTTATCCCAATGTACCTCTGCTACCTGTGCAGAAGAGTAATACATTTGGTTCCATTCCATTGCCCACTCCCCATAGCACCACAGCCTTTCTTTCATTTCTCGCACTTTCTAAAGTCTGTAATGAATCAGCATTCATTTCTCCACTGGAACATCATTCTAGATTCCAACTATGTGGGGAAAGTGTTGTTCCTTGTGTCACTTTTGGTTCTTTTGCTGTATCTTGATTCGAGCTCTTCTGTTCTTAACCCTTGTCCCAATGTTCCTTCTAACATTAATACACGGCTTTGACAATCATTGGGAAGAGAGCAGCATGTATTGCCAAATCCTAATTACTCCAGAAGAGATGATAGAAAACAATGTAGACCATTTCAGAGGCCAGTGAAGAGTTTCTTCATAGTTTTGCATTTATAAAGCTGAGCTGATAGAAGCATAGAAACATGGAAAAATAGGTGCAGGAGTAGGCCATTCGCCCCTTCAAGTCAGTACCGCCATGCAATATGATCAGCTAAATTCATTGCCCCGTTCCTGCTTTTTCCACATATCCCTTGATTCCTTTACCCCAAAGAACTAAATCTAACTCTCTCTTGAAAACATCCAGTGAATTGGCCTCCACTGCCTTCGGTGGCAGAGAATTCCACAGATTCACAACTCTCTGGGTGAAGAAGTCTTTCCTCATTTCAGTCCGAAATGGCCTACCCTTATTCTTAAACTGTGACCCCTGGTTCTGGACTCCCCCAACATCGGGAACATTTTTCCTGCATCTAGCCTGTCCAATCCTTTAAGAAATTTATATGTTTCTATAAGCATTATAAGCTTTAGCTTTGGATAATTGTTTATTCAATTTGTGCAGTTGAAGCTGACTCTTTATTTGAATCATAGATGAAATGCCATATATATTCTTGGCTCTGATTTATCTCTCCATAGGATATTATCTTACCGTTGTACAACGCGCTAGATTCATCAGCCTAATTCATTGTTTTTTGTGTGTCTACCTGGTGTGAATGCCTGGGTTGGCTGGGTACCATAACTCTGGGGAGGAAGGTTTCAATTGTGATGGTCAATTGGTGATATGTGGATGGACACATTCTGACCTGAATTCATGCTTCTCTCCCTCTCTGGTCTCACACCATCTCCTGTCCTACCGCTTTAAACTAGTCTAATTTGTGAGACTGACTCCTGAGACTTACACTCGCACTCTAGACTCCTCATCAGCCAATTTCCTTTCCTGCCGTCTTTGTTAATTGACACTGTAAACGGTGATTTCTCTCTGCAGCTACATTTTGACTTCTCTCCTAATAAACCTCTCTTAAAACCCAACGTCACACCTGTGCCCTTACTAATAGTAACCTCCTCTACCATCTGTTCCCTCCATGGTCCTTGATTATATATTCTTGCTTTCCAAACCCTTGATCACTTCTCTGAGAAATCTGATCCTAAGCATTCCTCCCCTTCTCCCTCCACGACCAAACAGAAGTGATGATTAGCATTTATTTGTTTCATCCTTTCTGTTGCACAGGCACAATTTAATTTGCCCAATCATTTAACAATCTAATTGTATTCCATGTATTAATAAATGGTTTTTCTCTCCTGCCCATCTGCACTGCAATCCCTTAAACACATCTTTATCCAACTGTTTCTTCCTGTCAATATCTTCAGCTGTCGTGGGATCAGCTTCCATTCTTATGCCAAATCAAATACACCCTTAGCTGTCATCACCTCTCTCCTTCTTCATACTAATGCTGTTATTCACCTCCTAAACATTCTGCAGCTTTGGGTATGACTCACCGCTCTGTGGAAGAGAGTTCTGCCTGTCAGAAAATCTGACTTCCATCTCGTTTTTCTTTTTTGCTGTAATGCTAGTGATTGCAATGGGAGAAAGGGTTCACATTGAGGAGGTGTCAGAGACGCAGCTCTTTACCCCAGGTAGCACATGCAAAGCAGTCATGTCAGGTTTTGGAAGTGGAAAGTAAATGATGACCAGTATCAGGGGAGTCAGTTGATATTCAATTACATTGGAAATGTGAAAGAAAGCATTAATCACAAAGGCAATAATAATATGATGATATTATTATTAAATATGTATTTAATGTTTTTGATTATTAAATGTATTATTACATTTATTATTAAAATATATAATATTGGGAAACCAGTTCAACAGTTTGCAATTATGTATCTCTCTTGGGATCATACTGTTCCTAACCAACAATTGGCCTATCAGGCAACTATCCTGCCTTAGGTCACCTCTAATCGCCCCTGATTTGTCCTGGCCTTTTCTGGCTTCCAGTTTCTCCCCCCGACAATCAGTCTGAAGAAGGGTCTTGACCCGAAACGTTGCTTATACATTTTTTCCAGAGATGCTGCCTGACATGCTGAGTTTATTTTAAGTCTAATCCCTCCAGCATTTTGTGTCTAATCCCAGAGACAAATTTATTATGAGGAGATAAAATTGGCATTCCGGAAGTAACTGTACTTTGGATATGTAGGAAGGAACTGCAGATGCTGTTTTAAATTGAAGATAGTCACAAAAAGCTGGAGTAACTCAGCGGGTCAGACAGCATCTCTGGAGAAAAGGAATAGGTGACGTTTTGGGTTGAATATGAAGAAGGGGCTCAACCCGGAAAGGCACCTATTCCTTCTCTCCAGAGTTGCTGTCTGACACGCTGAGTTACTCCAACTTTTTGAGTCTATCTTCACTATACTTTGGATGATTCATATCAGAGACATTGCAATAAATAAGAAATGTGGTTGCCCTAAAACTGCTGAGGAACTAAGCCATAGAGTTATGCTTGGATGACGTGAGCTGATGTCCCTATACTGGAGCAAAAGTGTCATAGAGTTGTATAGTATAAAAGCAAGCCCTTGAGCCCAGCTTGACAATGCCAACTACTATAGCTATCTACACTAATTCCGCATACCTGCATTCATTCCTTATCCCTCAGGTGCCCTGTTTATTCATGCACCTGTCCAGATGCCTTTTAAAAGTTGTCAAAGGCCTGTCCTACTTAGGCGACACTTCAGGCGACTGCCAGGGACTAGTTTTAATGGACATCTGGCGACAACCTACAGCGACCTATGACAAACAACGACAGCAAAAATTGTCGCCACTGCCGCCGAAAAATTTTCAACATGTTGAAAATTTTGCGGCAGTCGCCTGTAGTCGCCCAAAAAATCGCCTAAGTGGGACAGGCCCATTACTGTTCCTACCTCCACCATCACTTTGACCAGCTCTTTCCAGATATCAACCACTCTTTGGTTGAAATATTTACCCCTCAGATCTCCTTTACAAGGGCAGCACAGTGGTGCAGCGAGGGCGCACGTTGACGCCTTGTTAGTGTTGCAACCTTAGAGCGCCAGAGGTACAGGTTCGATCCTGACTACCAGTGCTGTCTTCACGGAGTTAGTATGTACTCCCTGTGTCTACGTGGGTTTGCTCCAGGTGCTCCGGTTTCCTCCCACATTCCAAAGACATACAAGTTTGCAGGTTAATTGGTTTATGTAAATTGTCCCTAGGTTGTAGGATAGAACTAGTGTGTAGGTGATGGCTGGTCGGTGCGGACTTGTTGGGCCGAAAGACCTGTATCCACATTGTATCTCTCTACACCTCCTCTCTCTCACTTTAAAGTTGTGCTTTCTAGTTTTAGACACGCCAATGAATGGAAACAGACTCTGGTTATCTATCCTATCTATGCCTCTTGCCATTTTACATACCTCTATCACGTCACCTCACAGTCTCCTTCACTCCAGCGGAAACAGATCCAGCCAATTGAAGGTAGACAAAAAATGCTGGAGAAACTCAGCGGGTGAGGCAGCATCTATGGAGAGAAGGAATAGGTGAAGGAATAAATACATTGTTGATTCACAACATGAAACTGCAGATCAGATAAAATTATATTATATGACAGACGAGCTTCCTGCTGGTAACTACCTGTCCCAGAGATGATGGCAATGATGATTCCAATGAACCAGCAACTCTAGTAACTGAGGGGAAATACACCATATGTTGAGAAAGACTTCAACTACTTCATTCTATTGAGCAGTCTGATAACCTCAGTCACAGATGATGAGGCAGTGCTTCCCTGGTCACTATGACCCCTATGGCCAGTTCTATGATGGTCTACCCTGAACCAGGGTAACCAAACTGTTCCTGCTTGGAAATTACAGAGGTAACCTATCCCAGAGACAGTGAAAATGACTAGACAGCCCATGCTAGCAGTAAACCCAACCTGGGCCAACAGACTGCTCCATTTCGGAGTTTACGGAGGTTAATAACGAGACCTTACTTACCAGCATATCTAACCCCGGGTCAATTTCCTTTGTTGGAGCTTCAGCAAAGTTCCATTTGCAGACCCTGTCTGTCATGCTTGTCATTTCTGTTAGATAGCTGATGCCGCTGGCCAACTCCTCTTGTACTGGCTTGTCCATCCCCGAAGGAACAGCAAATTTAGAGGCAAGAGCAGGCAGCTCTTCCTTATGCGATTGTCGCACATCATGCATTAAGGCATGGGATCCAGGCACGTAGTCATGTTCGGGGTCATGTTCGGAGTCAGTCCATACTGATCTCTGACACTCTCTTAGAGTGGGAGAAATATTGCACCCTGAACCAGGCGTTGCCATAAGCGTTTGCCTCGGACTGTCTGTGCATGCTTCCATAACATAGAGCATATTTTGTGACACCATCTCCGATAGTCTTTCGGGTGGGAGGAATATTCCAACCCTGAAATCGGGGCAGTCTCCAATTTCGGCTGCCTGCTCCCGTGGAGAGCTCGAACTGCGGCGCAAACATTTTTCTCACTCTTGCTCCTATGGAGCTTCCACAGTCGCCCCATAGCTACTCTGGGCCCGCTATCAGAGCGGCCCACTGAAAATTGACTTACCTGGCAGAGCAGTTCAAAACTGCTCCGACTAGCGCGCATGCGGGCTGGCGGGCTCTTGACATAGTCACTCATATGACTTCAAAATAAAATCCCTTTAGCACACCAGTGATCACAGATAATAATCTAAAAAATAACCCTCCCCTAACCACCCTCTTCCTCTTACAACCAAGCCAATTTTGCACCCAATTGGCCAGCGCACCTTAGATCCTTGTCAAATATAATCTCGTCTGGCAGAGATGAACTACCGGTTTAACAGATACTTGGATCAGTTTATCAGCTGAGATGTGGCAGATTGGCAGTTTTACACATGACTTTGTGCTGAAGAGAATATATGATTTGTGCAGGGTCTAAATGGGAGCATGGAATGTGAAATAACTGCTTTTACCTCTAACCTTGGCCAAGGTAGAGGTTAGGAGAGGATGTTAGTGTGGAAGGATTAATGCGAGAACAAGATGTTACAGTAAGATCCAAAGACAAAGGCTCAAGTCATTTTAGTATTTAATTGGAGAAAATGATAACCACACCCAGAATCAAAACATGTACACATTGTTTGTTTTGGCTACCTTTTATACCCATTCCCAGGGTGGTAAAAAAGGTCTTGCTAACGAAATCTAGTAGTAGTAGTGGTGGTTATTTTCAATGACATTTTCAATGGGATGAAATTAAGCTGGCTTCTTCAATAAGAGGAGTTTGGACTCTGCTAAGTTCTGTCCAAGCTACAAACTCTCAGACAATATTTAAATATGTGGTAATGTTTTGTTTTTGAAGAGGATTGGTATGTAAAACCTGAAATGTTTGTAAAATAAGTTATGTATTTGAAATAGAATTACAGTTTATCTTAAAAAATAGGCCTACGCATTGAAACTGTGCATCATATATTATGGTGCAATGAATGAGAGTGTGAATGTAAAGACTCTTCAACAACTACAGATCTTTACTGCCTACACCCACTACCTTTAGAATTTGCATTGCATGAATAAAGCAATTGTCTATTTTAAAAATGAAAATGATTGAAAGTAACAAAGCAATGAAATGTTAACCATTGCATTGGATTGAATCTTTAGTGAAACACGCATAAAAATTCAATTGTCAGT
Source organism: Okamejei kenojei (assembly GCA_035221665.1). Taxonomy (NCBI): domain Eukaryota; kingdom Metazoa; phylum Chordata; class Chondrichthyes; order Rajiformes; family Rajidae; genus Okamejei; species Okamejei kenojei. Next base: position 53,319,399 of record CM069136.1, read on the forward strand.
TTTTGCAATCTTGCTATCAAAATCCTGTCCAGATTTCCATTGTCACTTCTTTAATGATACTTACTGTTGAAACCTTCCTCCTCCACATTTTATTTTGAACATGTTTGGGAACATTAGAATCACTACAACAATCTTTTTTACTGAATTTGTGAAGGTAATTATCCAATAGAATGTTTATTTCACACATTGTGGACCTTTATTCACTTATATTTTTCGAGCAACACTTACTTTGTATCTGCAGATCTACTTTGTTCACTTTCCTTCAAACTGTGGGCTCAAATCATCATAGAATTCCACCCTTAGAGATCACAGCGGAAGCCTGGAACATGTGACCTGTAAGCACAACCCCTCCTATTTAATGGATCACCATTCCAGTCCCCTGCTGGGCTGTGATGCTGTGGTTGTCAAGCTGTGGTGTGAGGAGTACTGAGATAAAAAGTGACTGTATGAAATTAGCTTCAGCGGCATTGTCAAGAATACAAAATGAGTCTGACATGCAATGTCCGCATTTTGAGCAGAGTCTCATAAATTGCAAATATTTCATGTGGTTGCATCGCTTGTAATAGATTGTATTTGTTTAATAATGATGAAAATCATCATGGATTGATTGTTAATATTAATCACATATTGTCTTTCTGCTGACTGATTAGCATGCAATAAAAGCTTTTGGCTGTACCCCGGTACGAGTGATAATAAATTAAACTAGGCTAAACTAAAATCAGATACTTAAAATTCAGGCAGAGGAGGTATTTGATGACTCATGCCTTAACTATCATTTGATGGTGCCATATACTTTAAGGACCTGCATTTCAAATATCAATAAATTCTAGCAACTCTAAGACTAACATGTTTATACTTTGCATTTCCATTATACTGTACATATCCACCCAGGTCAGACATCCTTATTTCCCAGCTCTGCTTAAATGGATTTTCTTTCTGGAACAACTACACTACCTGAAAATGAATTTGTTCTTAAAATTGAGCATGAAAATCTGGCATGATCCTGAAAGCAGTAACATAGGTCGGTGGAATGGTAAAGAAGCCTTGTGGTATGGCTTGCCTTCATTGATCAGGGCATTGAGTCAGCACATGGAGACACTCCGCGCGGAAATAGGCTCCTCTCAGCTGCTGAAAAATATCACATGGAGAATGACACATGGATATAGGAGGAGAATGAGCCCTTATTTTCATGTACAGATACAGGCCCACCACTGACTATCCAGTAATTGGTGGTCCGGCACTTCCTTTATTCCGGACAAAATTATGAGAGCGCACTTGAAATTCCCCCGAAAAGACCCCTTGAAAACATGGTGCCTCAGCCAGGTGACACAGCCGATCTCTACCTCATTGGGACTTCTGCGGCCGATCAGCGGGTTGAATTTGCACCCTGGGGCTAGGATTATGGATCTCTGGCCTGCAGGAGCTGGCAGATTCGTTCCCATAACCAACTGCTGCGGCCGACTTTTTGGGCTGGTATCTTGGCCCCTGGTTAGCCAAGGCAGACTGTTCCAGTACCGTTGGACTCCTCTCAGAGGACGTGACCTCTGCTGGTCTGGTTAAATGAATAAACCAGAAAGGCGATGGTGGACCTGTGCCATGGTATAGGTAAAAGACAACACAAAGTGCTGGAGTAACTCAGTTGGCCAGGCAGCATCCCTGGAGGACAAGCACTAGCAATGTTTCCAGTGGGGATCCTTCTTCAAACCAGACCTGAAACATTGCTTGTACATGTCCTCCACCGATGCTGTCTGGCCTGCTGACTTATTCCACCACTTTCTGATATTTTTTTTAGAAACCAGCATCTGCTGTTCCTTTGTATACCAATCTCCATGATATAATAATATCATAATACCATGACATATTGGACAAGAACATGTTCAAAACTACTTCATCCAGCCTGAATGAATACACTTCAGTTGTCACTGCTTTAATCAAGAAATGTGTTGACTATTGCATTATGCCAAGGACGGTTAGGGTCTAGCCTATCAGGGTGATCCATTCTCTGCTAAATTCCAGAGAATTCTAAAACACAATTCTGCTCCATTCAATCAAACAGATGCCAGGAGACTGAGGTAGGGCTTGGGCACCATTTCTGAGAAAGGATGTGCTGGTTCTGGAGGGGGTCCAGACGAGGTTTACAAGAATGATCCCAGAAATGAGTAGGTTAACCTATGATGAGCGTTTGGCAGTACTGGGCCTGTACCCACTGGAGTTTAGAAGAATGAGATGGGAGCAGATTGAAACATACAGAATAGTGAAAGGCTTGGATAGAGTGGATACGGAGAGGATGTTTCTACTTGTGGGAGAATCTAGGACTAGACGTCATAGCCTCAAAATTATGTTATTTTAAGAAGGTGATGAGGAGAGATTTCTTGAGTCAGAGGCAGTGAATCTATGAAAATCTTCACCACAGAAGGCTGTGGATGCCAAGTCAGTGGATATTTTTAAGGTATAGATAGATAGATTCTTGATTAGTACAGGTGTCAGAGGTTATGGGGAGAAGGCGGGAGAATGGGGTTAGGAGGGCCATAGATTAGCCATTTTTGAATGGCAGAGTAAACTTAATGGGCCGAATGGCCTAATTTTATTCCTATTCCTTATGACCTTATGACTATCTTCATGATCTGCAAGCCAAGATCATGGTGCAATATCTGGCAATAACGCATGAGCTCAAAGCCTTTTGTCGACACAAAATACTGGAGTAACTCAGCGGGACAGGCGGCATTTCTGGAGAGATTAAATGGGTGACGTTTTGGGTTGAGACCCTTCTTCAGACTGAGGCAGTGGAGAAGATGAAGAGATATGGAGGGGTAAGGTGTGAAAATGAGAGATGAAAAGGGGGCGATGATCAAGGAAAATGTAGAATGGATCATTGTTAGCTGAGGGAAAGGTGACAATGAAGGCCTACAATCAGTAGAATTTAATCAGAAGGACAGTGGAACTTGTCGGAGAACTAGGATAGGGAAGGATGCAGAGGGAAGGAAAGCAAGGCCTTTTATGCCTGATTTTGGTTAAGGGAAGGCACAGAGGTTGGCGAGCCTTGTCTGAAGAAGGGTCGCGGCCCGAAACGTCACCCATTCCTTCTATCCAGAGATGCTGCCTGTCCCGCTGAGTTACTCCAGCATTTTGGGTCCATGTTCGGTTTAAACTGGCATCTGCAGTTCCTTCCTCACAGAGATGTGGCCAACATATGGTGAAGCAACAGGTAGGATTGCTGCCTGGTCAAGGGGGAAGCATTGCTTGGTGCAATTTCTTCCATATGTTTTTCACACAATGGGTGATGGGTACCTGGAGGGAGCCGAGGCAGGTTCTATTAACAACCTATCCCCCCCTCGTGGGTCCCCTTAAACAATGTTAGGACAGTGAAATAGGCATGGAAGGTGAGAATCCTACCTCAACCATCCTGCAAACAACTTGCGAGCAGTCCCGGACTACTATCTACCTCATATGAGGCCCTTGGACTACCTTTGATCGGACTTTACTGGACTTTATCTTGCACAAAACATTATTCACATTATTCCTTTATCATGGATCTGTACGCTGTGGATGGATCGATTGTAATCATGCGTTGTATTTCCATTGTCTGGTTAGCATGCAACAAAAGCTGTTCACTGTACCTCTGTACACGTGACAATAAACAAAACTAAATAAAAATAAAAATATGGGACAGCAGAAAGCTTTTGAAAATAGATCACCAACTTTCTAAAAAGATTAAATTATCTATTACCGTTGTAAAAATAATGTGCCTTATATGATAGACTTGCTATGTTCAGATCATTTTTAAAGCATTTTTTGACATTTTTAAAAAGACGAATCAAGAATTAGTGACAACATTTAAATTCCATGTGAAACAGAGAATTGATATGTTTGATAATATTGCATATTGTGTACATGCCTCTACTGTAATTTAAACCGCCAGATTCAGGAAGCATCAAGAAGCAAGATCTCAAATCATTCAAGCATAGGAGCAAAAGCATTTCCTTTGATTTTAATAGAAGTAGATGGGGATCTCTAATGTGGCAATCTATAGGAGAGGCATTATCGCAAGAAGGTGCAAAAGGTTAACTACAATCACAGTTATGCAAATTGCCCTGACTCTGACTTTGTTTTGATGGGCACAAAGGCTTTCATCAGGAATGGTCATGCTTAATTTGCACAAGAATAAACTGTGTGTATTAATATTAAAGCAGTCTCAATTCCCATTACTACAGAAACAACAGTAACTTGCTGCTTGATCTTGCCATTCCACTAGTCGGAGGACTATCTGTGCCGTGATATCTCACATTCCATTTTGAGAACTCTTCATCATTGGAAGTACACATTCATAGCCTCGGAACCAGGTGATCACAAAGCATTGGCGTGCTTTCACTCCCTTCATGACTTTGTCTTTAGGGTCTTCTCTGCAGAGAATAGTCAAGCTCATTGACGTCAGTGTATAGGAAGAAGCTGCAGATGCTGGTTTAAACCGAAGATAGGCACAAAAGTGCTGGAGTAACTCAGCGGGACAGGCAGCATCGCTGGAGAGAAGGGATGGGTGACATTTTGGGTCGAGACCCTTCTTCAGACTGATGGGGGTTTAATTATGCTCATGGAAGAGTTATGGGCCTGTCCCACTTAGGCGACTTCTGAGACGACTGGAACGGCGACATTCCGAGTGAATCACACACACACACACACATCGCTTCCTTCACCAGCCCGTTATGCTGGGGGAAATGTCTGAGTGAAATTCACAAGGTGCACAGCCAATGTGATACAGACACACACCACAATGAACAGGAAGGTTGGCACTGTAATTAAGATGGTGAATGCACAGTGTACGGAAGGGTCACATAAGTACTTTAAAAGAGGGGGGAGAGGGGGGAAAAGGAGGGAGAAGGAGTGGAGACTACCTTTAAGAAGCCAGAGATACACGGCTGTGAACCTCGGTGGATATTAACATTACCGGTCGGTTCTCCTTGGTTCTGAAAACTACTGCTTATGTTTTTTTTCCCAATGAGCCAATGAAATTCACCAGTCAGCACCGGCTACAACCTACGAGAACCTACGGCAACCTTCAACCTCCTGGCAACCCACTACCACTGCACGTACGGCATGAGAATTCTCACTACTCTCCATGGCGGCTTCACTCTGGTCACCGCTAATTTTTCAACATGTTGAAAAATTTGCGGTGCCCATAATGAGGCCGCAACTAGTTCCCAGAATGCGGGAACTCCTCACGACCATGAACACGGCTACCTGGCAACCACCCACGAACATGTGGCATCTGCATAGTCTCCTGCAGTCGCCTAAAAAGTTGCCTAAGTGTCCATTACAGTCTGAAGAAGGGTCTTGACACGAAACGTCACCCTTTCCTTCTTTCCAGAGATGCTGCCTGTCCCGCTGAGTTACTCTAACATTTTGTGTCTATCTATAATGTTAGTAATCCTTATGTATCTGCACACATGGATCCGTTGGGAGATGACCTATGAATATGTCCTTGAGAATAATGCTTCTGTGGCTGGTTCTCAGATGTCATTATGCAACCTGCATTAAAATTATCAGAGGTAAGTTTTCTGTAATCTAAAATGATCAAAATCTTAATGTGGGGACACAGGTGAAAGTCATTTTGAGATCATTATTTCTTAGTTGTAAATTATTGCAAGAAATTGCAGAGTTGTGGATGTAGCCCAGTCCACCACATAAACCAGCTTTTTTTATGCAGGCTTGGACTTTGTTGACGAGAGATGGTCTTAATGAGATGTATAAGATCATGAAGTGAATAGACAGGGTAAATGCACAAAGTCCGAGTAGGGAATCAAAAACCAGGGGTCATAGGTTTAAGCTCAGAGGCAAAAAGTTCAATAGGAACTCAACTCAACTAAAGGAACCTTAGGGGTAACATTTTCATACAACGGATGGTGGGTATATGGAGCAAGCTGCCAGAAGAGATTGTTGAGGCAGGTACTATAACAACATTTAAAAGACACTTGGACAGGAGCATGAATAGGATAGGTTTAGAGAGATATGAGCAGGTGGGACAAGTGTAGATGGGACATCTTGGTCGGGATGGGCAAGTTAGGCTGAAGGGCCTGTTTCCATGGTGTACAACTCTATCGTATAGTATGATTTACTTGGAGAGCATGCAAAACAAAAAAAAAATCACTTTATCTCAGTACACATGACAAAAAATAAACCAATACCAATAATAAGCCAAACCAATCCTAATGATTTAAACTGAGGTAAGTTATTTGTACTTATCTCAATGTCACCTGGCTCCCACTGCTTGATTTGGAACATCTAAAATATTAGGATTGCATGAGGTGACATCCAATGTGAAAGGCAGTTTAGTTAACCTTTTATGATGATTTTATTACATCAGTTAGGAGGACTTTTGACTTCCTGTGAGACCTTGATCACAGCCTGAAGAGTAGTTTTGCGCCTGATAATATTCTCTGATAATATTCTTCTGCAGAAACATCCACAGATGTGTAACAGATAATCCACAACAAGTCATGCCAAAATGAGTCAGTTTTGCATCAGAAGGAACTGCAGATGCTGGTTTTACACAGAAGATAGACACAAAATGCTGGAGTAACTCAGCAGGACTAGTAGTCTCTTTGCAGAGAAAGAATGAGTGACGTTTCAGGTCAGTTTTGCCTGCCATACGGGTCGGAACAGATATATCAGCCACTGTCGAGGAAAAACAGTAGCTTCAATTCAGAAAAAAAAGACAGTGACTAACTGAGTGACAGGGAACCATGGAGACACCATTTAATGGTTAGCTATTAACTGCCCAGCTCCAGTATCTGGCAATGATCTAGCCCAGTCTTTCGATGTATATCCAGAAAATTGGCTGCTTCATGTATCAAGATTGTTATCGTGGGTGAGTGCCACAAGATGCTGTGTTTAGGATACATCCCTGCCCCTCCGTGAATGAATAAAAATAAACAGTCTGGCCAGAAAACGTTTTTCATATGTCCTCCTTCTCCACCATGAATGTATTTTAAAATGCGGGATTATTTTGATTTATTTCTTTTGTTCATTTATTTTGCCAATACAATTTCTTCTCAGTGATATATATTGCCATCTGCAGGTTTACATTGTCAATCAGGCAATCACTTTGCTCATTGGAAACAATTCTCTTGGAGTAATGATAAACTTTGTGGAACATTGCAGTTATCACAATGCAGAAACTTGATTTGGAGTTAGTAACACTGTGGAGACAATAAGCCTCGGAAAAAAAAACCTTTCAGCTCTAATTTAGGATGTAATAAACAATCATGGTCACAGATTTTTGACTTTCATGCACAACACAGTCATTTTAGTATGTTGTGACTTTGCTCTCGAGACTTGTTCAGGTTTCCTATTTCAAGGTTACTCAGCGAAGTCTATGAATGTACTTTCGACTGTAATATTTCAATTGCAAGGTAGATTAGTGTAGTTCATATCCCATTGGACTGATAGTCCGAAAATCAAATTTCTCCATGGAAAGGTGCACATTTGATTTCAATGTTTTGAAAAACTACAAATCAAGGTGGTATTGATTATTATGACCATGAAGCAGACCTTATTTTCAAGAAAAATAAACAGCTGCTTCATTAATTCTTATTGGGGAAGGAAACTTGGCATCCCAATCTGATCTAGCTTGTTCGTATTGGCTATTTCTCAACAACCTGATTGAATCCTACCCTGTGCACTGAAGCAAATCAGTCAACATCAGAAATGTTTTGGATGTATATCCAATAATAACAAGGATCCAATGGCTTTTTCGTTATTTGACGTACTGTTATCCTGTGCATGATATCTGTCTTGTATAATAATCTCTGAAATCTGCTTTAATACATTTACAGGTTTGTAATATTTCATATGAATAATTTGAACAAAGACATTTTATATTTTGTTGAATTGCACAGTTCTACAAATTTAGAATAAGTGATGGTTTCTTTCAGCTTGCATAGGTTACAAATGTGCGTTGAACCTGTGGTTTGGTCGATATATGGTGCTTGTGGTTGTGGCAATTTCTGTTTTATTTGAAACTTCTAATAATTCTGATTTTACGTGTGTTTATCATTCCTGATAAACTCACATAAATTCAACAATCTTCAGAAATTAAAATTAATTTCTTCAGATCAACTAAAATTGTTTCGTAGTTACTAAAATACCTTCATTCTAAAAACAGCTAATTTTCTGAATTTGAGATTCAGATGAGTTTATTAATGTTGATCAGTTACTATATGACCCAATAAACTGGAAACCTGTCTGCAGAACAGTGATCTGTATTGATTCCAGTATTTTTGCCCTTACCCCTTGCAAAGAGGAAGAATGTGGTACATTGAAATAGAGCAAAATACAAAGTGGGATATAAATTTTATTGGAAGCTTTAACTTCTTGAAAGAAATATATATATATTTTTTTAAACTTATCTATTTGTGTCTAAGTGACTTAGGGTTGCAATACCCAAAATAAAGTTGGATTCTGTTCACAGCCTCCCCATCCGGACTTTGTTTGGACATCATGTGTGATGAAAGGGAGTTCAAATGTTTGGCAGGGAGAGCCGCAGCAAGCCTTTGCAGACAGAGTACAGGTGTTCAGCAAAACAGTCACATAGTCTATCATTGATCTCACCAATGTTGAAGAGGTCAGATTGGGAGCACCAAATGCAATGGATTAGTCATAGTCATACATCACAGAAACATCTGCTCAACTCATCCATGCCGACCAAGATGCCCCAACACAGCTAGTCTCATTTGGTCCATTGCCCTGTCAACCTTTCCTACATATGTACCTGTCTAAGTGTCTTTTCAATGTTGTCATTGTTCCTGCCTCAACTACCTCATTTGGCAGCTAATTCCATTTTCCCTCTGAGTAAAAAGATTGCCCCTCAAGTTCCTATTAAATCTTTGCCTGAGGTTTGAAGATTTGCAAGTGAACCTTTGTCTTACTTGGTAGAGCTATTGGAGTCTCTGAATGGTGATGAGAAAGGAGGTGTAAGGGCAGGTGTTGCATCTCCTGTGGCCACAGGGGGAAGTGTCTGGGAAGAGGGAAGAGGATGTAAGAAGGAACTGCAGATGCTGGTTTAATCCAAAGATAGACACAAAAAGCTGGAGTAACTCAGTGCGACAGGCAGCATCTCAGGAGAGAAGGAATGGGTGACGTTTCGGGTTGAAACCATTCTTGGGTTGTGGTGGGGATGGATGAGCAAACAAAGGAGTTGTGGAGAGAGAGATCTCTGCAGAAAGCAGAAAGGGGTGGGGACAGAAAGATGTGACTCGTAGTGGGATGACGTTGAAGTTGGCTAAAATGTCCAAGAAGATGTGTTATATGTGGAGGTTGGTAGGGTGAAAGGTAAGCCCAGGGCAACTTTCGCCCTTTTCCATCTGGGAGGATGGGGAATGAGAGCAGAACTGTGGGACACAGAGGAGACGTAGGTATGAGTTCCATTCACAATAACAATGGGTAAGGGTGGAAGCCCATTTCTTGAATAAAGAAGAAATCTCAAATGTCCTACAATCTCAGATGTGTTACTGAAGATAGATGCAGCAGAGACTGAGAAACTGAGACTAAGGGTGAGAGGAGAAGTTGTTAAGGGGGTTGTAGAAGTCATTGATCTTGTAGTAGATGTCTGTCCCTTGTGATGGAGATAGAGAGATCAAGGAAGAGGAGAATGGTGCCAGAGATAGTCCAAGTGAATTTGAGGGCAGGGTGGAAGATAGCGGTGATGTTAATGAAATCACCAAGATCTGTACAAGTACAGAAGACATGCTGTTGTTGATGAAGCGGAGGAAGCTTTGGGGAATGGTGCCGGGCTACATTTGGAAGAGGGACTGTTCAATGTAACCGATAAAAAGCCAGGCAAAGCTGGGGCCCACACAGATGCCCATGGCTGCATCTTTAACTTGGAGAAAGTGAGAGGAGCTGAAGAAAAAGTTGCTAAGGGTGAGGACAAGCTCTGCCAGGCGGAGGCAAGTGGTAGTTGAGGGGAACTGGTTGGATCTCTGTTCAAGCAAGAAACTGAGGACCCTCGGGTCTTCGTGATGGGGAATTGATTAGCGTGATATGTGCAACACAAATGCTTATTGAAATAATACTGAGTATGCATAATCTGATATCAATCAATGTGCGCCTTAACGACCACTTTAATGGGTAAAGTCAGCAAGCACAATAAACCTTAATCACTTGTACGTTCCTTTCCAAGTTACACACCATCCTGGCTTGGAGGTATAGTATCATTGCCCCAGAGACAAAACCCTGGAATTCATCAATTAACAACAATGTAAATGCCTCCAGCAGAACTTTACTTTAGAGATACAGAATGGAAACAGGCCATTCAGACCACTGCGTCCACGCTGACCACCGATCACCCTGTACACCAACACTATCCTACACACTAGTGACAATTTACAATTTTACTGAAGCTTCGAACTTGTACATCTTTGGAGTGTGGGAGGAAACCAGTTCACTCGGTGAAAACCCATTCAGTCACAGGGAGAACGTACAAACTCTGTGCAGACTGCACCCCTAGTCTGGATCAAACCTGGATCTCTGGCGCTGAAAGGCAGCAACTCTACCACTGTGCCATCCCAAAGGATTCAAGAAGGCATTTCATCACCATCCTCGCAAGAGTATTTTAGGAAGATTGAAAAGCTGACATTGCTACTGTCACGATTAATGAAAGATTAGTGGCATCTCTAACGGAGTTGATGATTGTGTCAGGTTCACCTGCTGTCTTTGAGCTCTCTGTCTAGCCCTCCATTTTCTGCACGTGTGTCAGATTTGTATTTTCATCAGAGTGAGAATGAGTCAACACATGCTCCCTGGAACTGTGAATAAATTGTAGCGACCAACGTGTTGAGAAAAGGAACCATCAGGTGCCAGCAAGAAGTTATTTCGAGAGCATAAGCACGCTTTGAATGGATGAATACAGCGACATGTACGTGATGGAGGTCGAAGTAGAACATGAGAACTGGAGAAGGAAGAAATGTGCATGCTTAAGATGGAATCTGGGATTGCTGGTCTCTGAGGAAATTATAGAGATATAACTTGTTGATGGTACAGAAAAATAGTGTGAGGATAGAAGATCAGCCATGATCTGGATGAAAGCTGGAGTCACCTTGAAAGACCAATCAGCCTCCTTCTATTTCATTATTACCTTACATTATTATTCCCTTCTGCATTACCAATAATCCTAGGAAAAATGCTGCTGGAATTGATCTCTTCGGACAAATAAATAGACATTAGTAATGCAAAGTCAAAAATAATGTCCCCAGTCTATGTAGTTCAGTGCCTATTTGAAGGTTGTAGTGTTTAATAGACTGATGGTTGCTGGGAAGAAGCTGTTCCTGAACCTGGACGTTACAGTTCTCCAGGAACCTGGACGTTACAGTGGCCAGGGTGGTGTGGATGATGCTGGCTGCCTTTTTGAGGTAGCACCTGTTGTAAATCCTTTCGATGGTTGGGAGATCAATACAAGTGATAGACTGGGCAGTATTCACCACTTTTTGCAATCTTCTTCTTTCCTTGCCGTTCGAGTTGCCGAACCAGGCCGTGATGCGACCCGTCAATATGCTCTCTACTGTACATCTGGACAAGTTCACGAGAGTATTCGTTGACATCTCCTCAATTTTCTAAGGAAGTAGGGGTATTGATGGTCTTTCTTTATGATTTCATCATTGTGTTGGGTCCAGGACAGATCTTAAGGGATATGCCAGCCCGGGAATTGGAAGCTTTTGACTCTCACCACCACCACCCCGTCCCATTTGAAGAACTCCTCCAGCTGAACCTTTATTTGGCCCAGTGTTTGAGAATGTACAGTCCACTGATCACCACTGAAAACCACAGATCTTTTGTCAGAACTACAGTTTGGCATTATAAGGTTAAGACAAAGGTTCACCCGATTCCCAATCCCATTCCTGAACTGACTGCAGGCAAGGTGCAGGGAGCAGATAGCTTGTATCCACTGCTTGAACAGGTCCTGATCAGGCTTCCTGTCAATAGCATCAAGTGAGAAAAGCTCATGCCCTCCCCTTAACTCTATTCACTGGTAAATAGACCCAACAGACATTGAACCAGAGAGGTAATAATGCACTATGAAGGTACCTGGATGGGACGTCGAAGGACAAGAAGCTGAAGCGAAGAAGTGGAAGCCAAGATACCGAATGGAAATGACGGCGAAAAGCCAAATAACTGAATGGACACAACACCTCAAAGCCAAATAACCGAAAGGGAGTTGTTTCCGCTTGGTATCTTGGCTTCCATTTCTTTACTTCGGCATCTCTTCCTTCAACGCCCCGTCCACACACACACTATGAAAGATATGAAGTGAAAGATATGATTCAACAGTTAACTGAGAGGCCGGGATTTCCTTCTGAATAGTTCCCCTTATTGTACAGATTTCCAGTTAGTTAGTGGAATAAAATGAATTCTCAAATGTATTTGAACCTGCAGAATTATTAAAAATTATATATAAAATACATCAGTTCATTGAGACTTGTTGTGGTACTAAGCTGCCAGGGGCCGAAATTCATGACAAATCCCACTGAAACATTTCCACTGGTTTTCACTTTGATATCCAAATAATTATTGCCACAAGCATTGCAAGATTACACAGGGCAAATGTCATGTTCGAAAGCCATTCAATGTCTTTGACTGAAACTTGGAGTTACTTTGCCTTTTGAAGAGTACTCCAATGTATGTTTTGTAGTTGCACTCACATATTTGCCTTCTGATTCTTTTGGTTTAATTTAGGTCTTATCGGAATATTGTTCTGTACTGAAGTCATAAACTTCCCATTGGAAATGTTCTTAATCTCATTTAATCAAGAGGAAGAGAATATAACTTGTAACAAGAGACTATAGAGTGAGACCTTCTGACGTTTCAGATCATTGATGGTTCAAAATGCTATCCTTTCCCTTGAGATTAAAAAACACATTGATGAGTGTTTGATGCACTGTAACTAAGTTGAAGGAAAGAATGGAACTACCTATGCCATTTAAAGTCAACATTTTATTTAAGATTCTGCTATTTGGATCATGCTCATAAGTATTTTGAGGCCCAATTTCATTGCCCCAAACTAGAGATCAACCAAATTGCCTTCATGATTCCCTCGCTAACTGGTATAGTTAAAGGGTTTGTTTCCTCTGGCATCAATCCTCTTCTTATCAACTCAACTATAATCACCTGCTCTGCATCAAGCACTCTCCGGTCTGCTCTGTCAGCCTTTATTCACACTCGCACCAAGTCCAGTTCATACATCATCCCTGTGTTTTCTGATCCAAACTGGAGGAACAGCACCTCATATTCTGTTTGGGTAGTTTACAACCCGAAGGTATAAACATTGAATTCTCCAAATTGAGGTTACCTCTAACAACCCTCCCTCCCCTTTCTTCAGCACATCCCACATTCTCCCCCACCCCCCAGCAAAATTAATTCCTCTGGCTTCACAATTCCCAACTCTTCAACCCCTGTGTCTCACACCTTCTGTTTTTCTTCATCTCTGGTCTTTGTCCAACTATCCGTTTATCAAAACACCCTTGCTTGTGCTCACCTATTACCTGCCACGCTTTGCCCTGCCCCTCCTCTCTTCCAGCTTTCTCCCCAACCCCAACCATCAGTCTGAAGAGGACTCGCAAACCGAAACATCACCAATCCATGTTCTCCAGGTAGGCTGCCTGACCCACCGAGTTACTCCTGCACTTTTTGTAATTTTTAAAAATAAACCAGCATTTGCAGTTCTGTGTTTCTATCTTCTCTGATCCATATTGATTGATTCAGCAAACACTTTGATATCATCATCCTGGTTTCATATCTTGAAGCTCGCCCCACAACCCTCCTCCCCTCCCTTGAACCTCTCTATCTCTGCAGTTTCCTCTGACCCTAAATATACTGAGAATTCTATCTCTTCCAATTCTGGCCAATTTCATATATCCTCTGTTAATCACCCATGGTTGGTTATCCCACTTTCACTGCCTAGACTTTAGTTGTTGGAATTCCTTTTTATCTTCTTAACCTTCTTTCCCTCATTCCTTAAATATAGATTTGTTTGACCAAATCTAATATTTAATTTTTTGGTTCAGTGCCATTTGGTGACACTTCTATGAAGTTCATTTGAATATTTCACTACAGTTAGCTACACAAATGCAAGTTATTGCTGCTGTTGTCGAAGCAACATCAACCAATGTTTTTCACCTCAGTGAGGTGGTTTCTTACCATTGCACCATTCCGAAGGTTTATGTAATTCTTTATTTCCGGATCCTGTTAAAGATATAAAGCAATTGATGAACAGATGAGGGGCAGGGAAGGGAGGGATTTAGTTCTGCAGAATGGCCGCCTATTTACATGTACCAAGAGGCCTTCAAGGTTGACCTTGATGTTTTGAATGAAATACTGTATTGCAGACGTTGTACATTTTCTCTGTAACTGTAATGCCACAATGCTGTAACGTTGTATTCTGCATTCTGTTTTTTAAATTTTTATTGGGTTTTTTTTAACGTATGGCTTTATTGTACTCGTGTATAATATGATATGATTGGATAGCGTGCAAGCAGAGACTTTCACTGTATGTTTGGGAACAGCTCCATCCAAGACCGCAAGAAATTGCAGAGAATTGTACATGTAGCCCAGACCATCACACAAACCAATCTCTCTTCCATTGACAACTCGAGTTGCCACCAGCATAATCAAGGACGAGTTGCGCCCGATCATTCCCTCTTTTCCCCTCTCCCATCAGGCAAGTGGGACAGAAGTGTGAAAATGCACACCTCTAGATTTGGGGACAGTCTCTTCCCAGCTGTTATCAGGCAACTGAACCATCCTGTCAACAAGTAGGGAGTGGTCCAGAGCAACCATCTACTTCATAAGAGACCCTTGAACTATCTTTAATCAAACGTTTCTGGTCTTTATCTTGCACTAAACATTATTCCCTTTATCCTGTATCTGTACACAGTGGACAGTTTGATTGTAATCAGACATAAACTTTCTGGTAACTGGATAATATTTCACTGTAAGCTTTTACGTAAAAAGCTTTTCACTGTATCTCAGTACACGTGAAAATAAACTAAACTAACAAACTCATTTGGTTTATTATTGAGTCATGTACCGCGATACTGTGAAATGTTTTGTTTTCATGTCATCCAGTCATGATACTATACATGAGTACAAGCCATCCACGTGATATTAATACACCAATACCAATATTGTGCAATACCTAGAAAGCTGCCATGACAATGTAATCAAACCAAACTCCACTTTAACAACTCCTGTGGCTGAGTGTCGGGTATAAGGGCGGCCGAAGGTAAAGGAAGTGTGGTGAAATCATAATACATTTAAACACTAGCATGAAAATTTAAATAGGAAATTGGAGGAAATGGTAAATCATGATGAGTGGTCGGTTAAATCGATAGAAATGATCCGGGACAAGTTTAGATGTGGTCCACAGAATTTAAAATGTGCTGAGATTGATAGAATAGCAAATAAGTAGTTTAATCTTGGAGTGACAAGAACATAGAAAGGGTTCCAACACCAGACAGACAAAGCCAAAAGTACAATATTTACAGAGTTGGAACTAGACAATGTTTATGATGAAGAGACACAAAATGCAGGAGTAACTCAGTGAGACAGGCTGTATCTCTGGAGAAAAAAGATGGGTGACGTTTCGGGTCAGGACCCTTCTTGAGACTGAAAGTAACGGGGAGGCCTTTATTCAACTCATATCTCTAGTTTCCCTCTCCCTTGACTCTCAGTCTGAAGAAGGGGCTCGACCCAAAATGTCACCTATTCTTTTCCTACAGATATGCTGTTTGACCCGCTGAGTTATTCCAGCACTTTGTGTCTATTTTTGGTGCAAGCAATTCATTTCTATATTCTTCCTTTCTTTATAAAGAGGATGTGACACCAAAATTGCAGTCTTGTTCAGCAAGAGGCATGAGCCCACTTTCAGTGGCGAATAAACAAATGCCTGATCGTTATTCATTTTAAACATATGCTTCTAATATTATGTCCACTGCCATATTAATATTAAAAAATGTATTAAACGGGATTACATTGTATTGTTTGCTTTATTAAATTGATTCATGTTGCTTTCCATGCCAATTGAATTTAAAATGTTCTCATAAATCTCAATGTAAATAGATCATTTGTATTCATAGATTCACCTTTATTAAATGTTAAAGTGCAAACTCAATGTCCCAGGCAATGCCATACATGTGCAGGAACATTAACTGATTTTGCTTGTTATGTACAGTAAGTTAGATGATCAGTCAGCATCACATCCCTTGTGTACACATGGCTATTACCATTGCAAAACTGTTTTCTCAGATCTTTGTTTAATAAGGATTTTTTTCCCTCTAATTGACGTTGAGTAATCCTGAGCATAATATTTATCTTGTATAATAATCTTGGAAATCTGCTTTGAAAAATTATTGGACACGAAAAGCTGGAGTAACTCAGCCTTCCTACACACTTTGAAAAATTATTAGTTTTCGAATGTTTCATATGTTTCAATTTTACAAAGAAAATTAATATTTTCTTTAAATTATGGCTACTACACCTTTAGAATAAGTAATGGTTTCTCCTGGTTGCATAGTTTATAAATGTGCATTGAACTTGCAGTTTGTTCAAACATTCACTATTGAAATTCAAATTGGTGAAGTCTATTACTGGCAGAGGTGGTGATGGGGAACGTGAGAATCTCTATGATTGCTTCACCCAGTTGCATATTCTTTTTGAATTCATTTATAATAGTCTTAACTCGGTGGAAGATGCAACCACCTTGTCCATTAGTGGAACATTAGGAAGAGCCCAAATTGTGACTGTGGTCATCTAAGTTAGGCTGTGGGTCTCTTGCGCAACCCCTCACCCGAGTGTTTAGTTTAGTTTAGTTTAGAGATACAGCTCGGAAACAGGCCCTTCAGGCCACCAAGTCCGCACCGACCAGCGATCCCCGCACCTAAACATTATCTGTACACACGTTAGGGACAATTTTACATTTGCACCAAGCCAATTGACCTACAAACCTGAACATCTTTGGAGTCTGGGAGGAAGCCAGAGCACTAGGAGAAAACGCAGGTTAAGGGGAGAACGTACAAACTCCGTGCAGACAGAACCTGGGTCTCTGGCGCTGTAAGGCAACTCTACCACTGGACCACCATGCCATCCGAAGTGATCTATATCTTATGGCACAGCAGCTATTCTCATGTCTTCACCTGAAGTCATTGAAAAGATTGCAAACCTTGACATGGAATTATACCCGTTTTCTCAGTTACACAAATATATAGCTTATTGTATTGTCTAACAAAACTAGACTGCCGAGATCTGGGATGGCACAGTGATGCAGCAGTAGAGTTTCTCCCTCAGCGCCAGAGACCTAGGTCCGATCCTGGCAATGGGTGCTGTCTGTATGGAGTTTGTTCGCTCTTCCCGCGTGGGCTTTCTCTGGGAGCTTTGGTTTCCTCCCACATTCCAAAGACATACAATTTTTAAGGTTAATTGGCTTCGGTAAAAGTTGTAAATTGTTCCTGGTGTGTAGGATAGTGCTAGTGTATGGGGATCGCTGGTCGGCAGGGACATGGTGGGCCAAAGAGCCTGTTTCTACGCTGTATCTCTAAACTAAACAATGATGGTGATGTTACACCTATGGTAAACATTTCGAGGTCGGAAATTGCTGACTTTTTCCGACAGATTTGCCAGGAATCATTACAATGGAAAAATGAGTTACTCCCTTATCCTGTATCTGTACAAACTGGACAGTTCGATTATAATAATGTGCAGTCTCTCCGTTGACCGGGTAGCATGCAACAAAAAGCTTTTCACTGTACCTTGGTACACGTGATAATAAACTAAACTTAACATCATAAAATCTATTATGTCATGCCCACTTATCTCCTAAATGACAAAGAATTCAGATCCAATATTTTAAATCTCTCTTAATTGGACTACCCTCTCATCCTCGGAATTTTCCGAATGAATCTCCATTGGACCACCTTCACTACTCTATCTTGCGTAAAGGGCCAAAACTATGCACAGTACCCCATGTATAGTCTCACCAAGATTTGTGTACAATTGTAAAACTTCTTGATTTCTCAGCTCCAATTTTGCAATAAAATCCAATTTGCCATTTGCTCTCTTAACTACTTGCTGTCATTGCCTGCTAATATTTTGCAATTCAAACACAACAACATCTAAATTCCTAATTTAATTCCTCTCTAATTTGCAATCTCTTTCCATTTAGATAATAATTGGCTTTTCCTTTCGTGTTGTAAAAGGAATCTGATTTTACTTGAGTTGAGATCTTAAGGGCCTATCCCACTTACGTGACTTTAATAGCCATCAGGCTATTAAACCTGGCTCGGACAAAACTCGGAACATTAATACCCCTCCATCTGTTATTTGCACTTTATTAATTTATTAATTAATGTGTGTATTTAGGTATATAACTGTGGTCAATGCCTACTATGTTCTGTTGTGCTATGCAAAGAAAGAATTTCATTGTCCTGTCAGGGACACATGACAATAAACTCTTTTGACTTTGACTTTTACAGGTGACTACTGGCACCTGTAAAAACATGTTTGAAACTCACGACCATAGGAGACCTCTCACGACCATACAGGCGACCCCTGGCGACATGTTGCGGGAGACCTCTCACGACCATAGGAGACCTCTCACTACCATACAGCCTGTATGGTCGTGAGAGGTCTCCAAAGAGTCGTAGCGTCTTCCTGGTTGCCGCTGAATTTTCAACATGTTGAAGATTTTGGCGACCTATCACAGGTGCCGACAGTCACCTGTAAAGGTCGCGTAAGTGGTACAGGACCTTTATGTTGCAACTTCACAAAGTACTAGTTAGGTCATACTTGGAGTATTGTGCAGTGTTCTGTTCACCATACGGGAGGGTGTGTTTGTGGTGAATAGAGGAAGGTCTCTGGCATGTTGCCTGAATAGGAGGACTTGGGGAAAGATTGGAAAAGTTAGACATGTTCCCTGAAGCAAAGGAAGCTGAAGAGGACCTGATGAACATATATAAGATTATGAAAGACATAGGTAGGGTAGATGGTCACAATTTATTTTCCCCATGTTAAGGATACCAAAACCAGGGCCACACGGATTTAAGGTGAGATGATGGTTTTAAAAGGGGAGCTGAGAAAACATTTTTTTATACATAGAAACAGTTTGGTACCTGCAATGTGTTGATAGATGGGATGATAGAATTATGTTGTTTAAGGGGATTTAGACAGACATATAAATTGGCAAAACATGGTGGGATACTGTCCTAATATGAGTAAATGGGAGTTGTGTGGATGAGCAAAAGTTCAGCTCGAATGTGGTGGACCCAAGAGACCGTTCCTATGACTCTATGACTTCCCCACATTAAACTCCAGTTTTTGCCCGCACATCCAATCTTTCTTTATCCCATTGCAGAGTTTCAATATCCACATCACAATAGACAAATGGTGGAGGAGGAGCCCATTTGGCCCTTCGAGCCAGCACTGCTATTCACTGTGATCATGGCTGATCATCCACAATCAGTACCCCATTCCTGCCTTCTCCCCATATCCCTTGACTCCGCTATCTTTAAGAGCTGTCTACCTCTCTTGAAAGCATCCAGAAAATCAGCCTCCACTGCCTTCCGAGGAAGAGAATTCCACAGATTCACAACTCTCTGGGTGAAAAAGTATTTCCTTACCTCCATTCTAAATGGCCTACCCCTTATTCTTAAACTGTGGCTCTTGATTCAGGATTCCCCCAACATCGGGAACATGTTTCCTGCCTCTAGTGTCCAATCCCTTAATAATCTTGTATATTTCAATAAGATCTCCTCTCATCCTTCTAAATTCCAGTGTATACAAGCCCAATCACTCCATTCTTTCAACATATGGCACGTGGAATTAACCTCGTGAACCTACTCTGCACTCCCTCAAAAGCAAGAATGTCCTTCCTCATATTTGGAGACCAAAGCTGCACACAATACTCCAGGTGTGGTCTCACCAGAGCCCTGTACAACTACAGAAGGACCTCTTTGCTCCTATACTCCTCTTGTTGTGCAGGCCAACATGCCATTAGCTTTCTTCGCTGCCTGCTGTACCTGTATGCTTATACCCCCCCCACACGTATGTTCATGTCATTGGTTAACTTGGACACTTTAAATTCTAATAGTTCCTCCAAGCCATTAATAAATAAACAAATGAGGGCCTTGATTTAACCCCTGGGATACTCCACCAGTGCCATCTATCCAATCTGTAAAATATCCATTTATTCCAACTTTGTTTCATATGCAGCAGCCACATTTCAATCCATGCTAAATTTGCTATAAATAACATTGTTTATTGAAAATGTGCCACTATTTTCAACATAGTTTCATACTTTGTTTGCCTTATTATAAAGGTATACACTCCAATGCTGTAATTCAAATGTTAAACAAGGCAAGGAAACAAAAGCCTAGATCTTAAAATATATTACAGCAGAAAAATATTCACTGGCATTAATTATCTCTTTCAGATTCAAGAGATACAGCCAATAATCCATATCTTATCCAAGTAATTACTCGTGGAGCTAAAAATTTTGCAATTAATCAGCATAAGAGATTGCATTTTTTAGCTTTCAGTGGCCTTTTGGGACTAGAAGCTAATTACACAAATGCTGCCATTGCCATACAAAGTCACATGCGGCAGCTCATTTTCTCTTGATACAGTTGAGTGAGAATTCTCTGCTCAATGCATATTCTTGACTACAAAATATCTTTTTTCATTTCATTCAGTTATTTATTCTCGTGCCAAATGAAATGCAAACAAAATAATAGATATGGTAATTGTTAATAAAATCTGTTCAACAACCTGTTCTTGAATATGGATGGCAGCTTAAGTTGAATCACAGTGTTTGGAATTTCTATTCCATGGGGGTCTCTCCACAGCTAGCCAGTCCCCAATTTCTGGCAGCTCTGATACAAGTACAAATTGTGCTCAGAAGTTGCACCACTGTGCCAGGCTGGTGCAGTGGTAGAGTTGCTGCCTTTCAGCGCCAGAGACCCGGGTTCGATCCTAAATACATTCGCTGTCTGTACAAAGTTTGTACATTTCTCCCTATGACCGGGTGCTCTGGCTTCCTCCCACACTCCAAAGACGTACAGGTGTGTAGGTTAATTGGCTTTGGTAAGTTGTAACATTGAATCTAGTGTGTGTAGGTTAATGTACAGGGAGATCGCTGGTCAGCGGGGGCTCGGCGAGTCGAAGGGTAGGTATCCATACTGTATCTCTAAAGTCTAACATAAGGTCTAAAGTAATCTCCATTATTAAGGTAACCGTTAATTTACATCCTAACTAGGGGACATGAATGGCTTCATGGAGCTGAAGTTTGTTTTTCATTAGGTTTAAGTCTGATTTATGAGTAGGCGCATGGGTCAAAATGCCATTGTGCAACACAAGACTGTTAGATATACAGTAGCTCTTTGGGCTAATGGAATCAATAGATATGGGGAGAAAGCAGGAACGGGGTACTGATTTTGGATGATCAGCCATGATCATATTGAACGGCAGTGCTGGCTCAAAGGGCCGAATGGCATACTCCTGCACCTATTTTCTATATTTCTATGTTGGTTCCTCTGTGATTTAAAAAAAATGTTTTACTGAGTGACTTAATTATTTTTCTGTTGACTGAAGAGATATCTTAGCAGTACTCTGTGTATGAGGGATACAACATTATTTGTATTAATGTCTTCTTGCTTCTCATTATTTTTTCTTCTTGCTCTGTTCTTCCACACTAAATCCTGCAATGACTGAAGGGAAGAAATCACCATAATTGTCATAATGTGGGTCCATGAACCAAAGTGAAAACTTGAAGTTGTCACCATAAGATTTGAATGTTAAAAAACAACGTTCATATGCTTTACTGTTACACAATTACTTCTACTTCATAAA
Source organism: Okamejei kenojei (assembly GCA_035221665.1). Classification (NCBI taxonomy): domain Eukaryota; kingdom Metazoa; phylum Chordata; class Chondrichthyes; order Rajiformes; family Rajidae; genus Okamejei; species Okamejei kenojei. The sequence continues at coordinate 53,341,281 of CM069136.1, forward strand.
GTTTAATGCGTAATATTTAAGAAGACTAAAATTAGAAGTAAGAGCTTTAAAATAAAAAATATGTGATTTTCAATTAATATAATCATAGTTTGTAAGTTAATGTATTTGAAATAATGAATGCAGTTTCCTAACAGCAGATCTGTATTTTTCTCAGTGATTTATAAAGATCAGTTAGACTGAGTTACAGAGAAAACCCCTTTTTCCAATTAGTCTAGTTTGTATATGTAAGGTCAGTCTAATTTAGCATGCCATGTTATCCATAATAGGATAGTAATTATGTTCTCAATGATTTATAAAGATAGTAATTATGGAATTTAAAGATTAATGACAATACAAAGTGCAAGCTCAAAGTACGGAATTAGAAACTGAAAGGTTGCACTGAATGGATAGCTGATTGTGGTTTTAGTTTTTAAGCAAAGATGGACAATCATACCATTTAAAACCAACTTTTGCAATAGATATTTAAAAAAATTCCACAATCAAAAAGCAGAGCAGATGTTATCCACATGCTTCAGCAGCATTCTTCCCAATGGGAAATTAAGCGTCATGTTTAATCTGTTGACATAGAGCAGAGGGATATAGGAATGCAATTGCATAGTTCCCTGAAAGCGGCATCACAGGTAGGCAGGGTAACAATGAAGTAATTTGGTGCATTGACCTTCATTAGTCAGGGTATTAAATAACAAAGTTAGGCCATTATGATACAGTTGTACAAGAAGTTGGTGTGGCAGGATTTGGAGTGATTTGTTTCAGTTTTGGTCACCATGCAATAGAAAGGGTTTCATTAAGCCGAGAAGAGTGCAAAGAAGATTTACAAGGATGTTGCTGGGACTCAAGGGCCAGAGCTACAGGGAAAGGGTGGACAGGTGAGGGCTTTTTGCCTTGGTTTAAGGTGAGAGGGGAAAGATTTAATAGGAACCTGAGGGTTCGAATAAATGACTGAATAAAGTTGTTTGGTACCCAAAACCCATCAAAACTAGAAATAATGGAAAACAATTTTCATAGCATGTGGAGCCAAAGAGACTGATCATCTGAAGATCTTGAGCAATTAGTCTGCAATTTCAATTTGGAATATGAAACTACTGGAATCATATTAACAGATCAGATGCTGTGAAACAATTTTTGACCAATAAGTTGCTGCAAGTATCTTCTGCAGTTACACCTTGAGATTAATATTCAGCTGGCTGCAGATTTCACAAAGTTTGACCAGAAAAAAAAGCAATAATTAAAATGTACATATGCTCATCCACTAAAATCTGGATTAAAAGGAAACAAAAGGTATATTCAGTATACAGATTGGTGGGATAGCAGGTATATCATATGAGAAGATGCTGAAAAGGCAATCCCTCAATTCTTTCGGAAAACTAGAAAACTAGATTACCAAATTGAATCCAAATAATAACTCAAGAGGGCTTGGCAGGGTAGATACAGGAAGGATATTTCCCTTGACCGAGCAGTCTGAAAATTTGAGGATCCACTTTCAAATAAAGGGTAGGTCATGTACTGAAATAAGATAACGTGTATTCATATGTAGGGTTTTGTAGGAATAATCTGATTTAATTCAGAACTGAGATCGATAGAGTTTTGGATATTAAATCAAAGGATATGGAAATGTTATTCTCATAGAATACTAGGGAACCAGCGTGAACAGGTGATAGATGGTCACTGTGGACTTGGTGGGCCGAGGGGCATGTTTCCATGATGTATCTTTCTATAAATTCAATCAATCAATATCCCACGCACCTGTATGGTGAATCTGCACCAGTCCCCTTGCTGTCCCTTGACACTGGACCATTGCCTGCTGCACAGTAACAGCAGGAAGAGGAGGAAGAGATAGTGAAGGACAAAGAGGAAGAATGTAACCACTCACACACGGACTTGTCAAGTCAAGATAATTGTCATATGTACAAGTACAGTGAGCAGAGGTACAATAGAAATCACAGGCAGGTAACAATCAACATAGCATCAGATTCAGTGTTTACAGGGAAAACATGAACTGGCACAGTTTAGTTTCTGGTGGCGTGCAAAGGTACTTGTATCTGCCGCACATCAAAGGCAGAAACAGACAATGAGCAATTCCATAATGTTCAAATCTCTTTTCAAATTAGGTGTGTGAAAATCATAAAGTGATAGTACAGGACAAATCAGTGGCTGTTCATCATGCAACCTCATTTTATTGTATGTTTTTATGGTTGGCTGAATTTCTAGGCCATCACATCCTGAAATATTTATTTGTCAGTCTTGGCATCAAATCGCCATGTTTCATTTATTCTAACTAAGTCTGCCTCCTTGTTGTGAATTATTCCCTATAGTTATCTTATTTTGTCTCAAATATTATACAGATTGCCATACGAATAATTTAACTGATCTTTATCCTATCTTTCCCTGTTGAATCCCACAAGGCAGTCGTATTATGGTTACATGGTCGACAGATTTGAATTAATTTAATGTGGGACAAAAGTAGAGAAGTTCTAATAAATGCCCCACAATCTTGTATCAGTCTCCAAATGATTCACAGAAAATACAATGTACGAGGACAATGGGCAATGTAAATAGGAGAGCTGAGAATTCTCATTGAAGCTTTTCATCCCGATCTCTCTAGACGTTAGAGATACAGCGTGGAAATCGGCCCTTCGGCCCACTGAGTCCACGCCGACCATCGATCACCCTGTACATTAACACTATCCTACACGTGAGGGACAGTTTATAAATTACAGAAGCCAATTAACCTACAAATCTGTACGTCTTTGGAGTATGAGAGGAAACCAAAGCACCCACGCAGAGAGAACAGACAAACTCCATGCAGACTGCACTCATGGTCAGTATCAATCTGAGGCCTCTGGTGCTGTAAGGCAGCAACTCTACCGCTGTGCCACTGTGCTGCCTGAACTGAAATACAAAATGAGCAAGTCGTTTTCATTGTGTATATGCATCAATGCTATCATAATTTCCTTTGCTCTAGTCTGTATCAATATTTTAAGTATCTGCATTAATACTTTAACATTATTAAACAATATATATTTATAACTTTTTCATATTATAAATTTTGCTAATTTAAAAAAAAATGTAGTCATGAGCATGGATTGAGAAAGAAATAATCAACTTTAGTTTAGTACAGCGTAGAAACAGGCCATTCGACCTACTGGGTCTACGCCGACCAGCGATGCCCGCACACTAACACTATCCTACACACACAAGGGACAATTTTTACATTTACCAAGCCAATTAACCTACAAACCTGTACACGTCTGGAGTGTGGGAGGAAACCGAAGATCTCAGAGAAAACCCACGCAGATCACGGGGAGAACGTACAAACTCCGTATAGACAGATCTCCGGATCGAACCCGGGTCTCCAGCAATGCATTCGCTGTAAGGTAGCAACACTACCGTTGCATCACTGACCGCCCTATTAAGCTTATTCCTTACACAGATTGCGTGCCCCTTACATGTGTCTGGTCTCTTTTTTGCTGATTGAATCCCTGATTAAGAACACATTTTATTCTTTTCATTCCTTCAGAATGCCTTTCCTTTTTTATAATTTACATTATTCATGTCGCTGCTTGCTTTTGACGAGCACTCAATACCAATCCCGATTCTAACCAGATATTTACATATGTCTGTTTCAAAATCCACTATCATTTAAAGAAATAATCATCTTGTTTCAGGCCAAACATGCGCTATTTGAAAAAAATAATTATTTTCAATAATCACACACAAAATTTAATATGTGAAAGTATTTTTTTTTTTTTAGTTTTGCACTTTGGCAGTCCTAAATTGAGAGACAAAATTATTATTTTTTTAATTAAGAATCCAAGACCCATCATTCAAGGGTCATCGAGACTCTAAAGTAAAAGGGAATACAAATTAAGTCAGAAAATAATAATTAGGTGGACACCATGGCTGGAAATTGAAAAGCTTCTTGGGTTGCAGAGGACAATATAAAAGATTGAGAATATAGAAGAATTCTGCACTTTAGATGAGACAAGAATTGTCAAAGTAACGTGGTGAATTTTGATTGCGATACTGAATTGTTGGAGAGAAGGAAAGCTGGGTGTAGGAAGGAACAGCAAATGCTGGTTTACACTGAAGATAGACATAAAAAGCTAGAGTAATTCAGCAGGTCAGACAGCGTCTCTGGAATCTCAGAAAGTAATAGGTGACGTTTCGGGTTGAGACCCTTCTTCAGACTGAGAGTCAGGGGAAAGGGCAATGAGAGATATAGACGGTGATGTAGAGAGATATGGAACAAATGAATGAAAGATAGGCTAAAAAATAATAATGATAAAGGAAACACGCCATTGTTAGCTGCTTGTTAAGTTCAACAAGATGACTTTGAAGCTGGTATGACTTGAGAGGGGGGAGGGATGGAGAGAGAGGGAATGTAGGCGTTACAAAGTGTGAGAAATTAAAATTAATACCTGTGTAAGCTGCCCAAGCGAAATATGAGATGCTGTTCCTCCAATTTGCGTTTGGCCTCATTCCGGCAATGGAGAGAAAGGTAATGGGAAGGGGAAGTGTTTGGTAACCGGGAGATCAGGTAGGTCCAGGCGGACTGAGCAAGGTAATGGTTTCGAAGCAATAGAGGAAAATGTAGGAGGCACAAGGAACTGCAGATACTGGTATACTAAGTAATTGGTCAGCGGGTCAGACAGCATCTGTGGAGGAAAGGAAAGGTGCCATTTATGGTTGGGACCCTTCTTCAGATTTGGTGGGGGGGGGGGGGTTAGAATATAGACATAGAAGATAGAAAATAGGAGGCCATTCGGTCCTTCGAGCCAGCACCGCCATTTATTGTAATCATAGCTGATCGTCCCCTATCAATAACCCGTGCCTGCTTTCTCCCCATATCCCTTGATTCCACTAGCCCCAAGAGCTCTATCTAACTCTATCTTATATCCATCCAGTGACTCTGTAGCAGGTAATTCCACAAATTCACAACTCTCTGGTTGAAAACGTTTTTTCTCACAGTCTTAAATGACCTCCCCTTTATTCTAAGACTATGGTCCCTGGTTCTGGACTCACCCAACATTGGGAACATTTTTCCTGCATGTAGCTTGTCCAGCCCTTTTATAATTGTATATGTTTCTATAAGAGCCCCCCTCATCCTTCTAAACTCCAGTGAATACAAGCCTAGTCTTTTCAGTCTTTCCTCATACGACAGTCCCGCCATCCCAGGGATCAATCTCGTGAACCTACGCTGCACTGCCTTAATCAAAAGGATGTGCTTCCTCAAATTAGGAGACCAAAACTGTACACAATACTCCAGATGTGGTCTCACCAGAGCCTTATATTACTGCAGAAGAACCTCTTTACTCCTATACTGAAATCCTCTTGTTATGAAGGCCAACATTCCATTAGCTTTCTTCACTGTCTGCTGTACCTGTAAGCCAACTTTCAGTGACCGGTGTACAAGGACACCCAGGTCTCGCTGCACCTCCCCCTTACCTAACCTAACCCCGTTGAGATAATAATCTGCCCCCTTGTTTTTGCCGCCAAAGCGGATAGCTTCACATTTATCTATATTATACTGCATCTGCCCATTCACTCAACCTGTCCAGGTCACCGTGCAACCTCCTAACATCCTCTTCACAGTTCACACTGCCACCCAGCTTTGTGTCATCTGCAAACTTGCTAGTGTTGCTCCTAATTCCCTCTACCAAATCATGAATATATATAGTAAACAGTTGCGGCCCCAACACTGAGCCTTGCGGCACTCCATTCGCCACTGCCTGCCATTCTGAAAAGGACCCGTTCAGTCCTACACTTTGCTTCCGGTCTGCCAACCAATTTTCTATCCATGTCAACACCCTACCACCAATACCATGTGCTCTAATTTTAGTCACCAGTCTCCCGTGCGGGACCTTATCAAAGGCTTTCTGAAAGTCTAGATACACTACATCCACTGGCACCCCTTCATCCATTTACTTGTCACATCCTCAAACAATTCCAGAAGATTAGTCAAGCATGATTTCCCTTTCATAAATCCAAGTTGACTTGGACTAATCCTTTTACTGCTATCCAAATGCCCCATATTTACCTCTTTAATAATTGACTCCAGCATCTTTCCCACCACCGAAGTCAGGCTAACTGGTCTGTATTTCTCTCTCGCTCCTTTCTTGAAAAGTGGGATAACATTAGCTATCCTCCAATCCACAGGAACTGATCCTGAATCTATTGAACATTGGAAAATGATCACCAATGCATCCGCTATTTCTAGAGCCACCTCCCTGAGGACCCTGGGATGCAGACCATCAGGCCCAGGGGATTTATCATCATTCAGTCCCATTAGCCTACCCAATAGTATTTCTCGCCTAATGAAAATTAATTTCAGTTCCTCTACCCCCTTAGATCCTCTGTCCTCCAGTACATCTGGGAGATTGTTTGTGTCCTCCTTAGTGAAGACAGATCCAAAGTACCTATTCAACTCTTCTGCCATTTCCTTGTTGCCCACAATAATTTCACCCATGTCTCGCTTCAAGGGACCCACATTTGACTTTGCTACTCTTTTATCCCTTAACATATCTAAAGAAGCTTTTACTGTCCTTCTTTATATTCCTTGCCAGCTTCTCTTCGTACTTCATCTTTTCAGCCCGTATTGCCCGTTTTGTTTCCTTCTGTTGTCCTATGAAAGTTCCCCAATCCTCTGACTTCCGGCTACTCTTTGCTGTGTTATACATCTTTTCTTTTAGTTTTATTCTATTCCTAACTTCTCATGTCAGCCACGGTTGCCTCCTTCTCTCCTTAGAATCTTTCTTCCTTTTTGGAATGAAATGATCCTGCGTCTTCCGTATTATACCCAGAAATTCCTGCCATTGCTGCTCCACCGTCATTCCTGCTAGGATCCATTTCCAGTCTATCTTGGCCAGCTCCCACCTCATAGAACCATAGAAACATAGAAAATAGGTGCAGGAGTAGGCTATTCGAGCCTGCACTGCCATTCAATATGATCATGGCTGATCATCCAACTCAGTTTCCCGTACCTCCCTTCTCTCCATACCCCCTGATCCCTCTAGCCACAAGGGCCACATCTAATTCCCTCTTAAATATAGCCAATGAATTGGCCTCAACTACCTTCTGTGGGAGAGAATTCCAGAGACTCACCACTATCTGTGTGAAAAATGTTTTTCTCATCTCGGTCCTAAAAGATTTCCCCCTTATCCTTAAACTATGACCCCTTGTTCTGGACTTCCCCAACATCGGGAACAATTTTCCTGCATCTAGCCTGTCCAACCCATTAAGAATTTTGTAAGTTTCTATAAAATCCCTCCTCAATCTTCTAAATGCTAAATACAATCCGAGTCTATCCAGTCTTTCTTCATATGAAAGTCCTGACATCCCAGGAATCAGTCTGGTGAACGTTCTCTGTGCTCCCTCTATGGCAAGAATGTCTTTCCTCAGATTTGGAGACCAAAACTGTACGCAATACTCCAGGTGTGGTCTCACCAAGACCCTGTACAACTGCAGTGGAACCTCTCTGCTCCTATACTTAAATCCTTTTGCTATGAATGCTAACATACCATTCACTTTCTTCACTACCTGCTGCACCTGCATGGCTACTTTCAATGACTGGTGTACCATGACATCCAGGTCTCGTTGCATCTCCCCTTTCCCTAATCGGCCACCATTCAGATAATAGTCTACTTTCCTGTTTTTGCCACCAAAGTGGATAACCTCAAATTTATCCACATTAAACTGTATCTGCCATGCATTTGCCCACTCACCCAGCCTATCCAAGTCACCTTGCAGCCTCCTAGCATCCTCCTCACAGCTAACATGAGGGATTCACTTCCCTGGTCCAAATCATTAATATATATTTTAAATAGCTGGGGTCCCAGCACTGTGCCTTGCGGTACCCCACTAGTCACTGCCTGCCATTCTGAAAAGGACCTATTTACTCCTACTCTTTGCTTCCTGTCTGCCAGCCAGTTCTCTATCCACATCAATACTGAACCCCCAATACCATGTGCTTGAAGTTTGTATACTAATCTCTTATGTGGGACCTTGTCGAAAGCCTTCTGTAAATCCAGATATAACACATCCACTGGTTCTCCCTTATCCACTCTACTAGTTACATCCTCGAAAAATTCTTCAAGATTCGTCAGACATGATTTACCTTTCGTAAATCCAAGCTCTCTCATGCCTTCATAGTCCCGTGTTCAACTGCATCAGTGCCACTTCCGATTTAACGTTCCCCTTCTCAAATTGCAGATTAAAACTAATCATATTATGATCACTACCTCCAAGCGATTTCTTTACCTCAAGTTCTCTTATCATATCTGGCTCATTGGACAACACTAAATCCAGAATTGCCTTTTCTCTGGTCGGCTCCATTACAAGCTGCTCTAAGAATCCATTTCGGAGGCATTCTACAAACTCTCTTTCTTGGGGTCCTGAACCAACCTGATTATCCAGGCTACCTGCATATTGAAAAACCACATCACCATAGTGGCATTACCTTTGTTACATGCCAGTTTTAACTCCTGCTGCAACTTACACCCTACATCCGAGCTACTATATGGGGTCTGTAGATAACACAAATTAGTGTCTTCTAGCCTTTACAATTTCTCAACTCAATCCATGGTGACTCTACCTCATCAGTCCCTATGTCTTCCCTCGCAAGGGACTGAAGTCAATCCCTCACCAACAGAGCTACCCCCCCCCCCCCCCCCCCTTCCCCCTGCCCATTTGCCTGTCCTTTCTTTGGATGTATAACCCTGAATATTACGTTCCCAAGCCCGATCCTCCTGCAGCCACATCTCAGTAATCCCCACAATGTCATATCTACTGACCTCTAACTGAGCCTCAAGCTCATCTACTTTACTTCTTATACTTTGCGCATTCATATACAATACTTTTAATTCCTTACGCATCTCACCTTTCACTTCGATCCCTATTACACTTGGCCATACTCTCCTATTCCTTTGTGAGCTTCCTTTCCCATTAATTTTGGGCTCATTAACCATCCCTTTACTCTCTTTCCCTTTAATTCCGTCCTCAACTATCCCATTTGACACCCCATCCCCCTTATTCAGTTTAAAACCACCCGTGTAGCAGTGGCAAACCTGCCTGCCAGAATGCTGGACCCCCACCTGTTAAGATGCAATCCATCCCTTTTGTACAGAACCCCCTTCCTCCAAAACAGATCCCAGTGATTTAAGAATCGAAATCCCTGCCCCCTGCACCAGTTCCTCAGCCACACATTCAGGTCCCGTATCTCCCTGTTCCTGCTCTCGCCTGCACAAGGAACCGGAAGCAAACCAGAGATAACAACCCTGGAGGTCCTGCTTTTCAGCATTTTTCGGAGCTCTCTAAAGTCATGCTGCAGAATATACATCCCCTTCTTTCCGACATCGTTTGTGCCGACATGCACTACCACTTCCGTGTTCACCTTCGCCCTTGAGGATTTTCTGCACTCTGTCCGTGACATCCTGGATCCTGACACCAGGAAGGCAGCACACCATCCTCGAATCCCGTCTGTTGCCGCAGAAACCCTTGTCCATACCTCTCACAATGGAGTCTCCAACTACAATGGCGTTGCCTGACGTTGGCCTCTTTAGTTTTGGCTCAACAGCCCTTTTTGCTTCGCAAGCCAGTCCGCCGCTCAGTGTGATAACGTGTTCTGTCCCGACAGCTTCTAAGTGGGTACCTGTTCACAAGAGGTACAACACCCGGGGACCTTTGCATTCCAAGTTTCCCTCCCTTTCTCACCGTCACCCACTTTCTCTCTTTCAGTACCATAGGTGTAACAATCTCACTGTAGGACTTGTCGAGGAACGACTCAGTTTCTCGGACGAACCTGCTTGCTTCTCCAGTTCCGCAACATGGGCTGTCAGGAGCTGTACCTGGATGCACGTCCCACATTTGTAGCAGCCAGAGGCACCAGCAGTGTCCTTGACCTCCCACATACTGCTTGCCTGACATCTCCTTCTTTCGTCTCTCCCGCTCCAGCGTTTTGCGTAGCCTCCTCGCCTCAGCCTCCTCGCCAAAGACTCACACTTCCCTCACTGTCGCTCCCTAAGAGCCGTCTTGCTTATATTGACTGATAAATTGCCTAATTTACCAATGTACAAACCAAATTCCTCAGTTTTAAACTGTTTTCTGCCTCTGGCTCACTTCTAACTCTCCTCCCACTCGGGCTAGAGCCAATCAGTGTTTTCTCCTGCTTCTCTTTGTTGCTGTTGCTTCAAAATCCACGGGAGCTCTGAGTAAAGTCTGCCTGTGCTTTGCCTCTCCTTTTCAACTGGGTTCATTTACAAACAAGGACTCAAATGAAACTGAAACAAATAGAGACGGCCTATGAGAATTATTTTATCATCAGAAATTCTATGGAGATGTGAGACTTTGTGACAGAAGTCCGACATTTCGGTATTAAATTCAATGGGCATACAGTGATGTGCCTTGCTGTGGAAGGAAATCTTGTCAGCAAGAAATTAAGCTTCTACAACAGGGTGGCGCTGAGGCAAAGTTGCAGAGTTGCTGTCGAACAGCGGCAGAGACCTAGGTTCGATCCTGATTGTGGGTGCTGTCTGTACGGAGCTTGTACGTTCCTCCTGTTTCCCCCCACACTCCAAAGATGAGCAAGTTTGTAGGTTAATCGGCTTCGGTAAAATTGTCCCTAGTGTGTAGGATAGGGTTAGTGTTGCTTGTCAGTGCAGTCTGGGTGGGCCAAAGGCTCTTTTTCTGCACTGCATCTCGAAAGTCTAAAGTAAAGTCTAAACTGCTACAAAATTGTGGGAGTTACAAAAGTTTCCTTTTGCATCCAGAGGTTAGAAATGTTGATTGATTCTGAAAGATTGTCAATAGTATAACGGTCAATGTGACCACAAACAGCTACAAACTGAAATGATAGAAAATAATTTATTCCTTCAATTTATTTTTCCTCCAGGAGGAATACATTTTTCCAAATTCAACATGACCTGCACTCAATTCCAATAAAAACAATTGTTCCATTCTCTTTATTCAAGTGACAATAAAGACACAAATTCTAAGGAATTCAAGTGAACCAACAATTGCAGTTAAAATTAAAGTTCCTGTCCCACTTAGGCAATTTTTTCGGCGACTACAGGTGACTAGGCTGTCGCCACATTGTTGCGGGTGACACCTGTCTGGTTGTGAGTACTCTCCTCAAAATGTCTAAAGAGTCGTAATGTTTTTCTGGTCACCGCTGGATTTTGAAATGTTCAAAACATTTTGGCGACTGTCGGCTTGATGCAACTTGTCTTCTCCTGTCGAAGGTGCTGTTGTCGCCAGGATGACACAGGTTGTCACCTGGTTACGTTGGTTGTCGCTGGGAGTTGACTTCAGTGAATTCCATTGGCGACTACCTACGTCAACCAGCGACAGGTACCAGGCGACTGAATTGTCTTCAGTTGTCTTCAGTTGCCACCGACAGGGTTGTTGCTTGTCGTAGCTTGTCGCAGGTGGACGTAGATTGACTTTGGTGGTCGTAGGTTGTCGTAGGTGTGGTCATAGGTGGACGTCCTAATGGGTCGCCGGTTGTCAGTAGTTTACCATCGACTAGGTGGTAGGTTGTCGTAGCTTGTCGTAGACATTGTCGTTGGAGGGGGGGGTCCAGTCACAGCTTTTTCAGCGACCTGCTATGACTGATAGTCGATGAAAAAATTGCCTGCGTGGGACAGGCCCTTAACAATAAATTGTCAGGCATATTTACCAGTAAAAGATGCATCCACGAACAAAAGATGAGAAATCCATGAAATATTTAAAATCCTTTTTCTACCTATTTAATCTCTAACCTACTAACCCATTAAATAAAAAGGTGCAAATCCATACTTCCTGGAGTTCTGTGGAGACTTCAAAATATATATTTTCCCCAAAATTCAGAGAGAAATATTTTAGAAAAGTAAGTAATATTTTTCTGTTTTCATCAACTATTAATGAGTATTTCAGATTCCTGCTTTTTTTTCATGCTCCATTGCCTCCAGCATGTGTTTTGTCTGAAACAAAATTCAACCAAGAGCAATGCTTTGAGATTTAAAATGTTCTTTGGGCAAAATAAATACGATGAGTATCCCAAAATGCTTTACAGGAACAGCAACTGAATTTAAAACTGCACCAAGTTATACATTACATTTTTATTTGTGTCAAATCACTGAAACTACTAAATCAGTTTTAGCGTGCAATTTGTGTTTAAGTAGTCTCAGGAGATATTATTGAAAAAAATTATATGAAATCTTTACGACCAGCTAAGCTAGAGTTTGGTCAAAGAGGTGATGGTTTGCAGTATAAGAGGCAGAGCAATATCTTTCTTTCCATATATCAAAATAAAACCTATTACCATAAGATGTTTGTCTTTTATTCATCCAAAGAAAGGTTAACGTTGAGGTTTTATTGGCAGCATCTTGGTATTGTGCTTTGTACTATTAGATATTGTTAAAAAGTCAATCCATTGAAGGTGCTGAACTAGTTTACATTATTTATTGAGTTTCACAGAAAATGGGTTAATATCCAGGCAAGTATTTATTTCCTTTTATTTCTACACACGACTGGGATGCTTATTGCCATTATCAGAGCTCTCTGACCGGATCAAAGCAAACTGTTCTGATGCTCCTAACTTTAATTTTGTTGTGCCACTTAATTTCCAAATTAGAAACATTTCTGATCTCTATCTTACATTTTTAAGGTATTTTAGATTAGTTTATCACCATATTTTTATTTATACAGTGAAAAGCTTATCTCAATGTTCCACATACTAATATTAGTGAATATTATTCACACAAATACATATATATATATATATAAATTAATTAGTGATAAAAACAGATTTAAGCCATTCGGCCCATCAAGTCTACTCCACCATTCAATCATACCCATTTCTCCGTCCTAAACCCATTCTCCTGCCTTCTTCCCATAATCCCCGACTATTCAACATGGGAGAAGACTACTCTTCCTCCCACCCTGCTTCCTGTAAGGACTCCATCCCCTATTCCCAATTCCTCCGTCTACGCCGCATCTGCTCCCAGGATGAGGTGTTCCACACCAGGTCATCACAAATGGCCTCATTCTTCAGAGAACGGGGATTCCCCTCCCCCACTATAGATGAGGCTCGCACCAGGGCCTCCTCCATACCCTGCAACACTGCCCTCTCTCCCCATTCCCCCACTCGCAAACAGGGCAGAGTCCCCCTGGTCCTCACCTTTCATCCCACCAGCCGTCAAATACAACACATAGTCCTCCCTCCGCCAGTTTTGCCACCTCCAACGTGACCCCTCCACTCGCCACATCTTCCCATCTCCCCCCCTGTCAGCCTTCCGCAAAGACCGCTCCCTCCGCAACTCCCTTGTCAATTCTTCCCTTCCCTCCCGCTCTACTCCTTCCCCGGGCACTTTCCCTTGCTACCGCAAGAAATGCCACACTTGTCCCTTCACCTCCCCCCTCCACTCCTTTCAGGGACCCAAGCAGTCCTTCCAGGTCCGACAGAGGTTCACCTGCACCTCCTCCAACCTCATATACTGCATCTGCTGCTCCAGATGCCAGATGATCTATATCGGTGAGACCAAGCGGAGGCTTGGCGATCGTTTCGCCGAACACCTCCGCTCGGTCCGCAATAACCAAGCCGACCTCCCGGTGGCTCAGCACTTCAACTCCCCCTCCTATTCCGTATCCGACCTCTTGGTCCTGGGCCTCCTACACAGCCAGAGTGAGCAACATCGCAAGTTGGAGGAACAGCATCTCATATTCCGCTTGGGGAGTCTGCATCCTTTGGGCTTGAACATTGAATTTTCTCAATTCTGTTAACGCTTGCTGTCTCCTCCCCTTCCCACCTCTCCCTCAGCCCTCGGGCCCTGGCATTCCCTCTCTCTCTATCTCCCTCCCCCACCCTAGTCGCACTAGCTTCTCATTTTCACACCATAAACAGCTTACAATGGCTTGTTCCCTTTATCATCGATACTTTTTTGCATATCTTTCATTCATTGTTCTTTATCTCTTCACATCACCGTCTATATCTCTCGCTTCCCTGATCCCTGACCAGTCTGAAGAAGGGTCTCGACCCAAAACGTCGCCTATCTCCTTCGCTCCTTAGATGCTGCTGCACCCGCTGAGTTTCTCCAGCCTTTTGTGTACCCATGGGAGAAGACATGTTTTTGTCCTATTGCTCTTAACTAAGCATTCATTTTTCTGCTTGACATCATTATACATATTTATATATATATTAGACTTAGTGCGACCCATTGGGTCCCAGCTTCACATGGGAGGGTTGGTCCCCCAACGCAATATTCCACCTATCCACCAATTCCAATATTGCTGGCCAGTGAGGGGCGGGAGGGTTCTGGAACGCTAGCATGGTGTTGTGGGCTGAAGAGACTGGTTTCAAGAGGGCTAGTGTGGAAATTGTGGGGCTAGCAGCTCAGTCACTGAGACCACTCACACACACTCACACACTCACACACATGCTCACACTCACACACATACATGCGCACACACACACACACACACTCACAAACACATACACACACACACAGACACTTGCACACACATTCACTCACACACACACAGACTCTCTCTCTCATACACACACACACATACACATACACTCACAACATATACAGACACACTCACTGACTCACATACCATATATATGGCAGTAAACTTTCTTGAGTACTCACACGGCTGAGTGCAGCCTCTCCACTTTGGGGCTTCCGCAGTCAGCGGCACTTCCGTAATCAGCGTGACCTCTGCACATACCGGAAATTTCGCAATCAGCTTCAAGCACAGGCAGGGTAGCAAGCCAAACAACTCATGGCATTGTCATTAAGGGCTAACAAATCATTTATTGCAAGAACATTGCAGACTCATAGTTCAGTTGATTCACAGCTTAGAATGAGAGTCGTGGCCTCTCCCTCACGATCTTGCAGAGTTACTGAGTCACGTTGAGGCATCCGGGGTTTTATAGAACTGCCCCTCCCCCCCCCCACCCCCTGAAGGGGCAGTAACCTTCATCGCGGTGATTGACAGGCGAGAGAATCTCAAGGTTTTTTAAACATTCATAACTTTTTTATTTTTAGTCATTGGGAAAAATCCTTGGGGCCTGCTAAGCGGAGGAGGACTATGAGTAAGTTGGCCAAAAATCATAGCGATAGTAAATTACATGGGTACTTAATTCCCACACATTTATTTCAAGCAGATTTTAATGTACCATGCTTGATATTTATATTATAAGTGTAATAAAGTTTAATGTCCTACTCTTTCTACTGTGATCCACATTTTGCAATTGTCTCAAACTAATTAGCCTCAGTAAGGGATTGTTATACTTTATGGTGCTCAGTACTGTGAGTGAAAAAAGAAACATGTTGCAATAATGAAATCCTTCATCATTCCAACGAACTGCAGAGGCTGGTTTACAAAAATAGGCAACAAGTGCTGAGTTACTCCAGTACTTTGTGTCTTCCTTCATCATTATGAGGACTTCCACATCCAGTTCAGTTTAGTTTATTGGCATGTGTACTGAGGTACAGAAAAACACTTTTTGATGCATGCAAACCAGTCAGCAGAAAGACAATATATATAATTACAATCGATCTATTTACAGTGTTTTTGATACATGATAAGGGAATAATGTTAAGTGCAAGGTCAAGCCAACAAAGTCCGATCAGGGATAGTCCGAGTCATCAGTCATCAAACAACCATAAGTCTCAAAGCAAGCAACAACCAATGCAGTATTTTGAAAGTAAAGAAATAAGATCATTGGTTTAGTTTAATTTAGTATAGTGTAGTTTAGTTTAGAGATACAGTTTGGAAACAGGCCCTTCGGCCCACTGGGTCCGCGCCGACCAGCGATCCCTGCACATTAACACTATCCTACACCCACTAGGGACAAATTTTACATTTAACCTACAAACCTGTACGTCTTTGAAGTGTGGGAGGACACCGAATATCTCGGAGAAAACCCATGCAGGTCACAGGGAGAACGTACAAACTCGTCGTCGGGGTCAAACCCAGTTCTCTGGCATTGCATTCGCTGTGAGGCAGCAACTCTACCTCTGTGCCACCGTGACTGTGGTTATTGACATCGTAAATAATATCTTGCTTTCAGTATGTCATCATAGTAGTTATGATTACAATATCAGCTTGAAATAATGCTTCCCTCCCACCCCCCTTTCTTCCCAGATACTGCATGTCCTGAGAATCGTTTTTCTAATATTTCTTCTTTTCATATTTCCTACATGGTTTTATAATATGGTAAATGATATTCATATAGTCTTATGTTTTTGCCTCTGTAAGCCGAAAGCCCAGTCTATACCACAGAATCCAATAGGCTTTTGGCATATCTAGTTAATGCCCACTCCCTTCCCCCATCCCCTCTTCCCCCACAACCCTGTGCTAGGCTAACATATTTTCTTTCATATGCTCACCAATTACCTGCCCACTCACACTGGATAACATTTAAAGACCAATCTTCTTCCAACTAGGGGTCTGGGAGGAAGCCAAAGCATGTGGGGAACTGATGCAGCTGCAAGGTGAATGTGTAGACGCCACACAGATTGCACCGAATGTCAGTGGGGCGGCATAATGGTGCAGCGGTAGAGCATCTGAGACCCGGGTTCAATCCTGATGATGGGTGCTGTCTGTATGGAGTTTGTGTGGTCTCCCTGTGACCTTGTGGGTTTTCTGCGGTTTCCTCCCACACTTCAAAGATGTGCAGGTTTGTGGGTTAATTTGGAAAAATTGTAAATTGTCCCTTGTGTGTTGGATAATGCTAGTGTACGGGGATCACTGGTCGGCACAGACCCGTTGGGCTGAAGGGCCTATTTCCGTGCTGTATCTCTAAAGTAAAGTCAAAAATTATCCCGGTTACTAAAGCTGTGAGCCGGAAGCTTCACCTGCTGTGCAACTGTGCCACCTTTTACTCTTTTATGTGAGGTGTTTTGAAAATACTGTTATTGAGTGTTACTGTTGTTTTAAAGTCTTGGCAGCCCAATTGTATGCAAAGACAGCTGCGAAACGATAATCAAACATCTGGGCTTCTGCAGTCGAAATGTGTAAGAAGGAACTGCACAAGAGAGACACAAAATGCTGTAGTAACTCAGCAGGACAGGCAGCATCTTTGCTGAGAAGAAAGGGGTGACATTCAGGAAAGAGTCGGAAGAAGGGTCTCGATCCAAAACGTCACATCTTTCCTTCTCTCCAGAGGTACTGCCTGTCCCGCTGAGTTACTCGAGCATTTTGTGTCTATATTTGTAGTTCTGTAATGTTAAATGGGCTATCCCAACAGACACCCCTGCTGATCTTAAAATAGTACCATGGAATATTTACCTCTGAAAGGCAGATACATTTTGAAGCTGCTACTTCCAACTTTGCCCAGGAAATGTAGAGTCATAGTCATACATTCCATTTGACCGCATTTGATCCATATATTTCTTTAAATGTTTCCCATCCATATACTTGTCCAAATTTTTATTAAATTATGTTATAGTACCTGACTCATCTGCCTCATCCACCTCCCCTGGCAGCTCGATCCATTCACCCACCATCTTCTGTGTAAAAGATTGCTCCTCAAGTTCCTATTAAATATTTCCTCTCTCACTATAAATCTATGCCTTCTAGCTCAGTTCCCCAGTCCTGGTATTCACCCTATTATTACTCTCTTGATTTTATATTTCTTTATTAGAATCATCCCTTAATCTCCTACGCTCCAATAAATAAACCTCTCCATATACCTCAGTCCCTCGAGTCCTGAAAACATCTTCAGGAAGCTTTTCTGCATTCATTCCAGCAATGGAATATTTTCTATAGATAGGTGATCAATATTGAACACAATACTCCAAGTGCAGTCTCACGAACACATACAACTGCAACATAATATCCCGACTTCTATACTCGATACCCTTACTGAAGAAGGCCAGCGTGCCAAAATATCAGGGATCTATGTACTTGTACTCATGGATTCCTTTGTTCTACAATACTTCCCAGAGTCCTATCATTCACTGTGAAAGTTGTACCCTGGTTTGATTTTCAAAAATGCAACACTCGCACTTATCTGAGCCAGTGTCAACTGTGATGACATGCTTATTCCATTTGCCATTTCCTGGACCGTTTATTCAGCTAATTAATGTCCCACTGTAATTCTTGATAATCGTCTTCACTGCCTTGAATACTACCTCGTTCAGCAGCATCTGCAATCTTACTAACCATGCCTTGTGCAATCTCATCCAAAACATTAGTCTCGATGACAAACAACAATGGCTCCAATACCCCAGGGCACCCCACTAGTCACAGTGCAACAGACTGAAAAACGTCACCCTCTGCTTCCTTTCATCGTCCTTCCCTCATCTTGGTTACTCAAACTCAACCAAATTCAGGAGATACAATCTCCCACACATAAGGCCAGGCTGATGTCCTTAATCAAACAGTCTTTCCAAATGCCTGTCTTATGTTTTCACTCAGAATTCCTTCCAGTAACTTACTTATGCCACAGATGCCATGCATTCTGGCCTATATTTTCTATGTTTTCTTTGCAGCCCTCCTTTTTTTTTAAAAAAAGCACAATATTATCCATCCTAAAGTCTCCCCTCCTAAATACATGTGTCTATTGATGATGCGCAGATCTCTGCTCGGGTTTCGTCCATTTCTTCTCTGGATTCCAAGTGTTCTACGATATACATGATCAGGTCCCGAAGATATATCTACCTTCATACAATTTAATGCACATCAAGGCTTTTCATTGTACCTAGGTTCATGTGACAATAAAGTTTCATTGAATTCATCAACTCTAGCAGAGCAGAACAGACAAGGCCAGATGAGAAAATAAATTGCTAAAGGTGTTCTCAAGATGGAAGTGAAGCCAGGTTAACTGATTGCGAGGAAAGTTAGTGAGAAGCCAGGGTAAAATAATTACACATATAGAAAGGAAACTTAATGCATTGAAACAAAAATAAATAGTATTTTTGCATTGGTAATCAGATCTTGACAACTAATGCCACATTAGTATTGCAAGGAGTAAAATGCATAGGAAAGCAAGTATGAAATGAGCAATCATTGCCGTATTTATGATGTTGTAGTTGAAAAGCCACTCATAATTCAGCACCAAAGATGTAACTTGTCCTTATTCGATCAATCTCAGTACATGCACGTGTGCAGGAGTCTCCATGAAAATTAGAATATATCTAGTTTCATTCCTTTAATACAACAATACATGACAGATGAGCTATACAGCACGATCTTGTGAGAATCTTGCAAGAATCAATACATTCAATGGAAGACAGCTTGAAGATTGGTTCTTGTAAATGTTTTTACATCAACTAGAAACCATTTGACTATCTCCCTCTACACTTAATGAACAACCCATGAAAACTATTTAGATAAAAGTTCAATTTATTCACTCCTAGATATCAGAATTGAAAAATCATAACAGGGAAAGTGTGAGACAACAGAACTATTTATGTTTGCAGCAATTCATCATATAAAAGTAGTTGAATGAACATTATGAATCTATAAGTTGAACAACGACATCACAGTGCACAGCGGTAGAGTTGCTGCCTTACAGCAGCACAGACCCCGGTTTGATGCTGATTAAGGGTGTTGTCTGTACAGAGTTTTGTACTTTCTGCCTGGGACCGCATGCGTTTTCTCTGGGTGCTCTGGTTTCCTCCCACATTCCTCCCACATTAAAAAAATGTGCAGATTTGTAGGTTAATTGTCTCGCTAGTGTGTAAGCTGTTCTTGAACCTGGAGGTATCAGTTCTCAGGCACGTGAACCTGCTTCCTGATGTAACGGTAAAGAGAGATAATGGCCAAGGTGGTGTGTTTTTTTTAATGTTATTAGCTTCCATGATGAAAGAGGCAGTGAATCCCTTGGAAAGGCGGATGTTCGCTGTGCTGATATTTTTGAATATTGACCTGGCAAGATTAGTATATTTCTGAATTTGTCATTGGGAATAAATGTGACAGCAAGGATTAATCTGATAACATCTATTGATAAACTAAAGAAATGTTTTGTGGATAATAACATTAATTTTCATTGATGTCAAAACAAAAATAGCTATGAGGCTGATGGAATTATATAACAAACCTGTGGTTGGATGTTGAAGTAACACTTGTGGAAATACAGCAGGCACGTGCCGTGAGTAATTACTCAGGGTAGGCAGTCAGCAGGCATTAAAAAAAAAATCTTAAACCGCACATGCGCAGATTGTTCTCTCCGTAAAAAATAAAAATAAGTAACAATTCAATTTTCCCATGGCTTCTAAATCTCCTTCATTTTTTAATTACTGAATGGGTGGGGGACGGAGGATGAAGGCACGTGGAGAGATGGTGAGAAATACGGGAGCACACCGGGACGTTGAATCAGTTGTCATCTTATTGAATGAATCGATAATTCAAGGGACCAATTGGGAGGAGAGTTCCTTTCATAGCATGTGGAGAGTCTGTGCCAGGGATTAAAGATGCGGGGAGGGCATGAGTGTTGAAAAGGAGGGGGTCAGATATCATGTCAGACTCACTCACCACTGCCGCAGCGCTCCAGGGCACGGACAGCAGAACTGGCTGCCACTTCCGGGGACAGTTCGGGTGACTGCGAGCAGCCGCCAGGACCCAACAGCAGAACCGGCTGCCACTTCAGCTGCCTTCAACCCCGCTTGTCATTGACGGCTTGAAGCAGCGCTGACGGCACGTGGGCTGCGCAGACCTTCGTGTGTTGCAAATGCTGCGGGTGAAAGGCACGGAGAATTATGCCTACCTAAGAAATCGATCTCTTAGATAGGCATAATTCTCCCATGCCTTTACTTAATATTTGATAATTGCCATTTCATAATTTTATTCAGGGTAGGCAGTGCCTACCTTGCCAACCCTGACGGCACGTGCCTGAAATACAGTTTGTTCATTGAACATGTAAATACTACTGCTTCTCCACTTTGTAAATATGAAATATATTAATCAAGTGTGAAATAGAGATGTAGCTGAACATTTATTTTAATATATTGTCTCCTACAAGTTGTACAGTTTTTAGTGATCAACAATTTATTTATTTTTCTATGTTTTTGTTCCCCTTCCATAAAACTGCAGACAGGTGGCTGCTGCCAAGATCAGAACGCCAGTGTAACATGTCTATGGTAATCAGAGCCACTCTTGAATGAAGGGAGTTTTTAGAGGTTATGTTGTTAGAGTTTCCACGTCTTTTATGTGAGTATTGCTCATATTTTAAGCTGACATCAGTGAAAGGTTCTTCTTTTCATTACTGCAGCAAATTATGATACTAATAATGGTGCTCTTGACAGAAATACTTCTCTCCAAAGTAGAATTGAATATTTGTCACTGTCAGGTTTGTATATTCATTACATCAGCCCCATAGCTATTTTTGTTTTGATATAAATGGAAATTAATGTTATTATCCACAAAACATTTCTTCAGTTTACAAATAGGTTTATCAGATCAATCCTTGCTGTCACATTTAATGCTAATATTTGCATCTTATCAATTCCCACACTAGATTTAATCTTATTGAAGTCCTATTCCAATCACAAGCAGTGTTCTAATTAGTATAGGGTTGCACAAAAAGCTGGAGAAACTCAGTGGGTGCAGCAGCATCTAAGGAGCGAAGGAGATAGGCAACGTTTCGGGTCGAGACCCTTCTTCAGACTGGTCAGGGATCAGGGAAACGAGAGATATAGACGGTGATGTGGAGAGATAAAGAACAATGAATGAAAGATATGCAAAAGAGTATTGATGATAACGGGAACAAGCCATTGTAAGCTGTTTGTGGTGTGAAAATGAGAAGCTAGTGCGACTAGGGTGGGGGAGTATAATTAGCCAGCAATATGGAGCTTGGATATTAAACAAACATTAATGCTCTTTGGGCCTTAAAAGTAATGCATAAGCAAAAGCTGGTTTAATATTAAATATATGTTTTCAAAATTACTTTTTTTAAACAATGTCTGTTCAGTGAAAAGCAGTATAACAAAAATGTTACTGATATGTAACTGCATATATATATTTATTTGTAACATTAATTATGAAAAAGCAATGAAAATAGTCTTATAATTATAGGAATTTATTAATTTATACATTATATGAACAATTTGTTTTAAAAACCACATTTAAAAAACCTAAAGAACTGTACCTGCTACTTTTTTGGGAGAATCACTTCAACAGTTACATTCATAACTTGCAAAGTGAAAATGTGTAAATTCATATTTTTCTGAACCAAACATTCGAATGTGTAAGTTTAAATATATCCACCAGTGGGAGAGTCTAGGACCAGGGGGTCATAGCCTCAACATATAAAAGGACGTACCATTAGAAAAGAGATGAGGAGAAATTTCTTTCATCAGAGGGTAGTGAATCAGAAGACTGTGGAGGCCAAGTCAATGGATATTTTTAAGGCAAAGATTGTCAGATTCTCGATTAGTACAGGTGTCAGGGGTTATGGGGAGAAGGCAGGAGAATGGGATTGAGCCTAATTTTGTTACAGTTATTGTAACCTGTGCAGTGATTTTGTTACAGTTATTGTAACCTGTGCAGTTGAAAACAATTACACTCCTTACTTTCGAATCATCCACAAGATGAATCACCCTGGAAACATGTTTGATTACTGAAATATGAGGTCAGTAGAGTCAATCTCTAATATGTGGTTTGCAAAGGAGCTAGAATGTGTATCCTCTGTCAGTACCTTTTTTAAGTTTATTTCCACTTTTCACAAAACATTAGGCAGCCTGCAGTATGTTTTGCTGAATAGATACACTTATTAATTGAAGGAATTAGAGTATTGTGCCTATACATACACTTGATTTAGGTTTTCAGATTTAGATATATAAATTCAAGTTTGTTCATGTTCGCGTTTATTGTCACTTAACCAATTAAGGTATTGTGAAATATGTCTATCTGAAAATTAGAACACGGTAAAGTGATTGTAAGTCTGAAGAAAGCTCTTAATCCGAAACATCACCTATCGATATTCTCCAGAGATGGTGCTGACCTGCTGAGTTACTCCAGCACTTTGTCTCCTAAAGTGATTGGAACCATTCTACACGGAACATTGCATGTTTCGGAATCAGGTGTTGGTGTACATTGCTTGACAGTTTAAATAACATCAAGGGTCCCGGACATTTGGACCATCCTGCCATTCCTTGTGGTGGCAAAGTCATTGACAATGCTATTAATAGTTGTCTTAAAGACCATGCATTGAATAACTTTAAATTCATTCGTAGATATAGTCTGTTTTGGTCATGGCTCAGCACAGTGTGATATGCTCTCTACTTAAATTGATAACCTCTGATCTGAAAGTATGTATTTTTCAGAAAAAAAATCTAGTTTTCAAACTGAGGAAAGCCATTTTATCATTTGTACAAAACATATCATCTGCTGTGTGAGCTAGCCTAGTTCAAGTTTACATGTATTGTCACATGCACCAATTGGTACAGTGATATTTGAGTTACCATACAGCCATACGAATAAAAAGAACACAACACACGATGGAATTTAACATGAACATCCCCACACAGCGGAATCAACGTTTCCCACGGTGAGGGACGACAATAAAGTTCAGTCATCGTCCTCTTTGTTCACCCGTGGTCGGGGCCTTTTGAGCCCTCTCAAGTCGCCGATACGGTGGCTCGATACGCCGATGTTCAGGCCTTCTTGCCGGGATGATCAGAACTCCAACGTCGCAACGGAAGAACATTCTCAGCAACTTGGAGTTTCAGAATCGGCCACTTCTTACCGGATACCGTGACTACAGGCCGAGCTGGGCGGAGATTCAACACTGGCAGCCCACGGCAAAGGGATCCCAGGACTCCACGATGTTTAAGTTAGCGCTGCCCGCGACCAGAAGCTATGCAACCACAGCTCCAAGATGTCAAAGCAGCAGGCCCAACGCTCCGGAGCTTCAACACAGCGATACCTGGTAAGGCATCGCCCGGTCCGCAGCTGAAGCTCTGATTGGTCTCCAGCAGGAAAGGCCGCGCCAATCCAGATGGTAGGCCGCGGGGAGGGGGGGGGGGGTTGAAGACGCAACTCGGAGAATAGTCGCATCCTCGACCAGGAAGTGACTGAGAAACGATTTCCCCCTTACTCTTCCCATCTCCCTCACATAAAAAGACTAAGAAACCTCCAAAAACATACTTTTAGACTAAGAATAACAAAAAGATGAAAAAACGGACAGACTGTAAGCAGAAGCTGCCATCATACGGCGTCCCTTGTCATCCAATGATATATTTTACCAATTAAAAAATACTGTAGCTACGTCAGCTTTGAATTGTTTATTTCACCCAAAAAAAAAAAAGAAAGGGGATGGGAAAAACAATTCTCTTACACTTGCTAATAATTTTCCGCAAGATAGTCACAAAAGCTGCCATAACTCAGCGGGACAGGCAGCATCTCTGGAGAGAAGGATTGAGTGACTAATCTGTAGAAGGGTCTCGACCCAAAATGTCACCCATTCCTTCTCTCCAGATATGCTGCCTGTCCCACTGAGATATTCAGCTTTTTGTGTCTATGCTTTAAACCAGCATCTGCAGTGCCTTCTTACTAATAAATCCCCCTATATATTAAAGACTGATCCTAAATCTTGCTTCTGACAGAGCAGAATGATTGTAACCATTTTATAATGTTACAACTTATAAATTTAAATGTAAAAACATTGCAGTTGATTGAAAGAGGAAGAGCTTTAAACACAAAGCTTGATGAGATTGGGCTGATTCTATTAAATGTTGTGAATTGCCAGAGGGTTTGCTAAATAGAAGACATTTGATTAGAGGGGGGATTATGATGCAGTAAAGGATAGACGCATGAAGTCAGAAAGCAGAGGGCCAATAGTACATGATAAGTACATAATAATCATCTTAATCAACTAGAAATAATAAGTGGGTAAAGAATAATAAGCTGAAAACTATAGACCTGTAAGCATGACATGTGTGGAAGGTAGGTTACTGCAGGGAATATGGGGAAGTAAGATGAACATGCATTTTTCGGAAGTTGGGTTGATTAGGAGTGGTCATGGGCGATCCTGCCTCACAAATTTGATTGAGTCTTTTTAAGCAGTCTGAAGACGGGTTTTAAGCCGAAATGCCACAGTTTTTTCTTTCTCCAGCGATGCTGCTTGACCCACTGTGTTACTGCAGCACTGTGTCTATCTTTGGGAAGACGGCGGTTGATTAGGGATAGTGAACATTGGCGATCGTCTTCCGAATTTCTTTGTTTTTCGAAGAAATATCCAATAGGGCCGTGAGTTCGATCCTGACTACAGGTTCTGTCTGTTTGGCATTTGCACGTTCTCCCTGTTACCTCGTGGGTTCCCTTCGGGTGCTCCGGTTTCATCCCACACTGCAAAAATGCGCAGATTTGTTGGTTAATTGGTTTTGGTAGAAATTGTAAATTGTTCTTAGTGTGTAGGATAGTGTGAGTGTACACGGTCATTGCTGGTCAGCACGGATCCAATAGACAATAGACAATAAACAAAAGGTGCACAAGTACACCATTTGGCCCTTTGAGCTAGCATTCAATGTGATCAGGGCTGATCATCCACAATCAGTACCCCGTCTTGCCTTCTCTCCATATCCCTTAACTCCGCTATCCCTAAGAGCTCTACTAACTCTCTCTTGAAAGTATCCAGAGAGTCAGCCTCCGCCGCCCTCTGAGACAGAGAATTCTACACACTCTGTGTGAAAACCTTTTTCCTCATGTCCGTTGTAAATGGCTTACCACTTATTCTTAAACTATAGCCCCTGGTTCTGGACTCCCCCAACCTCTAACGTGTCCAAACCCTTAATAATCTCATATGTTTCAATAAGATCCCCTCTCATCCTTCTAAATTCCAGAGTATACAAGCCCAGCCGCTCCAATCTATCAACATATGACAGTCCTGGGAATTTACCTTGTGAACCTACGCTGCACTCCCTCAATAGCAAGAATGTCCTTCCTCAGGTTTGGAGACCAAAACTGCCCGATGGGCCAAAGGGCCTACTTCCACACTGTTTTCTAAAATCTAGCCAAGGTTCATAGTCTCTATGGACATCAGCATCGCCTTTGATATGGTTCCGCATGGTAGATTACTTAGGAAGGTTAGATTGCATGCTATCATCGGAGAGCTAACTAATTGGATACATAATTGCTGTTCTCAGGTTTTGGAATGCACATGCTGACAGGGTGATCAGAGCTCCCACCAACAGCTGGTCACATTTGTCCTGGAATAATTACAGAATAAATGTAGACTCAAATGATCCTCCCGAGATCTGAGCACAAATGACCAAGCTTCAAATCCTTACAATGCTGAGGGAGTGTTAGATATTTGCAGGACCAGATTTTTCAACAGAGTCATAACAAAGTTCAAGTTATTGCCCAGCTCAAATGTGTAAGATCCAATGGGAAAATGTGAATGAAGGACAGGAAGTCATATTTGATATATTGGTTAATATTTGGTCTACAATCAATATGGTACAATAGATCATCTGTTTTTGATCACATTGTTGCTTGTGAGAGTTTGCTGTACACTAATTACTTGTCACATTCCTCATGTTGCAATAGTGATCACAGTGCTAGATTTGGAATGAATTGGGTTTGGGAGAGGTGTGGTGTAAATGTAAGACTTTCAAATCAAATCAGATTCAATTAAATACCTTTAAACCAAATTGGATACACATTTAAATGGGGAGTGTTTATTAGTGAGAAACAAGCAGGAAAGTGGGACTAATTGGTTGGCTCCATTAAAGAATTGGCAGAGCATGATTAGCTGAATGCAATATATAATTTACTGATTCTCTAATTATTTAATTCAAGGTAAGTCACACTTCTTTCACATGCTTGATCACAGGAATACAATTGGTTTAAGTGTGAGGTATGTTTTTTCATTATCAACGATGTGTTAGAGATACTCTTTCCTTGATTTGTAAGTGCATTTTTTTTTTCATTTTAAATACACATAAATTTATCAACCTGCTTCCTGTGAGGTAATTATCTATTTTCAGATGAGTTCAACCTTTAAAAAAGGCTCTGCATTATAAAAGTGCCACAGCTCAATCCAACAGTTTTACCAACTGGTCATCAATCTGGTCCATTTATGAAACTTGAGACAAAAAATCAGTGATAGTTTTAATCTGTCGTGAAACTTTATGTGTCACTTCAATATTTGGCAGATTCCAGAAGGAATTGGCTGCCTGCTTCATTGAGTGATTGGCTGAATAGGATATAAAATGTCCCAAGAGGATAATGACATCGATATATTATAAGAAAACTTGTCAGAACATATGTAAGCAAGTTCTGGAGTTTTTTTTAAATCTTAATTAGCAGACTGGTAAAATGACAGCAGAGCAAACAATCACTTCTTGTGCTGACAACTGAACGTATGATACTGGCTAGACTTCACTCAAAATCTTTATTTTTTATCTATATAAGAATGTTTTTTTTAGCAGGGTTAATAAACTAGAATCTTTCTATGTGCCAGAAATAAATTCACAGTCCAGGGATTTGAATTACCTTATTTTAATATATAGAAAATGTGCATGAATGACAAACTGCAGCTTAGATTTTACTTTATTCTTTAAAGTATAAATACAGAATGGTTGTATTTTTGTCATTATGCACATTTTATTTATTTTAATATAAAAAAGACAAAAATACTGTTTAGACTTTAGTTATAACTCATTGTTTCCATACTTTGGTATGTGCTTGAACATTTCAATTAATATTTTGAATATCTCTTTTATGATGAAGAACATTTCAAATATTTAGAGATACAGTATGAAAACAGGCCATTCTGCCCCATAAGCTTTCTTGATTGGTTCACACTAGTTCTACGTTATCCTATTTTCTCATCCACATCCTACACACTGGGAGCAATTTACAGAGTCCAATTAACCTATAAACCTGCACAGCTTTGAGATGTGGGAGGGAACTGGAAACATGGAGGAAACCCAAGTGGTCACAGGGAGAACGTGCAAACTTTGCACAGACAGCACTGAAGGCCAGGGTCGAACCTCGTTTTCAGGGACATTGAAACAGCAGCTCAACCAGTATACTACCAAACGTTTTAGTACTATTCTATAGTTTCAGCCAAAGCTAACTCTGTGGGAGAATTCCTATGTATCTAAACAGTCCAAGTATTTTTTTAAATTGTGATTTATTAGTTATTAAAGTCTGTGCTGCAAACTGTTGCTGGGGAGCAGGTGCACATTTACTTTATATGTTCAAAAGACTGATTAGTGCCTTGGTTATTGATATCTGGAGCAAGGTTATTTATCTTGATTAAATTCCAGATCAATCATCATAGCCTGATTTTAAAGGAACCATCCCAGACATTTTTGTATTTTAGAAACATAGAAACATATAAAATAGGTGCAGGAGCCAGCACCTTCGAGACAACACTGCCATTCAATATGATAATGGCTGATCATTCAAAATCAGTACCCCGTTCCTGCTTTCTCTCCATAACCCTTGATTCCGCTATCCCTAAGAGCTATATCTAACTCTCTCTTGACTACATCTTGGAAGGAATGGCTGATTCCATTTCAATATTTTTTTTCTTGGTGGAGAATAAAAGATGAAGTTATCCTATTTTTTACACAACAAACTCCTATAATGGCTAATTTACCCCCCCCCCATTTGTTTACAAAGAAACAACAGCAAGCAAAAGCAGATACGTAAGTTTGCTGATGGGTTATCAAAATGAGAGGGCTAAGATAATAAATTGTGAAGCTGACAACCCAGATTTACTTCAGAAAAGTGTGGAGTTTCCTTGAGAACAATTAAGTTTATCATGGAAAAAAAAACAATGCTCTGGAGGTACTCAATGGGTTGAGCAGCATCTGTGAGGTGGGGGGTCAGGAGGAATTGTGAATGTATTGGGTTTAAACCTTGCACCAGGACTGAGAGGGAAGATAGCCAGTATAAAGAGGAGAGGTGGAATGGTGAGACGGACCAAAGGGTGATTGTTTGTCTGGGGGTAAGGGGGATCGATGGGAAGGAGGGAGGGGAGATGATGAGAGGCATATAGTGCCAGCAAGGGGTGGGAGGGGTTTGGAGATGGAGGCAGGGGGATGATAGCTGGAGGCAGACTAAAATAAAGCAGTTGACACCAGGACAGTAGAAGAAGAGGGTGATAAATGAAAACACGAAAGCTACTGGAGACTGATAAGTAATGAAGGTGACAATGGGAATCTTTATTGGAGAAGAGGAGAGAAGGGCAGGTGGTACCAGAACCAGATGTGACAAAGCGGTATCCCGTGGGTGAAATATATGTGTGGTAGGTGAATGGAAATAGGTGATGGGGAAGGAGGAAGCTGAAAGGGTGTAGTTTAAGAAAGGGGACATAAATTGGGGACTGGAGGTAGTTCACAAGTTTGGGTTGGGGGAGGGGGAGTGGTAACACAAGAAATATGTATTATCTGAAATTGGAAAATTCAATGTTCATACCATTGGGTTGAAGACAACTCGGATAGAGTATGAGTTATTGGCGATCCAAGGAACTGCAGATGCTGGTTTACAAAAAAAAAATCACAGAGCTGGAATAACTCAGTGGGTCAGGCAGCTTCTCTGGAGTACATGGATATGTGATGATTTGGGTTGGGACTCTTCTTGAGACTCGTGGATAGGTGACATTTTGAGTGAAAGTGAAAATGCACACCTCCAGATTCAGGGACAGTTTGTTCCCAGCTGTCTTCAGGCAACTGAACCATCCTATCACCAACCAGAGAGCAGTCCTGAGCTACTATTTGCCTCAGTGGAGATCCTCAGATCTTTAATTGGACTTTACTGGACCTTAACTTGCACTAAAAATTATTATCTTTATCCTGTGTCTGAACACTGTGGACGGCCCAATTGTAATCATGTATAGTCTTTCCACTGACTGGATGCATGAAACAAAAAACGTTTTTCACTGTACATCGGTAAATGCGACAATAAACTAAACTAAACTAAACTAGCCTAACTTTCTTGGCCTAATGATTATCGCTGATTTAAATTGTGGCAAAGTTGTTTGAGATTCTTTCAAAAATCTGGAATAACTCGGAAGTTTCAGTAATATTCTGATTGGTGTGACTTGATAATGTTGGCGTTACAAAGCCTTTCAGCAATGAAATTTGAAAACAATTTAAACAAAATCTACTTAGCATCAACTTAAATTCAATCAATTCAATCAACCCAACTGTAAAAAAAATCCAGCTTGGACACAATGCCTGAAAATTAAATGATTTTGCTTCTTCCGGATTAAAAAAAACTATGACCCAGTTATTGGAAAATGCAAAAATTAAATGATTTTTTCTGATTATTATCAAGTTAACTTTTCTTTGTGGGTTAGATAGCTTAGCCATTGGTGAATCAACAGCAAAATATGCTGATGAAATAAGATTTTTTTTGTAATATCGGATTCTTGCAAATTCTTTAACCATTGTGGATACCAATAATTATTATTTTACATTTTCTCAGAAACAATCTAGTGTACGGATCAATAATCTTGCAGGTGCAAAAATATACTGTAACTATATTATGCACACTGTTCCTTATTTGGAGGAAAGCTAAAGTTAAAACTGAGAGATTTTCCGAAGCTTGGATGCCTCCATGAATGTGGCAGAGTAAGATTGTTCGCCACCTACAAGCTTTTCAGTGAATGAATTGTACATAAACGAGCACTTGGGGAATTGGAGAGAATGGGCATAATGCACATAGTAAGTTGCCAACAGTCATGTGGTGTTGTACTGCTGAATGAAAGATTTATATTTGTTAGGAATAACTTTCCCTGTGAACTGGACCCAAGGTATCTTCGATCCAATCTTGTAGGAGTGTTTAAATCCTTGGTTCACTCGTTCCTCTGAGACAAGACACATACGATGGGTCAACACTATTTATGTACTGCACTGGAATGCCAGCCAAGACGCGTATTAAACGCTGTAGCCAGTCTTGACCACATGTCTTCCTGACTTGGCTGCAAATGTGCAAAGCATTGGCCAAATATGACACTCGGAAGCAGCAGCTGAAACTGAAGAAGAGTAGATTGTATAATTAAAATGCGATTATTTGCAGCTGGAGCCATTTTTGTTTCTGTGGAAACAAGGAACTGCAAATGCTGGTCAGTACACCAAAGGACACAAAGTGCAGGTGTAACTCAGCATGTCAGGCAGCATCTCTAGAGAACATGGATAGGTGGCAAGTTCAAGAAGGGTCTCAACCATACATGTCACCTATCCATGTTCTCCAGAGATGCTGCCTGACCTGCACTTTATGTCCTTTTGTCATTTTGTTTTCTGTTGTATTTATTTTTAATTTGTTGATAAAGGTAGATCATTTGAGCTGATCTCAACTAATCTATATCAAGTTTAATCAAACTCAAAAATTGGAATTAGTCCCTAAATATTCCATTTCCTACACTTCTTTCCAAAATTCCTTTGGGAGACGAGGCACCAAGTGAATAGATGGCCCTGGGGAGGGGCACTTGGACAAAACTAGAAATGTTAGTTTCATGACGCATTCCAAATTGTAATGAGTTGAGAAGAATTTGCATCCACATAGAAATGTGGGTGTATTCTGCCCAATACTCCACCTAAGGGAGTTATTATATATTTTTAAAAGTGGGCGATGAAGCGTTTTTGGAGAAAATGAACAGTTGCCTTTTTTTTTAAGATGGATTCCGAGCCAAACCGTCACCTGTTCTTTTTCTCCAGAGATGTTGTCTGACCCACTGAGTTACTCCAGCACTTTGTGTCAATTTTTTTTTTAATGACCGATCCTATTCCTCATTATGTTCCTATATGCAACCATAGAGATTGCTCCATTAATTTACAAAACAGCAAGGTACGAGTCTGTGACATTTCTCTGCAGGTTCAGGTAACTGTGGATGTAAGCCTATTCTCTGTCCTGAGCAGGCAGTTGGCAAAAACACATCATGCCATTATGGAAATATTATGACATTTTAGCCAGATGTAGCCTTACAACTTTTTTTTCAAGCAGCACAATCTACACATTTCTAATCTTTGAGATGCTTCATGGTAATCTCCAAGATGCTTCATTGGCCAATATATACAAACATCAGTTTAAAAAAAAACCATACCTGAGGTAACAATGAAGCATAACATTCAATAACAATTGTAATTAGGGATCACATGGAGCCCCAAATGCACCAATGTTCAAATGAATGTTTACAGTGATGTCCCTGATGTCTGCATTACAATCTATTTCAATCAGAATCCTCTTGAATAACTTGAGAGACATTTTGTTAATTGAATCTTAACTGAATTATTACTAAAGATTTAGGTTGCTTTCTCTGTGGATTTCTAATCATTATTATTATGTGATTGTTTAGCGTCTATATTTGTAGATGGTACCATGGTAAATGGTAGGGAATTGAGGAATGCTGTGGAACAGAGGGATCTAGGAATAACTGTGCATAGTTTCCTGAAGGTGGAATCGCATGTGCTGGCCTTTATAACTCAGAGCATTGAATATAGGAGTAGGGAAGTAATGTTAAAATTGTACAAGGCATTGGTAAGACCAATTCTGGAGTATGGTGCACAATTTTGGTCGCCTAGTTATAGGAAGGATGTCAACAAAATAGAGAGAGTACAGAGGAGATTTACTAGAATGTTGCCAGGGTTCCAGCAACTATGTTACAGAGAAAGGTTGAACAAGTTAGGTCTTTATTCTTTGGAGCGCAGAAGGTTAAGGGGGGACTTGATTGAGGTCTTTAAAATGATGAAAGGGATAGACAGAGTTGATGTGGATACGTTTTTCCCATTGAGGGTAGGGAAGATTCAAACAAGAGGGCATGACATGAGAATTAAGGGACAGAAGTTTCGGGGTAACGTGAGGGGGAACTTCTTTACTCAGAGGGTTGTGGCTGTGTGGAATGAGCTTCCAGCAGAAGTGGTGGAGGCAGGATCGATTTTAACATTTAAGAGTAAAGTGGATAGGTATATGGACGTGAAGGGAATGGAGGGGTATGGTCTGAGTGCAGGTAGATGGGACTAGGGGAAAACAAATGGTCGGCACGGACTGGAAGGGCCGAGAGGGCCTGTTTCCGTGCTGTAATTGTTATATGGTTATATTTGTTCCATATTTCAATCTCTTATATTTCAATGTACAGAACCATAATGTAAAATGATGATTGTGTGGTACTTTTTTTTGTATTGGAGAAATTATCCAGGCAAGGAGGGTGATTACTTCAGTATGAGTAAAAGAGTATACACTAGTCTTACTTAAAGATTTTTTTTCTGTGTATACTACCCAGTTTTGAACTAAACATTTTCTGTTTTTACAGAAATCACAGACACAAGGGCCTTTGATATTGTTCCATGGCCAGAATTTCTGGATCTGTTCTTTCGAAGAAATGGAATTTAAAATTATCCTGAACAGAAAGAAGGAGGTATGCCTTTTGATTCAGACAATTTGATCAAGTCCTATTTTTGTGAATGCATTTGTGGTGTTTATTTATTTTAGGTTGGTTCCCTTGCTCAAGCAGTAACACTAAAATGTTTAATTAAACAATTGTTTTATCAGTGTGATTATCAGTTTCATGTTTTTACCATTGGGTTTTGGTAGCTTGCCAAATAGATGAAGAGTTTATTGGTATTGGAATGGTGAAGTTGGAAAGATTAGCAGAAGAGTACATGTGTAGGAAGGAACTGCAGATGCTGGTTTACACCAAAGATAGACACAAAATGCTGGAGGAACTCAGCAAGACAGGCAGCATCTCTGAATAGAAGGAATGGGTGATGCTTCGGGTCGTGACCCTTCAGACTAAAAGTCAGGGGAGAGGGAGATATGGTGATAAAGAAGCAGAAGGAGTCAGAACAAGACATCAAAAGAGATGAGATCAAGGAAAATAGATCATTGTTAGCTGGGAGAAGGAGATAACAAAGCAAACAGATATACAATGTAATCAGACTGGTCAGAGAACTGAGAAGATGGAGAGAGAGAGGGAAATCAAGGGTTACTTGAAGTCGGAAAAGTTAATATTCATGCTGCTGGTGTGTATGTTACCCAAGTGGAATATGAGGTGCTGTTCCTCCAATTTGTGCTGGGCCTCACTCTGACAATAGAGGAGGCCCAGGACAGAAAGGTCAGTATGGGAGGGGGAGTTAAAGAGTTTAGCAACTTGGAGATCAGATAGTTTTAGGTGGACTAAGCAGAGGTGTTCAGCAAAATGATTGGCGTGCTGGCACTCGGTCTCGCCGATTATAAAGGAGTCCACACCTGGAACAGCGGCTACAGTAGATGAGGTTGGAGGAGGAGCAAGTGAACCTCTGCCTCACCTGAAAAGACTGTCAGGGTCCTTGGACAGAGTTGAGGGAGGAGGTGTAGAGACAGATGTTACATCTCCTGCAGTTGCAGGGGAAAGTACCTGGGGAGGGGTTGGTTTGAGTGGGAAGGGATGAATTAACCAGGGAGTTGTAGTGGGAATGGTCTCTGCGGAAAGGGGTGAAGATGTGGCTAGTGGTGGGATCCACAGCAGAAGAGCACATCATGTAGTATTAATGATAGAAATTGATGATAACTTTTCAATTTTAGATCTTTCTTTTTATCCTCCTCTGTCAGAGGAAGACATACCAAGTTAAATACCAAGTCTGAAGAAGGGTCTCGACCCAAAACGTCGCCTATTCCTTCGCTCCATAGATGCTGCCTCACCCACTGCATTTCTCTAGCATGTTTGTCTACTTTTAAGTTAAATAATTATTCAAGTCACTTTCAAGTCACAATCTATTACAATTGATTAATTGTTGGGTTGCTGAAAGAAGGTAATTTTCTTCTGGGGACTCGGAGAAGTTATTTCATCTGGGGAAAACGAGGACACAACAAAAATATAGGTTGAAGATGAGATTATTTATGATACATTACCTTAACATTTGGTATTGACTAGATAAGATACTTGGTTGTGTCTTCCATGGTTATTATGCTGGTCATTAAATATTTTTAAAATCATCACACTGTTTGTGCCACAGTGGAATTGTGTGGTCCAGAACGATTTTTATTCATTATTTTACAGAAGACATTACTCTTATTTAATTTTCCCAACTGGTGTAATTTTTGCAAAATTGTGCTGTTCTACTCCCTGGAGAAATAATGCTTTATCTGCCTGTTTATGGGAGGACTCATTATTGTTGGGATCATTATGATTTTTTGGACATAATTGGTAAATTTGAAGAGCATTTTAAGTGTGTGAAAATAATGTTGTATGAAGATGGCTATTAAAATACACACTTAGTTATCAAGTAAAATGTTCTCCGTTATGAATTTACAAAATTAATGAAATGTCGTACTTTTATTCCTTGTAATTAGAATAAAATAGATTATGCACATTGTGCATATTAATTGCTCGAGTGTCGTTGGTGATAACATTCACTGAAAGAACTAATCAAAAGTAAATTATACTAAAAACATTTTGGTGGTCCCATTTATTCAGTAAACTGCTTTTATTTTGAACGAGGTACCGAAATGCGATCTTTGGGCCTGAGTCAACCCAAATGCAAGATTTTAATCCAGTCCGTAAACTTATGTGTATATCTTAATTACATTGATTCAGCCCTGCAATTTTACAGTAGAAACAGTTCAGTTCCAAAGGTTTACAGTCTAACCCATGTTAATCCACCTTCATGTGCATTATTCCCATGGGAACCACTCTGAAGACAAATTGATGCATCAAGGTTTTGAAAAGAAGGATAGTCTGTTTTCATCTGGCCAAGTTAAATAATGTGAGCTGATGGCTCATGTTACAGTTGTATAAGACATTGGTGAGGCCCCATTTAGAATATTGTTCAGCTTTTGTCATTTGTAATAGGAAAGGTGTTGTTAAACTGGAAATGGTACAGAGCAGATTTACCGTAGTTCCCGGCATGGAAGATGCAATTTTTTAACCCTAAAATAAGGCCCGAAAATTTACCTGTGTCTTGGAGGCCGAAGGTTAGGTTGTTCGCCAAGAAAGATAGATTTGGCTATCCCTCAGCACAGAAACATCAAGAACGATGTTGCTGCACTGAGGGATAGCCAAGTCTATCCCTCATTGTTGGCAGCTGATTTACATTCTCTGGCTGGGCGGCTAGGTCCAGTGTCACCCTTGCAGACACTTTGCTGATGGCGACATTCTACCAGGACTCGGGTCGGGTCCCCAGGGCAGGAAAACGGAGCAGCTTACCGCCGGGGCAGCAGGGACAGTGGCCGTCTGCTGGAGTGGAGTTGGCCGAGCAATGCCACTCATAGTGACTGCTCCGCGGAACCTGCCACGTCTTCGACCCTGGAACTGTATGAAGTGGGAAGTGGCTGTAAAAGAACAGTGCCGCTGGGGGAGGGGAAAAGTTCCTTTCCACAGTGTGTGGGAAGTCTGGCCCGGGTCACCACGGCCTGGGCTGAACAAAGTATCAAACTTGGGTGGGCCACGAGGGGTAAAGTTGCGGGTTGGGCAGGAGAAGGAGAGGGTTGGGGTTCATGCCAGCAACTCACTCAATCAACAGCTTAGGTGGCTGCGAGTGGCCATTGGGACCGGGCAGTGGAACCAGCTGCCACCTCAGCGCCATATGCCGGCTGGCCAGCCAGCCAAGGTGTCCTTCGGCACAGGCCCAACCGATGGAGGTGGTTGTTGGCGGGTAGCTACTGAGCGGAAGGCTGGCTGCTCTGTCCCAGCCTCTCTCTTTCTCTCTCTCTTTCCCCATTACGTGATCTCCGTGAGCCGGAAGTCCCCGTCCCTTGGACCTGAACTGCACAGCGCATTGTGGAATAGGTGAAGATGGAGACTCCCCGGTCCTCATCGCCTCCTTGAACCAAACCCTTGAAATAGTCCCATCTGCCTTTTTTCAAAATTTAGCAAATCAAAATGGGGGTGCGTCTTCGCCAGGAACTACGGTACATGGATATTGCCAGGATTTGAGGACCTGAGCTACAGGGAGAGCAGGTTACGACTTTACTACTTGGATCACAGGAGGATGATCTCATAGAGTAGCTTAAGACCATGCGAGGAATGGATATGTACATTTGGACAGGTACCTGGATAGAATAGGTTTGGTGGAATATGGGCCAAATACAGGCAGATGAGACTAATGTAGATTGGGCATGTTTGTCCATGTGGGTAAGCTGAGCCAAAGGGCCTGTTTCCGCACTGTGTGACTCTGACTCAATTAAACTGCAGATACTGGAAATCTAAAATTAAACAAAAAGGGAAATACTGGAAATAATCAGAAGGTCAGACAGCTCTGTAGGTTGGGCAATAGAGTTAATATTTCTGTTTTAAGACGTTCCAACTAAGAATTTCTATGAAGCCTGCAATATTAACTGTGTCAATTTGTTATACAACGGGACAGGTTCTGTCAGCTCATCAAATCATCTTTGGTGGGT
This sequence comes from Okamejei kenojei, assembly GCA_035221665.1. NCBI lineage: Eukaryota > Metazoa > Chordata > Chondrichthyes > Rajiformes > Rajidae > Okamejei > Okamejei kenojei. Next base: position 53,378,535 of record CM069136.1, read on the forward strand.
TTTGATTTTCAAGTTAAACAACATGTCAGAGTTTGACAAATTGAATGTGAAACATGATTACTGATCCAATGTGGTTATTAATACAAGATATTTTAAAGTTGTCTTTAGTAATTTTTCTGTTTTATCCATTTCTTTGGTCAAAGTTTAAAGATTGTACTTGACTGCATACAATATCAGGCATTTTTTGTTCAAAGTATTTGCATTTTTGGTGATTTTATGTCAATGTAGAAGTGCTTGCAATCTTCAGTATCTTAATATCTCATTGCACTGATTAATTGGAGGAGTAATGGTAGGGAATGGCAAGTTCATTGGGGAAGGAGCTACAAGGTAAATGTATATGATGTGTCATCAAGGCAACTTAGAATCCGGACCCTCCGACATCGGCACTTTTTGCTTTCTTATTCTCGGTGAAATTTCAAGAAGCTGCAACCATCCCCTGATACAAGGTAGCGGAGGGTGATGGCCAAGCGCAGGCCTGGTTCCAGTGCCTTCCTCATGAAGGTGTCCGTTTTCTGCCGACTCGTGTCTTTAGCTCCTGAAACGGGCCAGGGGGAATCCTGGTGAAGTTTCTAAAGGCAGCCTCATCTTTCCGCTGCAGATCCGTCATCATGATCTCATACTGGCTCAAAGTGGGTTTCATCCGGAACAAGGACCTCGTCCACACAGACCTCTTCCTGGGTTTCTTGTTAGCCTTTCTTGTTGTACTCCTGCCTAGATGATCTGTAAGCATGAGGTTGCTGCTAACAGAAGTCTCTGTTGCTGTTGTAGCAATGCAGTCTGTATCTCTTCAAGATGATCATGGAATAACAGCCAGCAACCCCCTTTATATGTGTAAATGACATCATGCACTGTGACGCATGGAGATGCGCGACCTTCGACCGCAGTTTTCGGCCTGTCGCGCCAATCGCACGCAAGTGGGACAGGCCCTTAAGGCTACATCTTGATCGGATAGATTCTAATAGGAACACAAGCTATGCATCCCTTGTGTGTTTATGCATGTGTGTGAAATCCTGTATTTGTGGTCTGATTTGTAAACAAGTGTTTAAAAGTGACTTAAAATGTAAATAAGAACTTTAGCATTTAAAAGCAAAAATTGTTGGAAACCTTCTGGCCTGGAAGCATTTTTGAAAAGGGAAACCAATGTTTTGGATCTGGAACACACTCACACTCACACTTACTTTTAAAATATATAGATTCCCAAAGAAATAAGGCAGTTCCATAGCCTGGTACATTACCTTGACTTACAGAAACAAATGAATGAATTTTGAGCTCTGGTCATTGGGTTGGGAAGTGGAATGTTCTTACCAAGTAAGACATCTGTCCCAATTCAAAAGGCCTTAATTTCCCTTAATCTGCCATAATTTATTTTCTGTGCTGCCTGGTCCAGCTCAAATTCAATGAGGAACTGCAGATGCTGGTTTACACCATCAAGCTCATGACTCTGAATCAAACGTTAATCAATAAACTACTGTTTTTTTTCATCCAACACCGTTATGCTTTTAACTTGGTCCCGCTTTGTCTCATGTCTCAGTACCCTTCTGCACTTTTGAACACTGAGATTTTAAATAAACATTATGAACAGCTAGAGACTGGCTACATTCTCAGATCTGGCTGCATGTTGTGTTTCCTTGAATTTATAAGGCTGAGGGTGTACTTATAGGCCTGTCCCACTTGGGCGATTTTTCAAGCAACTGCCGGTGACTGTCAGGTCGCTGAAAAACCATTGACTAGAACTGCGACTGTCTGAGCGGAACACATACACACATCGCTTCCTTCACCAGCCAGTTATGCAGGCAGGTGACGGGGCAAGCGGGGGGAGCGCTATCTGAGTGAAATTCCCAAGGTGCAAAGCCAATTTGATACAGATACACCACGATGAACAGGAAGGTTGGCACTGTAATTAAGATGATGAAAGCACAGTGTATGGGAAGGGTCACTTAAGTCCTTTAAAAGAGGGGGGGAGAAGGAGTGGAGACAACTGTTAAGAAGCCAGAGATACACGGCTGTGAAGCTCGACGGACATTAACATTACTGATCGGTTATACTTGGTGCTGAAATCGACTGTTAATGGTTTTTATTTCCCCAATGAACCAATGAAATTCACCGGTCAACACTGGCGACAACCTATGACCTCCTGGCAACCCACTACCACTGCACCTACATCACGAGAATTCTCGCTACTCTCCATGGCGTCAAAATTCTGGTCGGCGCTAATTTTTCAACATGTTGAAAGATTTGCGGCGACCAGAATGAAGCTGCGACTAGTTACGAGAATGCAGGAACTACTCACCACCATGCAGGCAACACCCCCGCAACCTCCGGCGAACATGTGGCGACCTCGTGGTCCTGTAGTCGCCTACAAAATTGCATAACTGGGACAGGCCGATAAATGAGGTGTTAAAATGCTAACAACTTTAATGGAGCTATTTCCTGAAGTGAGGACGTCTGTAGCAAAGGCATGTGTCATTAAAACCAGAGCTAGACTATTGAGAGTGAATCTAGGTCATGCCTGTACTTTTATGGCAGAGTTTTATTGATGCATTGACTTTGTCAGCTCAAAATATCTCAGAACCTGATGTTGACTGCTTTTCTTTCCATTGACTGATTTGAGTTTCCCAATATTTTCTTATTTTTTAGTTGAGTTTAGCAATACATGCATGGAAACAGGGCCTTCAGCCCACCGAGTCAAGCAATCACCTCATTCACAAAGCCAATAAACCTATACCGTTGGAGTGTGCGGTTGGAGTGTGGGAGAAACCTGGATCACCCAGAGAAAACCTCCGCTGGTCACTGGGAGATCGTACATACTCCCTACAAGGCATGTGTAGGAAGGAACTGCAGATCCTGCTTTAAACCAAAGATAGACACTAAAAGCTGGAGTAACTCATTGGGACAGGCAGCGTCTCTGGAGAGAAGGGAAGGGTGACGTTTCAGATCCTTGTCCCGAAATGTCAACCGTTCCTCCTCTCCAGAGATGCTGCCTATACCTCTGAGCTACCCATGCAGTCACGATTAAACCCAGGTCTCTGGCACTGTAAGGCTGCAACTCTACCACTGCACTACCCTGCCACACAATATTTAATGTCTGAGCCCTTTTGTCAGAACTCAAAATATCTCTCAACCTGAACCTCCGAAGTATTTTGTGAGGACAATGCCAAGTAGATTTTTTTTTCCCATTAACTTGGGTTGTAAAATCAATCTAACGACTATGCACCTCGGGTCTCAAGCAACAAGTTACTGCTGAGCTACTTTGGATGAAGAGCACTGAAGTCTTCCTCAACAAAACATGGTGAACTCTCCCTTAGTTTGTGATCTGAAGAAGGTTGTAATCAGCAACAGGGATTCCTTACCCAACACCTTCAGGCTAACTATAGTTATCAAGGAAAATCTCAAACTGCTCCCTTTCATCCTCATTAGCTCCTGGCAAGATTGCATTGTATTTATCTGAAGGGAAAATGACTTGATGGGAAGGGTCGGAAGACTACTTAATTATCTTATTACGTTATTTAGAAGGGCAAATGTGTAAGAGTTGATTTTTTTTTATATGGACCTTCTAGCCCTTTTTATTGCACGGAAATCTTGTTTTACAATTGGTTTTGGCATCACTGTATCAACAGAGAATTTGAACTAAACTGAAGAAATGAGACGGGTCCATGCTCATTGTGGGAACTCTATTCAAACTCTATTCTGTTGGGTTCAAATCTAGGCCAGAGAAGGTGCCTGGCTAATTAATTGAACTTCACTTTAATAATCAGACTATCCTAGCCTTTAAATCTTCCAATGTTATTTTGGTGGATGTGCCAGGTCGTTTGAATTATTATTTTTAATGACAGCAATGAGTTGTGCAAGGTATTATTGACATTGTTTTTTACTCAAACACGGTTTAATTATTTTCTGTACTGTGAATTGGCGTCACTAAAAAGAAATCTGGATATTTCTACACAAATGTCGATAAATTAGTTATTTCTTTCGGAACATGTTGCAGTTTCAGAAAAAAATATGGTTTCCTTCCATATTCCACAGAATGCACTTCATTGTCTCCCCCCCCCCCCCCCCTGGAGTCACTGTTGAATAATTTAAATGCCAATCCTTTTTCTTGTTCTTTTTTTTTATTTCTCCTCATGCCTGTCCTTCATTCTTTCCATCACTCTTTTTCATTCTTCCCACAGTCTTCCCTTATTGTTCTTTTTTCTTTTTGTCTCACAGCAAGTTACACTGATGACTTCACTCCATTTGTACTTTGTTAGGTAGGTGCAGCTGTGCAACCAGTGTCCAAGGTCTAACAAGCTTAACATCAAAGAAGACCAGTTGCATTTGAGGTTGTTGTGCATCTATTAGGCACTTCACTATTAAATGGTTGCACAGCAGTTTGCACGCTGGTCTATGGGTGTGATTCTTCCTTTACTGGCACGGTGGCGCAGCAATAGAGTTGCTGCCTAATGCCCCTGTCCCACTTAGGAAACCTAAACGGAAACCTCTGGAGATTTTGCGCCCCACCCAAGGTTTCTGTGCAGTTACCAGAGGTTCCCGGAGGTTTTTGTCAGTCTCCCTAATGGTCGAAACTGACAAAAACCTCTGGGAACCTCCGGGAACCGCACGGAAACCTTGGGGGGGCACAAAGTTTCCAGAGGTTTCCGTTCAGGTTTTCTAAGTGGGACAGGGGCATTACAGTGCCAGCGACCTGGGTTTGATCCTGAATCCGGGTGCTGTCTGAATGGAATTTGTACGTTCTCTCTGTGTCCGCATGGTTTTTTTTCGGGTGCTTTGGCTTCCTCCTACATTCCAATAATGTACAGGTTTGTAGGTTAATTGGCTTTGGTTGAATTGTAAATTGTCCCTAGTGTGTAAGATAGTGCTGGTGTATGGGGTGATCGCTGGTCTGCGCAGACTCAGTGGGCAGAAGAACCTGTTTCTGTTTCTTCTAAACTAAATTACAGTGCCATCTGTACTTTGATCTGACAAATTGAGTTGCATCAGTGAAGGTGACTAAACAATAAACCAGCCTTTAAAGAACTACATCTGAATTGTACATCAAATCCAAACTCATTAGGATTCCTTTTCAACGTTTCCAATTATAAAATGTCAAGGACCCTGTCCTTTAAGATGTCCAATTCTTATTCCTGATCAGTTGTAAAGCAGCGCACTATGTACTCTCAGTGACAGTAAATAGGACATTCTTGGTCGTGATTCTTGTAAATTTCTACCACAAAATTTTTGAGGGGCCAACGTTCATTCCAAATAAAAAACATTCATTGAATCTGAATTCGGCGGAGAACAGTGTGTTTCTTTTGATTTCAAGGAGTGCTCCTGGAGGACGAAATCAGATCAGGCAGTATGTGTAGTGGGAATTTGTGGAATTCACTGCCACAGAGGGCAGTGGAGGCCAAATCACGGGATGGATTTAAGAGAGAGTTAGATAGAGCTCTAGGGGCTAGTGGAATCAAGGGATATGGGAAGAAGGCAGGCACAGGTTATTGATTTGGGACGATCAGTCATGATCACAATGAATGGCGTTGCTGACTCGAAGGGCCGAATGGCCTCCTGCACCTATTTTCTATGTTTCTATGCTTTTATGTAATGAGCAATCGATTAAACCCTTCTTTTAGACTTGGAAAGCAAGTCGCCAGTGTAAAGAGCTGGAGAGTGGAGATGAGGCAAGAGCTAACAAGCGGTAGGTAGATGCAGGCAAGGGGGTCAGAAAGAATAATTGGAAATATTGAAAATCCTAATGAAGAAGTGTGTTGACCCGAACCATCAATAATCCATGTTATCCAGGGATGCTGTCTAACCCATATCCAGCACTTTGTCTTTGAGGAGAGGAGGGGTTTATTGGCAGATAAAACAAGGGATGGGTGAAAAGAGCAACAGAGGTTGGGGTGGGGGACGGGGTGGGGTGGGGGCGATAAGTAGAGAACAGAGGGCTGCAGATTCTAAGTGAAGAATGGTGAAGAATGGAACTGAATGAGGAAGGGTGGTGACACTTGGGAGCAAGAGAAGGAGGAGTGAGTAAGGGGGGGTATTGTGGGAAGAAGGGTATATGTAAGAGGACCAGAGTAGATAGAATGGGAGAGGAAGTGAGAAAGGGACAGAGAGAAGGATGTGGGTTGCCTGAAAATAGAGAATCCAATGTTCATGCATTGGGGTTGCAGACTATTCAGGCTGAATAAGAGGTGTTGTTCCCATTGCATCGATGGTTGAGAAGGTCATGGATGGACAGGTCTGTACGGGAAGGAGAAATAAAATGCCTGGCAACCAAGAGATCCAAAATGGTGACAGCAGTGGGAGAGCAAGTGCTAGGCAAACTCATTACCTTGTCTGTATGTGGTCCTGGCAAAGTAGAGGAGGCCACTTCGAGGCAATGCACAAGATTGGAGGAGACGCGGGTAAACTCTGTGTCACCAGCTGCTTCAGTTGCTGGATATAGTGGAGGGACAGGTGTTACAGCACCTACAGTTTCAGAGACAAGGACCCAGGAAGGGGACTGACTATAGGTGGGGGCTGGGAGTCACGGAGAGCCGGGTAAAGGGTGAGGATGGCAAGATGCGATTCATGGTGGAATTACATTGTAGTTACATTGACACTTTTCCTGAAAAAGTAGAACATTTCTGATGCCCTAGAATGGAAAGCCTCACTTTGAGTAGAGATGGCAGCAGAGACTGAGAAACTGAGAGAATGTGAGGGTGTTCTTGCAAGAAACAAGGTGAAAAAGGTGTAGTCTTGATAGCTGTGGGAGTTGGTGGGTTTGGAGTAAATGTTATTGGACAGTTTGTCCCCCGCAGTGGAGATGGAGATTAAGGGGACGGAGATGTTGGAAATGATCCAAATGAATTTGTGAGCAGGATGGAGATTGATGAAATTGTTGAGTTCTCCTGAAGGCAGCCCCAATTTCATTGATGCTGCAGATAAAGTGGATAATAGTTCCTGAGCAAACCTGGAACAGAGATCATTCCAAGGGGAGCCAACAAAGACGGAAGCACGGCTAGCTGGGAGAGGTTTGTAGCTACCTAAGCCAGCCTCTACGTTAGCTACACGGATCAGCCTATCTTCCAAGTCTACTGCAGTCACTGGTGGTGTAACATCTGACCCTATACACAACCAGAGTTTAGTTTAGCTTTGTTTATTATCATGTCTACTAAAGTACAGTGAAAAGTTTTTGCTGCATGCTAAGCCGTCAACAGAAAGGCAATACATGATTACAATCGGGACATCTACAGTGTACAGGTACCGGATAAAGGATGTGCAAGATAAAGTCCAGTAAAGTCCAATTAAAGATAGTCCAATGGTCTCCAGTGAGGTAGATAGTAGCTCAGGACCATTCTCTAGTTGTTAATAAGATGGTTTTGTTGCTTGATAACAGCTGGGAAGAAACTCTCCTTGAATATGGACGTGTGCGTTTTCACACTTCTGTACCTCTTGTCTGATGGGAGAGGGGAGGAGGGAGGATGGTCGAGCAGAAAGCCATGTCCTGCTTTCATTTTTACTGATCTTGTGGTGAACCATACTTTGCTCTACATCTGGCATCCAATATTTAATTTTCAAATGAATCGTGGAAGTGGACTCTGGATAATGGAAGTGTTTGGACGCTGATTTCTGGCTTGCTCTGCTCTCAGTTTTTTGAAACTGTGAAAGACATGACACAAGTAAACTAAAGGTAGCAAGTGTTAAATTTCATAATTTCAAATGCATGAGACTGGCTGGGGAGAACTTGAGGGCCTGGGAGCTGGAAGTACTGATTCAATCTGATTCTCTACCACCTTGTCAGGTTTAATTTTCTGGCCATAGTCATGAATTTACTGGGAACCGCTGACAGTTTCCCCCATAACTCCTGACATTCCGCTGCATAATTTATTTAATTAGCTTCATTCTTTATTTTATACTTCCAAGAAGTTCTCAAATGTTTCTGAATTTGTGTGTGCGTGTGTGTGTGTTTGTCATATGCACCGGATATGGAACCAAAATAATGACATTGTTATATGTTGTAGCTTTACAGGTACATTACGCACAATAGCAATGATAAATATACCATAATTTATCACAATAGTCACCATGATAGTGCAAATACAAAAGTATTTAGTGGTAGGATGCTGGGGTGGGGTTATGACTAGAATTGTGCGAAGTGGTTCAAGATAGTTGATGGGAAAAGCTGTTCTCGAAACTGGAAGTCATGGTTCTTGGGGTCCTGTACCATCGTCGTGATGGTAACAGCGATAAGGGAACATGGCCAGATTGGTGTGGGTCTGTGACGTTCGCTCCCTGTCGATGTCTTTGATGGCGGGGGGTCTGTACCTGTGATGGGCCAGGCAATGCCCATCACTTTCTGCAGTCTCCTTCATTCTTCAACGTTCAAATAATCGAACCAGGCCATGCCAAATCTCTTCACACTTCTCAGGCAGTAGAGTTGTGGTGTGATTTCTTTATGATCATTATGGTCTTGCCACTATGGAGCTCCCTTCACTCTATATATTCCCACCAAGGCAATTGAATAATGTTCAGTCTTTCTCATGTCAATGGCATGGCTTGCTTCTGACTGTAAATTCAAGGCCAGTATTTTCTTGACAGTCAAAGTGTCCTTGTTGATCAGACATGAAAAGTTAATAATTTATTTAGCTGTAATCCTTTGGGCTATATTATTTACACATTAAATTTAGAAACTTTCTGTACTAAAGAGGGGAACTTGTATGAGGTATAACATTGCAGGTCTCACTACCTTAAAAGGTATTCTGAACCTTCATCAGAGTTCAGCCATAAAGTTAACGTCAATTAACCATAAAGTTAACCTCAAAGCCAGATTTTGGGATGTGAGCTTTTCAACCTGTAGCCCAGAATGTCATCAAGAAACTGGGGAAGAACAAATATGATATAGCCCAGGAAACTCTGAGCTGTGGTAAGTAGTCCATTGGCACATCAAAAGGTGCCTGGATCAATTTGATGCAGCTCTGCAGAACAGCCCAACACGCAATTTAGTGTGTTTGCCTTGAATAGAAAGTGTCTGAGACCTGACTCTGACCATACTCTGCCATTATCTGGCTAGAATAACCTTGCAAGAGGAAAATTAATTTCAAACATATTTCTAATTAGTCCATGTTGTTTGTTGTGCTCCTCAACTGTCCTTTCCTGATCTTGCGTAATCATATGTTTTTCGTTATTTAACTCATTAAATTCTTAAATTGGGTTGCTCTGTTTTTGAACTCGTATAGTATTTAATTATCCATCCTGTTTGGCAGAGCACTTTGGTTCATGGAGTTCATATGGTTTATTTGGGGTGACCTCATTGTGCCACCTTTTGTGCTGCACCGTTATGTGCAGTGAAGGGAAGTAATAAAATAATTGTTGCATGAACACCTCTTCGAAGCAAAGGTTAATAAAAGTTCAGCCATCTATTTTTGGTTCAGTTCATCAAATTCATTTTGGCACTTTCTTGAGTTATTCATGAGCTAGAATTCTGATGGAATCTGAACACCTTTTATCAAGAGGAAATACATTTTTCATTGGAATAGCTGGAGTGAATGTGTGTACTTCTGACAAACAACTTGACAGGTAAATAGACTGATCCTTGTCACACGGGACCCTGCAAGACCTTGTACTATATCTCGCTCACTCATCTCTCTTAAATATACATAATTAAAATCTGAAGTGACCCTGTGTGCCATTCAGATTTAATAAATAATTCTGAACAAGGTTGGGAAAAAAATGTTTATGTTGAAAGCTAAGTTTTCATCTTGCATGTAGGTTGTAAAGTAAATTTCCAATGCCAAAGAAACTCTGGTCTTTTAGAGGCAGAAAACTTTGAGAACAATCTGGGTGGAGATTTGGCAGAGTACATTTTAAAGATGACATAAGAACAGGAGCACGGAGGATGCCATCTCAACGGCACTTCACTCCGCCCTCTCCCACCTCGACAACAGAAACACTTATGTGAGACTGCTGTTCATCGACTACAACTCAGCATTCAACACCATTATCCCTTCTAAATTGATTGCCAAACTCAATGACCTGGGCATCAACCCCTCCCTCTGCAATTGGTTACTGGACTTCCTAACCAACAGACCACAGTCTGTTAGGTTGGATAACCACTCCTCTTCTACCCTCACCCTGAACACTGGCGTACCCCAGGGCTGCGTGCTGAGCCCCCTCCTCTACTCCCTCTTCACCTACGACTGCATACCTGTACATGGTACCAACACCATCATCAAGTATGCAGATGACACAACGGTGATTAGCCTCATTAGCGACAACGATGAGTCGGCCTACAGGGAGGAGGTTCAGCTCCTAACAGCATGGTGTGCCGACACTAACCTGGCCCTCAACTCCAAGAAGACCAAGGAGCTCATTGTGGACTTCAGGAGATCGAGAGGCTGCATGCACAACCCCAACCATATCAATGGGACGGTGGTGGAACGTGTCTCTAGCTTCAGGTTCCTGGGGGTCAACATCTCCGATGACCTCTCCTGGACCCACAACACATCCTCGCTGATCAAGAAGGCTCACCAGCGTCTCTTCTTCCTGAGGAGACTTAAGAAGGTCCACCTGTCTCCCCAGATTCTGGTGAACGTCTATCGCTGCACCATCGAGAGCATCCTTACCAACTGCATCACAGTATGGTATGGTAACTGCTCTGTCGCCGACCGGAAAGCTCTGCAGTGGTGAAGATCGCCCAACGCATCACAGGCTCCTCATTCCCCTCCATTGAGTCTGTCCATAGTAAACGATGCCTGCGCAGGGCGCACAGCATCGCCAGGGACAGCTCACACCCCAACCATAGACTGTTTACCCTCCTCCCATCCGGGAGACGCTACAGGTCCCTCCGCTGCCGGACCAGCAGGCTCAAGAACAGCTTCTTCCCTGCGGCTGTCACACTTCTCAACGCTGCACCTCAATGACTGCCTGTCTCCACTCCTCCCCCCCCCCCCCCCCCCCCCCCCCCCCCCCCCCGGACTATCCAATCACCAGCAAATTGCACGGATGCCACTGTATATGTATATGTATAGATGTATATACTCATACTACTGCGCAATACTTGTTTATTCGTAAGTTCGCCCTTCGGATATACCAACTGCATTTCATTGTCTCTGTATTGTACACTGCACAATGACAATTCAAGATTGAATTGAATTGAATTGAATATGAAGATATTTGCACTTACTGCACTTGGTGTCAGGCAAATACAATGGATTATCCAGGTCATGTTTCTGATGTGATAAGATGACCAATAAATACTACGTAACATTCCAGTGCTTTGTAAGTGATGAGCTATTCCTTTGACTCTTTCCTTTGTGTGGCACATGATATTTCATGACCATGACCTACATAACCTTCATTTATGAATGTTAGCAGTCTGCAAATTTTTGCTTCTGATATTTTTTTAAATATAACATTCTTTACAGAGATCGTAATCTGTAAGTATTAGGGAATCAATTCAAGTTAAGTCTTTTTTTGGTTTAGTTTTTTATTGCCTTTCATTTAGTTGGAACTTCTCTTCCCATCTTCACTACTTAGTTTAGTTCAGAGATGTAGCGTGGAAACAGGCCCTTTAACTCACACGCTAAACCTGTAGGTCTTCGGCGTATGGGAGGAACCGCAGCCCCCGGGAAAAAAAACCTATGCTGGTCATGGGGAGAACGTACAAACTCTGTACAGACAGCATCTGTGGTCAGGATTGAACCTGGGACTCTAGAGCTGTAAGGCAGTAACTACTGCTGCGCCACCGTGTCGTTCTAATCCTTAATAAGGCAAATCCACATCTGACTGCAGAAATATTTGGAGCTGAAGTTATGTGGCAATGACTCGTTAATTGGAGCCATGAGGTTGAAGAGAGAGCTAGGACGTCACAGCTGGCATGATTACAGAGTTGGGAGTCCTGCCTTTGCAGGTTTGGTGCAATATATCCTGGATTTTTATTTTCTGTTAACATTGATACTAAATTTCCTGGGCCATGGAAGTACAAAGTTCCAAGCAATCACAATTATTCTTGGGTATAGATTAATGGCTCTGTAGCACCAGTCTCTTGAGTGTACAAGTTCAAGTTCAAGTGAGTTTATTGTCATGTGTCCCTGATGGGACAATGAAATTCTTGCTTTGCTTCAGCACAGCAGAACATAGTAGGCATGACTACAGAACAGATCAGTGTGTCCATATACCATTATATAAATATGTACACACATGAATAAATAAACTGATGAAGTGCAAATAACAGATAATGGGCTATTACTCTTCAAAGTTTTGTCAGAGCCATGTTTAATAACCTGATGGCTGTGGGGAAGTAGTTATTCCTGAACCTGGTTGTTGCAGTCTTCAGGCTCCTGTAACTTGTACCCGAAGGTAGCAGGGAGATGAGTGTGTGGCCAGGGTGGTGTGGGTCTTTGATGATACTGCCAGCCTTTTTGAGGCAGCGACTGCGGTAAATCCCCTCGATGGAAGGAAGGTATGAGCCGATGATGGACTGGGCAGTGCTTACTACTTTTTGTAGTATTTTCCTCTCCAGGGCGCTCAAGTTGCCGAACCAAGCCACGATGCAACCGGTCAGCAAGCTCTCCACTATGCACCTGTAGAAGTTAGAGAGAGTCCTCCTTGACAAACCGACTCTCCGTAATCTTCTCAGGAAGTAGAGGCGCTGATGAGCTTTCTTGATAATTGCATTAGTGTTCTCGGACCAGGAATGATCTTCAGAGATGTGCACGCCCAGAAGCTCTTGACACTTTCAACCATTGACCCGTTGATATAAACGGGACTGTGGGTTCCCATCCTACTCCTTCCAAAGTCCACAATCAGTTCCTTGGTTTTGCTGGTGTTGAGAGCCAAGATATTGTGCTGGCACCATATGGACAGTTGCTCGATCTCTCTTCTGTACTCCGAGTCATCCCCATCAGTGATACATCCCACAACAGTGGTGTCGTCAGCGAACTTGATAATGGAGTTCGCACTGTGACCGGCTACGCAGTCATGAGTATAGAGTGAGTACAGCAGGGGGCTGAGCACGCAGCCTTGAGGTGCTCCCGTGCTGATTCTTATCGAGTCTGACACATTTCCACCAATACGAACAGACTATGGTCTCTGAATGAGGAAGTCGAGGATCCAATTGCAGAGGGATGGGCAGAGACCCAGTTCTGCGAGTTTGGTAACCAGCTTGGAGGGGATAATAGTATTAAATGCCAAGCTGTAATCGATGAATAACAGACTGATATGTGACTTTTTGTTGTCCAAGTGGTCCAGAGCGGAGTAGAGAGCCAGCGAGATCGCATCCATCTGTTGTGGCGGTAAGTGAACTGCAGTGGGTCCAGGTTTTTAATGAGGTAGGAGTTGATTTGCGCCATGGTCAACCTCTCTAAGCACTTCATCACCACAGGCGTTAGTGCCACAGGTCGATAGTCATTGAGGCATGTCACCTTGCTCTTCTTGGGCACTGGTATAATTGATGTCCTTTTGAAGCAGGTGGGAACCTCAGACCTCAGAAGTGAGAGGTTGAAAATGTCCGTAAAAACTCCAGCCAGTTGGTCCACAGGTTTTTAGAACACGACCACGTGTACCATCAGGTCCAGGCGTTTTTCGAGGGTTCACCCCTCTGAAGGATTTACTGACGCCGGCCTCTGTGACTGAGACTGAAATACCATCACAGCGAATGGGGGCTCGGGAAGGCACATCGGTGTTCTCCCTATCAAAGCGTGCGTAAAACGCATTGAGCTCATGAGGGAATGATGTTTCGCTGACATTCGAGCTGCCTCCTGATTTCGCCTTATAGGAGGTGATTGCAATCAGGCCCTGCCACAGCTGCCGAGCATCTGTCTCATCCTCCAGCTTGGAGCAGAATTCCCTTTTGGCCTTTTTGATGGCCTTTTTGATGGCCTTACCAAGGTCGTATCTGGACTTCTTATAGACCACTGTATCACCAGACATGAATGTCTGGTGTTTGATCTCCAGAAGAGTGCGGATCTCAAAGTTGATCCAAGGTTTCTCATTGGGAAACACTCGGAAGGTTTTCGTAGGGATGCAGTTCTCCACACATTTCTTAGTTTTACAATGAAACCTTCTTAATGTCAATTTCTTAATGAAGTCTTATTTACAATGAGCACGTGTACAGCTGTGGTGGTACAGCTGTAGAGTAATGGGTACATCTGACCCTCTGAATTACTCCAGCACTTTGTGTCTCTCTTTGGTATAAACCAGCATCTGCAATTCCTTTCTACATATGACAGGAAATGAGTAGTTGTGTGTGCATATGTGTGTTGGTGCATATGTGTGTGTTTTGATGCGTGTGTGCGTGTATGTGCGTCTATTTGTGTGTGTGTATATATTGTGTGTGTGCGAGTGTAGTGTATGTGTGTGTGTGTGTGGTGTGTGTGTGTGTGTGTGTGTGTGTGTGTGTGCGCATGTATACGTGTGTGTGTGTATGCATGTTTGAAACTTCTCTGTCAAATGATAATTGGTACATGGTTGTTTGTTAATCTTAGATCTGTGATATAAAGAAGTTAGGTTACTGAGCAGCCATTCTCTCATTGAATAGAGATAGAAATTTAAGGGATTAAATAGTTTATTTATTCCAACTGGATTTATTACTGATTTAGATGAGGAGGCTAGGGTTAATTTCTCTTGTTGCTGATGAAGCAAAGCAAAATGAGCAAGTAATCAGTGAGGAGGCTGCAATTTAAAAAAAGTAACTGCTTCAGTAATTAGCTTAAAGGATTTGGGTGGAATTCAATAAGGGGAAGTACAATATTATTCAGTCTGATTGGGTAAAGCACTTTAAAACCGTGGGTAGACACAAAGTGCTGGAGTAACTCAGTGGGTCAGGCAACATCTCTGGAGAAAAGGAATGGGTGACGTTTCGGATCGAGACTCTTCAAAGTGAGAGTCAGGGGAGTTAGAGACATGGGGATACAGTAGGTAAGGTGAAAATGAGACATCAAAGGACAAAGATCAAGGAGCATGTAGAATAGATCATTGTTAGCTGGGAGAAGGTGACAACGAAGCATACAAGGATAACATTTAATCAGGACAGTCAGACCCATCAGAAAACTAGGAAGGAGAGAGAGATAGAGATTCATTCCGCTAGGTTGTAAGCTGCCCAAGTGAAATATGAGGTGCTGTTCCTCCAATTTGCATTGGGCCTCAATTCACCAGGAAAAAGCTGTTCCTCAAACTACACATAATGGT
Organism: Okamejei kenojei; assembly: GCA_035221665.1. Taxonomy (NCBI): domain Eukaryota; kingdom Metazoa; phylum Chordata; class Chondrichthyes; order Rajiformes; family Rajidae; genus Okamejei; species Okamejei kenojei. The sequence goes on from CM069136.1 coordinate 53,393,682, forward strand.
TCTCAAGCTTCTGTACCTTCTTCCTGATGGTAACAATGAGAGGAGTGGAGACCAAGGCCGGGGTGGTGTGGGTTTTGATAATATTAGATGACTTTTTGAGACCACACTACCTGTTGATCCCTGTGGTGAGGAGATAAGTACCTGTGACAAACCAGGAAGTGTCTGCCACCTTCTGCAGCCTCCTTCATTATTGAGATGTTCAAATTATCCAAGCAGGCCATGATGCAACAACCAGTCAATTTTCTGTCCAAATTTTCAGTTCAATAGCATTCATGGCCATGCCGAATCTCCTCAAACGTAAAGAAGTAGCGTTGTTGGTGAGTTTTCTTTGTTATCATTCTGTCTTGGCCACTGGGAGCTCCTTTCACTCGACATATTCTCATCAGGAAATACACGTCATAATGTAATATAAGGGGAGGGCACACTGTTGATGGCAAGACCTTTATCAGCATTGATGTGCAGATGCAACTTGGTTTCTGGTCCATATCTTTGTGAAAGTGGCAACACAAGTAGGCAAACTGGTAAAGAAGATGTATGGTAGGCTGGTCTTCATTGATCGGTCATTGAATATAAGCATCAGGAAGTTATGATGCAGCTCCATATGACGAGGCCACATTTGAAACATTGCCTGCAGTTCTGGTCGCCCTATTAAAGGATGAATGTGGAGGCTTTGGAGAGGTAGAAGAGGTTTACCTGAAAGCTGCTTAAATGAGATAATATTAGCTACAAGGAAAGGTTGGACAAACTTAGACTGTTTTCTCTAGAATGCCAAAGTTTGAGGGGAAACTGGTTAGTATATAAAATTTTGAGTCAAAATATTGTCGAACAGGTGATGAATAGTTGGACCGAAGGATCTGTTTCCATGCTGTATCTCTAAACTGAACTCTACCATTGGTGCATTGCAGCTGCAGAGTGTACCATTTACAAGATGCATTGCAGTTATCCAAAAAGACCCATTGGTCACCTCAAACTCCTAACCTCCACAACCTAGAGCAGAAAACAAAATGGACACACAAAAAAAACATCAATCATATTCCACATCACACTGGCATTGAACTATATCAACTTTCCTTCATCACCAGGCAAAAGTTTTTATCTCATGAAACCATGGACATTTTCTCGACACAAATTGCAATGGGTGAAGAAGATAACTCCCTGCTACCTTCATGGATACTTCAGGATAGGGAACTGGCTCCAACATATGATTACCTTGAAAAGCCATAAAGTACTGGAGTAACTCAACAGATCAGGCAACGTCTCTGGAGACATGGATGATGTTTTGGGTTGGGATCTTCAGACTGAGTGTTTTCAGGCATAGAAAGCTTTAAGAGAGGAAGGGCAAGACAAAGCCTGGCAAGTGATAGGTGGATACACTTGAGTGGGATTTTGAATAGGTATATGATTAAACAAAAGCCAGATATGAAGAGTTAAGAACTGAAGAGTTACAAATTGTGAAGCCAGATGAAGAAATGTAGATGGAAGTTGGTGGGGGGGGGGGGGGGGGGTTAGGCACAGGGAAGAGGGAGAAGGGGAAGGGGAAGGGTTAAAGTTGGAGACCCAAAATTGGAGAATTCAGGCTACCTAAGCGGAATATGAGGTGCTTTTTCTCCAGCTTGTGTCTGACCTGATTCTGGCAATGGAGGTTGCCTGGGACAGAAAGCTCAGTATGGGAAGTAGGGTTAAAATGTTAGGAACCGGGCGTTTGCGAGTGTCCTCCTCTATTGCCCCTCCTCTCTTCCAGTTCTGGCCTCCTCCACCTCCCAACCACAATCAGTGTGAAGAAGGGTCCCAGCTTAAAATGTCACATCCATGTTCTTTAAGGTAAATGCTGCCTGACTTGTTGAGGTACTCCAGCATTTTGTGTTTTATTGAAAACAAACGTCAGGGTGGTACAGTGATGCAGCGGTAGAGTTGCTACCTTATAGCACAAGAAATCCGGGTTTGATCCTGATTAAGGTGGCTGTATGTATAGTGTGTAGGTTCTCCCCATGACCACGTGGGTTTTCCTGGGTGGTCCAGTTTCATCCCAGACTCAAAAGATGTACAAGTTTGTACATTAATTTGGCTTTTTCAAAAATTGTAAATTGACCCTGGTCTGTAGGATAGTGCTAGTGTACGGGGAACGCTGGTCAGCGTGGACTTGATGGGCCAAAGAGCCTGTTTCCATGCTGTATCTCGAAACCAAATCTGCAGTTATTTGCTTCTACGTCCTCACCTTGAATGGATGTAAAATACATTGGGTAACTAATTGTATCTGAGTATTTTGATCTGCCACACCAACCTGTACTTTAAAATAAGAAACATGAAAAGAACCGAAATGTCACCCATCCCTGTTCTTCATGCCTGACCTGCCGAGTAACTCCAGCACTTTGTGCCCTTTTTTTTGATAAGCAGCTTCTGTAGTTCCTTGTCTCCACAAACTGCAGTCTTGTTGATCACCCGGGTCAGATTGTGAGTATAGATGACCGTTTTATTATGCAGTGAAAAATGTTGCTGTATTAAACAGTCAAATGAAAGACAAAGTAAAACAATGACAATCTCTTTTAAACCTACCTGCTAATCCCATGTGAAGTTTGCAGACTTGTATTGTCATCAACCAACAAATGTCTCTTTTTCATTTTATGTCAGTTACTTTTGTGCCCTTGATAAATGAATGTGCCCTGTTTGTTCATCCGCTGTGTTACACAATCCTATTCACAGTATGATGCTCAGATCTCATTATTCATTAATGACCAACAGAAAGCTTGATGTACTTTTTTGATGTGTGCAGTTTCATGATGAGATTGGACTTGCATAAATATATATATTTTTTTAAAAGCTGTATTATCGCCTTGTCGGTGATCCAAGACAAATTCTATGATGATTAATGTAGCCTTGAAAACTAATTCCAGAACAGTATCTTTTTGGAAGATTCAGATTCTAGGTATGCTGACAAAACATAGAAACATAGAAAACAGGTGCAGGAGTAGGCCATTCGGCCCTTCGAGCCAGCACTGCCATTCAATATGATCATGGCTGACCATCCAAAATCAGTACCCATTTGCTGCTTTCTTTCTCTATTGCTTGATTCTGTTAGCTCGAAGAGCAAAATCTAACTATCTTGAAAACATCCAGTGAATTGGCCTCCACTGCCTTCTGTGGCAGAGAATCGCACTGATTCACAACTCCCTGGGTGAAAGGTTTTTCCTCATCTCACTCCTAAATGGCCTACCCTTTATTCTTAAACTGTAACCCCTGGTTCTGGACTGTACCAACATAGGGAATATTTTTCCTACATGTAGCCTGTCCAATCCCTTAAGAATTTTATATGTTTCTATAAGCTCCCATCTCATTCTTCTAAATTCCAGTGAATACAAGCCCAGTCGATCCATTCTTTCATCAAATGTCAGTCCGGCCATCCCAGGAATTAACCTGGTGAAACTACGCTGCACTCCCTCAATAGAAAGAATGTCCTTCCTCAAATTAGGAGACCAAAATTGCACACAATATTCCAGGTGTGGTCTCACCAGGGTCCTGTACAACTACAGTATGACCTCCTTGTTCCTACACTCAAATCCACCTGCTATAGAGGCCAACATGTCATTTGCTTTCTTCACTGCCTGCTGTATCTGCATGCATACTTTCAGTAACTGACGTACAAGGACACCCAGTCTCGTCGCACCTCCCCTTTTCCTAATCTGACACCATTCAACCATCCACCCAGAAGTTAACATGATTTCACAACATATGAAGATATTTCAAAGATGAAATAGTTTTGTCTAAATGCATGATAGCTCTTCAAAGTTTATCCATTGGATGTAATGGTCTAAAAATGCTATTGAGTCCTATGCAACAGAATCCTTCTCGACCCTGATTTCTGCAATGATTCAATAACTAATTCCATTAGTTGTATCCTAGGTTCCCCATATGCAATGCATATATATGAGGAGACTGGTGAATTGTGATATCAGTCGGCAAGATTATTGCTACTTGTGCGATTTAAAAAATATATATATAATTTTACATATAGTTATTAACAGATCAAAACCAGTTATAGGGCTTCTTACCTGCTTCACTTCTGGCAAGTCAGGTGGCAGTGAAGATTCTCTGAGGATGGGATAATCTTTCATCGGTTAATTATCTTCATCGATCATTTTCAACCAAACCCCTAGACCACCTCTGTGATTGGACATCCTTCTTCAACTTGAGGTTGAGGATGATTTGCTTTTTTTCCCCATTTCTGTGGGTGCGGAGGTGGTTGATGTGGGACCTTCCACACTCTGCTACAAGTGGGGTAGTGCTTAATATTCAGGGCTTCTTTGTGCTCAAACTGTTTCAAGGTTTTCACAAATGATCCATCCCCATTTGGAGTGGTTGCGGTCCAGGTTTTCCTGGGAGTCACTTAGGTTATTGCAGAAATTGAGGAAGGGTTTGAGAACATTTGTTAAGCTTTCCCTCTTCTTGGAGTGGCAGTGCTGCCTTGGCAGCTGCGGCTCGCCTGCAGTCCATCTGTTTTTGTTGTTTTCTTGTCTTGTATGGCGTGTTAATTTGAGTTATTATGTTGTGTATGTGTGTGGGTGGGGTGGGAGAAACGTTTTAGTCTCTTCCTTCAGGGGGACGTGACTTTTCTTGTCATATCCCCTGTCTCCGTCTCCGTCTGCGCTGAGGCCTAATGGCGGAGCTGGCAACCTCCAACTGCGACTGACCTCGAGGCTCCGGAGGCAGAGCCAGCCAGGACTTACCAGCGCGAGGTTGGCCGACTTCGGGGATGTGGCGGGTTCAAGCATTCCGGCGTTCCGGCGGCCCGACGGAGCTGTGGCAGCTTTCCGGTGGCGGCGGCAGCGACTTTGGAGGCCCGGCCGCGGGCCCAGTGGACGACATCGTTGGGAGCTCTAAGGTCACAGGTTGGTGACCTGTTGTCCGGAGCTCCCGCGGCAACAGCTTCGTCCGCTGGACTGGAGGGCGGCAGCTTCGACCACCCCGGGCCGCGGAGTTGAACCGGTCCGTTCGCGGAGCACGGTTCAGCCGCGGGGCCTACTTACATCACCCGGTGGGGTCATAACATTGGAGGCCTGGATCGCCTCAGTGCAGAGGAAGAGGAAGAACAAGAGAGGAAGAGACAAAGACTTAAGATTTTGCCTTCCGTCACCGTGAGGAGGTGTCTGGTGAACTCACTGTGGTGGATGTTAAATTTGTGTTTATTGTGTGTTTTGTTATTTACTATATGTATGACTGCAGGCAACAAAATTTCGTTCAGACCGAAAGGTCTGAATGACAATAAAGATTCCATGATCAGCTAGTAATCTTGGAATGAGGTGTGTCTTTTTGGAGATAGGCATCTGAACAATGTGACCTGCCCAACAGAGTTGCCCAATGTAATTAGCGGTGAATATCTGGGCATGTTGACATTGGTTCACTTCTCCTTATACATTATGGAACTTTTTGTAAAGTGGATGCTTTACTTATTCTCTAGCATCTTGTGATACTTGTTATAGGTTGTCCATGACTCGCAAGCACAATACAGGAAAGGGATCATTGTTTAATTTAATTCACAGATACAGCGTGGAAATAGGCCCTAGTTCTATCCCACACATTAGAGGCAATTTTTACAGAAGCCGATTAACCTACAAACCCACATGTCTTTGGAGTGTGGGAGGAAACCGTAGCACCCAGAGAAAACCCTGTGGGGAGAACATACGAACTCTGCACAACCAGCACCCCTAGTCGTTATTGAACCCTGGTCTCCGGTGCTGTAAGGCAGCAACTCTACCGTTGCATCATTGTGCCGCCCCAGCTGTAAACTAAACCACGAACTGTGCACACCTCCTTCTCTGCCCAAAGTCAGGCTTTCTCACCAGAACCTAAACCTCCACCTGATTTACAGTGCATTCAGAAAGTATTCAGATCCCTTCACTTTTTCCACATTTTGTTCTGTTACAGCCTTATTCTAAAATTGATTACATTTTTTTATCATTAATCTACACATAATACCCCATAATAAAAAAGTGAAAACGGGTGTTTAGAAATGATTACAAAGTAATTTAAAAGAAACAACTGAAATATCACATTTACATAAGTATTCAGACCCTTTACTCAGTACTTTGTTGAGGCACCTTTGGCAGCGATTACAGCCTCAAGTCGTCTTGAGTATGATGCTACAAGCTTGGCACACCGGTATTTGGGTAATTTCTCCCATTCTTCTCTGCAGACCCTCTCAAGCTGTCAGGTTGGATGGGGATGCGTCGATGCACAGCTATTTTCATGTTCCTCCAGAGATGTTCGATTGAGTTCTAGTCCGGAATTTGGCTGGGTTACTCAAGGACTTTCACAGACTTGTCATGAAGCCACTCATGCATTGTCTTGGCTGTGTGCTTAGGTTCGTTGTCCTGTTGGAAGGTGAACCTCCACCCCAGTCTGTCCAGAATGCTCTGGAGCAGGTTTTCATCAAGGATCTCTTTGTACTTTAATCCGTTCATTTTTCCCCCGATCCTGACTGGTCTCCCAGTTCCTGCCGCTGAAAAACATCCCCACAGCATGATGCTGCCACCACCATACTTCACCGTCGGTATGGTATTGGCCAGGTAATGAGTGGTGCCTGGTTTCCTCCAGATGTGACGACTGGCATTCAGGCCAAAGAGTTCAATCTTGGTTTCATCAGACCAGAGAATCTTTTTCTCATAGTCTGAGAGTCCTTTAAGTACCTTTTGACAAACTCCAAGCCAGCTGTCATGTGCCTTTTACTGAAGAGTGGCTTCTGTCTGGTCACTCTACCATAAAGGCCTGAATGGTGGAGTGCTGCAGATATAGATGTCCTTCAGGAAGGTTCTCCCCGTGTGTGGACGGAACGCCGAAGGACGAGAAGTGGAAGGCAAGATAGCGAACTGATACCACGCCGAAAGGATACAAAACCGAATGGACACCACGCCGAAAGGACAAGACGCAGAACGGACATGACATCGAAAAGCCATCGAACAGACATGAGGTCAGCGATTGGTCCAGACCCATCACATCACTGGCCAGGGGAGACGGGAGAGGGAGCTTGAGCTTGCATTTGTAAAATAGTGGCAGTGACTCCAAGCTGCTGCGATTGCTACAGAGGCGTTTCAACGTCATGTTCATTCCCCGTCAGACTTTAAGCCAAAAAACAACCTGATGCCATACGGACATGGCGTCGAAAAGCCTCTGTGGCAATCGCAGCAGATGGAGTCACTGCCATCATTTTACAAACGCAAGCTCACACTCCCCCTCACCCTCCCGTCTCCCCTTATAGAAGCCAATTAACCTACAAATCTGCACATCTCTGGAAAGTGGGAGGAAACCCATGCACCACGAGAAAACCCACGTGGTCACAGCGAGAATATGCAAACACTATACAGTAAGTATCCGTAGTCAGGATCTAACTGAGATCTCTGGCGCTGTATGCCATTATACTGCTCCATGTGCCACTTTCCTCTGAATGTATTGTTTGAAGCAGAATCCTGTCAAATAATATCTTTATTCATAAAGTGGAAAGCTCCCTTAAAATTGTTTTCTTTACAAGAAAATAATTTAGAATAAATGCCTACTCAATGATTTGCATGCTCAAAATCAAGCATAGCTGTCATCATTTTTAAAAGTGTCCAAAACACATTTAATGATGGATATGATATTTTGTAATAAAAGGGGATGAATTGTTTTTGCTTTTGCTTGAGACAAAAAACAAATTCTTTCCAGATGATAAATATTGAAATCTGCACATATTGGAGCCTTAAGCCCCTGTCCCACTTTGGAGACCTAAACAGCAACCTCTGGTGACCTTGCACTCCACCCAAGGTTTCCATGAGGTCACCAGACGTTTTGGTCACTCTCCCTAATGGTCGAAAGTGGTTTCCGTGTGGTCGAGGCTTCATCTAGTTTGCTGCTATTTTTTCATCATGATTAAAATTGGCCTCGACTAAAAATAGGTTGCTGTCTAGTCAAAGCCGGTTTTCTTCATAGTCGAGGAAGGTTTTCAACATATGCCTGGGAGGTGGTAGGAGGTTGCAGGTCACCACGACCTTGATTTTTTTTTTTTGGGTGGTGGGCATGGTCACCAGAGGTTGATGTTGAGGTCTCCTAAGTGGGATAGGTGCTTACTCAATGAGTCATATAACCATATAACCATATAACAATTACAGCACGGAGACAGGCCCTCTTGGCCCTTCCAGTCCGTGCCGACCATTTGTTTTCCCCTAGTCCCATCTACCTGCACTCAGACCATACCCCTCCATTCCCTTCACGTCAATATACCTATCCACTTTACTTTTAAATGTTAAAATCGATCCTGCCTCCACCACCTCTGCTGGAAGCTCATTCCACACAGCCACCACCCTCTGAGTAAAGAAGTTCCCCCTCACGTTACCCCTAAACTTCTGTCCCTTAATTCTCATGTCATGCCCTCTTGTTTGAATCTTCCCTACCCTCAATGGGAAAAGCTTATCCACGTCAACTCTGTCTATCCCTTTCATCATTTTAAAGACCTCAATCAAGTCACCCCTTAACCTTCTGCGCTCCAAAGAATAAAGACCTAACTTGTTCAACCTTTCTCTGTAACATAGTTGCTGGAACCCTGGCAACATTCTAGTAAATCTCCTCTGTACTCTCTCTATTTTGTTGACATCCTTCCTATAACTAGGCGACCAAAATTGTACACCATACTCCAGAATTGGTCTTACCAATGCCTTGTACAATTTTAACATTACTTCCCTACTCCTATATTCAATGCTCTGATTTATAGAGGCCAGCACACCAAAGGCTTTCTTTACCACCCTATCTACATGTGATTCCACCTTCAGGGAACTATGCACAGTTATTCCTAGATCCCTCTGTTCCACAGCATTCCTCAATTCCCTACCATTTACCATGTACGTCCTATTTTGATTTGTCCTGCCAAGATGTAGCACTTCACACTTATCAGCATTAAACTCCATCTGCCATCTTTCAGCCCACTTTTCCAAATGGCCCAAATCTCTCTGTAGACTTTGAGAATCTACTTCATTATCCACAATACCACCTATCTTAGTATCATCTGCATACTTACTTATCCAATTTTCCACCCCATCATCCAGATCATTGATGTACATGACAAACAACAGTGGACCCAACACAGATCCCTGAGGCACCCCACTGGTCACCGGCTTCCAACCTGACAAACAGCCATCCACCATTACTCTCTGACATCTCCCATTCAGCCACTGTTGAATCCATCTTGCTACTCCGCCATTTACACCCAAAGATTGAATCTTCTGAACCAACCTTCCATGGGGAACCTTGTCAAAGGCCTTACTGAAATCCATATAGACAACATCCACTGCTTTACCCTCATCAATTTCCCTAGTTACCGCTTCAAAAAATTCAAGAAGGTTTGTCAAACATGACCTTCCAGGCACAAATCCATGTTGACTGTTCCTGATCAGACCCTGTTTATGCAGATGCTTATATATATTATCTCTAAGTATCCTTTCCATTAATTTGCCCACCACTGACGTCAAACTAATAGGTCTATAATTGCTAGGTTTATTCTTTGAACCCTTTTTAAACAATGGAACAACATGCGCAGTACGCCAATCCTCCGGCACTATTCCCGTTTCTAATGACATTTGAAAGATTTCTGTCATAGCTCCTGCTATTTCTACACTAACTTCCCTCAATGTCCTAGGGAAAATCCTGTCAGGACCTGGAGACTTATCCACCTTTATATTTTTCAAAAGTGTCAGTACTTCCTCCTCTTTGAATCTCATAGTTTCCATAGCTACTCGACTTTTTTCCCTTACCTCACAGAGTTCAATATCCTTCTCCTTGGTGAATACCGAAGAAAAGAAATTGTTCAATATCTCCCCCATCTCTTTTGGCTCTGCAGATAGCTGTCCATTCTGGTTCTCTAATGGTCCAATTTTATCCCTCATTATCCTTTTGCTATTAATATAGCTGTAGAAACCCTTTGGATTTACTTTCACCTTTCTTGCCAAAGCAACCTCATATCTTCTTTTAGCCTTCCTAATTTCTTTCTTAAGATTCTTTTTACATTCTTTATACTCCTCTAGCACCTCATTTACTCCATGCCTCTATAATTATTGTAGATATCTCTCTTTTTTCGAAACAAGTGTCTAATTTCCCTTGAAAACCATGGCTCTTTCCAATTTTTACTATTTCCTTTCAACCTAACAGGGACATAAAGATTCTGTACTCTTACAATTTCCCCTTTAAATGTCCTCCATTTCTCTTCTACATCCTTCCCATGAAACAAAGTGTCCCAATTCACTCCTTTAAAATCCTCACGCATTCCCTCAAAGTTAGCCTTTCTCCAATCAAAAATCTCCACTCTAGGTCCTGTTCTGACTCGCTCCATAATTATATTGAAACTAATGGTATTGTGATCACTGGTCCCGAAGTGCTCACCAACGCATACCTCCATCACCTGTCCTGCCTCATTTCCTAACAGGAGGTCCAGCACTGCCCCTTCTCTGGTCGGTACCTCTATGTACTGCTGCAAAAAACCATCCTGCACACATTTTACAAACTCCAAACCATCCAGCCCATTTACAGAATGTGTTTCCCAGTCTATTTTTGGGAAATTGAAATCTCCCACAATCACTGCCTTGTGCTTACTACTAATATCTGCTATCTCCTTACATATTTGCTCTTCCAATTCTCGCTCCCCATTTGGCGGTCTATAGTACACCCCTAAAAGTGTTGCTACACCGTTCCCACTTCTCAGTTCCACCCAAATAGCCTCCCTAGACGAACCCTCTAATCTATCTGCCAAAGCACTCCCGTAATATCCTCTCTGACAAGCAATGCAACACCTCCACCTCTGGTCCCTCCAATTCTATCACCCCGGAAGCAACGAAATCCTGGAATATTTAGTTTCCAATCACAGCCCTCCTGCAACCATGTTTCACTGATTGCCACAACATCATATTTCCAGGTGTCAATCCAGGCTCTAAGTTCATCCACCTTACTTACAATGCTCCTAGCATTAAAATATGCACATTTTATAAACCCACCATCCTTTATTCTCTGTCTATTATCTTTTTCATCTTTCTTCTCTACATTTTGGGTCTGAGTGCTTCCCTTCTCTGCCTCTTGCCCCACACCCTGTCCCCTAGCCCCCTCTACCCGAGTCCCTCCCCCCAGCCTTTCTAGTTTAAAGTCTCCCCAGTAGCCTTTGCAAATCTCCCTGCCAGGATATTGGTCCCCAGCAATAGGGGAGTCAGGCAGCATTCAAAACCCCATTTGACAAAATTTATATTGGTAATGGTGGGATTCAATATTGCCCTCATCTTAACGGCATGGTGGCGCATTGGTAGAGTTGCTGCCTTACAATCTCTAGTTCAGTCTGGATTATGATCACAATTAGTGTGAAATGGGTGTGTTCTGCAGAATTTATCAGCAGCTTTGTGAAGGGCGACATCTTTGTAGCAGATTTCATTTTTATCGCGTGGAAAATACAGATTGGGCTAATTTGTTTATTTCTTGTTAAGCAACATCTGTTGCAACCATGGAAGTAGAGCAAGAGATTTGAGAAAATTCATGGCCCATGAATTAGATTTTTTTTAATTATACAAAGAAATGTTGAAAATTAGAACATTTGTATTTGTCAAAAGATCAATATTTCCTGGCAGTATATATATATATAGCGCATCCTGATATATAAATAAATATACATACATAAAAATAAATAATCTTCTGGAAGTTTTAATCTCTTGACAGCTCCACTTTTACATTTTGTAACATTTTAATTTGTGTAATCTTTTTGAAACCTGGAGGATAAATTTGTTTACATTACTTAAATGTCATTCTCTGTCGGGGTGTCTCCAGTTCTCAATTGCAGCGAAGCATGATAATTAGAATCAGTTGGACTGCAATTGGAGCTATGAAGCATGCTCTCCACATTCAGTATAAAATGGTGAACTTGTATTGTCCTGTTAACAATTTTCCCCCAATGACAATCAAAAACAAAAGTAAAATATGATAAATTGCTCATGGAATATAACTTTTTTACAGACGTCTCTACAGTCAACAGAATACAGCCAACACAAAATGTAATTTTCTTGTGGAGATCACTGATATTCTGGAATCGATGATTCAACCCGACATTTATTTGTTTAAGACCAGTGGTTCTATTTTTGACATAATTGTAACAGATTGTGTAAAAATGGCAATCTTTAATTTTTCCTGCATCTAGCTTGTCCAGTCCTTTTATAATTTTATATGTCTATCAGATCCACCCTCATCCTTCTAAACTCCAGTGAATACAAGCCTAGTCTTTTCAATCTGTCCTCATATCACAGTTCCGTCATCCCAGGGATCAATCTTGTGAACCTACGCTGCACTGCCTCAATCACAAGGATGTTATTCCTCAAATTCAGAGACCAAAACTGGACACAATACTCCAGATGTGGTCTCACCAGAGTCCTATACTACTGCAGAAGAACCTCTTTACTCCTTTACTGAAATCCTATTGTTATGAAGGCCAACATTCCATTAGCTTTCTTCAGTGCCTGCTGTACCTGCACGCCAACTTTCAGTGACTGGTGTACAAGGACACCCAGGCCTCGCTGTACCTCCCCCTTGCCTAACCTAACCCCATTGAGATAATAATCTGCCCCCTTGCTTTTGCCACCAAAGTGGATAACCTCACATTTATCTATATATTACTGCATCTGCTGCGGCTTATATATATATATAAGCGCATCCTGATATATAAATAAATATACATACATAAAAATAAATAGTTGCAGCCCCAACACCGAGCATTGCGGCACTCCACTCGCCACTGCCTGCCATTCTGAAAAGGACCCGTTCACTCCTACTCTTTGCTTCCTGTCTGCCAACCAATTTTCAATCCATGTCAACACCCTATCCCCAATACCATGTGCTCTAATTTTAGTCACAGTCTCCCGTGCGGGACCTTATCAAAGGCTTTCTGAAAGTCTAGATACACTATATCCACTGGCTCCCCTTCATCCATTTTACTTCTCATATCCTCAAAATATTCCAGAAGACTAGTCGAGCATGATTTCCCTTTCCTAAATCCATGTTGACTTGGACTCATCCTTTTACTGCAATCCAAATGCCCCATTATTACCTTTTTAATAATTGACTCCAGCATCTTTCCCACCACTGAAGTCAGGCAAATTGGTCTGTAATTCCCCGTTTTCTCTCTCACTCCTTTCTTGAAAAGTGGGATAACGTTAGCTATCCTCCAATCCATAGGAACTGATCCTGAATCGATCGAACATTGGAAAATAATCAACAATGCGTCCACTATTTCTAGAGCCACCTCCCTGAGGACCATGGGGTGCAGACCATCAGGCCCAGGGATTTGTTCTTTGTCTAGGGGTTCTTGCTGGTACTAGTTCTTAACTACTGAATAATCCCTTAGTCCGGTCTCTTAAAGGGAGGTCCTGCTGCTCACTGTTCTTCTTTTGACCATTTCCAATTCCAATTTCAATTCCCATATAAATTTAAAATTTTAATTTTAGTTTTAATCCCAATTCTAATTCCAACTCTCATATTCCCTAAGCAATTCCATGTTACCAGATCTTCCCAAGTTCCATCCTTCTTGATTTCCTTTGAACAATCCTTCCCATCTTTGTCTCCCTTTCTGAGGATGAGATAACAACAATGTCAGTTAATAACCAAATTCCAATTATTCCTAAATCATCCCAGTGCATCTAGAAGATGTATCTTTCACACTATTCCAAATCTCAACATTTTAAAAATTCCCCCCATTTCATCACCATACAACTTCGACCGAATCCAAAATTTATAAATTTATTTCTAAAACCCATAATTTAGACTTAATTCAGGTATTTTACTCCAAACTACAGAGGATTTTTTTTTTAGTCAGTCCTTTAAAGTGAGGCTTGTCCCAGAAGTCATTATAGCTCATCGGTGTTGTTTCTGTCAAAGATGATTAAAGTGTCCTTTACTCTTCTTCCTTTTCTTTCTCCAATAGCTAGGTGATATTAAAGTTGGGCACCAGAGTAGGTCCTTCTCTTCTTCCTTTCTGATGGTAGTTTCAGTTACTAGGGAGTAGGGATACTGAGGAGCATATTGCTCTGGCTGCTGGCCTTCCCAAATGTCTTAAAAGGGCAGGACAGTATCAGTTCTTCCTGCTGGTCACCTGTTTCTGTGGAGCTACATTACCTTTGCTGTCTTCTTCCCGCTCTAAAGGGTCTGTGCATTCTTTTACCTCACTCCCCAGCAGGCACCTGCCGTCAGGGTAGGCAAGGTAGGCACCGCCTACTCTGACTAAAATTATGAAATGGCAATTATTAAATATAAATAGTAAAGGCATGGGAGAATTATGCCTATCTAAGAGATCGATCTCTTAGGTAGGCATAATTCTCCGTGCCTTTCATCCACAGCACTTGCAACACGGGAAGGTCTGTGCAGCCCACGGGCCGTCAGCGCTGCCTGAAGCCGTCACTTTCAAGCTGGGGCTGAAGGCAGCAGAAATTCTGCCTTTGCAGTACTGCACATGCGCAGCAGCCTACTGCGAACGCACAGCGCGAGTTTCTTGGCGGTATTTTCAAATATGGATTGCCATTATTTTAATAGTATTTTAGGAAACAGAGAGTGAAGAATGGACTTAATGTACCAATAACGTGGTAAGTGCATTTCTTGGTGCTTTATGTTTTTAAATACTGTATTTCCCGGTATGGTGGTAGAGCTCCGTTCACAGTGTTTGGGGAGTCTGGCGTTGTGAAGGAGGGGATTGGGTTCAGTAACCCACTTGCCACGCTCCGGTCTGAGTGCAGGTAGATGGGACTAGGTGAGAGTAAGTGTTCGGCATGGACTAAAAGGGCCGAGATGGCCTGTTTCCGTGCTGTAATTGCTATATGGTTTTATTGTGGCCGGGGAGTGAATTAGCTTGGGTGGCTGCCTCAGCGCTCCAGGCGCGGACAGCAGAACTGGCAGCCACTTCCGAGGAAGGAAGCAGCTCGGGTGATTGTAGCGGCCGCCAGGACCCGACAGCAGAACCGGCTGCCACTTCAGCCCCTTCTGCTGGTCCCCACTCACCTCTGGCAGTGCTCTCCGTCTGAACATCTCTCACCTGCCGCTCACCGGCCGGCTTCCTGCAAATCTTTAAATTCCGACAGCGCGTTCACGGGACCAGTTGAGGTTATTTGGCTGTGGGAATGTAAGGATTTGTGGGACGCGGTTGACAAGAGTGAAGCCGGCGAGCGGCAGGTGAGAGATATTCAGACGAAGCGCACTGCCAGAGGTGAGCGGGCTGGCAGAAGGCGCTGAAGTGGCAGCCGGTTCTGCTGTCGGGTCCCGGCGGCCGCTCGCACCCGAGCTGCTTCTATCCCCGGAAGCGGTGGCCAGTTCTGCTGTCCGTGCCCGGAGCGCTTCAGCAGCGGTGAGTGAGTTACTGATATGATCTCTGACCCCCTCCTTCTCAACATCCTGCCCCTCCTTCGCCACATCTTTAACCCCTGGCACAGACTCTCCACAAGCTGTGAAAGGAACTCTTCCTCCAATTGGACCCTTGAATTAATATTGTCATTCAATAAGATGACGACTGATTCAATGTCCCGGTGTGCTCCCGTTTTTCCCACCATCTCTCCACCTGCCTTCATCCTCCGAGTTTATATATTGTCCTGCAGGCACAAACTCAGCAATACATTAATTCAATATCTTCTTTCCCCACTCTCGTTCCTCCTGCACGGCAAGTTTGTTTCTTCTCTCCCTAGTGCCATTTCCATTCCTTAGTTGCCATCCCTTTTCACGCCAGCTACCATGTTTCCCTGTCGTACTTCTTCCTTTTAGTGAGGGTTTCTTTGTGAGTCGGATTCTATGTATCTCCTCCTACGTGGAAGGGGTGGTGTTCTATTTAACGTATAGTGCTGTTTCTCAGGCCAAGAGCGGATCCCTTTAATTTTAGCAGATGGTATTGCTGTTAGCTGGCAGGTCAGGGCTACTGAAATGGGTTGGATTGTTGGAATGTCCCTTCCCCTTGATCTCCCTGCCAGTGTCCTCGTCCCAAGAGTCTCGGTACCCTTTTGGAATCCATCGGTTTGCGTGAACCCATGGCCTCCTTCTCTGCCCCCTTCTTTCCTGATAATATTCTCACATGGGACACGACCGTCTCCAGTGTCCTAATCCCCCACAAATAAATCACTGATCAGGCTGGATTGTTCTATAACCTCGTCAGCCAAATCGAGGAGAGGTCGGTTCATTGAATGGGAGGTCTATCCAGGCCTTGAGGTCTTCTTCCTCCTTATCCTCGTCTGTTCTTAATTATTTTATTAGAACCTCTAATTTCCGGGCTGCCAGTGAACCAGGCTGTCTTGATGCCTGACTATCTGTGTTCTGAGGGACATTTATACCTATTGCAGGCATCTCCCTACAAACACATTGTCTACAGGGAGTCCTCTCCTACCGTGGTGAATTATTCTGACATAATATTATTTATGTCTGGATCAATCCATCCATACTCTCCCCCGATCTCACCTCCTGAAAGGCTATTTGTTTTATCCTGGTACTTCAAGAAGGATTCTTTCATCCTCTTGCTACTGGAATCCCTAATTAGTTTTGGCACCCATGGTGATGAAGTCTTCTTTCTAGCTCATTAATTGTCCCCTACTGTCCTCCTCCTGTGGAGCAATCATAGGAGATAGAAGATCTCTCCCCGGTGTCTCTATTTCGGAATTAAATTTAGGGGGAGGGGCTGAAAATAACGCTGACTCCTCCCACGTGCCCTGCTCCCAGACTGCACACTGTTTCTCCGAATTGGGAACATGAGAGTTCTGTGAGGAATACTGTGGCTCCAGCTCCACACCAAAAAATTCAGCACACCCTGGCATATAATAAAAATCTCTCCCTTCAAGATGTGCAGACCCTGTAACCCTTACCGAATTTACCCGATTTAGTTTTCGTCGGCACCTCCCCATTAAGAGCCCTCTCAGTAGTCTCGCTTCCAAAAGATGACACTTTGTCCTGCTCCTGCTCCTGCTGTTGGTTTACTAGTTCTCCCTGCCCCAGCTCTGGAATGTCCTGAGAAGGATCAGCTCTATCGTTTTCTCCTATTCCCAATTTACAAGCAGCCATTCTTAGGGTGGATAGCAAAACAATTTCTTTATGTATTTTATCCTTTAGTGAAGAATATCCAACACCTCCCAATTACCTTGTTTCCTTCCTCTTTATTCTCATATTTTTAACGATCATCTCTATATAGTTTATCCCTAGTAAAGACTATTCCTCCCAACGGCCAAAGTTTGTCTTTCAAAATTGCATTTAATTTCCCCGATAATCCTCTCAGTATATCCGCTTCATTTGGAAGTTCTCTGCAAAATATCCTTATTGGGCTTTCTAATTTGTTTGATCGATCCTTGTCAGAGACATTCCCCATTCTCGGAACAATGGTCAAAACACAAATTATAAAATAAAGGTTCCAGACACTAACACCTCTTTCAATCACTCCTCCTCTCAGACTTCAAAGTCAACGGAATCTCTCCCACACAATGGTTAACGGTCTTTCCGATTCACACTTACTCTAGCAATCGCTTCCTTTTAATTGTCTCCCGGTCACTCCTATTCAATCACTCCTATTCAATTATTCAAACCATTCAGTCTCTCTCCCAACTCTCTTATCAGTTAAATCACAATCACTGCATTCAATTCCAAACTTTCAAACACATCTCAATCCAAGTCTAACTCCCACTCGCAGTCTCCCATGCAGCAATCTCTCTCTCACTCAATTAACTTTGCACAAACTGACAAACCCAAACCACGCCAAAAAAACTATAATTAAGAATGAAAATATTCCCCCAATTATCAAGAACCCAAAACACACCCCAATATCAACTATAAGCATCCAGTAAACCCCACTCTAATTAATCTTCCTCGTGGCGCAATCAATCAGCGAGATGACTCCTCCCCCGACGCAGCAATCGAAGGAGTACAAGCCCTGATCAAACCACCCCGGTTCAGACTCGTACAAAACAATCTTAAACAAATACGAATATCTAACTTAAACACACTCAAGTTTCTAATCCGTAAATCTTACTTCAAGTTTCTAATCCGTAAGCACTCGCACAAGCAGCAACACAAATGACGGTCACGTTCTAAATCTTAACCTTTAATTCTTAATATACCCTAAGTTTATTTACCTACATAGAATATTTACAAAATACAGATCCAATGACAATACGAAAAGCTAGATTTTTACAATTTAGAAAATGATGTAAAGCACTAGCGCACAATTCGCAAACACTCGATCTCAGTGCCGCGTCATACTGTTATCACGCAGTGAACCTCTCCCTCTGATACCGAAGATTTTCCCTTCCTTGTTTACTCTTTGCTGGGGGGTACTATTCCTTAAATGATTACTTTTCCTCCTGAATGTTACTATCACTCTGCTAAGACTTCTATAGGGGGACCTCTATCCAATTAGGAGTACCCTTCGCTATTCGGATTAGTTTTAATCAAGTAAACAGGTTCCCGTCTATCAGGTACTCTTCGCTATCAGGTACTAATCAACAATCGACCAGAGGGTTACTATTCACTGTTGGTCAGCCGCTATTCAGAATCAATCACGGACATGCACCAACTCCGAAATTCTATAAACAGGAATTCGAATTCCACCTTACTGGCAGAGCTTCAATATGAAATTCAGTATTTGAAAATTTGGCTTTGCAAATATAGAATCGAACTCGAACTCCTAATTTTTAGTGCGTATCTTTTCTACTACACGGGATCTTGAACCAGCTAAAATTGCCCAGTTGAATTCTTGAGCGAACTGGAGTATTTCGGCCAATCTATACTCTGTCCATCCAAGCCCAGTACCTTCTAAGTCGCGTCGTCGGTCACTTCAGGGAGAGACTCGGATACCTACACACAGCCACTCCTCACTGCTGAGTACCGAGGATCAAGCACCTAGCCGCTTCGTGCTGTAAGTTATCTATGCCATTTTTCAGAGCGCACCTTTTTTTGCGCTCCTGGCAACGATCTGAACCACATGGGGTGGTCTCTTAATAACCCAATTACAGATATCGATTAACACCAAACATAACAGACATTCCCCTAACCCAATAATACAACAGCTCAATACATTGTATTCAAAGCGGACTTCGTATGGAAGCCAACTTAAACATTTACCCTGATCTGCAAGGCCCAATACCTCATCCAATCAACACTCTGCAAAGTCAAACTCTGCAACATTATTTACAATTATTTACAAGATGTATGTCTGGTTTGCAGCCATCCAATCCATTCTATGCATTTTGCACTTAATTGACGGGGTTTGCAGATGTTCTCATTCTTTGGTTGCAATTTGTATCTAAGCTCCAGATACACTGGCACCTCTTTGCAACTTGTCCCACTTCTGCAGAGAGCAACTCCAAATAGACCAAATCTCCCAGCAACCTTAAAGCTTTTACCCCATTTTGATGTCCCAGCCTCTCCAATTTAGCCAGGATTAACAGAAGCACTGTAAAATCATAATCTTGCTTGCTAATGTGGAATCATATAGAACTTCTATCTTAGCCGGATATTTTCAACAGCTTCATTAGTTGATATCTAATTTCACCCTGGGTCCACTTTCTCCTCTCTATTGTCTGCTTTTGTGATTATAAAATGTTACCTTCATACGTAGTTTCAACTACATGTAGTTACTTGTAATTCTGCCACAGTATGGCTCTCAATTCTCATTCCAACCTGACCCTTAGAGGTCAACTGACACCATTTTGCTTTTATTCATAATGCAGCAGATCTGCAGCTCTGTTCAATGGAATATTTAATGATGTTTTGTTTGGTAACTTCAGTGTTGGCAGAGGATAAAGCTCTTAATGTGAACAGGGATCTGTGTATCTCTTGGGGGAATATCTGTTACGGGTGTTGACCTCTTTGTGAACTGCGGCAAAATGGAAGGAGGTTGTGACTCTAGATTGGTTGTCAGACGTTGCTGTATTTCACAGACGCCAGTTGAAGGCCAGCAGATGCGATATAATGGCAATCTAACAGGGTTCTTTGTGCTTAAGATTTAGCAAGTGATTTTCAGTTTCTCTCGTGCTATTAATGCTTTATGCCACTGTTACTGTTGATGCTCTGACTTTGCCATTTTCTAAGACCTTCGCATCTTTTTCAAAAAACAGAATGAGAGACTACATTAGCATCCTCAAACGAGATATTATAAACTTTTTTAGAAACTGCTGATTGAACGTAGCAAAATTATATCTGAATTGACCTGAAAAAGTAAAATGCTTTTTATTTTGTAAAACTCTTTATATAGGATCAGTATCATTGCAATTAACCACAATTATGGAACTTTTAGATTTGTTTCATTCAGATTGTTAGTTACTGATGAAGATAATTTTGATGAATTATATTTTAAATAACCTAAAAAATAATACATTACTAGTCATTTGAAATATTGGCAAAAATGGGGGGGAGGAGGTTGGCTTGAGAATACAGAAGATGAAAAGGTTGAGAAGTATTTAAAAGTTTGTAAATTCTAGGAACAGAATTGGGTCATTCGTCCCATCAAGTCTACTCCTATCTTTCCCCCTCATCCGCATTCTCCTGCCTTCTCCCCATAACCGCTGACGCACTTACTAATCAAGAATCTGTCAATTTCCAACTTAAAAATATGCATTAACTCAACCTCCACAGCAGTCATTGACAGTGAATTCCACAGATTCACCAAACTCTGAATAACGAAATTCCTCCTCATCTCCTTTCTAAAGGTACGTACTTTTATTCTGAGGCTATGGGCTCTGGTCATAGACTCTCCCATTGTTGGAAACGTCCTGCCCACATTCACTCTCTCCAGGCCTTTCACTATGCAGTAGGTTTCTATGAGGTTTCCCCTCATCCTAAACTCCACGGAGTACAGGCCCAGTGCTGTCAAACGTGCATCATATGTTAATCCAATAATTTCCGGGATCATTCTCGTAAACTTCCCTGGACCCTCTCCAATGCCAGTATTCTTCTAACTGGTCAAGATCTGTGAGGTTGTTCATGGTGACAGACCAAGTATTGCATATAGAAACATAGAAAATAGGTGCAGGAGTAGGCCATTCGGTCCTTCGAGCCTGCACCGCCATTCAAAATGATCATGGCAGATCATCCAACTCAGTATCCTATATGTTGGAAGAGTAATTATACTGCAAGTGGGTTTGGTGCTGTAAGAGAGCTGAATACTTGGGACAGATTCATCGAACACTAAAGCAAGCATCACATGTTCATAGAACTATTCGTAAACAAAACAAGTCATAGACGTCAACCATAATCTCAAGATACAGAATACAAAAGCAAAATCAGTAATGAGTTTTTCAAAAGCATTCAGTGAACTGTTTCCAATATTAATTTTTTATACAATAGTAAAGTACTGAGGGTACCACCTAGATTCTGCCATGAGTACAGTGGGAGAATATATATGCTGTGGATGGACACAAAATGCTTGAGTAACTCAGTGGGACAAGCAACATCTGTGAAGAGAAGGAATGGGTGACGTTTTGGGTCCAGATCCTTCTCATCCCTTTTGTATAACTCCTGTTTTATGTTCCACGCTCTTTTCTTCCCACCCTCTAAAGCCACTACCGCTTCCAAGATTGTCCCTTTTGTTTCCTCATTCCCTTTCATGAATATCTGACATGGGTCCTATGCCTAGTGGGCCTCCGGTCTATCAATCTGACTACCTGTAGACTTGGACGCCTCTAAAAAGAACCTTGCATTTTAATCTGCTGGATATTCCAGAAGCCTCTAAAACTTCCTGACCTCTCCGCAGTCTGTCACTCTACTTCTCCTTCTGTCCTTCAGCTGCTTTTTAAAATTATTTCTGTTGATGCATTGATTTCACCGTTCTCTGAGTCCTCCACCGTCTCACAAAACAACGAGATATCGCTTAACTGTCCTCAGAATACAGATACCATAAATGCTTAAAAACTGCTGCAAAGCAGTAATAAAGTTGAATACTTGAGGAACATGATTCTGTTGAACTGTTGCAAAGATGAGTGATTTGCTTGGATAGCACACAAAATAAAGCTATTAACTGCACCTCAGTTTACATGACAATAAACTTAAACCTAAATTATATCTGAAATAACCATATGAAACTGTAAAATATTTCATTGACAAATCTCTTATATCTCTCCATATCAAAGTTTGTATTCTAGCACCTTGTTGAGTTATAGGCATCATTGGCGTTACCTTTATGGTTTGAACGACTGATCATGGAAAACTGCCTATAGAAAGTATACTTCCATTCATTGTCTCTTCCTTCCATTCATTCACTCACTGAAGTAAAACAAATCTAAGTTTCTTCATTTCCTAAAACCATCCTTATCAATTTCAGGCCAGATGAATTGAAATTGCACACATTTTTTACAAGTTGAGTTTCTTGTCATTTGCACAGGTATGCTGAGGTACCGATACGATTGAAATCTTGCTAGTAGCAGCATCACAGGCACAAACACTCAGACCACACACAGAAATGTGCACTGTATGTACGTTGATGTAGTATATTAATAAGATAAGAGAACAAGATGAGAAAAAGACCACTAAAAACAAATACTAATGCAAAAATATGCAATTAGGAAACACATCCGTAGCTGGCAAGGAGTGGTCTGTGATGTTCCATTACTGAGGAAGGATTTAAAGTTGTGGTGTAGAATTCTCTGCCTCAGGTGGAGGCAGGTTCTCTGGATGCTTTCAAGAGAGAGCTAGATACGGCTCTTATAAATAGCAGAGTCGGGGGATATGGGGAGATGCCAGGAACGGGGTACTGATTGGGGATGATCAGCCATGATCACGTTGAATGGAGGTGCTGGCTCGAAGGGCCGAATGGCTTACTCCTGCACCTATTGTCTATTGAAACTGATAGTTGTATGAAATTAACCGTTCCTCAAAGTAGCGGTGTGGAACTTCACATGCTCTGTGCCTCCTGACTGACGGTAGTGATGAGTCAAGAGTCGAGAGAGTTTTGTCAGCACAACAGATTTCAAGCATAGTACTCTGTAAAACCTACAAAACAAAAAAAGGTTCTATATAAAAAAACAAATAACCAAAGAGGGCATGGTCTGGATGCTGAGAACCCTTGATGATAGATGCCACTTTCTTGAGACAGAGCCTTGTGTAGATGATGTTGATAATGGGGAGGGATATTCCCCTGAATGATCGGACTGAGTCCACCACCCTCAGAGGCCTCTTGCATTCCTGACTCCTGGCATGAATGGAGGGTGGAGAGTCTACTTGGGGAGAGAGACCAGGCAGTCCCATACCATGCTCTCTATAATTTGAATGATGCAAAGTAGTCTCATTTAATCATAAAATTCTGACACGACTCATGGTAGATGCAGAGATGATGTTTCCGCTAGGGGAGTATCTATTGGATCACAATCTCAATATCAGAAGTTGGCTGTTTCTTATAAGAAGTTGGATTATATTGGATCACAATCTCAATATAAGAAGTTGTTTGTTTCAGGTCAAAATGGGAAGAAATGTTTTCATCCACTCCCCTCCATAAGAGAAGTGCTGAGATTCCACTAAATATATTCAGAATGGACATTCATTCAGATTTTTGAATATTAATGAAGCCAAGGGATATGGAATTCATGAAGGGAGTATTTTCTTGGCCATTGGCATTGAAGGGAAATGGCACAAGATTGTTTTGAATGGTGGAACAGTTGGGAATGTTCAAATTACTTACTCTTACTACAATTTATATTCTCATCTCATTAGTGGATTTAATGCTTAATAGCAAGAAAGGAAGAATTACAATAATTTTATCTCCTCACATTCTTCTAGCTATTTTTATCTCATATTCTATTTTGCTAGCAATTCAGAAGGTTCAAGTTATCTTTTAATTATCAGAGTGATTGTAGTAATGAAGGACTTCTTTCATTACTATTTTATCAGCATGAAGTTAAGAATTAATTTCCTAATTTCTCACCAGCGTTTCTAATGAAGCAGCATCTTAGTCAGAAGTGCTAAGGATACGAAGGGCAGAAGGATGATCATTTAGCTTTGAACAATGAACTAACACTTTCATTTGTCCCTGGAGCTGAAAGTGCATGAAGAGACTCTCCATTGATAGTGGGAGAACATGTATGCTGTCGATAGACATAAAATGCTGGAGTAACTCAGCGGAACAGGCAGCATCTCTGAAGAGAAGGAATGGGTAACGTTTCGGGTCGAGACCCTTCTTCAGACTCAAAATGTCATCCATTTCTCTCCAGAGATGCTGCGTGTCCTGCAAAGTTACTCCAGCATTTTGTGTCTATCTTCAGTGTAAAAATCTGCAACTGCAGATATGCAGTGGAATGGCATCTAAGAGATTAGAATACGTGATTTATTTGTGTATCGTGTATTTTGAGTTGCTTATTTCAGTTGATATTGTATGACTGGCAGGGTGATGCCTGCCTGCCTTCATTCCACTGTAGTTCCCTCCCCCCCCTCATCTGCCCCGCCCCCCCCTCCCCCATCCGACATCCCACTCTGTTCCTCACTCTGAACAACTCTCCTCCATTTACCATTTTATCCACTGAATAGATTCTACAAATCATTTCAATTTCAATTATTGAGCAAAAAAAATACAGGAATAATTCAATAGGTCAGGCAATATCTCCGGAGGAAATGGATAGGTGACCAATCGGGTCGGGATCCTGTCAAAAGGAGAGTCCGACTCAAAACATCACCTATCCATGTCATCAAGATGCTGCCCGACCCACTGAGTTACTCAAGTCACTGAGTTTTGCTCAACATTCCCGCATCTACCATTCCTTATTTCTTCATTTCACAGTTATTACTCCTTTTCATAAATCGTACTAACCGAGTCAAACCTTAAGGGCCTGTCCCACTTGCATGTCCTTGGCGCCATTTGAAGATGGACACAAAGCTGGAGTAACTCAGCAGGACTGGCAGCATCTCTGGAGAGAAGCAATGGGTGACGTTTCGTGTCGAGACTCTTCTTCAGTCTGAAAATAAGGTCTTGACCGGAAATGTCAAATTAAATATTTTTAATTTTCTTGAGCCCCAGGCCGAGCTCGGCGATCGTTTGCCTGCTTCTGCTGCTGTTGAAGGTAAAACAGGCCAGGGTCTTGTGACTGTCCCACTTTGGCGGTCAATTCTGCGACAGGCTGTTGGCGCGCGAAGATTTTGTTCACTACTAAAATTTCGGAGCCCAGCGCGATGTCGCGCACAACTACATACCCCTCCGCGCTTCTAAGTGGGACCAGCCCCGCGTGCCATATGATGCCCGTACGCCTCAACGCATCCACGAGGTTGCATAATTTGCGTGCCAAGGACACGTAAGTGGGACAGGCCCTTTACTTTCTGCCAAACTATAAGATGGTGAGCTCTGAAGTCCAATCCATGGACCTTCCATTCCCATTAAATTCTGACTTTTGGGACAAACGTCTCCCCAGGTATACAGCAAACCTCTAATCCTTTCAGAGTGGCAGCCTCGTCAACGGTCTGTCTCTTCCTTCGTCTTTTTTGTTATTTTTAGTGTGTTTTAAAAAGTATGTGTTAATGTTCTCTGGTTTGTTTTATGTGGGGGTGGGGGAAGTGGTTGGGGGAAGCTTTTTTAAATCTCTTACCTTGCCGGAGATGCGATTGTTTTCCGGATCGTATCTCCGGTCACTCTGCGGCCTAACATCATGGAGCTGGCGGCTATGCTCGAAACTGACTTTGAGCCTCACCGTAGGGCCATGGACTTACCATCGAATCCTGCGATCCCTTGCCTGGGATCGACACTCCAACTGCGGCCTGCAGATTTCATCATCGAGGAGCTCGCAGTCTCAGGTTGAGACTGATGTCGGGAAGCTCCAAAGTCGCAGGAGGTTTGACTAGCCCCGACCCGGTGAACAATCGCCCGGCGTGGGGGAGCTGAGATCCCCCTGATGCGGGAGCTTCATCGTCCCGATGCGGACGGCCCGACCGCTGGCTACAAGAGCAAAGATTGTCCCATCAATGGAAGGCTCAGGGCCACTGACCATGGGAGAATAAAGAAGGGAAGAATGTTTTTCACCTTCCAACAGTGAGGAATGTGGAGGAGTCAATGTGGTGGATGTTTATGTTAAAATGTATTTTCGGTGTTTTGTTGCATTTTATTGGTGTGACTGTATGGAAAATCAAATTTCCCATATGTTGCAAAACATACTTGGCTCATAAAGTATGATTTTGAGTGCAGCTGGATACATTTTGCATTTTGTTGTTCAAATATGCCAATGGCTAGGAATGTATAAAAATTATCTTCCAAGTAATTGTTTATTTAGTGTCTCAGCCCTGCATTTGCTTTGTTTTTTTCAATGTTTATACATTATACACGCCAACAGCTTTGAGAGGTTTTATTTAAATAGAGCATTTCACTTTTATTCTCTGTATTGCTGATTATGCTGAATGATAAGTGCTTTGTAATGCCATACTGCAATGCAGTCCATTCAATTTATATAACTTCCAATCAAACGTCAAGTGATTGAAAAAGAAGAATGTGAAAAAGCACATTACCAATTTGGATATCACTGGCTGAATGTTGAAACAGTTATATTTATAATCCTATTTTAACAATCTCAAATGGATAATTATTTACAATGGGAAGTTAATCTTTGAATTGAATCTTGATCTTGGTATGCAGAAAGTCTTATTTGTTTATTTTAATCCACTTTTGTAAGGATTTCAAACACGTGTCCAGTGTCATAAGATACAGGAGCAGAATTAGACCATTCAGCCCATAGAGTCCACTCCATTGTTCAATCATGAATGATCTATTTTTTCCCCTCAGCCTCTCATGTCCTGCTTTCCCTCTATCACCATTGACCACGCTTACTGATCGAGAATTTATCAATCTCTGCTTTGAAAGTACCCAATGATGGCCTCCACAACCATCTGTGGCAATGAATCCCACATATTCACCACCCTCTGGTTAAAGAAAATCCCCCTCATCTGCATTTTGTAGGTACGTCCTTTTATTCTGAAGCTGTGCCCCTTGGATATATACTCTTGCATTATTGGAAACATGCTCCACATGCATTAATACAATCATCCCTGGGATTATTTCCATAAACATCCTCTGGTCCCTCTCTAAAGCCAGCACATCCTTCCTTAGATCTGTCCTCCACTAAAACGTTAATGAATGTTGAATTGAAGACTCAGGTAGAGGTTGTCCATTTAAAGTACCAGACAAAAGCTCCTAATGGAATTGCACCATACACCCACAATGTAGATAAATGCACAAAAATGTCCCGAGCCCAGGGCATTTTGTATCTTGCAGCTCATTTCTTTCCTGACATGGATACCAGGGCCAGTAATGTTAATAAGCAGAGGAACTCAGTGAAGAGGACATGGATGACAACGTACTGGAGAAACTTTGATTAGTGAGGGTTTGGAGATGACATTCATAATTTAATCCCTGTGTAAAGATGGAGATGAACAATATACTGCAGAGATTAAAATAAGGTACTGCATAGGAGGTTCTCATTAGGCCGAGCAGATGGCTGCACTTAATGACGTTGCTTGAAGATCTTTGAGAAACTCAATCATTGAGATTAAGTACTATATTGGAAAACCATAGCATTTGGTTTCCATTCATCAGATAATGGGAACTCAGTCCCATGCATGCACTCATAATTTTAGAACTACTGCTCAAAACTCAATGTGAATCCCTCTGCTGACTATTCCACTTTCCCCAAATCTTAGAAATTGCTCATTGCAATCCAGTTTAAAGTAACAATGATTAAGTCATGAGGTCATACTTTTTTTGTAGTACATTTTCTTTTAACCTTTGGAATAGGTGTGTAAATTTCACATGCACTAGCACATTTTCAGTTGCGATGAACAGAATGAAAACCTTTTTTGCCATGGCATTTTAAAATAAAAGTCATTAATATTATTGCACATGCCTGAGCAATTGCTCTCGCTGTCTGTTCATATAACATAGCCATTGCCTTCTATTGCTGTGTCGTGATGGAATTAAAATGTTAAAAATATAAATGGTGTTAAAAATGAGACACCTAAGTGAATTAATGTAAAGCACTTATCGCATATGTGAGCTGGGTAAGAGTAATATTAACAAACTGGCCTATTATAAATTTAAGCCCCACAATGTGTCAGTTATTTCTGCACTGCCCAGATTAAGAGACATTAACTGGAACTTATTATGAATCTATTTCTCACTCGGCTCAGCAGGGGCATTTACTTTAAAATGAAAATGCCACATGGTATCTCATGTATATCTCCCCATTCACTGGCGCTTGCAACAAGCCAGGTTTAATCTGACAAAGGAAGTCAGGTGTGACAGTGAGAGCAGATCTCACGATGGAAACATTAATCAGCCTACCATTTCCATATTTTTGACTGCTGCCTGACCTGCAAATATCATTAGCTTTTATCATAAGTAAATATGTACTCGTATTTCCTTCTGAAAAATAATTTATCTCCATCTAGTGGTAATGGCCTAGAAATGGCTTCACATTGTGCAATGTTCTTATCTGTTACATTAAATAATTATATTAGACAAGTGCATATGCTGTACATGCATAATACCCTCTGGTAGTTTATAGTGGGCCTTTCATGCGTTTAGCACATATATCCTGGGTAAAGCTACAGCAACTGAGCTGCTACCATACATGGCAACATAAACCAAATCTGTGCACTCCTTTAGTCTCCAAATTAATATATTTGTGATTGGAATACCCGTAGTTCTATCAGTATAAGGTGATTAGGTATACTAAATATGAAATCCGTTAGGTTTAGAGATACAGCCAGGAAACAAGCCGTTCAGCGTACATTGACCAGTGATCCTGCACACTTCCACTATACTACACACTAGGGACAATTTACAATTTTTTCCAAAGCCAATTAACCTACAAACTTGTACGTCTTTAGAATATGGGGGGGGAAAGCGGAGAACCCGGGGAAAACCCACATGCTCACGGGGAGAATGTACAAACTACATACATACAGCACCCATTGTCAGGATCAAACTTGGTCTATGACACTGTAAGGCAGCAGCTCTACTGCTGAGCCACCGTGATGCCCTCATCTTTGTACAACAGCGAATGTGTTGGAGTCATACAGCATGGAGACAGGCCTTTCAGCCTAACTCATCCACGCTGTCCCAGATGACCCATCTAATGTAGTTCCATTTGTCTATATTTGGCCCATATCCTGCAACTTTTCCTGTCCCTGCACTTGTCCAAGTGTATTTAAATGTTGTCATAGTATCTGCCTCAACCATCTACTCTGGCAGTTTGTCCCATGCACCCACCACACTCTGTGGAAAAAAGTGCCCCTCAAGTTCATAGTAAATCTTGCCCCTCTCACTTTAAATTTTATCATATCACCAGATCACAGAATATCTGTTTCTTCAACAGGATTAGCGTAATGTTGACTTGTCTTTCTGAGATTCCCCTTTGTTTCTTGATGCCAATGCATCATCCATACTCTTCCTCTCTTTTCATGGACAATAATAAACTAACTTTCCTCTTGGCATTGTAGCTACTCTACATAATTGCCAAAGTGAACTGATTAATTGTTCACTCATTAGTCTCTCAGGAAAATAATGTCTATTAAGTATGTCAGTCAATCATTGTGTAGGATCTTGTTTTCCATCTTACTTGTAATATTCAATGTGACTCAATTTCGAATGTTCTCCATGGAAAAATGTTTAGAATATCTTGAATCTTAGCCCTATAAGATTGAAGCCAGAGCCAGAGTTGATCTATATTTTCCAGCATCGATGGCCAAAAGACAAAGAACCAAAATGGTGTTTGAAAATAAGATGAACAGTATTCATCCAATTCCTACAGTCTCTTGTTCTCCTCACTAATCATTGACATAGTACTCACTTTGCTTGCTTGAGGGAAAAGTAAAGTAAGATTTTTTTTATTGCAAAGATTTGAAACCAACATTCAATCTGCCTTTGTGTAGGAAGAAACTGCAGATGCTGGTTTAAACTGAAGATAGATACAAAATGCTGGAGTAACTCAGCGGGACAGGCAGCATCTCTGGAGAGAAGGAATGTGATGTATCGGGTCGAGACCTTGAAAAATTCAGATTCTTTAATGTGCCGTATTTTAGTATTCAACCATCTGAGCTACAGATTATTCAAAGAAATATGTAAAAGCATATTTTTGCCAACTATTAAAAAAATAATTGCAATTGATCGGGATGAAGCCATCTCATTAAGTTCAGAGTGCCTCTTGAATAATAGCCCATTTGTGATAACTGATTGCAATGACAAGAAGAAGCCCCATGCTACTCTGATTCAAGTGATTATCAATCATTGTTATTCCTGTGTTTCAGATGATGAGTTAAGGCAGCTTAATCTTTCAATGATGCAACTTTAGAATCCAAGAATCACTTAAACCCAGGCAGAAGATGGTTTCAATCCCACACCTTTAAAGTTGTACTTCAGCATGGTTTTAGCCAACTGCAGGAAACATTTCAGTTTCTCTCAGCTCTTCTTTAAGGCATGCTTAGACACCTCATCCTAAGTATAGAATGCTGCCCTAATGACTGCATTGCTCAATACGCCACATACACTACTCAGAAGTGGAGAAGAAAAATAAGTCGAAACAAATTTGAGGAAGGAAAAGCAAAAGCCAGAGGGACAGGAACCAAAGACATGTTCTTTTCAGGATGTGAGAAACCAGCTGCTATTTAATTTCACAATGGGAAATGGTCTACTTTCCTGTCGGAATTTTCTATGTACATTTGTATTAACTTTCCATTATAAATTCCTATGTCTAGAGGAGGTTGTTGAGGCAGATACTTTGACACCATTTAAAAGATGCTTGGACAAATGCTTGGATAGGAAATGTTTAGAGGGCTGTGGGCCAAACGTGGGCAAATGGGACTAGCTTAAATGAGGCATCTTGGTCGGCATGAATGAGTTGGGCCGAAAGGCCTGTTTCAATAGTGTATGAATCTATGACTCTAATGCATTCGCTGTAAGACAAAAATAATTTTCATATTTAGTATACCAACCAAGTCACACTGGTAAAACTACAGGTACTCCAATCACAAATATATTAATTATCTGGTTAATCAAATTGTCAATTTAGTCTCCTTCCAAGAAGATTAAAGAAATGCACACATGTGGTTTATGTTGCAAGGTATGGTAGCAGCTAAATCGCTGCAGCTTTTCACAGGATATATGCATGTCATATGTATGTGTCATATGCATGGGAGGTCCATTATAAACTAGCAGAAGCTATTATGTATGTATGCATATGTACTTGTCCACTAAAATTATTTCATCTAACTGATAAGAACATTGCAATATCTGAAGCAATTTCCAGACCATTACCTGTTTGAAACCAGATGGAGATTAGTTAGTTTTACAGAAGGAAATATGAGTGAATTTTTATACAATAAAAGCTAATGTAATTTGCAGGTCAAGCAATTCAACTTGGAGGCTGTTTGGTAAATGTGACATCAATGCCATTGGTGAATTTGTTTCATCCTAAAATTGCATTGTACAATTTAACATCTCAGGCCTGAACAAAGAGAATTGAATTCTGCTGCTGTTTTCCAATTTATGAAAGTTTTTTTTGCTCCATCATCATATGATCACATGAAATATAGGAAATCACACCATGCTTTCAGTTCTAAAATATGCTTTCATTCATGGAAGCCCTACAGATTGTATTCATGCTTCCTTCAAGGAAAATTACCTGTAGAGATGCAGCAAACAAGAGGTTAGAGAAACTTTCCTTTCTCAATGCCTTTTTCATGAAAATCCACACATCCAGCATTAAAGATGCCATAGAGATAGCTGAGCCACCAATCACATTGGAAAATTCTCATCCAGGAGATAAAAAGGACTTTGTTCCAGTTTAAATATTTCATAGAATGCAAAATAGATGGGGAAAAAAAGCTTGAGACTAATCGGAAATCTCCACAAAAATTAATACTCTTCATCGATTATATTATGAAATATAACCATATAACTATATAACAATTACAGCACGGAAACAGGCCCTCTCGGCCCTTCCAGTCCGTGCCGACCATTTGTTTTCCCCTAGTCCCATCTACCTGCACTCAGACCATACCCCTCCATTCCCTTCACGTCCATATACCTATCCACTTTACTCTTAAATGTTAAAAATCGATCCTGCCTCCACCACTTCTGCTGGAAGCTGATCGATTATATTATGAAATATCAGAGTACATTACCGTCAAAATATGTAAACATTGTTTTCAACCAGGAGATTTTGTGCATTAGAAGTTCTAGGCTAATGTGTTTCCAATGTAGAAACAAGATGCTGGTTTACAAAAAAAAACACAAAGGGCTGGATTAACTCAGAGGGTCATGCAGCAACAGGTAGAAGGGTCCCAATCCAAAACATCACCGAGCCATGTTTTTCAGTGATGCTGCCTGACCTGCTGAGTTATTCCAGCTACACCGAGCTCTTGACATCTTTTTAATGTGTTTCAAATTTCCCTCATTTTGGCAGCGGGTTTGCCACTAAAGGAACGTTTATCCTCTCATTTGTTGAGTTTAAAAACATGCCAAATATCTCTTCTTCCATAAAAATGCAAGTCTTTGGGAAACCATATATCACCAAACTAAGTCGGTCTGAAGATCCAAAATGCTAACCTCTCTATTCCCTTCAAATATGCAGCCTGACCTACTGAGTTCTCTCACTGCACCAAGCTAACTTCTGGTTGTCATTTGAACTCCTTGGTCAAGTATTGTGTCTGGCTGTTCATGAAGTAAAACATTTAATGAAGTTATGCTGAGTTCTAATGAGACATTAACAGTAGTTGTTTTCAGCTTTGAACTACTGACCTCACTCGTGGTTTGAAAGCTAATGTAACAGCATTGGTATTAATAGCTATTTTTTTTAAACATGAAGGTGTGAATTTGAACTGTGGTAGTTCCATTCTGAGTGGCTTCTTCTACCACTCTGCTTCAGAGCGAAAGTGGTGCAAAATGCTTAATACATAGTTAATGAGCAATGATGACGAGAAAGTGTACTTGACAGCTTTGGAATTTGCTCTACAATGAGTGATAATACAGGATTTTGATTTGATTTGATTTTATTGCTTGTCATTCGAACCTCAGAGAGGCTCGAACGAAACTCATGCAAACAATTAAATTCACACAAACATCCATCACAGTGGATCTCCTCCTCACTGTGATGGAAGGCAAAGTTCTTCTCTCTCCCCCGCACCATCTCTCTCCCGATGTCGAAGCCCCAGGCGGGCGGTGTTAAGTCCCATGTCCATTGTGGCCGCGCGGAGCGATGTACGGCCCCGCTCCAGGCCCAAAGTCACAAAGTTGGAGCCCCCGGCGGGCGCTGGAATGTCCCGCAGCCATTAAAGCCGCGCCGGGCGATGCTCGGCCCCGCTCCGGGTCGTTCCAACCCCGCGACACGGGCTGGAGAAGTTGTGTTACGGAGCTCCGGAGAGCGGTCTCCCACCCGGACCCGCGAGCTCCCGACACCCCAACAGTCCACCGTCAGCAATCTGCAGCTGGAGCCGGAGCCCCGGAGTCGGGCCGGAGCTGGAGCCGGAGCTGGAGCCCCGGAGTCGGGCCGGAGCCGGAGCGTTTTTAATCCTAACGGAAGATTAAATCTGAAGATTTTACATTTTTCTTAAATATATTAAAATATTTTAACATGTTGTTACAGTGGTAAAATCTCTTCTTGTCCATCTGTAATTGTCCTGTGCAGTGATTGTGTTATGCTGCCTTTTGATTCAGTGATAAGGAAAGAATATTTAGTTATGTTTATTGTCACGGGTACCGAGGTATATTGAAAAGCTTATTTGTTTCATGCTTTGCAGTGAGCGGAAAGACTATACATGATTACAGTCAAGCTGTCCACAGTGTACAGATGCAGGATACAAGGAATAATGTTTAGTGCAGGGTAACGTGCAGTTAAGTCCAATAAGAGATTGTTCAAGGGTCTCCATTGAGGTAGATAGTAGATTGGGACACTCGCCAGTTGGTGATAGGATGTGTGTCAGGAAGAGTTTGCAAAAGATGGCCAACACATGTTACTTACCTTGTCTTCCTCAACGTTGGAGAAACTGTGCGGGGTGAGATGAAATGGACATTGTTGAAACACACTTGCGATGTTGCTGCAGTGCAATCTATGGGATTATAAGGTCATGGTGATCATGGGAAAGATAGATGTTGCCAATTTCATTGGCATTGATAAGTATACGGTGCCATGCTAAATGGTGTGGAACATCTTACAAGTAGGCAGAGGAGAGATTAATTGAGTGGATGATATTACTCAAAGGCCAAGAGTGCACAAAAAATGCCCTGAGCTCACCTATTCTCCAAACCTGCCAGTTGCTGTATATTCGAAACCACCAGTCTCCGAGCCTTAATCAGAGATTGCCCGTTTAAGTGCATCTAAAGCCATGAGCTGTCTTCATAGCTCCTTCAGCAATAAAATTCTTTAAAATAAGCTTTAGAACGTAGAAGTATACAGGCACAAGGCCGTTGACCCACAATGTCTGTGTCGAACATGATGTCAAGTTAAAGTAAGATGCTCTGCCTGCATGTGGTCCATATCCCTCCATGACCATGTACCCATCTTAAAGCCTCTGCCACTTGAAATTACCTCCACTAACCCTGGCAGTATGTTTCTGCCACCCACCACTATGATAATAAAAACTTGACCCTTTGATCTTAAAGCTCTGCCCTCAAGTCTTTGACATTTCCACTTGAGGAAAATTGTGACTGATTACCCTATCTATGTTATGGTTCTGACTGTCTACCTTACCTATGTGTTGGAAGGAACTGCAGATGCTTGTTTAAACCAAAGATAGACACAAGAAGCTGGAGTAACTCAGTGGGTCAGGCAGAAAGGAATAGGTGACGTTTCGGGTCATGACCGAAACGTCACCTATTCCTTTTCTCCAGAGATGCTGTCTGAACTGCTGAGTGGCCCTACCTTTGTGTTGGTTCTGACTGCCTACCCTATCAATGTTATGGTTCTGACTATTTGCCCTATCTAGATGATGGTTCTGACAGTCTACCACACCACAAAGGAAATATATAGTTGAAAAATGACAGCCTATGATCAAAATTAATATTGAACTACTTGTGTCTAAGGTGCAGTAGATGGCCAAATTAAAGTTAATCTCGTGGAGTGATATATCTGTAAAGGCTGGTGTATGGCGGAGAGATTGACCCTCGTTCTCCTGGCCTCCTTGCAATGCTGTGCTCATGATGCAGAGGGCTGATCTTGCCAACTGTCGTTGCCCTCGATATACACAAAATGCTGGAGTAACTCAGTGGGACAGGCAGCATCTCTGGGGTAAAGGGCATTTCGGGTTGAGACCCTTCCTCAGACTGAGTCAGGGGAGAGGGAGTCTAGAGACATGTAGGGGTAAGATGTGAAAACGAAAGATCAAAGCAGACCATGGTTAAGGAAATATACAATAGTTAATTGTTAGCTGAGGGGAAGGTGATGAGGTATACAATTAGTAAAATTAACCAGAAGGACAGTGAAACTAGTTGGAGAACTAGGGTGGGGGAGCAATGGAGAGAGAGGGCAAGCAAGGGTTACTTGAAGTTGGAGAAATCAATATTCATACCACTGAGGTGTAAGCTGCCCAACCAAAATATGAGGTGCTGTTCCTCCAATTTGCATTGGGGCTCACTCTAACAGTGGAGGAGGCCAGGACAGAAAGGTCAGTGTGGGAATGGGAGGGGGAGTTCAAATGTTCAACAACTGGGAGATTGGGTAGACCTAGGAGGACTGAGTGGTCGTGTTCAACGAGTTGTTGTTGAGTTGGGCACCAAATTTGAGTTGTGATCATACCATGGTCACTACTGGAAGAGACATCACTTGCATGCCTGAGAGTCTTTCATGAAACACAAAGCTACGGATGGAGCATTGTCTTCCATTTAATCTGTGAAACATCTTAATACTACCTTCTTGAGAGACTCCCCCGGATGGCCCTCTACCTGCTTTAGAGCTTTTCATTTCCAACTGCTGGCGGGACATCAACTGCCTCAAATTTTCCACTCCCCTTACTCTAACCTCCCCCCCCCCCCCCCCCCCCCCCCCCCCCCCCCCCCCCCCCCCCCCCCCCCCCCCCCCCCCCCCCCCCCCCCCCCCCCCCCCCCCCCCCCCCCTCCCCTCCTGAACGTACAGCCCTCAGCTCACTCAGCAGCAACCCCAACTGGATAATCAAACCCGCTGACAAGGGAGGTGCTGTGATAGTCTACTGCACTGACCTCTACTGGACTGAGGCCAGCCGACATATCTCAGACACCTCCTCCTACATCCTTAGACCATGACCCCACAGACAAGCAGCAGGCCTTAATCTCAAGCATTCATCACTTCATGCTCTCTGCCCTCTAAAGCCTCCAACCTTATCATTCCGCAGCCCCACACAGCCCGATTTTATCTTCTCCCCAAAATCCACAAACAGAACTGTCCTGGCTGACCCATTGTTTCAGCTTGTTCATGTCCCACCGAATTAATTTTCACATACCTCGACTCCATCCTATCCTCACTGGTCCAATCCCCCTCCCTACCTGTGCCCAAGACACTTCACAAACTCTTCAACTCCTCAATGACTTCCATTTTCCAGGCCCCACTCCCTCATCTTTAATATGGATGTCCAGTCACTCTACACCTCCATCCCCCACCAGGTGTTTTAAAACCCTATGTTTCTCTCTCGACTGCAGAACCAGCCAATTTCCATCTACCAACACTCTCCTCCACCTAGCAGAGCTGGTTCTTACCCTCAACAACCTCTCCTTCGACTCCTCCCACTTCTTCCAGATCCAAGGTATAACTGTGGGCACTCGTATGGACCTGAGCTATGCCTGCCTCTTTGTAGAGTATGTCGAACAATTCCTGTTCCAGGCGTATGCTGGCCCTATCCACAAACTCAACCTCTGCTACATTGATGACAGCATTGGTGTTACCTCCTGTACCCATGCAGAACTCACTGACTTCATCACTAATTTCCGTCCTGCACTCAAATTCACTTGGACCATCTCTGACATCTCCCTACCATTTCTAGATCTCACAGTCTCCATCACAGGAAACAGACTATTGACTGACATCTACTACAACCTACTGACTCCCGTAGCTATCTTGACAACACTTCTTTCCACTCTGCTTCCTGTAAAGACTCTATCCCCTACTCTCAATTCCTCCGTCTACACCACATCTGCACCCAGGATGAGGTGTTCCACACCAGGGCATCAGCAACTGTCCTAATTCATGAGGAAACAGGGGTTCCCCTCTTCCATTATAGATGAAGCTCTCATTAGGGTCTCCTCGATATCCTGCAGCTCCGCTCTTGTTCCCCCTCCCCCGATTAGTAACAAGGGCAGAGTCCCCCTTGTCTTCGCCTTCCACCCCATCAGCCATCGCATACAGCATATAATAGTAAGATTAAATGAGAACTTACCAGTTTGAAGTTTGATCTTTATTTTATGAGGAGTTACGATGAGGGACTGCGTGAAGAAGAACCCCGTCCAATCGCACGTGCGTCAATCTTCAAAGCAGCGGTCTGAAATCACAGGTAATAGTGACTGAAGTATAATAGCAAGATAACAGAAGACTAGAACTACCAGATGACATTGATGAGGGTTGGGAGCGGAGGGCACGTAGTCCCTCATCGTAACTCCTCATAAAATAAAGATCAAACTTCAAACTGGTAAGTTCTCATTTAATCTTATTATTTTACTTCAGAGTCACGTGAGTGACTACGTGAAGATTTCAAAGCTCTGTGATTTCATGCCGCATTCAAATCCCGGCCTCTCACTGCATTGATTGACTCAACATAATTAAATAATCAATAATGCATCAACCATAATATTGCTTAAATGAATTAACGGTTTATTTTTACAAAGAAAACAATAGCAACCCCTCTATCCTGATACCTGCTGATACCTCCATCCTGTCTAGCCACAGCTTCTGTGATGTATGCACACGTTGGGCTGATACCAATGCCACAAGCATTACCACCTTCATGGTTAGTTTGGCTAGAGATAGGACTGTGACAGGAGTCCACTGGCGAAGGAGCATAAGAACTTCGCTTACATTCCAGATAACCGAATACCTGGACCTAGGATTAGAATTAAAAACTCCCTTCATAAATCTAGAGACAAACGGATGTGTTCCCACTGAATGTAATTCTGACACCATGGGTAAATAAGAAGACAGAGCACTTCTGGCTGTATTGATTGCACTATAGCTTAACTTTTGATCAAAATAGAGTGTTGACAAGAATTCCAGCACGTCTGGGGTGCCTGCAGTTTGATATGAAATATTCTGCCATAAGCAGAACACCTCCCACGTTCTTATCGAGTAGATGTACTGTTTCTGGGTACTATCCCTCCAGGCCGACGTGAGAACATCCACGGTGCGATCAGACAGTCCTCTCCCCAGATATGGCCTTCTTAGAATCTGCAAATTAACAAATAAATACGATCATGTAAAGGATGATGATCGCCAGTTACTGGGTTCACCAGTAGGTTTTTATGTTTGGGAACAATCATAAGAGGCCGAATAGCCATCTATTGGATTTTCAGAGTCCTGGATTTCCAGAGTCCTGGAAATCTATTCTATTTCCAGAGTCCCGCTTGATTTTTTGCAGACATCGACTGATGAGACAGAATGGAGGAAATGCATATAAAAACATTCCACCCCAATGCAGCAAGAAAGCATCGACCGATGCTGCGCCAGGCTCTGGTTCCCATGAAACGTATTTAGGCAACTGATGGTTTAGTCTAGATGCAAATAAATCAATATCTGGCATTCCATATCGAGCCACAACATCATTAAATATGTCCCGATTCAACATCCATTCTATGTTGTCATTGTTGAAACACACTTATGTTGCTGCAGTGCAATCTATGGGATTATAAGGTCATGGTGATCATGGGAAAATGCACCAGCTCCAGATATGATTAGCCAATCTGTCACAAGATTCCGACTTAACTCCACCCATGTGATAAACATATGCCACTGCTGTAGTGTTGTCAATTTGAACCTGCATATGCAAGTGACTCTTGGTAGAGCAATAAGCTTTAAGCCCATAAAAGGTTCCCAAAAGCTCTAAATAATTGATCCCTCGCAATTGCAGAAGGGATGTCTCATCACTATTCCATCTGCCTCCACAACTGGAAGACATATCAGTAGCACCCCAACTAGAGCCTTAACATCAGTCTGTAAGACTATGGAAGGTGGTTCAACCTAAACATCCCTGGAACCACTTGAGACATTTGTGATCCACCATTGTATTTCTGAAATGGCTTCGACTGGCAATCCCACGGGCCTGTCAAAATGATCTGCATGTGTCCTCAGTGCCTGTTCATTTGCTCATTGTAAGTGTTGATAATGCAGAAGTCCACACTCCACAGCTGGAAAAGCTGGCCACCTGTCTAATTGAAGGTCGTTGTTCACCAAGGAGCTTGACACAACCTTCAATTAACTGCTGCCTTTTTTTTTATCACTGGGCAGAGTCACTAACATGTGATCTCAGTTAATGGTGAAGCCCAAGTAATCAATAATTTTAACTGGTGTTAATTTGGATTTATCTGGATGAATGATGAACCCCAATTGCTCAAAAGTGAGTTTAACAACTGAACAGATGATTCAGCTGCATCCCGAGTCTTTCTGACAATTAAAATATCATCTAAATAGATCATTACAATGTGACCCTGAGCTTGGTGTAGCCCTAGAACAGGTTTTAACAATTTGGTAAACAATCTAGGAGCTGAGATTAATCCATTAGGCAGTGCTTTGAATTGCCATAACTGACTCATCCAGCTAAACTTCAAATACCTCCTATCATCACAATGAACAGACATTGAGTAATATGCATCTTTAAGATCTATGCTTGCCATATAACATCCTTTGGGAACCAGCTGTTTAGAAGTAGAAAAAGTTTCCATTTTGAAATGTCTATACTGCTCAAATGGGTTCAGGCTCATCAGATCCAAAATGATTCTACATCCCCCATCCTTTTTAGACCTAGGAAAAATACTTGACACAAACTGATGGGATTGACGAACCGAATTCTCAATAACCCCTTTTTTGAATAATATCTCAAGTTCTGCCTGTATCTGCATATTCTCTTCTTGTGAAAACACGAGTGTTCGACATGGGACATGCTGAGTGGGTGGACACACAGTAGGGTAGAATTCAATTTTAAACCCATCTAAACTGCCCAGCACATACGAATCTGATGTTATCTCCTGCCATTGTTTGAGGAACAAGTGTAATCTTCCCCCAACTTATACATCCTTCCCACTTAATTTGTTTTCCTCAGGAGCAAAATCTCTCACCTGCACATTTCCCGACAGCGCTTGTTGCCCCCGGCCTCTCGTAGGGAAATTCATCCTTCCCCGTGTGCCTGTGGCAGGCTGTCAGCTGCGTGTGTTCAGGAATAATCGGCTCGTCCCTTCACCAGCCCCTGTCATAGCACCCCGTCGATAGGGGAAAACCCTCCTGCCTATTTTGCTGCTTGTTGATACTTTTATAAGGCCCACAGTTTTTGCCTCCTCATCAAGTTCTTTCACTCGCTTTGCGAGGTCCTCCCCAAACAACAGATTTGGCAGTTGTATATTGTTCGGTTTGCAGAGTGCTGCAGATTCTGGGTGAATGGCTGGGCGTATTGCACTCTTTCTTATGCAGTTCATTTCAAAATGTGCGCTGCACAGAAGCCCCAACGCATCCTGATGAACTTCCGTCATGTGCCCCTCTTCCACCGTTCTGGCGAACGCAGTGATTCCTGCTGCAAGCAACTTGAGCACCCTCTGGAGCTTTATCTCTTGTGCCCGCACTGCAACCCCCATTTGGCACCAAATGACATGGTTAACCACCGGCACCTTCAACAACCTACAGTTAACTGGGGCTTCCTACCTTTTAGCAGTGTCGTTCATTGCCAGCTCTTGGAGCTGATGGGAGAGCATATACTGGATGGTAGTTGCCAACTCCTCCCTGCTTCTCTGGGGATCACAAACATTGCGGCTAGGTTAGGTATTAAAACCTCTTGCCCTTCACCCGTTGGGCTCTGTTCAGCCACTGACTCGGCATCACTATACCCCTGAGCCGGCAAACCCTCCTCCTCCATGAGTGGGCAATCATGCAGCCCTATTCCAGGTGCTGCTGGCACAGACTCTCCAACAGCCTGGCGTGAATACCACTCCTCCTCCCGGAGTGCGTCTTTATTGAGCATCCTCTGCATTAGGAGCTCGATCTGGGAGAGCCATGAGCAAATGGACTCCCCTTGTGGAGGTGAAACCTCCAGGCTCGATTCTGGGTCAATGGTCAATGCTACTCCTAGCAGACTGATGTGGCCTTACGCCCTACCGGCGCGGCAACGCTGCTCACAGGCAACGTAGCTGCTGTCTCAAGCCCTCCTGCTAGCGATGGATTTGGTGAGCTAGGGTAACACCCGCTACCCACAGTCCCGCGGTCCTCCAACGGGTCGTGTCGCCTTCACCTTCGTTGCTTTCTGCATCTTGGAAAACCTGTAAGTCCTGAAAATCAACCGCAAGTACAGACAGCGACCTCCAGGCTAAGTTTTCCACTTACCTCGAGGTGTTTTAAACTTACCACTGGAGGAGCTCTGCTGCTCCAACCGGTCGCCTGTACCAATGCACCTGACGTAATGACGCACGTGCGGCTGGATGGGGTTCTTCTTCACGCAGTCACTCACGTAACTCCGAAGTAAAATTCTCCAACATTTTCGCCATCTCCAACAGGATCCTACTGCTGGCCACATCTTCCCATCTCCACCCCTTTCTGCTTTCCGCAGAGACCATTCCCTCTGAAGCTCCCTGGTCAACTCGTCCCTTCCCACTCAAACCACCCCCTCCCCAGGTACATTCCCCTGCAACCACAGAAGATGCAACACTTGTCCTTTTATCTCCCCGCTCGACACCATCCAAGGACCCAAAGTCTTTCCAGGTGAGGCAGAGGTTCACTTGCACCTCCTCCAACCTCATCTACTGTATCCGCTGTTCCAGGTGTCAACTTCTCTACATCGGCAAAACCAAGTGCAGGCTCAGCGATCACTTCACTGAACACCTCCACTCAGTCCGTCCATCTTAACCTACCTGATCTGGTGGCTCAGCACTTCAACTCCCCCTCCCATTCCCAATCTAACCTTTATGTCCTGGGCCTCCTCCATTGTCAGAGTGAGGTCCAGCGCAAATTGGAGTAACAGCACCTCATATTTCACTTGGGTAGTTTACACCCCAGTGGTAGGAATATTGACTTCTCTAACTTCAGATAGTCCTTGCTTTCTCTCTCCATCCCCTTCTCCTTCCCAGTTCTCCGAGTACATTCACCGACTACATCTATCGCCATCACCCATGACATCAGTCTGAAGGGTCTCGACTCGAAGCGTCGCCCATTCCTTCTCTCCAGAGATGCTGCCTCACCCGCTGAGTTACTCCAGCATTTTGTCTACCTTTAATATTTTCATGTCTCTATCGTTGAAAGCTATCAAAAAACAATTAAAATGTAATACATAAAATACAAAAAAATGCATTGAAGCACATGAAAAAGCAATTAAATATATTAAACCAAAATGAAATCATGAAAAATTATTATTTATTTTCCCATAATCCATATTTCTAGAATCCCTACTAAAATGAAAGACTAATTCTACACTAAGTCTGAATTGCAATAGGATGAAAATATTGATTTCCCAACATAATACAGGGGGACCCTATATAGAAGTATTAATATTAACTTTGGAATGTGGAAAATTAAAGTAGCAAATTATTTGCAGAATAATGGGATACAAGTTCCTAATTAGTGATTAATACAATTATGTTTCAGTCTAATTAATCCCTATCAGCCTTTCAAGGGTAGCACAAATGAAGAGATGTGCTTTTTCTTTGGCTAAGGAGAATAGCGATTAATTTTAGTTGTTAGATACAAAATGAATGTGCTTCACTGGAACTGAATGTCCAGAGCCATGTTTAAACAACAGCTGCTAAACTTGCAATCCATTGATAACTCAACCAAGGACAACATCTCCCCCCTCAAACTGCCCTACACACTTTAGGGAGTTACCCAAAACAGTCCTCATGCAGTAACAATAAAATATGACCTTGCTTGATGCCAAATGGTGCCATGAAATGTAGAAATAAATGCAAAACAAGAGCCTAAATGTATAGGTGTGTATTACAAATTGGGAATATATATATGAGATTTGTATGGGCAAAAAGAGGCAAAATATTGCAATTTTGTGGAAAGCAAAAACAAGATTATACAAGGGATGATGGAATGACAAAAGGTGAAGTGTAAGCCACATGATCTAAAAAGTATATTTTTGCAGTTTTAAAATTAGTTTTGATATTTTTTCTGTAAAGTCTGAACTGCAATGAGTGCTACAAACTCCGAGCAATGGGTTGTCTTATAGCACGCCTTTGGTCAGACTATGTGTTCAGTCCAAGCTTCCTGATGTTTTGGGATGAGAGTAAGTTAACATACATTAACTAAGTTAATAAATCTTTTCTATTTCCGGTAGATTTTCATAAACTGGGAACTACTTTCCTCCAAGTGTGTGAATTCATCTGACTTTCATGGTTCATGCCTCATCTCCAGTTATCCATGCCTCATCTCCAGACACCTATTTGTTTCACTGCCCATAGGAGATATGTCAGTATGATTCAGAAATGTCTTCACTAGCTTTTGATGTCAGTGGGATGACATCTATTCCCAGCCAACTGCTGGTATGAGCAGCAGGGAATAACCCCACCCGCCAAGTTAACATCACCCAGCTAATTATCTACTTTTTACAAATATGGGAAGAGTAATTCATTCAATGACAATGAATAATTATACCCAGATCTGAGGCCAAGACCAGCAAAGTTCTGTAAAATTGAGGAAATTGCTTTAGGAATCCTTTATGTATTCTGAATAGCTGTGACTCCTTCAAATGTTAAAGACCTTGCTTCATTGAATCAAATTTGCATTTCACAAGGAATTTCATTGCATTTAAACTTCTATATCAAAATGCCAATGAGATTATCAGAGGGCAGTAGAGTTGCTGCCTTGCAGTGCCAGAGACCCGGGTTCGGTCCTGACTATTGGTGCTGTCCATGTGGAGTTTTTATGTTCTCCCTGTGACCTGTGTGGGTTTTCTCCGGGTCCTCGGGTTTCCTCCCACACTCCAAAGACATTCAGGTCTGTAGGCT
Source organism: Okamejei kenojei (assembly GCA_035221665.1). Lineage (NCBI taxonomy): Eukaryota > Metazoa > Chordata > Chondrichthyes > Rajiformes > Rajidae > Okamejei > Okamejei kenojei. The sequence continues at coordinate 53,437,783 of CM069136.1, forward strand.
AATTGGTCCAGTAAAATTATAAATTTTCACGAGTGTGTGGACGATAGTGTTAGTGTGTAATGTGTGTGTACGATAGTGTTAATGTTGCTGGTTGGCACGGACTTTGTGGGCCGAAGTGCCTGTTTCAGTGCTGTTTCTCGAAACTGGACTAAACCTGGCTATGATGTTTAACGATTAACTTTGTCCAGTGTGTGGACTCAATCACTTATCTCAGATACATAGTGCAGTTAGTGATCAGTGGATCTATGTGAAGAAATGCTATCACCTATCTCCCCTAAATGTTCCCTTTACTTCCAGCACTTTTCCTGATTTCCTTCAGGAGAAAATTATTTCTTGAGTTTGTATTATCCCGTTGATTAGTCCTTACAAGTAAAAATGGTGGTTGAAAATGATTGACCCCAAGCAAATCTAACCACGCTCCAGAGACTGGGGAACAGTCTCAATGCATTGCCTTGCAGTCTGGAATTGTATCCTCATATTGTTCCCAGTATTCCAAACCCTCCTGTCTAACAAACTGATGGCCTTTATATTATGTATTGTAATATCATGTTTGCCAGGTATGAAATATTTTGTTGCTCCAATTGCCTTTGTAATCTCCGTGGCAATGAAATAAAGAAGAATGAGCACAATCAGAGTTTGTGACAATAAACCGCTTTGTTTAAAGTAAAGAAAGTCAATTCAGTGGATTTCATGAGACCAGAACTCCTTTTTTTTTTGCATCTTACACACAAAAGAGACGGTTTACTGGACAGCACTTTGTGGCCTATAAAAATCCAGGACCAGCATTGTGAACAGCAGCTCACAAATATTGCTTTTCACCACACGCTCCTAGAATCTCTAAGTGAGAATGCAAATTTAATGCTGGTTTCTGCTGTACAGCAAGCAAATGTGTTTTCATTGGTGGATATTTAGCCTGAACTGGACTGATATTTATAATATGCATTTCACAAGCTACTTCAATCAGGAGGGCAGAAACTTTATTATTGTTTTACAATGAGGTGAATTTAAGGCCAAAGGTGAAAGGGCAGTATTAGAACCACATCATTTATGTACCGGATGTCTGCCACTTTAATAATGCAGTAGGATTATTCTGTGGCAAGATTTGTTTTATATTTATTGCATTTCAAAGTGCTTTATAAATCTTATAATTAGACCTTTGCTGATGGTGAATTAGCAGATTTTCTGGAATATTGGATATTACTCGTGTCAATAACTCAACATACTCTTAATTCATTCATAAAAAGATACACTTGAGTGCAATAAATGTCCCAGTGAAGTTGGTGTGTTAGATTGGGTGCACTTAAAATGGAGTTCAGAGAGCATACAGAAAACATGGGTCCTTCTGTATTTAAAAGGAATGCAGAAAGTGGGATGCAGCGGAATTTTAAGGAAGCGCAGGTAACTTGAAGCCTTCAGCTAACATAGAATAAAGAACAATCCAGCACAGGAACAGGCCCTTCAGCCCACAATATCTGTGCCAGACATAATGCCAAGATCAACTGATCTCATCTGCCTTCTCATGATTCATATATTTCCATTATTTCCATATCCATGTGCCTGTCTAAAACCTCTTACATGCCACTATCATAAATGCCACCACCACCTCCCATGGCATCCATTACTCTGTGTAATAAAAAAAACTTGCTCTGCACATTTCCTTTAAACATTGTCCTTCTCACCTTAAAGCTGTGTCCGCTAATATGTTATTTCCACCCTGGATTGTAGGTTCTGACTGTCTGCCCCATTTATGCCCCTTGTAACTTTATATGTTTCTATCAGGTCTAAAATAAGTTCAAATGGAGTATAAAGCATCTCCTTGGTGTAAGAAATAGGACTCTGGTTTTTAACAGTACCCTGGTGTTTAAAGGGAAATACAGCCCGATAAACCATATGCCTAACCGTTAAATTATCAGTGTTTAACCATATGAGCAATTTTACTAATTTGTGATGTTGCAGATCACATTTTCTGTGTGATAGCTTTGCAATAACAGAAAACGTTTCTTTGGTTATGTGGAGCTTTGAGATTCATATGAAGTTATTACTTTCGAATCCATGAATTGATGTATTATTGTTGAAGATTGACAGGTACCTTCAAAAATATTGTATTATTATCCAGCAGTTTTGGTCTGGCCTCTCTGAAATTATTCAAAAAAATTGATTTTTTTTTTTTGCAGATCAATGTCTGAAAATGTTGGTTATGTGGCTAGTGGTGTGCCTCAGGGTTCATTGTTGTTTGTCATCTATATCAATGATTTGGATGAGAATGTACATGGCATGATTAGCAAGTTTGCAGATGATACCAAAATCGGTGGTATAGTAGTTAGTGAAGATAGTTGTCAAAAGTTGCAGCAGGATCTTGATCGGTTGGGCAGGCAGGCTGAGGAATGGTTGATAGCTTTGCAATAGTGTTATAGAACAAGAATAGTTAAGCTACATAAGGAGTTATTGAGACAGAAATCAAAAAGCTTGGTCAGAGTGATTTTCAAGTAAAGATCTTAAAGGAGGAAAGGGGAATAGAAGGTTGAAGGGCATTCCAGAACCTGGGACCCAAAGGCAAAGACACTGATGGTAATATACCTGTCGGTGCACATTCCTAATGGGGGTTTGATCGCAGTTTGTATTTGTGAGGAAATTCTATAAGGCAACTGTTATCTGGCAACTGAACCATTCTATCAACAAGTAGAGTGATCCAGAACTACTATCTACCTCCTTGGACACCCTTGGACTATCTCTAATTGGACCTTACTGGACTTTATCTTGCACTACACATTATTTCCTTTATCATGTATCTGTATACTGTGGATGGCTTGATTGTAAGCATGTGTTGCTTTGCACTGACTGGTTAGCATGCAATGAAAGCTTTTCACTGTACCTCAGTACACGTGACAATAAACTAAACTAGTCCTGCACAAAATCCCTGGCAGTTCCCTGTGTAAATGACATAACATGAACTATGATCGCCTTTCCTGGAGTAATAAGATTAGGGGTGATATATTTGAGGTTAGCAGAATATAATTGGAAACCATTAAGTTAGCCATTTGGGAACCTTTTACACAGAATGGGTCTGGTGGCCATGCCCTTAGAGTTAGAAATAGACCATTCAGCCCATCTGGTCTATGCTGGTGCCCAGGAAACAATCCAATTGGCCATATTTATTTTTAGTGTAGTTTGGAGATAGAGCATGGAAACAGGCCCTTCGACCCAGGGAGTCCACACCCAGCTGGAAGTGGCAGCGCTGCCCAAGCAGCTGCGGCTCGCCTGCAATCCGTTTTGTCTTTTTTTTCTTTTTGGCTTGTTAGAGGTATGTTTTGGTTTATTTTAGTTGTGTATATGTGGGGAGGGGTGGGGGAAACTTTTTTAATCTCTTCCTTGAACGGGGACACGACCTTTTCCTTGTGTCTCTGTTATCACTGAGGCCTAACATCGTGGATCTGGCGGCCCACAACTGGAATCGATCTTGAGGGCTCCGGTCGCAGAGCCTGTGGACTCACCATCATGGAGCTGGCTGACGTTGGAGGCTGTGGTGGCGCTGCAGCTGCAATCCGACTTCGGAGCTTCGGAGGCTCCGGCTGCAGGCCGTGTGGCCGGTAACATCGGGAGCTCGCAGATCCCTGGTAGGAGACCAATTTTTGGGAGCTCCATCCACCCTGAATTGCGGGGTTTGAATCGGCCCGTTGCAGGGCCTGTCATTGCCCGGCGCGGCTTAATCAGCCGCAGGATTTACCATCGCCCGCCAGGGGCTTCAACATCAAGATCCTCGATCGCCTCGACACAGCAGTTTGACTGCATGACCGCGGGAGTAGCAGGGAAGAGATAAGACTTTTTGCCTTCCATCACAGTGAGGAGGTGTCTGGAGATTCACTGCGGTTTGTTTTTTTGCTGTCATGACAGCATAGTACGAAATTTCATTTGAACTTTTGTTTGAATGGCAATAAAGGAAATTCTATTCTATTCTATTCCACCAGTGATCCCCAAACACTAGCCCTATCCTACAGACTAGGGACAATTTACAATTACTAAAGCCACATTAACCTACAAACCTGTACGCCTTTGGAGTGTGGGAGGAAACCAGAGCGCCCAGGGAAAACCCACATGGTAACTGGGAGGACGTACAAACTCCGTACAGACAAGATCGAACTTGAGTACCTGGCACTGTAAGGCAGCAGCTCTACCGCTGCGCCATCGCGCAGCCCTTTATCTTCTCCTTGTTTCCCTCTACTCCAAAAACTTTTCTTTCTTTCTGTCTCACAGAGACTTATTAGCCAGTCTCTGGATTTTCATAGGAAGCCAGAGCACCTAAAGAAAACCCTTATAGTTGCAACGGGAATTGCAAACTCCACAGACGGCTCCAGAGGTCAGGATCAAGCCCAAGACTATGGAGTAATCAGGCAGCAGCACCAACGTCAAAACCTAAAATTAGAATCAAGCCTTGAAAGGGTAGAATTAGAAAACTGGAGTAACTCAGCAGGGCAGGCAGCATCTCTGGAGAGAAGGAACGGATGACGTTTTGGGTCGAGACCCTTCTTCAGTCTGATATAGGGTGTCGACCTGAAACGTCACCCATTCCTTCTCTCCAGAGATGCTGCCTGTCCCACTGAGTTACTCCAGCATGTTGTGTCTATCTTCAGTTTAAACCACCATCTGTAGTTCCTTCCTTCAGAATTAGAAACCTGTTAAACATGGAGTGGGTGATTGAAATGTGTTCTTCTTCAAAGAGCTCAATGTATTGCTAAGTGCAAAATGGAGATTAGTTGTGATTAAGCTGCAATAAGGATCATAGGGGGAAAGGATATGCAATAAACCAGATCAGTTGACCCAGGACCTCAATGAATAGCACACGAGCTTGTATGTCTAAATGCCCTTCTTCCCGTCCAAAGCTCCTGATATATTGAACCTTGATGCTAACTGTACATGCTATTGTAATTAGCCACATTCACAACAGTCAACTTTGTATGCTCCACCTATGTTTCCTGATCTGTTTTAAAACACTCACAATTGTAATTTTAGTTAATCACAGCAAACGATGGCAATAACAATGGTTTTAAGCACGGCAAACTCATAGTGCTATTCCTTTTGACTGGAACTGGATACTGAGAAGGAAATCTGTTAGATATGTCTGAAGAAGGGTCTCGACCTGAGGCCCATCCCCTTCGCTCCTTAGATACTGCTGCACCCGCTGAGTTTCTCCAGCCTTTTGTGTACCCTCTGTTAGATATGTGTTGCTTTGCAGAGATGATGAATAAACTCAATTACTTTAACTGAGTAAAGCCTTCAATGTTTGCCTGACCTTGGTATTGTAGTTGCGAGCATCACGCAGAAGAACTGTACGACTGATCTGTAAATGTTTTGAACTTTTGAACAGCATATTAAGAAGGGAATAAGTCTTGTGGGTAATCATGCATCATTGCTGTGCAGTTCAAAAGGCTGGAATTAATGTTCTAAACTTCTGGTTCTTGTAGTCAGGATCTATCACAGAAGGATCAATCATATAATCCAAGTAAACTTTAGCCTAAATTGTAACAATTTAGGTGGTTAGACAATCTTGTAACATGGATTTATTGAGCTATTAAGTGAAATTTGGCCAAGAATACCATTGATTTCTTTATCCTTTTACAACCCTGAGCATACTGTGGAATGTTGTAAGCATTGTAATGATTTACCTAAACTACCATACGTGTTTGCTGATCAGAAAATGAGAATTCAGCCTGGATTCTTTTTTTGAATGTGAAAGATCTTCCTTGTTGGCAGACAGGCCCATCAGACTTTACTTTGGACAGTACTTTACTTGAGAGATGCAGCACTCAACATGCCCTTCAGCCCACTGTGTCCACGCCGACCAATGATCACGCCAGAAACTATCCTACGCACTTGGAATAATTTGCAATTTTTTTACCAAAGCCAAATAACCTTCAAACCTGTACGACTTTGGAATGTGGGAGGAAACCCATGCGGTATGGGGAGAACATACAAACTCCGTACAGACAGCACCCGTAATCAAGATCGAACCTGGGTCTCTGACGCAGTCAGGCAGCAACTTTACCACTGTGCCATTGGAGGAAGCAATTTAGAGTCAGCTGCAACTTCTTTCACTGCAAGATTTCTGACTACTAATTAACCTTTGACTAGCAAGCGCCACATATCAATGGGTAAGATACTGGAGGGTAATCTTCAGTATCCTTTTGTCCTGGGCAATGTTGTATGCCTTGGGTTTTGGTATGAGTGAGATAGGGTTGTTATAACAACCAAAGTGCTGTAGGATTGGGACAGGAAAATCTTAGCCGTGATATCCACTTTACATCACTATATACCAATCCATGTTAGGAAATAATTGTACTCAATTGTCACTTGTGTCTACATCCTTGAAGACAAAAGTGACAGTGAGAAAAATAAACAGAATTTAGAAAGATTTTAAAAAATGTCAATCCACATACCATCATCTGCTCACGTATTATCTGTCCATTAGGGCAATGGAGCTGAATTGTGATGGATGCATTTGGCTCAAAACAAAGAATGCACAAGGAACAATATCAACATCAAATAAATTAAATTGCTTTGACAAATATGTTCCAATTATGCAGGAGCTTTGAGAAGTAATAAACTATGAGAGTTTTGACAGGGCACAGGGGACAGGGAGAAGCTGGCTAGAAAATCAGGAACTAACAAAAGAACACTGACTAAAATAGCTGTCAAGAGGGAAGAGCCAGAGAGAAATGTATTTCATCCAGTGATTTATGATCTGGGATGCTCAAGAGGGAAATGGAAACAGATTCAGTGGTAACTTTCCAGAGAATCGGGAAAATAATTAAAAGGGGTTGTGTGGTCAAGATTAATGGTCAGTTCTTTCAAAGAGGTCACATGCACATGATGAGTAACTGGACTTTTTAGGTGCTGCATGATTTCTTAACGTCTAATGATCTCTGTGGATCATGGAAGGCCCTGTTTCCATCCTGGTGCTGCGTTGAACTACTTGGTTTTAGCCTGAGCAGCATTTTATTATGATAACTATCCAAAGCAGAAGATAAACCTTAGCCAAGATTCATCCTTCACTTTGCTATTCACTGATCCGTGTTGAAACGTAATTGCACATAAAGTTCAGTTCAGAACAGTGCTAGGCTTCACTGTGCTATCCTTCATTGCTTAATTGATTTTCCTAGTTGGAACCCCTCCCCCTCCTCCCAGTCCTCAGTTTGAACGTCCCCCAGGTCTCCAGTATTAGGCCAGGCATTCCATATCTCGGGTTTGCATCCCACAAGGGTGTCCCGATTGAGTCCTCCTCCTCAACCCCCCACCCTACCCCACCAAACCCTGCCCAGTCTTCAGTTTGAGACCCTCTTCCCAAAGTCTTTAATTTGGGCCTCACCTCAGGGCTCTTCAGTTTCACATCCTACTACATGGGATCTATCACAATGTTTCCTTCCATCATACAGGTAATTCCTTAGTTTAGCACTTGTGGTGGGGAACAGCCTGCCCATGAATTCATGGACAGTAACTTGTTTAGTTTCACAGTTAAATTCAACCCATAATGTGTTGATCAAAATCCAAGCTAACATTTTTTTTAACTTAATACAAGCAGGCATTATAAGTCAAGTTAGATACTGGAGTAACTCAGAGGAGAAATATAGGTGACGTTTTGGGTCGAGACCCTCCTTCAGACAGGGAGTCAGGGGAGAGGGAAACTAGAGGTGTGAAAAGGTACAGAACAAATCAGAGCTGGCACTGACAGCCAAATCATAAATCATGTTATTGATCATACGTCCTCCTTGAACAGATTAAACAAAATAAATATATATACTCTGAAATTCTCCAAAGAAGATACCTTTTCTGTTTATCATTTGTAAATCGCCATTATGCCCTGCGTCAGTGTGTTTGTGATATTATGGCAAATGTGTTGAAGGTAGAAGAGGGAGGATGTTTTTTCAGAACTCCCAGTGCTTGAATTATGAAAGGTATCGGAGAAACCAGGGATTTCATGTTAAGGGAATTCCACCAAAAGTAGGGAATAGGTCTGAAGAAGGGTCTCTCCCTGAAACATCACCTATTCCTTTTCTCCAGAGATACTGCCTTCCCCCACTGAGTTATTACAGCATTTTGTGTTTATCACGGGGAATTTGGGAATTATCAATTGAAACTTATCTCTGTTTTGTTATACGCCATTTGTGTCATTGTTTCTATGAAAACCAGGAATAATGCCAATGGATAAATGGTGCTTTATTATGGTTATAAATGGTGTTTTTGGCTCAAATCACTCCTACTGGTACCTTATCATAAAGAAAAAACACTCTTGGTTCCCTACATATGTTTTGAAATGATCTGTAATTATCCACCTTATCACATAACAACCCTAGCAATAAAATTCAGATAAAAAAGGTGACATGCTCTCTCACCTCTTGCATTGTTTCCTGAATTAATCTGAATTATAGTATCTTGGCTGCTGTCTGTCATTATGACCCAAGATGATGTGTGATAATCCTGATTCTGTGGTTCTCGTCAGAGAATTTGAGGATTGTTAAATGTCATCTTGATACTTTGTTTGCTCGAATGAATGCTATTCTCATGTCTACATCACCCCATTCTGCCCCCTATTCCACTTGTATGATAGTATCATCAGGGTACACCAAAGGAAGAAGAAATCAGGGGACCAGTGAAGGAAAGTAGCACTGAGGTAAAAACAATTAGGATCTCGCTGAATGGCAGAGCAGTCCCAGGAAGACACTGCAAATGCTGGTTTGCACTGAAGATAGACAAACAATGCTGGATTATCTCAGCAAGTCAGGCAGTATCTGTAGAGCAACGAAGTAGGTTACATTTTGGATCAAGAGTCTGGGACTGAGAGGTCGAGACTGAGAGTCAGAGAGAGGGAAACTTGAGATGTGAAAAGGTACAGAACAAATAACCCAGGAGCCTACATGGTCCATTGATGGCCGTGGGGGAGTTGATAATGAAGAGATACGAGCCGGAGAGCAGGGGGAATCACGGAGGGGGTGCAGTGAGAGAGGGTGTTGCAGAACAAAATGTGCAGGAAGGAACTGCAGATGCTGGTTTACATTGAAGATAGACACAAAATGGTGGAGTAACTCAGCAGGACAGGCAGCATCTCTGGAGAGAAGGAATAGCCTACTCATTGCAGGAGAGCCTCCTGCACTCTGGTTCGTATCTCTTCGTTATCACCACTTCCACAGCCAACAATGGGCCGGCTTCTGGGTCACTTGTTCAGTCTCATTCCACACCACTAGTTTCCTTCTCCCCGATTCTGCCTGAAGAAGGATCTCGACCCTGTACGTCACCTATTCCTTTTCTCCAGAGATGCTATCATAACTGGTGAGTAATTCCAGCATTTTATGTCTATAAAAGATCTATTTATTCCTCTTTCTTATGTTGTCATAATATCCAAATGTAGCATCTTTTGAATGATATGGATGTTTATGTCTTTGAACTCTGCAGTTGGACTGTGCAGGAGAAAGAATGAAACATTAATCCAGTTTACTTCACAGTGTATGCAGCATATAGAGTCATAGAGTGATACAGTGTGGAAACAGTCCCTTCGGCCCAACTTGCCCACACCGGCCAGCTACACTAGTCCCACCTGCGCTTGGTCCATATCGCTCCAAACCTGTCCAATCCATGTACCTGTCTAAATAATTCTTAAATGTTGGGATAGTCCCAGCCGCAGTCTGAAGAAGGGTCTCAACCCGAAAAGTCGCCCATCTCCTTCGCTCCTTAGATGCTGCTGCACCCGCTGAGTTTCTCCAGCTTTTTGTGTACCCCCCTACTTCATCTGGCAGCTTGTTCCACACACCCACCACCCTTTGTGTGAAAAGGTTACCCCTCAGATTTCTATTAAATATTTTCCCCTTCATCTGTAACCTACAGTATGTCCTCTGGTCCTTGATTTCCCCTACTCTGGGTAAGAGACTCTGTGCATCTACCCGATCTATTCCTCTCATGATTGTATACACCTCTATAAGATCACCCCTCATCCTCCTTTGCTCCAAGGAATAGAGACCCTGCCTACTCAACCTCTCCCTATCGTTCAGATCCTCTAGCAACATCCTCGTATATCTTCTCTGAACCCTTTCAAGCTTGACAATATCTTTCCTGTAACATGGTGCCCAGAGCTGAACAGAATACTCTAAATGCACTCACCAACATCTTATGCAACTGTAACATGACCTCCCAACTCTTGTACTCAATACTCTTGACTGATGAAGGCCAATGTGCCAAAAGCTTTTTTCATTTAGTTCAATCAATGCATTTGGTCTTTGCAAGAACACAAATGATTAAAACCCTGATGTGACCTGAATTACGGAAAAAAATAGTTTCTGATTGTGCTGACTTCCTACTCAATGCATGTGAGCATTATCAAACATTGGGCAAGTTGATAGACTGGTATCCACAATGAACAATCAAACAACATTAAAGCTAACCCATGCACAGTTTAAATACTTATTGACTGAGAGGGCCTTTTATAAACCTGCATGAATGAGTGCAGTATTGAATTTTCTAGATGTCTTACCTCCTGAAAAGTATGATGTTGTGTTGGATGCAATCTGTTTAATTTATTTCCCACACGTTTCCAACCACCTGCTATTCTTTACAGCAGGAAACAGTTTTGAGGATTATTATTCCAGAAATAGAATACTGGGAAAAGTATTCAGTTTATTGTTGCACTCCGCATGGACTCAGCGGGCAAAGCATCTACCTATAAGCTTTACAACTCTGTTGTTTCCTCTTTATTCTGTAAATATGTTTATCTACTTCATTAAGATTAGTTCATGATTACAAACCTTCATTTTTTTCACAGAAAGTTACAATCAGTTATGAATGAAGATATATTTAACTCACGAGAATTCTTGCTCCGGCCGTTAGTTTACTGTGTTATTGAATGTACATGCAGTACTTGTATGGACCTCTGATCTTCATGTAAATTCTTCAATAGTACACTATACTTGTAACCATAGAGCTATTGGCAGAGCTGTTGTGGATGAAGTAAACTGACTTTTATTATGTTTCCTTTGCTAATATGCAAGTATATTATTGGCAGAAGGGTGGTCCTTTCAAGAATTACTATGGTCTGAATTATTTGCTCCATATAACCAAGGTCAAAGTTGAACTCATCATTGACCTCCTGCGATTCCTGTGTGATGTTCATCACCACTAATTATTCTGTAGTCCAATTCTGTAGCATGGCACCGCATCCACAACTCACTGGGATACGACATCCTAGAGAATATACTCCCCTAGTTCTGGATTCCCTCAACACAGGAAACATCCTCAGAGTAGCTACTATGTTATGCACTATGAAAAATCACGAGGTCAATCAGATCATCTCTCATCCTTCTAAACTCTGGAGAATGTTACTTCATTTTGCATAACTTTTTCTTACATCCTTCTAAGGGAAATGTAAACTTCCTTTCTAAAAAAAACAAGTGCAATACTCCAGGTGTGAACTCATTTAATCCCTGTAGAGTTGTGGGTGGACTCTTTTCTTCCAACCACCTTCCAGTAAAGGCCAAAATGCACACCTTTGTATGCATGCATCCATTAAAAGTGGATAACCTTGCACCCCTCATCTGCCCTCACTCCTTCTCTCTGTATATATCCTTAAATACTCATTGTAAAATGATTTACTGTCCCATTTTTTAATGGCAAACCTGCAAACATTGGTATCTTCATGAATTTAGATTTGCAAATAGATGAGTACCCTTTACATATATCAACACCCTCCACAACAGGCCTTCTCTCTTTCCTGGCAATCTTAATGAAGCACATTTATTGAATCAGTGCAGAATTAGTACTTTTTTTTATTTGTACAGGTGTCAGAGGTTATGGGGAGAAGGCAGGAGAATTGGGTTAGGAGGGAGAGATAGTAGACTTGATGGGCCGAATGGCCTAATTCTACTCCTATCACTTATGAATGCCTTTTACACATCCATCTGCACTGGATATAAGGGTTTCCCTTTCTCTGTCCTGCTAGTTACTACCTCCATATAGTCAGAAAATACATAATCCTTTTTTATAAACCGATGTTGTCTAAGCACTTTAGATTTTTCCATATAGCATGTTATCACTTTCTAATAACAGAATGCAATTATTTTCTGACAACTGTGTTTAGGCTAATTGTTTTGTAGATTTTTTTATTTCCCTACTTTTTTGAATAGCTAGCTGTGTTGCAATTTCAATTTACCCAGAATTTAGGTGATTTTGAGAGGGCAAAAATGAAACATCCTGGTCTCTACCACCAGGTTTTAGAATCCTAGGCTGGAGGACATCATGTCCAGAGAATTTGGCTCTTAATTGTTTTCAGTTCACTCCTCTTAGTTATGCATTTTGAGTTTAAGTTAATTTCTTGTTACGAGTACCGAGATAGAGTCATAGTGTGATAAAGTGTGGAAACAGGCCCTTCGACCCAACCTGCCCACACCGGCCAACACGTCCCAGCTACGCTAGTCCCACCTGCCTGTGTTTGATCCATATCCATGCAAACCCGTCCTATCCATATACCTGTCTAATTGTTTCTTAAATGTTGGGTTAGTCCCAGCCTCAACTATCTCCTCTGGCAGCTTGTTCCATACACCCACGATCCTTTGGGTGAAAAAAGTTACCCCTCAGATTCCGATTAAATCCGATAAAGGGACTGTGCATCTTCCTGATCTATTCATGATTTTGTACACCTCTATAAGTTCACAAATTTCAGAAATAGTGAAAAGTTTTTGTTGCGTGCTATCCAGTCAGCGGAAATACAATACATGATTACATCCCCAATGAAGATACACGATAAAAGGAATAACGTGAATAACGTTTAGTGCAAGGTAAAGTCCCATTGTAGACAGTCTGAGGGTCTCCAATGAGAGAGATTATGAAGGCAGGTATGAATTTGCCACCGTTTCTTTTCACAAACTTGTTGAAACTTTTATTTTCTGCCTTTAGCTCAATGACTTCTACGCCTGTCACTTTTCATTTTCAATATTGTAATCAGTCTTTGCTAACTTCTAAACATTTTCTTTGTTCCAGGACTTATTATTATTCTTTGCTTGTTAAGAAGCCTTCCCTTGCAATCGAATACTATTCTTTATTTTTCTATTCAGCCACTAATTTTCCCGAGCGGTGTAATTGTCAATGGAATGGTTTGTCACAGGGAATCAAGAATGATCAATTCTGATAATCCCCCGGGGGCGCCTTCCTGTATGGTATGGCTGCCCAGCCTGCAGCTGTCTGTTTTTTCACCTTTTTTTATTTGAGTGAGTTATAGTGTTTTGTTTCTGAAGCTCTAGTCTTTTTTATGTGGGGGGGAAGGGGGAAACTGCTTTTCAGGGTCCCTACCTGGTCGGAGAGGCGGCTTTTCTCCGGGCAGCACCTTCAACCCGTCCTCGTGGCCTACCAGCGGGCCTGGAGCGCCGTTTCTTGTCGGGACCGGCCAGAACCTCAGCTTCGGCAGCGGCACAGCGCTAGAGCGCTATCGCAGAGCGGACGATGCCTTGCCCGGGTCGCCGCGCTGGAACTCCGGTGAGCTGAGAGCGACGATAAAAAAAAACATCGCGGAGCTGCGGGTCTGTGGAGCGGCCATCCGCGGGCGGCGGCGCTGAACTATAGATCGGGAGCCTGGGATCTCTCGCCGAGTAGTGGAGCGCCATCCAGCGCGGCCTGTCGGCTTCGGAAGCCGCTGTCCAGGTTTCCCATGCCGCTGTGAGGATTCTCCCGATGTCGGAGCACCATCATCCGGCGAGAAAGGCCTGTAACATTGGGGCTCCGTAAAGGAGACTGCGGAGGCCAAAATAGGCCCGATTATGGGTGGACATGGGATGGGGACTGGACATTGTGCCTTCCCTAATAATGGGAACCATTGTGAGGGTATGTTTTTATGTTTAAATTTCATTATTATTGTTATGTCTGTATTCTTTTTTTATGTGCTACATTGGCAAGAAGCTTTTCACTACATCAATTGGTGTATGTGACTAATAAAGAACCTTTGAACCTTTGAAGAATTTTTATTTAAATATCCAAGACTTGTTCATACCATCATACCTTTCAGATTAATTTCTTGCTATTTGATTTGGCCAACTCGCTCCTTTAAACCGTGTCTTCAATGTCTTAATTTATGCTTAAAATGTTGGTTTCTAAATTTAATTTGTTACTCCAAAACAGAATGTGAAATGCTCTATGAGATCACAAGATGATAGTTGGTGATAGAAATATGACTTTAGAGGCACAGCATTAAAGCAGGCCCTTTAACCAACCTGGTCTGCGCCGATCAGCGAGCACTCCAGCCACTATACACTAGCACTAACCTACACACTATGGATAATTTATAACTTATCAATTAACCCAAGAACCTGCACGTTTTTGGAGAGTGGGAGGAAACCAGAGCACCTTGAGAAAACCCATGTGGTCACAAGGAGAACATACAAACTCAATAAAGACAGCACCCGTAGTCAGGATCAAACCCGGGTCTCTTGTGCTTAAAGGAAGCAACTCTACCGCTGCGCGACTGTGCCGCCTCCAATATCCAATAATCATGCAGATTGCAGGTTCTGCTTTCACCTGGATTGGTGGCAGCTCCTGAGGGTGAGGATGGCAATTTTAGGAACTGGAATAATTTTCCTTTTTAACCATAAAAATCTGTTTAAAAGTAGTGATTTTATGTCACCGCATCGTGAGTGGATTGAATTATTTCAGGTCATACGTTTCAAACAATTATTAATTTCTAAATGAAGCACTTTATTTCAAAATTAGTAAATAATATTTTCTGGTCTTGTTCTCTTCAAACCCAAATAAAATATGTTTTTAGCTGGATTTTTCATTTTGCACTTAGCTGAAATGATAGCATGTTTTCTCACTGTCATTAAAAAAACTTTAGTTTTGGAAACATTAAGGAGGCATTATTCAACACAAAACCACTAGAAAAGTTTAATTTGATGCAAAAGAAAACTATGACTTATTTTTCACTTTTGCAAATCTATTTTCACAGTGTGAAATGATTCAGCATAGATGTGAGTCTACGCTTGGGTAAATGATGATGATGCTGTGATTGCTGTGTATTAAATAGAAAATAGATTTGACAATCCAATGCAATTACAAGTAAATCCAAATATTGGTGTAAAAACATCTTATGGACTTTGAAAAGGTGGGCTGAGTGCCCAGGCAGATCATAAATTCAGATGCCAAAAGATTGCAATTCTGAGATTTCTGTTGGAAATAGGACTATCAACACGGAATTATACTGAAAAGTGCTGCTGACATAATAGGAAATATAATTTGAGCAATTCTGAACTGTAAAATTTGCTGGTGAACTTTTGATTATTATAATTTTATCTCAAAATTGTATTTCACAAATTTCCTATAATTTTCCTTTCGATCTATAATTTCAGACCTTGTATTTCTTTTGTAGTCATGAAACAAAATGCAATGTTTTTATGATGCTTTGTTCTTGATTTGATTTATACACCTGCTGCAATTGTATGAAAATAAAACTGATCTATTAAACTGAATTGCTTTGGCATACAGTTCATAAGAGGTATATGTAAAATGTCTGAATGTTATTTGTCGCTTTAAAAAAATGGTTATTTTATTGTGACATGATGAAAATGGAATTGCAATTACCTTTCAAATACGTCTTAGTCTGACAAGCAAATATAGAAACATCTTTTCTCAAATAATATTTTTTCAAGGATTTATGATGAAGATTGGCATTAGCAACCAAATTAACAGTTCATAACTTAATATGGAGAGGCTACAAATCTGCAATAAAAACAAGAAATGCTGGAAATTGTCAGTGGGTTTGGCTCCAACAACGGAGAGAGAAATACAAAATGCATTTTGAATATATAAATTAAATGTAAAAGTTGGAATAATTCAACACTCCCACTGTGTACGATGAAATGTATTCACTGTATGTAGAAACAAGGAACTGCAGATGCTGGTTAATGCACAAAAGGTGGAAAAGTGTTGGAGTAACTCAGCAGGTCAGCCAGCATTTCTGAAGAACATGTATAGGTGACATTTTGTGTCGAGAACCGGAGGGTCTGAGGAAGGGTCTCGATCCGAAATGTCACCTATCCATGTTCTCCAGAGATGCTGCCTAATCTGCTGCGTTACTCCAGCACTTTGTGTCACTTGTAATAGCAGTGTCTACTTAAAAATAAGTTTATTTACAGTAGTTCAGCTGATAGAGCTGCCTCACAGTGCCAGAGCCCCGGGTTTGATCCTTCACTCAGGTGCTGTGAGAGTTTGCATGTTCTCCCTGTGACCACATGGATTTCCTTGGGGTGCTCTGGTTTGCTACCAGATGGCAATGACCTGCAAGTTTGCCGGTTAATTGGCCTCTGAAACATTCCCCTAGTATGATTGGAAGTGGATGAGAAAATGGATTTACATAGCACTAGTGTGAACAGGTGATCGATGGTCGGCATTGATTTTGTGGGCTGAAGGGACTATTTCCATGTTGTATCTCTCAAATAAACTAAACTTAAAGAGCACCAATCTTTTAATCTCAAAATAAAACATGCATTTTGTATTTTAATCACAATTTCTATTATCCCCAATTATATTTCATATTCTGTTTAAGAATGAGAAATTAATTCCCAAACAAGACTTAAAATGACACTTAGGCTGATCGCCTCTTTGTTGAACTAATGATAGGTAATGTACCTGAACTTATTTCATTCTCCATTGATGCTCCTTCACCCACAGAGTTTTTCCTGCTTTAAGTATGAATGAGTAAACAAATATAACACTGAATTGGTGAGATATTTAATTATTTGATATCCGTGAAACTAGATGTACATAGCTGTGAAGCAACTCGGGCATTTGTTTCCTCAACTGTTGCCCATTAAATTAGTACTCCTGCAAATTGGTTTTAGATTTGTATTTATTTAGTGTCTCCATAGAAAAATGATTATCCATATTTTTAATGATTGTCCAGATTTTAGCGTATTGAAGCAATGAGCGTATTGAAGAACATCCGGAAATATAAAATAATTATAGTCATGGTGTCATACATCGTGGCAACAGGCCCTTCAGCCCAACTTGCCCACACCAACCAGCATGTCCCGTCTACTCTAGTCCCACTTGCCTGCGTTATGCCTACATCCCTATCCATATACCTGTCTAAGTGTTACTTAAATATTGCGAGAGTACCTGCTTCAACTATCTTGTCCAGCAGCTCGTTCCTTACACCCACCAGCCTTTGTGTAAAAAGGTTACCCCTCAGGTTCCTATTAAACCTTTCCCCCCTCACTTTAAACCTATGTCCTCTGGTTCTCGATTCCCCTACTCTGGGCAAGAGACTCTGCATTTACCCAATCAATTATTGATTAAGATATCGCCAGATTTTTGGCTGCACCGTCCTGAATTTATCCCATTTGCAAACACGTTTTTGTGATTTTCATTAAATATTTATGCTTTTCAAATAACCTCGGTCTCCTCCATTGTCAGGGTGAGGATAAATGCAAATTGGAGGAACAGCATCTTATATTTTGCTTGGGTAGCTTACAGCCCAGTGGTATGAGTATTGATTTCTCTCACTTCTGGTAGCCCCGGCATTCCCTCTCTCTCTATCCCTCCCCCACCCAAGTCACACTAGCTTCTTAATTTCACCCTACAAACAGCTTACAATCAAAGCTCATTGAGCGGAGCAAGATGGTTCACTCTTGCAAAATCCAATGCGTAGTACGCACCGGAGCGCCATTTCAGTAAACCCGACCCGACTTCAGTTATGCCTCTCACAGTGTAATCAGCGTCGCGGGGGAACAGTTTGTGTGTTTTTAAATGTTTTCAATGTTTTTTTAATTTTATTTTTAAATGCAGTAAACCCTCATCAATTTCCCCCATCGCTGTCAGCACTGCCTTGGTCGCTATTTGCTGATGTAAGTGTGTGTGTGTGGAAACTTGCATGATCGTTATGATCTTTGGTATGCTCCGCTTGTAGATGAGGATGCCATGACAGAAGCTGGTTACGGAAATGTCGCTAAAGATTACCCATCACCTACTACGGCTTTTTCGCGGAGTGAACCATCTAGCTCTGCTCTATGATCTTTGCTTGCAATGGCCTGTTTCCTTTATCATCATTACGTTTTTGCATATCTTTCATTCATTGTTCTTTATCTCTCCAAATCACCATCTATATCTTTCATTTCCCTTATCCCTAACCAGTCTGAAAAAGGGTATTGGCCCGAAACGTCACCCATTCCTTTTCTCCAGAGATGCTGCCTGTCCCATTTAGTTACTCCAGCTTTTTGTGTCTATCTTTGGTTTAAATCAGCATCTGCAGTTCCTTCTTACACATACTCTTGCCGTTTGAAATTGTTATAATTTTTAGTTAAGTATTCACTTGTGGTGTTTACTCTTCCTGTGATATTATTGTTTACATGCCAGTGTATCTCAAAATGCATTGTAGGCATGGTGTAATATAAATTGTTAGAAATGTAACACCATAGACTATCTTTACAAGACCAGCCATGACGGATTGATAGCTGATGTGAAATTTCACTGAAGTCTTAGAAGAAGAATAAATTTAAATAAACTCCTTAACCATGACAGTGTTTGCAGTGGTGACCAGAAGGTTTCCAAAGAATAGTCTATGTTACATCTGTTAACATTGATCAGTGATCACTGCAAACTAATCACAAGTAAGATATGCAGGTTTAAAGCTGGAACAAGCCTATGGCTAATTAGTTGGATGTTCTAAGTGGAATAGAGGGTAATGCGGTCAACAAGAGAAATAGAAGAGTGTAGATAGTCAGTGCAATCAATGCTTTCATTCTCTAAGCATTTTTTGATAATTTGTCCTGATTCTTTACAAGGATAATTGAGAAGATTTAAAAGTGAGTGTAATTATTAATGATGAACTGCTTAGAAATTTTATATTTTTATTCAATGTAATAAGAGATTATGAAAGGATAGTTGGTCTGTAAATACAACTTTTGTATTGTATTCAATTTATTGTCATTATCTCATTTTAGAGACAACAAAATGGATTTTCCTTACAGTCAGTAACATAAAAGTTATAATAAATAAATAAACTTTTTTTTTTAAAGCACAAACACAGAAGTCCACACACAACATAACCCCACAGCGGCACCAGAGTTAAGGAAGGTACCATAGTCCAGCCAGCCTCCCTGCCAATCTTCCCAGATGTTCACCCGTGGTCGGGGCCTCCCGAGCACCCGCAGGCCCTCTCGCCGGGAACGATGCTCAGGCCCTCTCGCTGGGAACCATGGAACCCTGACGGAGAACATCCTCAGCGGCCCGGACCTCCAGATCAGCCACCTCCCACCGGAGTCCGCGGCTCCCAAAGTCCACAGGCCAAGCCGGGCGGAGTCGCAGGACTCCGCGATGTTGGTCAGCGCCGCCCGCGTTGGGAGCTTCCCGAACCACAGCTCCGCGATGTCGGTGCAGCTCCAAACGGCGATCCCCGGTGAGGTATCGCCTGCCCCTCGATGTTTCCACCGCTGCGCCACTGCTGCTGGAGCTCTGGTTTGTCCCGGCAGGAAAGGCCGCGCCAATCCAATAGGTAGGCCGCGGGGGGGGGGAGGGGGGCGATGACGCAACTCAAATAATAGTCACATCCTCTCCAGGAAGCGACTGGAGGACGGTATCCCCCTTACCGTACCCTCTTCCCCTCACATAAAGACATTAAAAAAAAAAACACAAAAAAACGTCTTCAAACATAACAAAAAAACAAAAAGATTCCGGACTGAAGGCGGAGGCAGCTAGCAATGGCGCCACCGGATGTCCACAAATTTACAAACACTTACAAATTTGACTAGTTTACATTTTGATCTTGAACTCAAAACGGTTTGGGCACATTGCATCGGACAATAACAAGCCCAGCACAGTCAGGACAGGAGACACAATGAGCAGCAGATGCTGGATGCTTGAGCAAAACAGTCAGTCCTGTCGTTCCTCAGGTGGTCAAGCAGTACCTGTGAAGGGAAAGAATAGGCATCGTTTCAGGTCAGGACCCTTCTCAAACTTGTTATTCAGCCTGAAGAAGGGTTCTGAGCAGAAACGGCATTATCCGTTCCCTCCACAGATTCTGACTGACCCGCTGAATTACTGCGGCACTTTGTGTTTTGCTATTGTAAGGCAGTCTGGTTTGAAACCTGATTCAGTTGTTCATGTCATTTACTAGTACCCGAGTGTTTAGCATTCAAAGGCAAAATGAGGAAACCTTAGGTAAGAGACAAGGCCTTATAACAATCAATAAGGTGCTTTATTTCATATGAATGTGACTGCACAGAACAGCAGTAATGAGTAGGAAAGAACTGCAGATGGGCCTGAAGAAGTCTGAACCTGAAACGTCACCCATTCCTTCTCTCCAGAGATGCTGCCTGACTCGCTGAGTTACTCCAGCATTTTATGTCCAGCAGTAATGATTACAATCAGTGCTATTTATCTTCATGAAAGAATACTCACAAATTAATGATCACAAAGTGCTGCCCCACGTCAATGCTCATCTTTCCTGATGGGATCAAAATGATCTTTAACTGTCCTCTGGCATATCACAATTCCTGTTCTTCAGAAGGTCCACCACGGATTTTTTTTTAAAATACTGATGCTGCAGTTTTTCAGGACCTGACTCATGTTTTTATTTCCGTGATCTTATTGCGTTGGCGATGCCGTTGAAGACACATTAAATGTTGCAGATTATCAACTTAACTATGGTATCCCAAAGTGATCCCAAATACAGATTTTAAAGGAAATTCCTAAAACCACTCATCCTGAAATAGTCCACAAATTTCAAAATGTGGAAGTGTCTCTTGGGTTTATAAGTTCATAAGTTACAATAGCAGAATTAGGTCATTTGGCATCATCTACCCTGCCATTCAATCATGGCTGATCTATCTTTCTCTCTCAACCACATTCTTCTGTCTTCTCCCCCATGACCCCTGATGTATGTACTAATCAAGAATACATCAATTTCTGCCTTAAAAATATTCACTGACGCGGCCTCCACAGCCTTCTGTGGTTTAACTCACTTCCAGATACTTTCTTCTAGCTGTCATTTTGTGGGCAACTACATAAATTCATCAAATTATACTACAAAGGAGAACATCCAACCAGCCAAAGTTTTAGCAGTTTCAGTTCTTTGGTTCTCTTGGCCATTTACTTCCTCAATTTTCTGTGGATGTGCATCTTGTTGGGAACATTCAGCAGTTTTCCACATCTCAGACAGCCACTTTGAGGAAGTCCCACAATTGTTGTTGGTTGTTCATGACATTTTCTTAGACAGTTGGACTCCACAGCACCATTTTCTCAGGGTGGAAATGTGAAAGGTACGAGGTGATAGTTTTTAAGGTGCGAGGGACAAAGTTTAAAAGAGATGTGTGGGCCGTGTTTTGTTTTTCCAGAGTTGTCAGTGTCTGGAACCAGACATTATGTTCAGCACTAACAAGCAGCATGGTGGCCTAGGAGTAGAGCTGCTGCCTTATAGCACCAGAGACTCGGGTTCGATCCTGATTATGAGTGCTGTCTGCAAGGAATTTGTCGGTTCTCCCTTTTACCACATGGGTTTCCTACGGGTTTTTTCTGGTTTCCTCCAAATCTCCAAAGACGTACAGGTTTGTAGGTTAATTGGCTTGGATAAAATTGTAAATTGTCCATACATTGCAGAAATGCTTTGCTGTTCCCTTGGTCCTCGTTGCAACTGAATAATGATGGGCATTAATAACAATGACTTGCAATTTTGTAAATATTTTCACAGAAAGCAGATAATCAAGGAAATACTCCAGGGTATTTCAAAGACTACTGAATATATAAAAGAAGTAAACTTTAAAGTTTTGGATGTGACAACAAGCTGTGATCAAAACAGTTTGACAGTCTGAAGATAAATCAAAGCACCACATTGTAAAAGGAAGATAGCATATCATTTAAAGTTTTAAATTCAATAATGTCACAAACACAAAATCTCTTGCCAGTCAAATTTATTGAAGTCCTTTCAGTAAATGACAAGACTGTTGTCAGCAAAAAATTGTGGCTTATGGTGTCTTTATATTGTGATCACATATAAGGAAGAACGAGGACATTTTTAATTAATCCTTCACAATAACTCCCATCGATTGTGACTTCCAGTGTTTCTATAATTAGTCTAAAGTTGTTGTATTAAATGCTTGGAAGTACTTGTAATTTTTGGTCACACTGTGAGGAACACATCTGATATCAGCTCTAAAATTATTCTTCACTGGTCAGAAGTCTTAAAGTGGCCTGTTGTAACCAAAATCATTGACATCATATAACTATTCTCAAATTGAACTCCAAAGAGAATATTTCTGGCATCATTGAAATTGTGAGAATTGTTCGTAGGCAGGGTGGAAATTCCTCATTTTTTGCTCAGTGGCAAAGACATCTTTTATGTTTGCAACATTATTGAATTTGAAAGGCCAAGTTATGCTACTTTGCAATTCAACAACATGGTGCTTGCATTTATCTTTAAACATGCATTGCAAAAGCTCTCTTTGTTTTTATTGTGCTAACTTTGTCACATCCACTCTCTTCACAACTTGCAGTCACCTGTTGAGTTGAATATTCTACCACCTACTTGTCCCATGAACAACAATTAACTTTGGGTAAAAGCATTCCCAGCATATATCTGTATATGATTTTTTTTTCTCTCTTTGAGAGATTTTACCTCTGAGTCCTTGTGGTGAGATGTGAATGAATCAATTTGAACAATGGGAGAAATGGTGCTTTCTCCAGAATGAGGTGCAGACCTGACCACTGTGGGTTCAGTAGAGGGGAGGAGAGTACAATATGTGTTGGAAGCAAAAAGTGGAAAAGCAATGCCCTACCTTATGAGTATATTGTTTTCATTTACTTTGTTCAGACGTGATGCAATGACAACCCAGTGATGGAAGCAAATTTAATTCAGTCAAAGGTGGGTGAAGAAAAATTAAAACATGTCATTGAAGAATGTCTCTACACCAAGAGGACACTGAGGTTCCTGTATATAACTGAAGTAACAGATACGTGGGTCTTCAGTTTGAGGTCAAAGGGGACTGGGAAACTGAAAATGTTTTGGTTTTAGTGTTAGAGATACAACATGGAAGCAGGTCCATCGGGTCACCAAGTCCACACCCACCATCAATCACTCGTTCACACTAGTTCTATGTTATCCCACTTTCTCGTCCACTCCCTTCACACTACGGACAATTTACAGAAGGCAATTAACCTACAAACCTGCACGTCTTCAGAATGTAGGAGGAAACTGGAGCATCCAGAGAAAACCCACGCGGTCACAGGGAGAATGTACAAACTCGGTACAGGATCAAATCCAGGTCTCTGGTGCCGTAAGGCAGCAACTCTACCATTGCATCACTGTGCTGCCCCTATGTTTACAGGTGAATGTATTGGCACAATATGTTAAATCTTATTGTCCATGCAATGGGTTTAACCTAGTCATGAAGATCTTGTTTGTTACGCCAAGCAATTGCATCTCCTTTCCTATGGAGAGGTGTGAGTAACATCATCACTACTTTCAACCAGGATATTTGTAGTTCCAATGCATCCAATCCAACCCTCATGAATCAAGATAGTAACTTACTCCATCAACATCGTTCCGAAGAAATTATTCACACACATCCTTTGTGTGTGATCACTCTTATACATAAATGCTCACCTGACATCTGGGAATTATCGTTTCCCCGGAATTGTCACAATGCAGTTATTATCAATAACATATTCACATCTGTTTTCTTGTCTGCTGCTAGACACGTTACATGATTCATGACAGCAAAAATGATATGTGATGCTATTGAAAGCCAGGTTATTGAATCGGTCTATAACCAAACACAAAGTAATCATGACAGAAATAGAGACCTCCCAATTAGGTGCCGCAAATCTGCTTGGTGTTATCTGCTAGATCTGTCTCCAAAGCGCTCTCATGGTGTTGTGGTATGTATTGCAGGCTCCTCTGGTGGATTAATCTGACTATAAAGCCGTTTTCAAACCACCAGCCGAGGCCCAAAGTTGGGGCGGGGAGGATTAAAACTGGGCTGTGATCAGGATCCGAAACTTTAACACAAAAATTATGGAAAATTCCAGTGGCAGTTGTTGGAATGGCTGCCACACAGGTTTGCAGCTGTTATAGTCATAGAGTGATACAGTGTGGAAACAGGCCCTTCACCCAACTTTCCCATGCTGGCCAACATGTCCCAGCTATACCAGTCCCACCTGCCAGCATTTGCTCCATATCCCTCCAAAATTGTCCTATCCATTTACCTGCCTAACTGCTTCTTAAATGTTGAGATAGTACGTGCCTCAACTACCCACTCTGGCAGCTTCTTCCGCACACCCACCACCCTTTGTGTGAAAAAGTTACCCCCCAGATTCCTATACCCCTTTGCCTTAAACAGGGCTGCCAACATTGGGTGAGAGTTGGGAGTGAGAAATTGCGAGAGACTAAGCCCAAGGGAGCATAGCGACCGGGGTGGGGGGGGGGGGGGGGGGGGGGGGGGTGGGTGGTGGGAGCTTGGGTTCCCAGTGCTGAACACACCCCTGGTCCCAGCTTTGACTGCACACCGAATACTATTCCAGACCTTGACTCTGGATGCAAACTTGGCCTTGCTCCTAGCCCCTTTGCACTGACAATATATCTGGCCCACACATAAAGCCCCATATCTGACCCCCTGGACTTAACCTATTATGTTCAAGTCCACAGGTGTTTATCCTTTATGGGGCACTTCACAGACCAAATTATGGATAACAAAATTTGCTACATTCATTGGCTTCCTTGTTATCTAACATGCTAGTTACTTTGTCAAAGAAGTCATCAATTGGTTGAACACAATTCCCATCCATAAAATTAAACTCACTCAGCTGTGTAAGTATTCTGATACAATTTCTTTCATTTTCGTAACAAACTGTCCTGAAGTCATTTTCACCCCCAGTATTTTGCTGTCTTCCTCTCAGCTGGGACTTTTCTGAAATGCAAAGTCCAATACCTATATATTTTAGCAATATTATTCTATTAACTGTGATCTTGAGAGTACATAATATTTTCTGTGGTATTCATAACACAACATTGATAAAAAGATCTTTGTTTTGATTGCACCTACCAACATGCATACATTATTACATTATAGTTAATATGTACCGAGGGCAAATTTTCAGAATTGATGATATTCATTACGTGGTTGGTTGGGGTCAGTATCAGCACAATTACTATATTAAACTGTGAATCTTCAGATGTCCTGGTTCAAGCTAAAATTAGAGACAAATAATAATCTCCTCACACATTCCCCTGCAAGTATCTCTGTCACTCCTTTAAAATATGCCCCTTTTTAGAACAAACTCTTAAATATCGCATCTGAATCAGTTTCCATCTGATTACACTTCTTGAGGATGTTCATCCACGTGTTCAATTAATAAAACAACGAAATTAAGGACATTTCTATTCAACCTGTCAAAGGAATGGGGGGGGGGGGGGGGGGGTGGGGGGGGGGGGATAGAAATAGTCAGTGAGGTGAACAAACATAATAGTTGAGTGGCAAATGACAATAGTGCTACCTTCCCAATATTTAACTGAAGGAAATAATGGGTTATCAGGGCTGTATGTTGTGACAGACAGCCTGACACCTTGCATGTCATTTAATATTACACTTATCCCATCCCCCTGGATATTCCGGATTAATAAATTAAAGTTTTGTCAACTAATTACAAATCAGGCTAATTACAAATCAATAACATTAGCCAACTCGGAAACATGAAGCGCTGAGCATTGGGATCCAGACATCACGGACAACTGGCCTCAGTTCCCCGCTCACATCTGGCAGTGTTCTCCATCTGAACCAGGGGCCGTGGTGTTTTTGAAAGTGGGGAGGCTGAGCGATCACTGATCACTGGCCTTAGGGGTACCCGGTGAGAGGGGTGGAGCAACCGAATGGGGAGAAGGTGTGGAAGAAGGGTGTCCCCCCTCCCAGGGTAGGTACATTTTGAAATTTGATGTATTAAAATCATGTTTTAGTGCATTGTAGGTATGATTTCAATGTTTTTTGTATGAAGTATTTTTAAGAGGTAACTTTTTAAGGGGTAACTTTATCCACACAAAGGGTGGTGGGTGTATGGAACGAGCTGCCAGAGGAGGTAGTTGAGGCAGGGACCATCCCAACATTTAAGAAACAGTTAGACTGATACATGGATAGGATAAGTTTGGAGGTATGGACCAAAAGCAGGTAGCGTAGCTGGGCCATGTTGGCGGGTGTGGGCAAGTTGCGCCGAAGGGCCTGTTTTCACACTGTATCACTCTATGACTACATTGTACCTCCACCATGCATGAATGCTTCAAAATCAAGTGATCGAGTTTTATTGCCATATACTCAAGCATAGAAACATCGCAAATAAGTGCAGGAATAGGCCATCGGCCCTTCGAGCCAGCACTGCCATTCAATATGATCATGGCTATTCATCTAAAATCAGTACCTCTTTCCTGTTTTTTCCCCATATCCCTTGATTTCATTAGCCCCAAGAACTAAATGTAACTCTCTCTTGAAAACATCCAGTGAATTGGCCTGCACTGCCTTCTGTGGCAGAGAATTCCACAGATTCACAACTCTCTCATCTTTGTCCTCATCTCAGTCCTAACTGCCCCCCCCCCCCCCCCCATTATTCTTAAACTGTGATCCCTGGTTCTGAACTCCCCCAACATCGGGAACATTTTTCCTGCAGTTACAGTAAGTGAAAATCTAGCAGGCAAGCAGGATGCTTTCTCCAACCACCCCCATTTGAAGTCCACTATCTTCCACCGTTTCTACCCAGTGCCTGGTACTTACTTCCAGCAGCCACTGGTTGTCCTCCAGGAGGCACCGAGCCGCAGCCTGATCCATGCCGGTCACCTCGGCGAATTTGGCACAGAGACTCTCACGGCAGCGGCACAACGCTTCCGACGCCTTGCACTGAGGCTGCTCCATGGCCGGAGCTGCAGTGAGCGACTCGCCAGCCCGGCAAACACTCGTTAGCCCCGCTCCCCGTCCGCATCTGTCCCCGTCGCTGCTTCTGCTTCCAACTCCCATGGCCCATGCAGTTGATATGAGTTTTGAAATTTTCGTTGATCACAGAATTTCTCACGACAGAGCGTGAGACATTTGTGATCAGCGTGAGAATTTGGCGAAATGCATGATTCTCACGCTCAATACATGGGAGTTGGCAGCCTTGCCTCTCTATCCCCCTCTCTCCCCTTCTCTCTCTCCCCCTCTCTCTCTCCCCCTCTCTCTCTCCCCCTCTCTCTCCCCTCTCTCCCCGTCCCCCTCTCTCCCTGTCCCCCTCTCTCTCCTCTCTCTCTCTTCCCCTCTCTCCCTCCCTTCTTTCCACCTCATTTTCTCTCCCCTCTCTCTCTCCCTCCCACCTCACTCTCCTCCCTCTCTTTCCCCTCTCTCTCTCTCGCCCCTCTCTTCCACTCTCTCTCCTCTCACCCCCCTCTCTCTCCCCCTCCCTCTCTATCTCTTCCCTTTCTCTCCCTCTCTGTCTCTCCCTCTCTCTCCTCTCACCCCCCTCTCTCTCCCTTGTCTCCCTCCTCTCTCTCCCCTTCCCGCTCTCTTCTCTCTCCCTCTCTCTCTCCTCTCTTCCCCTCACTTCCTCTGTCTCTCTCTCCTCTCTCTCCCCCCTCTCTCTCCCCCTCCTCTCTCTGTCTCCCTCTCTGTCCCCCCCTCTCTCTCTCTCTCTCTCTCTCTCTCTCTCTCTCTCCCTCTCTTTCTTCTCTCTCCCCCTCTTTCTTCTCTCTATCCCCCTCTCTCCCTCTCTCTCTCCTCTCTCCCCCCTCGTTTCCCCCCTCTCTCTCTCCCCCCCACTCTCTCTCCCTTACTCCCTCTCCACACACTCTCTCCCATCTCTCTCTCCCCCTCTCTCTCTCTCTCTCTCTCTCTCTCTCTCCCTCTCTTTCTTCTCTCTCCCCCTCTTTCTTCTCTCTATCCCCCTCTCTCCCTCTCTCTCTCCCCTCTCCCCCCTCGTTTCCCCCCTCTCCCTTTCTCTCCCCCCACTCTCCCTCACCCTCTCTACACACCCTCTCCATCTCTCTCTCCCCTATCTCTCTCCTCTCTCTCTCTCTCTCTCTCATCTCTCTCTCTCCCTCTCCTCTCTTTCCCCTCCTCCTCCTCTCTCTCCCTCTCTCTTCCCCCATTTCTCCCTCCCACCTCACTCTCTCCCCTTGCTCTCTCTCTTTCTCCTCTCTATCTCCTCCTTCTCCTTGCCTCCCATCTCTCTCTCTTTCTCCCACTCTCCCTCTCCTCCCTCTCTTCCCCCTCTCTCTCTTCCCTCTCACTCCTCTCTCACTTCCCCCCTCTCCCATCTCACTCTCCCCCCCTCTCTCTCCCCCTCTCCCACTCACTCTTCTCTCTCCCCATCCTCTCCCTCTCTGTCTCTCCTCTGTCTCCTCTCACCCCCTCCCTCTCTGCCCCCTGTCTCCTTTCCCTTTCTCTCTCCTCCTCCCTTTGAGCACAGAGACTCTCACGGCAGCGGCGCAACGCTTCTTCAGACTCCTCTGACGGCCCGGGACTCTTCAGCCCGCCAAACACTCGCCAGCGCTGGCAACCTGCATCTGTCCCCGGCAAACACTCGCCAGCCCCTGATCTCCATCCGCATCTGTCTCCGCTGCTGCTTCTGCTTCCATCCTTCCCTCAGCCCCGGCTCCCCAACACCCGCGGACCATGCAGTTTATCTAAGTTTTGAAATTTTTCGTTGATCACAGAATTTCTCACCACAGAGCGTGAGAAATTTCTGATCAGTGTGAGGGCGTGAGAATTCGTTAAAATGCGTGATTCTCACGCTCAAAGCGTGAGAGTTGGCAGCCCTGCCTTAAACCAATGTCCTCTGGTCCTTGATTCACCTACCCTGGGCAAGAGACTCTGTGCATCTACCCGACCTATTAGTCTCATGATCTTATACACATCTATAAGATCACCTCTCATCCTCCTGCACTCCAAGGAATAGAGACCCAGCCTACTCAACCTCTGCTCATAGCTCAGACTCTCTAGTCCTGGCAACAACCTGTTGTGCAAATGTTAGCATGCAAGGGATGGGTAGACAGGTAGGATGTTTAATGCCATTGCAATATAGATTGTGAGTCTTTCATTTCATACTTTCATTTTGTGATTAATACGTTGCAAAGTCAAGATTAAATTTGAATCATTTTGACAAAACTCTCAATTCAGTTCTGATGTTTTCTTAAAATGCAGGCTGTAAGTCAAGAGTCAAGAGTGTTTTATTGTCATATGCCCAGATAGAACAATTAAATTCTTACTTGCTGCAGCACAACAGAACATGTAATCATAATAAATAATATAACAAAAACTCTGGAAATAAAGAACAAACAGTAACAGTGCAATAATAATAATAATAATAGTCTATTGTAGTTCATAGCTAATGAGGTTGTAGTGTTTAATAGCCTGATGGCTGTAGGGAAGAAGCTGTTCCTGAACCTGGACATTTCCGTTCTCAGGCTCCTGTACCTTCTTCCGGATGGCAGTGGTGAGATGAGTGTGTGGATAGGATGGTGTGGGTCTTTGATGATGTTGGCTGCCTTTTTGAGGCAGCGACTACGATAGATCCCTTCGATGGTGGAGAGGTCAGAGCTGGTGATGGACTGGGCAGTGGTCACAACTTTTTGCAGTCTTTTCCACTCCTGGACGTTCATGTTCCCGAACCAGGCCACGATGCAGCCAGTCTGTATGCTCTCTAATGTGAACCTGTAGAAGTTTAAGAGAATCCTCTTTGACATATCCGACTCTTCGTAATCTTCTCAGGAAGTAGAGGCGCTGATGTGCTTTCTTTATGATTGCATCAGTGTGCTGGCCCCAGGAAAGATCGTCGGAAATATGCACGCCCAGGAATTTGAAGTTTTTTACTCTCTCCACCATCTTCCCATTGATATGAACAGGATTGTCCAAATATTTGATCAATTTTTGAACACTGGTGAATAAAATGTACATTGTGGACGGCTCGATTTTAATCATGTATAGTCTTTCTGTTGACTGGTTAGCACACAACAAAAGTTTTTCACTGTACCTTGGTGCAAGTGACAATAAACTAAAACAATTGGGAGCAACTGGTCAGTAATGCAGTGCGTTTCATCTGATGTTTGCTATTAAGCCAGCGCTGCACATTTAAAAATCAACACTTCATCCAATAGGTGTTGGATCCTGACCCTCTGAACAACAATCTTGTACAGGGAAAATGCAGATGAGGTTCATGGACACATAGTTATACTATAAAAATGGGCCCTTCAGCCCAATTTGTTCATGCCAATCAAGTTGCCTTTTGTCGCTAGTCCCATTTGTCTGCATTTGGCCCATATCCTTTTAAATCTTTTCTATTCATGCTAATAATTCCTAATGACCTATCCTCATACATTACATCTTTCCAAATACAGGCAGACACTGTGTATCAGAATCCCCTCCGGTAACTTCCCCACCACAGATTTTTGGTTCACTGGCCTACAGTTCCCTGCTTTGCCCTTGCAGCCCTTCTTAAATTAAGGCACAATGTTAGCCACCCTCTAGACTTCCACTACCTCAGATGTCTAACAATGATACAGATCTCTGCTAGAGTTTCTGTAATTTCTTTCTTGGCTTCCCACAATGTACTAGGATACATCTGGTCAAGCCCTGTGGATGGTACTTTCAGACTGCTAGAACCTCCTATTTTATAATGTGGATACATTTCAAGACATCACAATTCCCTTCCCTGAATTCCATAGTTTTCATGACCTTCTCCACAGTAAATACTTAAATATAAATAACCCATCTCCTGTGGATCTACACACAAGGATGACCATATTAAACCTCAACAAATATTGAGAACTCAATGGTGTTGTTTAAAAAAAAACTACTCACACATATGAGAATTAATTGAGCCTAAACCTCCACCAATCTCTGATTTAAACTCCTCGCATGTCTAATTGGGCTGTGACCCAAACTTGAGTAAGTATGTCCTCCAACTAGAAACTTCACCTAAATGGATTACCCAACGTTGATTTGATGATTTTAAACAGTGGTGATTTATTTTCACATGTCAGAAAGATGGTTAATCAAAAGCTTGGCAATTGAATTGTAATGATTCCTTTTAAGAACTTTTCGAGCCCCACAATAGATAACTGCTTCAGTGTCTTAAACCCTTTGCATTGTGCTTACATTCCTCATCACCCTAGGGACTATCAAACACGGTTTTGTATTAGTTACAATATACACCGCACATATTAATATTGTACCAAACTAATCACCAAAGGTGATTTCCTTCACTTCTGGCTTCAAAGTGTTCCAGAGTGAACCAAACTCCTAAATTATATTGTGAAGGAAGGAACTGCACATGCTGGTTTAAAACCAAAGATAGACACAAAAGGTTGGAGTATCTCAGTGGGACAGGCAGCATCTTTGGAGATAAGGAATTGGTGATGCTTCGGGTCGAGACCCTTCTTCAGTTTGATGTCAGGGGAGGGGAAGATAGATAGGTTTTCCCTCTCCCCTGCCATCAGTCTGAAGAAGGGTCTCGACCCAACACGTCACCCATTCATTCTCTTCAGAGATGCTGCCTGCCCTGCTGAGTTACCCCAGCCTTTTGTGTCTATCCTAAATTATATCCCGTCAAAGCACAATAGCAGTTTAATTTCCATTTATATTTGGTCATTTATATCAACATGGCATCGTGGTAACCTTTTGTCCAACAAATTGCACGCTGCATTAATTATGGCAAACATACAAAATTGTGAAGTTGTTCAGCAAACTGAATCAGATCTGCAGCATTCATTTACATTAATTTCAATGCATTACTGTAGGTTGTCTGTTTTAAGCAACAGCTTTTAAAGAATCAAAATGATGCTGCAATCTTCTCCTTGCTGCATAATTACTTCATGTGCAAACAGCTGGTGCCAGTTAAGCAATGTGTATGTGTTGTGTTTCGTTAAATCGCCATAAATAACCAAACTTGTGTTCAGTATACTTTCTGTAGATTATTGTTCAAGGAACCAACAGATCTTGGCTAATTTGCTGGAAATCTTCAAAAGTTCAAATTGTGTGCTTGCTTCCATTTACAGTCTATCTTTGTGGAAACATGCATCTTTTTTAATGATCCAAAATACTTTCAGTATTATTTCAGATGCATGAAAATTCCTTGGTTTCAATTAGAATGTATATAATGGTAATATATGATAGTTTTATTCTTAATGAGTTAGTTAAACTATATCAAGCCCAATCATTTCTGAGCTCTTTGATTTCCTCAATCTTCCTCTCACTGGGGATATGCTACACTAATTTCATACCAAGCTGCTTTATGAAATTTCACACTAAATTAAAAAGTACAACTGGCATAATAAATTACCAAATGTAGTTGCACAAAGAATGATAAGGAGAAGTTTCTAACTTATCTATTTATGCCTTGTCAATATGGAATTTTTAATGTTTTCAATTTGTTCCAGAGAATGAATTTGGCCTCTCTGCCTGGTCCACAGCACATGGCATGCATTAGCATGAACACCTATGGCACTTCGGGTTTTAAATTCTAATGGTGCATGAAATCTATAATTTCCAAAGTGAGAGTTGAAAATTGTCTCATCATTCTGGAATCTCTAATGCATCCTCATGGCAAGCCATGCTTTGATCCAGAGTACAAAAATCAAATTGCAGGTTAATTCAACCTCCACTGTAAGGTTAACGTTCATTACATCGCACAATAGAATTGTAAAAGCTGCCATGTTGATAGGCAGTTTTTTTTTTCAATTACAAGGAATTTCAGTTTGCATCTGAGCCATCAAATAAACTTTGTCAACCATTAAGACAGTTACTTGATCATACTCGCTTTGCCAGTGTTATGCTACACATGGATCTCTTCCCGGCCTTTGCTGTCTTACCCGTCTCAATGCTCGTTGCGTGATTTCTGATCTTATTTAATGCAGCCTCTTCCCCTTCACTTGTTTCACATCAGAATATATTGTTTTTCATTCTAAATTTTACTCCAGTTATTTATTTTCCTCTTTTGGACTTTTGATTGTGAATGCAGTGAATATTAGTTAACCTCCAACTTACCAGATCACCTACAGTGCCCTCCATAATGTTTGGGACAATGACCCATGATTTATTTATTTGCCTCTGTACTTTGCAATTTAAATTTGTAATAGAAAAAAAGTACATGTGCACATTGTCAGGTTTTTTAAAGGGTATTTTTGTACATTTTGGTTTCACCATGTAGAAATTACAGCTGTGCTTATACATAGTCCCCCCCATTTCAGGGCACCATAATGTTTAGGACACATGGCTTCACAGGTGTTAGTAATTGCTCAGGGGAGTTTAAATGCCTCCTTAATGCAGGTATAAGGGAGCTCTCAGCACCTTGTCTTTCTTCCAGTCTTTCCATCACTTTTGGAAACTTTTATTGCTGTTTATCAACATGAGGACCAAAGTTGTGCCAATAAAAGTCACAGAAGCCATTATGAGACTGAGAAACAAGAATAAAACTGTTAGAGACATCAGCCAAACCTTAGGCTTACCAAAATCAACTGTTTGGAACATCATTAAGAAGAAAGAGAGCACTGGTGAGCATACTAATCGCAAAGGGACTGGCAGGCCAAGGAAGACGTCCACAGCTAATGACAGAAGAATTCTCTCTATATTAAAGAAAAATCCACAAACACCTGTCTAACAGATCAGAAACACTCTTCAGGAGTCAGGTGTGGATTTGTCAATGACCACTGTCCGCAGAAGACTTCATGAACAGAAATACAGAGGCTACGCTGTGAGATGCAAACTACTGGTTAGCCACAAAAATAGGATGGCCAGATTACAGTTTGCCAAGATACTTAAAAGAACAATCACAATTCTGGAAAAAGGTCTTTTGGACAGATGAGACTAAGATTAACATATCAGGGCGATGTCAAGAGCAAAGTATGGAGGAGAGAAGGAACTGCCTAAGATCCAAAGCATTCCATCTCATCTGTGAAACATGGTGGTGGGGGTGTTATGGCCTTGGCATGTATAGCTGCTGAGGGTACTGGCTCACTTATCTTCATTGATGATGCAACTACTAATGGTAGTAGCATAATGAATTCTGAAGTGTATAGACGCATCCTATCTGCTCGTTCAACCAAATGCCTCAAAATTCATGGGCCGGTGGTTCATTCTGCAGCAAGACATTGATCCCAAACATACTGCTAAAGCAACAAAGGAGTTTTTCAAAGCAAAGAAATGTCAATTCGTGAGTGGCCAAGTCAATACCTGATCTGAACTCAATTGAGCATACTTTTTATATGCTGAAGAGAAAACTAAAGGGGACTAGCCCCCAAAACAAGCATAAGCTGAAGATGGCTGCTATACAGGCCTGGCTGAGCATCACCAGAGAAGACACCCAGCAACTGGTGATGTCCATGAATCGCAGACTTCAAGCAGTCATTGCATGCAAAGGATATGCATCAAAATACTAAACATGACTACTTTCATTTACATGACTTTGCTGTGTCCCAAACATTGTGCTGCCCTGAAAAGGGGGAATTATGTATAAACACTGCTGTAATTTCTACACGGTGAAATAAAAATGGCTTTTATTAAAATCTGAAAATGTGCACACATGTAATTTTTTCTATTACAAATCTGAAATTGTGGAGTACAGAGGCAAATAAATAAATGATGGTCTTTGTCCCAAACATTATGGAGAGCACTGTATGTCTCCATGCTTTTTATTTAAGAGGCAAGGAATGGGTGCGGGAAAGCTGTGATAATCAGTGAGACTAAGGATTATGAATGATGCAGCAGGAGAACTGAGGAGAGGGGCAAGATTTGTGAAAACCTAATGTCAAATCAAGAGAAATAATGTGCAGGCAAGGAAGATTGGATTAAGAGAGCAAAACAAACAAGGAAATGTACGAACATTTGACTTTATTTATATCTCTTTAATGAATTACAGATCTGAAAGAAAAGTTAATTTTTCATGTCAGAGGTTAATTGCTGTAACTAATAATTATTACAAGGGGAAAATTGAACTCATGCGACTAATTGCTATTCTTAAATACCTATGAAATTGTTTGTCTATATTGCCCATGTAAATTCAGGAATGGTGTTCCAGTCTTACAGATCAGTGATGGGGGAGATAGCAAAATCCCTCTTTCACAAAGAGGATGGTGGAGTGGAGCAGAGTGACAACAGCCTTGGATGACTGCACGCTGTTTTTATGTTTGTTTCTACCTGGACGTGAGCTATCATTGATGCGAAGGCAACAATCCTGCCATTATTTGATGGCAAGTTCTGGTCTGCACTTATAGGTTTTAACCTGAGTCCCCATGGAATAAAACTAGGGCATAAGCTCCAGACTGTCCTCCCTAAATCATACCATCTCTCATCATGCTCTCCTCATTTTAACACTTCCCTTGAAACCTACCCCTCTCTTTAATATGTCCTGTGATTCAGTGTCAAATTTTGTGTGATACTTTGAAGTATCTTGGGACACAAATATGATTTAATGGTTGTAATATCTATTTAGCTGATTCTTTTGTTCAATGCTGATCAACTCAGAAAACAAAATTATTTTCTAAGTGTGCAGTTGATTATGGATTGTGGAAAGGTTTTCATGATGGTCAATACCTTGTTTCAAATCAATTATAATCATGTAGGCCAAACTGTCAAACATCATACATGGCCAGTACTGCTGAAAGTTCTATTTTTGTTTAAGAATAGTTGGTCTCCACAAATAATTCTTCATAATAAACTAACCACTGAATAAGAACAACTTTGTAAATTCATTGTGACCAGTTTCATCATCAAATAATTCAAACTTTGAGATATCCCAAAGAACTCTATGACTTGCAATAAAAATAAAATGTAAAACTGACTGGCATATTCTCACAAGCAATTGTTGGACATATTGAATGGATTTATTTGAATCTATCCCTTGAAATTGGATTTCAAATATTTGATTTTAATTTGGTATGTTGCTCTTAGGTCAGTGCTAACACCAATGGGTATTCCTTGTCATAATTGCCAAAAAAGATGTTTGGAAAAATGTTGGTGTTCTTCACATCTATTTAAATTATGTTCTAAATCATGGTCTCCAAGAAACCACTTTTAGTTAAGTGCCGTCTCTTACAATTAGCTACACACCAATCTGAGAAAGAAGTTAGCCTACTCTCCATAGGATCATAAGATAATAAGTGATAGGAGTAGAATTAGGCCATTTGGCCCATCAAGTCTACTCCACCGTTTAATCATGGCTGATCTATCTCTCCCTCCTAACCCCATTCTCCTGCTTTCTCCCCATAACCCCTGACACCGGTACTAATCAAGAATCAAGGAGTTAGACATGGCTTCACCAGCTGTGCCGCCAGGGAGGAGAGAGGGGCTCTGACGAGAGAGATGATCCTTTGAATTAGAGAAAGGGACTGAAACATATCAATATAATAAACATCAGACAGGAGATCCCTGTGTGCCTAGGGGTCCCCAAGACTAGCCAGGACCACAGAATGAAAAAACAGGCATGAGGTGGCTCCTCAAGATATCAGAATTCTCGCTCTTTAAGATAATACATGACTACGTTCTACATGTCAGGGTGGGCTGCCAGCCAACAAAGATAGTTGTGGCATTACATTTCTGTTATTGGTTCACGGATTAATTTATAGGTAATTTATACCTGCCACGCTTTGTCCTGCCTCTGCTCTTTTCACCCAATCCCCCACAACCAGTCTGAAGAATAGTCTCAATCTGAAACAACACCTATCCATGTTAAAATGGAGTTACTCCAGCACTTAGTGCCCTATTGAGTATTATCCAGCTTGCGTGGGGTTTCTCGACTGGTAAATTATTGAGTATGTTGGTAAGTCATAGAATTATAAGCAGGGAAAAGGGTCACTCAGTGCAACCTGTCCACGTCACCCTTCAGCATTACCTCCATCATCAACTCTAGTTCAAATTGAACTTCTGGTTCAATCCTCAGGTGATTCCTGTGTTCATCTGGACACTTCAGTGACCCAGCTTCAACCATTCTTTCATGCTGTAATTCTAGGTACTTACCATTCTCTGCATGAAAAAGGATGTCCCTCACATCCTGTCTGAATCTCTTCTTCTTTAGCTTAGTATAAAGAATTGGTATTTACAGAGAACCATTTTTCTGGACTGGGGATGGAGATCACATAAGATCTAGTTGAAGAGTCTCTCTCTATTAGAGTTATTTAATGCCAGTGCATTTATTTCCTCTTAGGAATTGAGTCTCATGGTGTTCTACTGCTACTTCCTCTCGAACCCTTGCTTATTCTCCTGCTCCCCTTGCTCATGCTCCTTTGCATCTCATGCCCTCAGGTTCAGGGTCTGGAGGCACAAAGCCAATCCACTGATCCATCTTGGTTAACTACCAAGACCCACACCATCACAGAAGCCAGTCTTTAGCTAATTTGATTAATTCCATGTGATAGCGAAATGGCTAAAAGCCCTGGATATACAAAGATTATTGGAGCAGATAATATTCTGGCCGAGGTCCTGAAGACAGGCACTCCAGAGAGAATTTGGATCTAGACAAGCTGTTCTGAAACAGTTACGACAATAATATCTACCAAAAATTAGGAATGTAATTCTAGATTAATAACGCCTGACCAAAATCCATGTAGACAACATTTTCTGCCATTCCCTCAACAATCACCAAGTTCATAAGACATGAATTTCTGCTGAATGTCTCTAATTAGCTTATACTATTTGAAATATGAGTCAATTCTATCCCGAATAATCTTCTCCTATTACTTCCATATTTCTGACATGAGATTCAGCATTTCATAATTTTATGGATTATCTAAATTTTGCTTTCAACAAAATAACAACATTAGCTACTCTCCAATTCTTTGGTGCTTCACCTGTCATCTTCTTCTTGCATATGGTGTGCACAGCCTAAGGTTGTAGGACAACTTGTTCTATTTGATCTTATTTGATTTTGCATGCCAGGTTATTTGCATTCATTGAAACAGGGCAGACCACGTGAAGGTTGCAATCTCCCACCCCGCCTCACCTGTGACGAGAGAAGATACAAATAACTTTCAGGGCCCTGCAATCCCTTATCTTGCCTCTCTCAGTAACCTGAGATAGATCTCATCTGACCTTCAGGATTTATCCACCTTAATGCTTTTAAAGAGACCCAACGCTTCTTCCTTCTTGATCTCAAACTGCCCCAGCATATTAGTATACCCCCACACTGATCTCACTATCCTAAATGTCCTTCCCCTTCATGAATGCAGATGCACAGTACTCATTTAGTACCTAGCCTATATTTGCTTATTTGAAGCATAAATTATCCTTGTATAATGGAAGAGGATTGTGGTGTTTGGAGATTAATTATTCCAGTGTCAGGATATCACAATGGGAGTATCTCCAGGCTTCTCGCAGATCTAATCATCTGCAGCTGTTTTGTTTTCAATAACCATAAAGTCAGAAATGCACAATTTTGCTGATGATTGCACAATGTTTAATTCCATTCGTGACTCTCCTTCAAATGAAGTGGTCCATTCGCATATGTAGTTCGACCTAGTTTGTTTAATCATCCCTAACACCCAGTTACTTCTGTAGCAATGACAGTACTCGCATTAACTTAAATATTTAAAGCCAAGAGAAAGTTGCTTAACTTCTGAATGCAACTTTACCTGGCATCTTTTGTGAAAAATAATGTTCCAGGACCCAAACATGCTGTCACTTTTTTAAAATTAAAACACATAATCTTTATTTTTGACATGAAGATTGTGGTATATTGAGTTCAGGTTTGTTACGCGGGGCACAAATATAGCATGAAAACTCAGCGGGTGCAGCAGCATCTAAGGAGCGAAGGAGATAGGCGACGTTTCGGGTCGAGACCCTTCTTCAGACTGGTCAGGGATCAGGGAAACGAGAGATGTAGATGGTGATGTGGAGAGATAAGGAACAATGAGTGAAAGATATGCAAAAAAGTATCGGTGATAAAGGGAACAAGCCATTGTAAGCTGTTTGTGGTGTGAAAATGAGAAGCTGGTGCGACTTGGGTGGGGGAGGGAGATAGAGATAGAGGGAATGCCAGGGCCCGAGGGCTGAGGGAGAGGTGGGAAGGGGAGGAGACAGCAAGGGTTAACAGAATTGAGAAAATTCAATATTCAAGCCCAAAGGATGCAGACTCCCAAGCGGAATATGAGGTGCTGTTCCTCCAGCTTGCGGTGTTGCTCACTCTGGCCGTGGAGGAGGCCCAGGACCGAGAGGTCGGATGTGGAATGGGAGGGGGAGTTGAAGTGCTGAGCACCGGGAGGTCGGGTTGGTTATTGCGGACCGAGCGGAGGTGTTCGGCGAAGCGATCGCCAAGCCTCCGCTTGGTCTCACCGATATAGATCATCTGGCATCTGGAGCAACGGATGCAGTAGATGAGGTTGGAGGAGGTGCAGGTGAACCTCTGTCGGACCTGGAAGGACTGCTTGGGTCCCTGAAAGGAGTGGAGGGGGGAGGTGAAGGGACAAGTGTTGCATTTCTTGCGGTTGCAAGGGAAAGTGCCCGGGGAAGGGGTAGAGTGGGAGGGGAGGGAAGAATGGACAAGGGAGTTGCGGAGGGAGCGGTCTTTGCGGAAGGCAGACAGGGGGGGAGATGGGAAGATGTGGCGGGTGGAGGGGTCACGTTGGAGGTGGCGAAATTGGCGGAGGACTAATGTTGTATTTGCCGGCTGGTGGGGTGAAAGGTGAGGACCAGGGGACTCTGCCCTGTTTGCGAGTGGGGGAATGGGGAGCGAGGGCAGTGTTGCGGGGTATGAGGAGACCCTGGTGCGAGCCTCATCAATAGTGGGGGAGGGGAATCCCGTTCTCTGAAGAATGAGGCCATTTGTGATGACCTGGTGTGGAACACCCTCATCCTGGGAGCAGATGCGGCGTAGACGAGGAATTGGGAATAGGGGATGGAGTCCTTACAGGAAGCAGGGTGGGAGGAGGAGTAGTCCAGGTAGCTGTGGGAGTCAGTAGGTTTGTAGTGGATGTCGGTCAGGAGTGTATCACTGCAATAGAGATGGTGAGGTCAAGGAATGGTAGGGAAGTGTCGGAAAATGGTCCAAGTGTATTTGAGTGCCGGATGGAAGTTGGTGGTGAAATGAATGAAGTCGTCAGTTGTGTGTGGGTGCAGGAGGTGACACCAAAGCAGTCGTCGATGTACGGAGGTAGAGGTCGGGATGGGGCCCTGGTATGCCGAGAACAAGGATTGTTCGACATACCCAACAAAGAGGCAAGCGTAGCTGGGGCCCATGCGTGTGCCCATAGCTACGCCTTGTGTTTGGAGGAAATGGGAGGAATCAAAAGAGAAGTTATTGAGGGTGAGGACCAACTCTGCTAGGCGGAGGAGGGTGTCAGTGGACGGGTATGGGTTGCTCCTCTGGTCGAGGAAGAACCGGAGGGCTTTGAGACCGTCCTGGTGGGGGATGGAGGTGTAGAGTGACTGGACGTCCATGGTAAAGATGAGAGGATGGGGGCCTGGGGAATGGAATGCACGGAGCCGACGGAGAGTGTCTGAGGTGTCTTGAACATAGGTAGGGAGGATTTAACAAAGGGGGATAGGATGGCGTCAAGGTATGTGGAAATGTGTTCGGTGGGGCACGAACAGGCAGAACAATGGGTCTGCCAGGGCAGTCGGGTTTGTGGATTTTGGGGAGAAGGTAAAATCGGGCCGTGCGGGGCTGAGAAACGATGAGGTCGGAGGCTCGGGGGGGTAGGGAGCCGGAGCTGATGAAGTCAGTTATGGTGCTCGAGATGGCGGCCTGGTGTTCGTCAGTGGGGTCATGGTCAGGGGTAAGTAGGAGGAGGTGTCCGAGAGTTGGCGCGCGGCCTCCGCTTTGTAGAGATCGACGCGCCAGACTACCACGGCACCTCCTTGTCGGCGGGTTTGATAACCCAGTCTGGGTTGTTACGGAGTGAGTCGATGGCAGCACGTTCAGGGCTGGAGAGATTGGAGTGAGACAGGGGGGTGGAGAAGTCGAGGCGGTTGATGTCCCGACGGCAGTTCTG
Source organism: Okamejei kenojei (assembly GCA_035221665.1). Taxonomy (NCBI): domain Eukaryota; kingdom Metazoa; phylum Chordata; class Chondrichthyes; order Rajiformes; family Rajidae; genus Okamejei; species Okamejei kenojei. Next base: position 53,478,716 of record CM069136.1, read on the forward strand.
GATAAATAGTTCTACAGCCGGAAGACTACGAGGGGGGTTCCAAGTGGAGGCGGTACGTGGGAGACAGGAAAAGGATCATCAGTGGGGGCGAGGGCTTCTTCCCGTGGAAGAACGCTGTGAGGCGGAGGCGACGGTAGAAGAGCTCCAAGTCGTGGTGGGCGCGGAACTCATTGAGGTGGGGACGGAGGGGGACAAAGGTGAGACCTCTGCTGAGGACAGACCGTTCGATGGGCACAAATATAGCATTGTCTGTTCTAAGACAGTTAGAGAAAACCTTTTTCTTTGCTGCATTTATTGGGTCAGCTGTCAAATCCGACATTAAATTCAGCTACTGAGAGGCAGGTACTTGTCACCATTCTGCTCTCTTGGGCCAGATCTTTAACATGCTTTAGTTGTTCCTTTTTATGGTCCTCATCTCTTCTACTCAGATCTTCAAGTAAATTTTAAAGAATCTGGGAAAGTTTTGAAACCTACTTCCTCGTTAAAGCAAATGTAACGTTTTTTTAATGCATATTCATGTTTCAAGTAGGCTTTCAGAAACTCAAACCTTGAACAGGTTGTAAGCTCATCAGCCTTTCCAAACCCACCCATGCAAGTACCCCAGTTTTCAAGCAGGTAATTTTCATTGATCTTGGATTCATCTGAGCCAAACATTTATCAGAGAGACACAAAATGCTGGAGTAACTCTGGATAAAAGGAATGGGGAATGTTTCATGGTTGAGACCCTTCTTCAGACTGAAGTCCAGGGTACTCAGGGTCTGAGGAAGGGTCTTGACCCAAAATGGCACCCATTCCTTCTATCCAGAGATGCTGCCTGTGCCACTGAGTTGCACCAGCATTTTATGTCGATCTTCGGTGTAATCCAGCATCTGCAGTATCTTCCGAAACATTTATCAGATTTCACCTTGGCTCCAGAAGGCCATAAGGCTCCCCTTTGGCTATTTTGATAGCCTGACAGACTTATAAAAGCAAAAACAGTCCTGTATAGCATTTAAGTGACATTTAAAAATGTACAAAAGAAACCTTGTTGAGGTTTGTATGGAAGTTAAAACAAGCAAAAAACAGTCTGAAGAGGTTTCACTTAAAGTTTTATTGATGTGAAGGAACTCCATTGAATGCCAATGAATTTGTGATGAACAAGTTCCAGCAAACATACAACTCCTAACAACTATTGATATATCAGAATGTTGTTTGTACCAGAATAGTATTTTGGGTCTACAATTTCAACCAGCATCTGCAGTTCCTACCCACACTGTTGGAAATATAGCCCATAGGGTGTTTCAACATACTGTGTGTGGCAGTGTGTTCAGTTCCTACCCAATGTAATTTCTGATGCCACACTGGTGGAGAATGTGGGCATGCATGCAATGGGTCCTCTCACAATGGAAGGACTAATGCGGCAATTATTGGAGGCCAACAGTGAGCAACAGTAGGCAATCCAAGAGTTCACCCATAACTTTGCTCAGGTAGCAGAATCACTGCTGCTTCATGCCAGTGAGGGCATGCGGTCGAGGGATGCACACGGAAGCGTTTACTGCCCATGGACATCTCACCAAACTGACCAAGTTGGATGCTGTGGAAGGATTTTCTCCACATTTGAACTGAGAGAGAAGGATAGGAGTGTCAGAGTTGGATGTATATCTTGGCTCCATACCTGAGTGGTGAGGCCCAGCAGGCTTATTTGTTGCTGTCCTGTGCAGTGGCTGCAGACTACAGTACCGTTAAGATGGAGTTACTGCCCTCCGTTGGCCACTGTGGTTGCGACACAGCAATACCATGACCAGGCGCACCACCCCAACAAACCTCCCCGAGCTGAGATGCCCCAACTCAGGAGGCTTGCCACACGCAAGGTCCAGCCCCAACCTGCATACCTTGGCTGAAGTTGTGGATCGTGTGGTAATAGATCATTAGGTAAGGAACCTGCCAGCTGAGGACCAGCGTGCAGTGGTATTGAATGTGCTGAACGAGCCCAAGCCATATGATCCATGGCTTCATTAGTGATAGGAGCAGAATTAGGCCATTCAGCCCAACATCTTCTACACCATTCAATCATGGTTGATCCATCTCTCCCACCTAACCCCATTCTTCTGCCTTCTCCCCGTAACCCCTGACACCCGTCTTGGGCGAATGCCCCACTCAACACTAGAGGGAGGTGGGGCCCTGACTGGCTCAGCCAGCAGGCAGGAAGGAATGGCATGGGCTCCCCTCAACCCAGTCCCAGTGGCTGACAGGCTGCACCATCCATGGAGGCCAGAAGAAAGGACAACCACCCTACACGAGCACCCTCTATATTAACGGCCAGTCGACGTCAGCTTTATTAGACTTGGGCAGCTGCATTACCCTGGCCCGGACTGAATGTTATACACAGACCAGCAGCTATTTGAGACTTTACCTCTGGCATGTGAGCATGGTTATGTACGGCAAGTTCCATGTCCAAGTCAAAAAGTCAAAGTCAATTTTATTCGTCACATGCACCCAAAGGTGCAGTGAAATGAATTTTCCAGCAGCTACACACTTAAAAGAACACACAATACACAATAAAATTTAACACAAACATCTACCACAGCATTCTTCACTGTGGTGGAAGGCAACAAAGTTCAGCCAATCCTCCCCTTTGTTCTCCCGTGGTCGGGGCCATAAACCCTCCGTAGTCGCCGCTGGCATGTGCGCATGGTTATGTACGGCAAGTTTCATTTGCTCGTATATCTACTGCCATGGCTAGTCACTGATTTGATTTAATTTGATTTGATTTAATTTATTGTCATTGTCTTCAATTAAGAGGGTAGGATTGGTTAAAGGACTCTTGGTTCCACTCCACGTTAAACATGACTGTCCAGAGTTCGAAGACCTATTCCTCAGCCACATAAGGTCCGAACTTCACGTTCCTGAACAAGACGCAGATCCCTGGGAGCCTTGTTCTCACCCAGTGAACCTGGCTGCAGATGAACTGCAGGCCAGTGGTGATCAGAATTAAGAGAAGAGAATGTGAGTCAGGCAGGACCATGAGCTTGAAGCAGAGCTGGAGGAGGACAGCTTTGGGGAGATCCTCCATGATGGCTTCTGATGGCCCACGATGCAGGTTGAAACTCTGAGTTTGCCAGCGAGCACAGTGTTGGTCAGAAGAGTGAAAATGCACGGCAACGACAGAAGAGCAATGTGAGAATGAGGATGACCCCTCTTGCCCTTTGGTCGGTCCTGCTCCAAATCTTGGGGTCATCACTAAGGGAGGGAAATGTGCCCCCTTTAAGGTGGCGGGGGGAGGGAGATGGGCTGGAAGCTGGGGGAGGGGGGGGTGGGGGGCTGGGGACTGGGGGAGGGGGGGTCTGAGGGCTGGGGGAGAGGGGTGGGGGGGATTGCGGGCTGCTGGGATGATTCTAACATGCTCTTGTTTATCGTTGGATATAAAGCCCTTCGGGTGTGTTAATTGCTGATCCGACCTTGTAGTTGATGATTTTCTTTAAATCCAATTATATTTTGCTAAAACATGCTTTGCTTGGTGTCCTGTATTTTGGATGATTGGGCACTTCTGTTGCCAGTGCTGAATTTTAGGAAGGTCTAACTTTCTGCTCATTCTCAGGACGAATTTCTGATATCGTTCCGCTTTGAATTCCGCCTTCATGGCATTAACTCAGAAGTTAAAAGAAAATGGTCGAATGTGATCTCAGCCACTACTGAATCCATGTTGTAGGGCAATCAAAGAAAGATGTGATATCTGATATGGGACCTAATTTTGGACTGGTGGCTGGTTCCATCTTCAAAGCTGAGGTGGCCCAGGATTGGGCACCAAAGGTAAGAGCTGGAGGATGGGGAGAGTAGATTATGCATTAGGATCCATGGTGGTGTAGTAGAAGAGCTGCTGCCTAAAGGGCCTGTCCCACTTGGGCATCATTCGCACTTCGTGACGCATGCGTGATGCGCGCATGGCGTGTGGTGAGGTGTGGTGGCGTATGCAGGGACGGGCGATAGCACGTGGCGCCCCAGGATTTTGGGATGCTCAAGTGGGATGCCCAAGTGGGACAGGCCCTTTACAATGCCAGAGACCCAGGTTCGGTCCTGACTATGGGTGCTGTCGGTGTGGGGGTTGCATGTAAATTGTCTCTAGTATGTAGGATAGTATTACTGTACTGGGTGTTTGCTGATCAGCACTGACTCAGTGGACCAAGGGGCCCTTTTCTGTGCTGTATCTAAAATCTAAAAACCAGAGCATGGGAGATGTGTATGGAATCAGGGAGTTGGTTTCATTCAAGGATCAGGAGCTTGAGGTTATTGGGTGAAATTAATGGGTGATTGGACCAGTAGGTGGGGTAAACATGGACTGCTCAGATGATTGAAGGATATGCATGAGATCCCGTGGATCCTCCATGGATCCCATTCTGGCACAACAGCAGGAATACATTGCTTTTGCTGGCATTACCAATTATAATCCAATTTCCTCAACAATATTCCAAAAGGACCGTTGCAAAGTGAATAACACTTTTTTGATTTGCCTTGGGTAGAGAACTGGGATCAGCTGTGCAAATGGGACAGGAACCAACTTAAATTTTGTGAAGGCCCTGGTCTTACCAGCCAGAGAATAATGTCTTGCTTGGCGATTTCACCCAATATCTGGTCAACTTGTGTTTGAGAATGCAAGGCAAAGTTTATGAAACATTTTTCTACAAAATATAATGTTTATTTTCTGAATCAGTTAAAAATGGTCCAGTGAAGTTACTGATAATAATATTAGCAATGCTGGAGGAAATTCCCGCAGTAATATTGCAGACTGATACATAGTGAAAACAGTGGGATCTACTTTTTTTGTAGAAGCAAGGAACTGCAGATGTTCGTTTACAAAACACTACCTGCTTCCTCCCCATAACACCTGACACCTTTACTATCCGAGAATCTGTCGATCTCCACCTTAAAAATATCCATTGACTTGGCCACCATGTTTTGCACATGTTGCCGAATGTTTCGTAATAAACAAAGTTCTAAATGCACAATCAGTATAAATCCACGATACGCTTGAGATGTGGCTCACAATAATACACAGTTTCCTTCAATTTATTATAAAGAAAACTACAAGAAGCCATTGACATTTCATATTTGATGCATTGTTGCATTTGGTTCGAGAAGTTAGGGCAACATTTGTGTTAAGCGAAGTAGCCTATGCAAGTAAGGTATATTTATCCCCTGAGAGGCATGATTGAATCCCCATTTTAAAATTGCTTGTTTCCTTAATTTTTATATTTCAATTATAAATTCCTAAATTGATTATTTATATGAAAGCAGCTAAGGCAATGTTTTTACACCCAGTTGCAATTACACCCTCCATCCAAAGGTGGCACTGAAGCACCTTAATTTGAGGTGCTTAATCACAATTTAGGTTTATGCTAATTTTCATTGTATATATTATGGAAACATATCATGAAAAAGATTGGCAAGAATTGTGTGGAACTATAAAACTTTTAATATTATAAATCATTATTACCAGTGGCATTGCTAATGCTAAGTCACGGGTTTGAATGTACTTCTTTGCAATAGATTACTTGGGCATGTTGGACTATGAATTTCAGATTTAATCAGTTTTGAGCAGCAATATTTGTGTTTCTTTATGGCCAATCAGTAAAATTGTCTTTGGATTCAAAGTAACTGGGCATTTAATCAAAGCCACAAAATGCTTTGGTCACTATTTAACTTCATTAGATTTTGTTCTGCTTTTCAATTGTCATTAAATAAGAATATCTAGTTTGAAGGTAGACATAAATGCTGGAGAAACTCAGCGGATGCAGCAGCATCTATGGAGCGAAGGAAATAGGCAACGTTTCGGGCCGAAACCCTTCTTCAGACTGAACAATATCTAGTTTGATCCTCTTGTGGGTGTCTTGAGAGCATGAAAACATTTATTATGTTTGCAAAGACTTTAAAACATTTTATTGCTATGGGATTTGTGTGTGAATACAAATTATTTTTATTATAACATTACATATTTTATGATAACAGAATTTGTATTGTATATAATCAGAATTAACCCATTCTACGTGAATGTTTAATGTTAACACCCATGTGTAGCATTAAATTCATTTTTTGACATATTTATTTGAAAATGTTGTATTTTATCATTGACTGGGTGAATGAAGACAATTTAGAATTTAATGTCAAGAAAGCTGAGGATTTTGGAAATGGAACCTAGTATAGCACAACTCGGTAACATGGCTCTCAGCTCCACAACGTCTGTGCTGAACATGATGGCGTGATAAACTAATCTCACCTCCCTGCACATGATCCATATCCCTCCATTCCCTGCATATCCATGTGCCTTTCTAAAACCTTGTTAAAAGCCCATATCATACCTGCCTCCACCTGCACCCTTGGGAGCTCATTCCAGACACCTACACTCTGTGTGGGGGTTGTTGGGTGGAGTGGGGGAAGGCGGGGGGGGGGGGGGGGGGGGGGGGAGGAGATGAGAAACTTGTCACATTCATCTCGGGCACCTATAAAAGTGTGTGTGTGTGTGTGTGTGTGTGTGTGTGTGTGTTTATATTTTCGCCAAAATGCTACATGATAACGCTTAAATGTTTACATATTTTGACTCACCTTTTCCCCCTCTACGCAGTGATCAACATCACTTAAGATTTGATGCTATATTTCACGACTTATTGGTGATTACATTTTTTTTAAAGACAAAACTGCCTTTTAAATGAGGTGGGCAGGCACGATGGCTTGGGCCGGGTTCCATTTCACACACAGAATATTCCACCAGCTTCGAGTGATGTTAGGGGGAGGGCGCATTTCCAGAACATTCCTCAAATGCTTCACCACCTCCCCAACAGTCGAGCGGCTTCATTCTGACTGCTTGATTCCCACCTGTGGCCTCTCTCGGGTCCTCGCCCGCCCGCGACTCCGCTCGGGTCCTCTGGTTCATATCCGCCTGCAGCCTCCCTCCCTCCCTCCCGCAGCGAGGAGCTCCCTCCTCACCGCCCCTCCCTCCCTCCCTCCCTCCCACAGCGAGGAGCTCCCTCCTCACCGCCCCTCCCTCCCTCCCTCCCTCCTTCCCTCCCACACATTTCCCATTGTGGACCAAATATGATTTGAAAGTAATACGGCCAACTCTCAACACCGTTGTAAAGGGATTCAACCCCACTTACAGACCAGCTTCTAAAGTTATTCATTCTCCAACTTCACATTCCTGACAACAGCTCAGAAACCATAGATAATTCAATGCACATAGTTCTGAAATTTGCTCTGAGCAAGAGAAGGACCAGGCAATTGCGATGCCATAAAGTTATTCCTCTCCACCCCACATCCCCCCCCCCCCGCCCAAACACCCCCCTCCCCCCCCACACCCCTTCACCCACACACCTTCCTCCAGCCCCACCCACCCCCTGTACACCCTCCTGCCCCACACACACACCCGCTTTGCGTTGGGGGAACGGGTTGCATTGGGGGAACGGGTGAGTGCTGAAATATTGCGTTGGGGGAGTGGACCCTGGTCTGCACTTGGTCTAGTCTCCTTGAAAATTTGTCCCTCTCACCTTAAAACTGTGCCTTAGAGTCTCTGACATTTCCACACTGAGGAAAAAGGTCTGACTGTATATCCTGTGTAAGAATATATACTGTATCTTCAAGAAAGGTCTCGACTCAAAACGTCGCCCATTCCTTCTCGCCAGCATCATGGTGTCTACCTTTGACTATATATCCTATCAGTGTCTCTCATCATTTTATGTACAACTATCAGATCTCTCCTCAATCTTTTGCACTCCAGAGAAAGTAATCAAAGTTTGTCCCACCACCCATTGCAGCTTTTCTCTGTATAAAAACAGAGCATGCAGGAAATTGTACAAGAACATTTTGAGAGGAATGAAAGATTGGATAAACTGAAATTCTGAAATGTCTGTAAAATGGATGGATGGAAGGCAAGGACCTGGGGAACTTTATTCATGTTTTTTTTCCCATAGGAGATGGGGTGAGAGCTGAGATGCAGGAAATGGATGAGGTCTTTTAGTTTAATTTAGTTTAGATTAGAGATACAGTGCGGAATCAGGCCCTTCAGCCCACTGAGTCCATGCTGACCAGAGATCCCTGCACACATGAGGGATAATTTACAATTTTAAACCACTGTCCAACGGTATGAGTTCATTCCAAGAGTTTTCCCGAGTTTGCCCTGATTCGGAGATTTATGGTAATGGCCACTCGTCGGTACTAGGGGCTCTCGTGGACATTTTTCAACATGTTGAAAAATCTTCACGTGGCTTCCTGTGCTTATCTGCCATTAGCAAGACTTCCCGAGTACCTGCCGTTAGCGCTAAGAGACGTCCCCGAGCTCCGACGTACCCGCTACATTCATTCTCCGTGCATACCACGAGTTTGATTTTTTTTAAACTTGGGAGAGCTCTTGGAATTAACTCGTACCATGGGACAGGGCTATTACCAATTATTCATCTCTGGAATGTGGGAGGAAACCGGAGCGCCCCAGTGAAAACCCACACAGGTCATGGAGAGAATGTACAAATTCCGTACTAAAAGCAGCGGTAGTTGGGATCGAAACCAGGTCTCTGACGCTGTAAGGAAACAGCTCCATCGCTGTGCCAGTGTGCTCTCCTGGTATGGGATGGAGGTGTCAAAGGTTTGTATGTCCTTGGTAAACATGAGCCTGTTGGAATCAGAAATCAGGAATCAGGAATCAGATATAAATGGGAATGCACTAGAGCAGAGGAGACAGATTACAGTCAAGGTAGAAATAATACATTTGGTGGGGTAAGAGCAGGATGAACCATCTGCCAGGGCAGTCCTGTTGTGGATTTGGGGCAGTAGATTGAAGAATGTGCAGGACTGGGACATCATAAAGCTGAAGCTTCGTGGAGGGAAGATATTTTAAGGAAATGAAGTCCATGAATATGTGGGAGACTATAGCCTAATGATCAATGGGAGGTACGAGGTGGTGTATGAGAGCTAACATTTACCCTCTGTGGGAAGGAGGTCAGTACATCAGACCATACCAACACCACTCTTATCAGCTGGGTTGATGATGGCATTGGGGTTATGTTAACAAAAATGTTATGTATCATGTAAAGCATTTGCATCTCAGTCCTGACTCAAAGTCACCTATCCATTGAGTTTTTCCAGCACTTTGTGTTTTTCTCAGGATTTCATTATTTGCAGCTCCTAGTGTCATTGTATCTCAGTAATCTCTGGTGTTTTGTCTGCATTATAGCTAGAACAGTAGGAATGAATGGGAAATGGGATTAAGCAGCTCTAATGTATGAAGTAATGGCACAGAACCGAGGGACAAACCTTATGTGAATGCAGTGGCTTCAATTTGTTAAAGCAAATAGCATATGCTGTCTCACATCTGGTTTTATTTTTAAAACTGCACTGATGCAATTTTCACTTGTTCACTGTAAGTCATTTTTTTTAAGTCTGTGCATTAAAAAATATATATTGGACACAAATTTTGAATAACAGTTTTGCATTGTTATGGGAATGAAAATGCTTGAAACGTAAGTTTTATCGCACAAATGTTCCTGTTAATGCTTATTTTTAGAGCCCAAGACCTCAATAAATGCTAAAGGATGGCTGCCATTAGCTGATTTCTAAAGACCATTTGAAGTTTTTATGGCTCTGTCTTTAAGTGTTTAATTTATTTAATTGATTAATGAAATGTACAAATGGTAGTAATTAGAGAACTCGTGGACATTAATCGCCTATACTTGGTTGGTGTAAACAAAGATTTGATTTCCTTAAATACATTTACAGGTGGTTTTCAAGCCCAAAGGAAAGTGGTTTTTGAAATTATTGTAATTGCTCAGTAGTCAACAAATAAACGTTATAACTTGAGTAGAAGTTATTTAATCGGATGTCTTCCAAGTGAAACAACAATTTCTGTCTTTATTTCCTGTTTATGCACAAAGTATTTTCTCACTGTCCCCTGAGATAAAGGGTAACTTTGTTCCACTCCAAATCTGTGGGCCTCATGATGACTGATGGCCAATGTGGGATCCACAGACGGGACCACAGATGAAATAAAAGATGCCTGATGGAACAAGCAGTGTACAACTTACATTTACCCAACTTTCTCAATGTCATCCTGAATACTTCTCCGACACTTTAAGCAACTAGGGGTCAGCATTTCCCAGGAGCGAGTGAGAATGTTATCCCTTCTCAAGGAAGTTAAAGATCATTCTTGAATCTTTTCCTCTTCTTCACTGCATACTTTCCTGAGACAGATCTTGGAATTGAGTATCTGTTGCAGGGTGGTACAATGTTAAAGTTGCTGCCTCATAGCACTAGAGACCCAGCTTTGATCCTGCCTATGAGTGCTATCTGGATGGAGTTGCTACCTTCTCCCTGTGTCTGCATGGATTTTCTCCGGGTGCTCTGGTTTCCTCCTACATTCCAAAGACAGGCACGTTGGCTTCTGTAAAATTGTTCTTCGTTTGTAGGATTGAACTAGTGTAAGGGTGTGAGCTCGTTGGCCCAAAGGGCCTGTTTCCACATTATATCTTAAAACTAAACTTAGCTAAAAGTTTGTAACATGCATGAAAATGCCTAATAGAGTTGAATGCAACTATGGTTGGATTGCCCTTGATCTTGGGTTGGAGAGAGGACTCCATTGTTGTTTCACTTATGGGCCTGTCCATATGGGACTTCACTTATGGGACTTTTTAGGCGAGTGCAGGAGACTCTGTGCTCGCCACATGACTTCTAATGACTTCAAATGATGTTCGAACAACTAAGCAAAAACTCTATTAAAAGGGTTATTCTTATAGAAGATCTTGGTGAGGTAATGTGTGTGTTAGAGAGAGAATTTCACAGTTTTGGCACTCGAAAGCTCTGACACTAATGGCAGAGCAATAAAATCAGGGATGTACAATAGGAGGAGAACCAATGAAGGATATTGAAGGAAATGGAGTGTGAAGGTATTCCAAAGGAAGAATAGGACTTTTAAAATAGTAACTTTAGGTGAAGGAGCATGGATGATGAGTGAAATGGGAGCAGATGCAAATTATGACTAGAGTTTTGCATAAGCTTGGTTTTATGGATGTCAGCTGTTCACAAGGAGTACGTTAATAACAAATACGGAGGAAGCAACAGCAACAATTAAGCTTTCAGCAATTGATAAGGTGAGACGAGGGCAAATTTGGTTGATGTTTCACAGTGTATGGACAAAGTTGAGTGCAGGTGAGGCTTTGTTACCTGAAGTTCATCTTGGAGTTAATTCTCCAGGGAATGGGAAGGGATCAATAAACAGGTGAATGAGCTATGTGAGGAGGTCATTGCCCCCAGCTCCCTAAGAGCTAGTTGGAATATTCAATACTAAGTACCAGAAAAACCATCCGACAATTTTCGGCCATTTGTATACAGTTGATTTTTTGTTGCTATTTAAAATTGCTTGCTTTGTTTTGTAAACCAATTCTTTGAACATTGCTTATTTTTTATCTGCCACTAAAAATTCCACACCTTTCACTTGAACTTTGAACAGATTTATGACCATTTCATTTAAGTTTCAACATCTTTGCATCAATAAAACACTTTTGTTCCGAAAATAAATAACTCCAGGTCTTTTCTCACATTGTACTATGTGCCATCCATGCTACAAAACTGTACAACTGAAAAGTGCATTAGTGAAATGGTTTTAGCATATCTGCAGAAATCTTTCCATATATTACGATAGGCAAGAACTGTCAAGGTGAATAAAAAGAATTGTCCAGTTGTTCAAACAAACAAGCGGCTGCAATGGGAACTTGCATGGAACAGCACAGTGTGTCTGAATAAGCTTTAAATGGCAGTTCATATCAGTAAGTAGTTGCCATGTTTCAATGATGAGACCTGGAGGAGATGTTAACCACAATGTGAACCCAGTGTGAAGTTATAATTCCAAGGGAATTGCCTTCACACCTGAAGTTCGGCAAAGTTAAAGTGTGTAGACATTAGAACTGTTCAGATTGTGTTTGACCACTTGTTCTGCAATCCAGGATTTTGACCTTATAACATATTGACAATTGTATCAAACAGTTGATAGAGTTACCAGACAGATGAGGGCTAATTCCTGATTGTTCTGGCCAGCAGTGAGTCGAAGTGCAATATTCAGTATTCTATCAAAGCAGAGGCTGACTACAGTTCTTTACGGCGTGGTGTTTTATCCTAAAATGAGAGTTCTGAGCCTTGAAGATACTGCAGTCAGGGAAGAGTGACCTCGTCATCATTAGGATCTCACAAAGGGAATTTATGATCCCTTTATTTCAATCATCAGCTATACAGCAACATCTGATTACAAAGTGCCGCCATTGACGTGTGAGTAATTTAACATTTACCAGGCTTTACCATTTTGTTGAGGTGAAAGGAAAAATAATAATTTTTTGTTCAGAAATATCTGATAATAAAAAATAAGCAGATTATTTTCAAAATATTCTTTCAGCAGGGCTGTAAATGGGCAAGAAATTTCTAATTTCTCCTGTCCACTTGGAATTTTTATTATTCAATGGTGCTGTATTTGTTGAAATTACTTTGACCCTGCACCGTCTCCAAATACAATTTTTGCTTCAATATAATTAACTGTATGTGTGACACACATTCATACAAATGTTGGTAATTTTCATATATAATAGCTTATGGTTTCATACATAGTGCTAATGTTGTGAAACTGACAGAACCTCAGATTACACATGCAACTAAAGACGAAGTCCAAACCACAGGATCTTGTCCACAACTACTCACTGATTCCCAGAGTATGTTGGATTGTTGTCTTCTCCAGGTGGGTCTGGAGAAATCGGTGAATTAATAAAAGTTTGTTATTCACAAACCATTCTCACCATAAGCTACCCTCAGAATGATGCACTCTGCAGCATGAAGTGGAAGTGAGTTTTTATTGATACGTCCATCCTCAATTACTACTAGCCAAATGCACTGATTCCAAAATAACTCATTTATACGTGTGTTTTATAATTCCACCTATAAATGTTTTACACATTTAAGTTTTTAATATTTCAGCACTTGCCTTAAGCTTATTTGCATCCTTTTTTGAATACTTGATGTCATCCTTCTATTGAAAATTCATCAATGCGATTTCCTGTTCAGCTGGCCTGGTGTCAAAGGTTACGGGGAGAATGAGGGCTGAGAGATTGGCCATGATTGAATGGTTGAGTAGACTTGATGGGCCAAATGTCCTAATTCTGTTCCTCTGACATGACTATAATGATGGCTGATGTTAGGCAGCATGGATCCCCATTGATGTTTACTGAGTGATAATTAATGTCAGAAACAGGTGACCTTATACCATAAGGATCACTAGAGATCAGTGACAAGTATTTGCATCTTTTTATGCCATGGGGATGTGGCACGAAACAGTGAGGCTTACGGTAAATCAGCTATAATCATATTCAATGGTGTTGTGGGATTGATGAGGCCTCTGGCCTGCTCCTGCTCCTGCTCCTATTTTCTTGTGTCCTTTTTGCTGACAGCAAAATCCATTATTTTACTGTGATAACAGACTGAAAAATAGTAGTGGAAAATGTCTTTCTAGTAGAGTGCTTTGACTTCAGAAACCTGAATATTCTCATCATGAATTCATACGGAAAAGGCAGTGCCACCTCTTTGCTGCTAAAATAGATGTTAGATTTGGTGTAAACTCCAGTCGGTGCTCTCCAAGGGTTCATTCCCATCCTGTCTCGTCTGCCAGTGAATGCTACCAACTGAGCCAACTGACACGCTGTTAAATCATTGAATTCAGAGAACGCTTGAGTCTCATTTTGTTATGCATTTTTATCAATCTAACTCGACATTTCACTTGAACCATCACTGACAACTTAAGTAACTGTCCTGGTGTGATGTCAGTTAGCATAATGCAGACATGACAGAGCCTATGTGTGAAACATCTCACAGTTTGGAATGTATCCTGCGCAGACACACGGGCTGCTGTGTGGCCCCAGAGCAAAAGGCATAATGTTGATAAAAAATGAGTCAGAGAATCAACTATCAGTAGGAAACTTCTGACTAACATAAAATACAAAAAAAATCCACTTTTGCATAAAATTCTCCCTAGTAAGATGCTTCAACTGAAATTAAATGTAGATGTGATTAACCATGCTTTGCAAAGTATCCAAGAAAATTAATTTAACTTAAATCCTGGCTTTGCTCTTGAAAAAGATTTAGCATGGTAAATGTATGATCAATTTGGCATTTAGAGACAACAAATTTATAGTCTTTCTCATGGGATATTGTTTCTCAGAGAGAGTTAAATATTTAAAGCCTCTGTTCTTTGCAAACAGTGGCACAGTGGTGGAGTTGCTGCCTCACAACGCCAGTGACCCTGGTTCAATCCTGACCTCGGGTGCTGCCTGTGTGGAATTTCTATGTTCTCCCTGTGACCATGTGGGTTTCCTCCGTGTGCTCTGGTTTCGTCCCACATCCATGAATGTGTGTGTTTGGAGGTTAATTACCCCTAATGTACAGGGAGCGGATCTGAATGTTGAAGAACATAGAATGAGTGTATGGGTGATCAAAGGTTGGCGTAGGCCGAAGGGTCTATTTCCATGCCATAATCTCGAAAACGAAATCAATCCCTGTAGTCAGTAAGAGAAACATCATAGAATGAGGCCCTTCAGCCCACCCCATCCCCAATGACAACTAATTTATACTAATTCTACATTGATCCCAATTTTATTCTCTCTAACTCTTGCTCTCCCCCCATCCCCAGATGCTACCAATTACCTACACAGGGGGCTGGTTAGTCATTGAACATATTAACCCACACATTTTTGGGATATGGAAGGAAACCAGAACAAGTGGAAGAGACCCACATGGACCAAGGGTGATTGTGCAGTTGAAAATTGATTCCTTAAGTGTAATTGTCAATGATCACCAACACTTGGTGAGAGATTACGGCCTTACTGTGACATGTATCTCACTGCCGAGATGGGCAGGGTTCTGACCCGGAAGGTCACCTGTCCATTTTCTCCAGAGATGTTGCCTGATCTGCTGAGTTTTTCCATCATTTTGCATCTATCTTTGGTATAAACCAGCATCTGCAGTTCCTTCCTACACATGATGCCAAGACCAACTCTTATCGACCTGTACATAATCCATATCCCTCAATTGCACATCCATATACCTTTTCAAAGGTCTCTTCAATGACATACTCTGGTATGTAGATCACGTTCGAGGCACTCATCACCCTCTGTTTAAAAAAAAAACCTTGCTCCGCATATCTTCTAACTTAGTCTACTTCACCTTAAAGCTATGCCTTTGAGCCTTTTGATATTTCTACGCTGGGATAAAGACTCAGTGGCATCCATTTTACCAAGAGGTGCAATGTATAGTAAAGTAAAGCAGAAATTGAGTAAAATTCTCAATAAAAAGTATCTTTGATGGTGGTCTTCCCAAGGCAGCATGAGGTGTAAATGGAGTCAATTGAAGGGACATTGGTTTGTGTATGGCGTCCACAAACCGCTGCAATTTCTTGCGGTCTTGGTTGGAGCTGTTCCCAAACCATGCTGTGATGCTTCCCGATAAAATGATTTCTACAGAGATAATGCAGTAATTCTACAGCGATAAGATATCACTCCTGTTGTATCGTTGTGCCAGATCCATCACTTCCCACCTGGCTACCATGTGAATAATGGATGAATCTTTTGCAGATTCATATCCATAAGCGATTTAATTATTTTTAATTTAATTAATGTGGTGACACATCTGCAGGGTCTGTGCTAACTGTCCATTCTAGCTGAGAGGTTTATGCCTAACCTACAGTGCCTCTGAAATATAAAATGCTTTGGCTCCTTCTCGACAAAATGTGAAGCTCAACCGATAAAGTGGAAACATTTCCAATGTCCTTTTTATCCGGTTCCTAATCACTCAATTCTGCTTTTATAAATATCTCATCAGTGACTCTCTTCTTCTGTGAATCAAAATCAAAATATGAGACGCTTCCAATGCCATCGAAATGCAGGTAATAACCTTGTGAAGTGGTTCTCGAATCACAGCTTTTTGTTTGAAATACTGCTCATTTATAGGACTTGGCAGTTCACCAGCGGGCACAGTTGCACTCCAGTGTGCTCGGGAAGCAGGACGAGAGGAGAAATCGCCTACTTTATTGTGAGAAATAAAGTGGGTATAAAGAAGTAAATTACTTTCCAACCCTGTACAGAGCTCAAGACTCATCACTTGAAGCATCCCAAGAGTCCACCCAATCAACTGCCTACTTGTTCCTCCATCCTTGGAATTGACAAGACTGAGAGCTGTAGGCACAACTGCCTCACTACTGTCCAGCTGCTCCACCCTTGATTTCCAGTGGATAGAAGGCCAGAGGGGCTTGTTGTGCCAATGCACGGATCATTAACAGAAAGAAGCTCCTGTAGGGATTCCCATAATAAGGCAAACAGATTGTTCAGGACAAACAGGTGGTGAGGAGAAAAGCAATGAGCTGCTGTTTTCTTCTGCATGAATTGAGTATCTTATGCAGCTCCGAGCAACTTTATAAGAGTAACGAGGTGTCACTACTGTGAAAAGCAGCTAAATATATTATTGCTCCAATATTATTAAGTGCTATATTGAAATAACGATATAGGGTTTCCAAGAGTCATCAGAATAAGCATAAAGTTTAAATTATATGATAAAAACTGAAAGACACATTAAGAATCTTTTGCTGCAGAAAAAAAAGAAGCCTAATTTTCTTAAATTATCTTTACCGTAAAGGGCCTGTCCCACCAGCATGCAACTCCATGCAATGAGCACGACCTAACGTGGTCGCTTGAGCCGTCCGGCGTCACAGGGCTGGTCCCACTTCGATCGCCGGAGTCGTGCGGAATTGTATGGAGTTCGTCCCGACATCGCGCCGGGCTCTGAAAAACTGACCATGTTCAAAAATTCCGCGCGACAACGGCTTGTTGGCTTGCAGTCGCCTCGACGCATTACACACTGCCTCGACGTCGTGCCTCCGTGACCCCCTCTGTAGGTGCCTCCGTGACCCTCTCTGTGTGTGGCTCCATGGCCCTCTCTGTGTGTCCCTCTCTGTCCTGGCGAATTTACCTTTCAGACTTCGCTCCAAGTTCGCCTCACTTCCCGCCGCGCTGCACCACTCAGCTCACCTCCGCGCGGCCCCCGCTGCCGGTTTGGTCGCGCTCACCGCATGGAGTCAGATGCTGGTAGGACAGGCCCTTAATGATTTTATGGTGCTGATAGTCTTTTATGGGTTGCTTTAGGTTTTTAACTTTTTTGCCCGTGTCAATTTTGCTGGTCAATTCACAAGAGAACAGGAATGTCTCTAACCTTGCACTGAAATTACTGAAGGAAATATTTATTTTTAAAATCATAACAGAATATAAAACCTCAGATTCAGAAGCATGATGGAACTTGCTTTGAAGGCTCACCAAGATCAGCATTTCATCAACACCTCTCACCAATTTCTGCAGATGCGGCATAAAAAGCATTTTATCTGGATGCCTCACAACATGGTTTGGGAACAGTAAGAAATTGCGGAAAATTGTGGACGCAGCACAGACAATCACACAAACTGACCCTTCCATTGACACCACCTACATTTCATGCTGCCTCGGCAAGGCCAGCAGCATCATCAAGAATGAGTCTCACCCCAGTCACTCCCTCTTCCCGCCTCTCCCATCAGGCAGAAGTGTGAAAATGCATACCTCCAGATTCGCCGACAGTTTCTTCCCAGTTGTCATTAGGCAACTGAACCATTCTATCAACAACTATCCTGAGCGACTATCTACCTCTTTGGAGACATTTGAACCATCATTCATTAGACTTTACTGGGCTTTTGCATGCACTATACTTTATTCCCTTTATCTGTACACTGTGGAGGGCTCAATTGTAATCATGTTTAGTCTTTTCATTGACTAGATAGCACAAAACAAAAGCTTTTCACTGTACCTCAGAACATGAGACACTAAACTAAAAATGAATTAAAACTAGAATAGAAACCACGACCAACACCAATGCCCACTTAATGAAAACAAAGCTTTTAAAACATCACTCAACTGTTTCTCCATAGCATTCCTTTCAACTTGATTTAAAATCAAAAATATAGTCCTTACCTAAATTCAGACATTGAATATCTGCAATTGTATTTGGCATTGTAGCTTTCCAAACACTTCAAAAAAAAAATGGTATGTACCTCAAGACCTGTATCAGCAGAGCCCCCCCCCCCCCCCCCCACCCACACACACACACACACACCTCTCCCTCCCCACAACAGTACTATCAACTGCTTAGAACTCTATTAGAAGCTCTTTGTGATCTCTTCTACAATCCACATTAACTGCTTCTATTTTTGCTTTTTGTTATATCCTGAAATGTTGTGATTTATTGTATCTGTGCAGATGATGAGCTAACTTCCATGTAATTAGGTTAAGGTCTCTACCCCTTTGTGCAAATTATGGATTAGATAAATGTTACTGATGTATAAATAAAGGGTTGCACTTTAATGTTTTGCAACTTTTGGAATGAAAAAAATTAACCTTGAATTGTTTTAAATGATTTATTCTTAAAGTGCTTTGGTAATTCAATGAAAGAGTTGTACGTGGAGAAACAAGGAACTGCAGATGTTGGAATCTTGAGCAAAACACAAAGTACTGGAGTAACGCAACGGGTCAGGCAGCATCTCTCATTTTGGGTCGGGCCCCTTCTTCAGACTGGGGAACGGTCCCGACCCGAAATGTCATCTGCCCATGTCCTCCAGATATACTGCCTGAACCAAAGAGTTGTGATATGTTACTGTTGATATTAGGTGTTAGGCCTAAGGTATAACATCGCTCTTTGCAATTTTAAATGTCCTTGCAGTAGCCTGGATTAAATCTTCTTCATCTGCAAACCTCATCCGTCAGGTAAGTGCCAGCATGGAATTCTTGTTAAAATTCTTCTGCTGTTTGCAGAAAATCCAGTAGTTAATGCAAAGTTTTAGGTCAACTATAATTAATAAAGATTATCCAACAATTTGCAAACAGTAAACAATGAGACTTGAGTACATGCTGGACGCCAGGGAAGAAATTAAATCTGATTTTGATGAGGCTTTTATTTTTGGATCGAGCAAAGCAGTCATAGCGTTTAGTGATAAGGTCCTTTAGGGCTACACAAATTGAGATGAAGCCTGTAATGTGATGCGGATCAAAGCTTTCAGTGTAATTTCCTGTTTATTTAATGACAAATAAGGAAATGGGAGAAGCAGTCTAACCATATGAAATCAATGGCAAGCATTACTTACAGTTACTTGATCGATTTAAGGCACCCTCCGGTGCATCTAATACCTTGTCGAAGGTTTGACAAGATCTGCCGAGGTAGCAGCTTTTGCAGAAAAAGTCGTGGGATGAGATGGAGCTCCTTTGCTCACAGATGGCTGAGGCTGTCACTGTTTTCAAATAATCCATACACAGCCTATGAAGAAGATCTTCCACAGTTAGTGCAAGGAACAGGCAGGTTTTGCTATTAGTACAGCAGTGTTTCTAACCAATAAAGGCAGATTTATTATTTGAATTACTGCACAATATGTTAATAATAATATGTGTGTCCTTCATGTATGCCAAATCTATCATCTGCTGCAAAATGACCATGTTATTAGTGCAGAGATGTGGACACAAAAATGTGGGCTGACAATCCAGTCCATTGCAGTGCATGAGGAGAGCTGCGCAATGGGAGGTATTAGCTTTCAGGTGCTCTATTAAAACAAAGTCTCTTTCAGATAAATATGTTTCTTCACCTTACTGTGAAGAATTTTGGGACATTGCTTAAGTCCTCCCCCCTTTTCTATAAAAATACCTGCTTGTGAAGCTTATTGTGTGAAAATTGGCTGCCATGTTTTCTACATTATAGACTTAGCTATACTTCGTAAGTACTTTGATTGCAAAGTACTTTGGGATGTCCGCAGAAATTGAGAGACCAGGAACTGTAGATGCTGGAATCTTGTGTAGAATATAAAGCGCTGGAGTAACTCAGCAGGTCAGGCAGCATCTCTGCAAAACATGGGTAGGTAACATTTCGGGTGTTCGGAGGGTCCAGAATTAATGCAAAATATTATATGAATACATCGATGACACCAAGCACAGGCATGGCAATTGCTTCGCCCAACACCTCCGCTCAGGTCGCATTAACCAACCTGATCTCCCGGTGGCTCAGCACTTCAACTCCCCCTCCCATTTCGAATCCGACCTTTCTGTCCTGGGCCTCCTCCATGGCTAAAGTGAGTCTCATATTTCGCTTGGGTAGATTACACCCCAGCGGTATGAACATTGACTTCTCCAATTTCAGGTAGTCGTTGCTTTCTTCCTCCTTCCCCTCCCCTTCCCAGCTCTCCCACAGCCTACTGTCTTCGCCTCTTCATTTCTTGTTCCCACCCCCCACCCCACATGAGTCTGAGGAAGGGTCTCAACCTGAAATGTCACCTATTCCTTCGCTCCATAGATGCTGTCTCACCCGCTGAGTTTCTCCAGCATTTTTGTCTACCTTCGATTTTTCCAGCATCTGCAGTTCTTAAACATATTAATGAAAATCCTTTTTTCTTTCCTTTGTTTAGATCCTTGTAGTTATGTTTTAAAATGTGCTTTTATTTCTATTTTGTTTTCCACTTTCACCAACCACATTCAAATTCTTCCTCCTGAAACACCTTGATATAGAGTCATACATTATGGAAACAGGTCCATCAGCCGAAATTGTCCACTAACTACCATGCCCCATCTACAATAGTCCCAACTGTCTGTGTTTGGCCCATATCCCTCTAAACCTATCTTATATATGTATCTGTCTAAATGTTTCTTAAATGATGTGATAGTAATAGTATTCATTAGAAAATATATTAGTTAAGTTCTTGTGTCAAAGTATTGCCAAATTTAGTGTAGCATACTATTATTAAGAATGGATTGACAGGGGTTTGTATTCACTGGAATTTAGAAGGATGAGAGGATTCTTATTGAAACATATAGAATTCTTAAGGGATTGGACAGGCTAGATGCAGGAAAAATGTTCCTGATGTTGATCCTGATAAGAGGTAGGTCATTTAGGATTGAGATGAGGAAATACTTTTTCACCCAGAGAGTTGTGAATCTGTGGAATTCTCTGCTACAGAAGGCAATGGAGATCAATTCACTGGATATATTTAAGTGAGAATTAGGTATAGTTCTTCAGGCTAACGGAATCAAGGGATATGCAGAGAAAGCAAGAAAGTGGTACTGATATTGAAGAGGGCAGATTATTTTCTAAGGGGGCAGATTATTATCTCAACGGGGTTAGGTTAGGTAAGGGGGAGGTGCAGCAAGACCTGGGCGTCCTTGTACACCAGTCACTGAAAGTTGGTGTGCGGGTATAGCAAGCAGTGAAGAAAGCTAATGGAATGTTGGCCATCATAACGAGGATTTCGGTATAGGAGTAGAGAGGTTCTTCTGCAGTTGTATAGGGCTCTGGTGAGACTATATCTGGAGTATTGAGTACAGTTTTGGTCTCCTAATTTGAGGAAGGACATCCTTGTGATTGAAGCAGTGCAGCGTAGGTTCACGAGATTGATCCCTGGGATGGTGGGACTGTCATATGAGGAAAGATTGAAAAGACTAGGCTTGTATTCACTGGAGTTTAGAAGGATGAGGGGAATCTTATAGAAACATATAAAATTATAAAAGGACTGGACAAGCTAGATACAGGAAAAATGTTCCCAATGCTGGGCGAGTCGAGAACCAGGGGCCACAGTCTTAGAATAAAGGGGAGGTCATTTAAAACTTTTTATCCCAGAGAGTTGTGAATTTATGGAATTCCCTGCCACAGAGGGCAGTGGAGGCGAAATCACTGGATTGATTTAAGAGAGAGTTAGATAGAGCTCAGGGGGCGAGTGGAGTCAAGGGATAAGGGGAGTAGGCAGGCACGGGTTATTGATAGGGGACGATCAGCCAAGATCACAATGAATGGCGGTGCTGGTTCGAAGGGCCGAATGGCCTCCTCCTGCACCTTTTTTTTATGTTTCTATGAATGACAGTGCTGGCTCAAAGGGCCAAATGACCTGCACCTATTCTCTATGTTTCTATTAATGAGCAAATTAAGCAATTAATCAGCTTGTGAAGGAAAGGTATATCCACATGATGTGTGCCTACACTTTGTATATTATAGGCGCACAGCATGCCCATTGCCTCTGAGCATGATGTGTGATATTGGCACACTAATACATCTCTGAGAGTTTCCAGTTAATTATCAGGGCTTGATATTTACCCACACATTTAAAATAAGGATAATTCTCATTTCTATTGCTATATGATGTATCATTTCCACATGAAATTTATTTTGCAAGTTCACAGAATAGAACCAGAAATAGGTCATTCAGCCCATTTAGTCTCTCAACCCAGCTCTTGGAGATTTTTTGATAGTTACACATTTCCAACTTCTTTTTGCCATTTCTCCTCTCTAAATTAAATCTTTTTTTTTATGATGCTTTCTGTACAAACTGCTATTTCACCAATATATTTATAATAATATGTTTCCGTAATATAATAGTATATACTGTATGTTTCGACAGGAAAGCAAAAATTCCCAAGCCATGGATTGGAGGAAAAAATTCAACTATCTATCCAAATTGCTATTCCTTTGCTGCAGTAAATTCTAGGCAATTATCTTCTCTTCTACTTGAGATGTAGACCATATGACATCCACTCTCTTATATATTCCACAGTGATTCATGAGAGAATTCACTTTTTGCTGCTTTACACTAAAGAGATTGTTTTCTGGGTTATTCGGTTATAAAGTGCGTCTTTCCATTGACACGTCATTAGCCTGACACCACTTCCTATCGTAATAAGCAGTCAATTACAGAACAAAGCCCATGAACGAACTCTATTCTTATCAAATGCTGTTGTGGACAACAGTGTATTCCGATGTTGCACCTGTAATTTAATAAAAGAAGACACAATGTCCTGGAATAACTCAGAAGGTCAGGGAGCATCTCTGGAGAATGTGGATACTTGACATTTCAGTTGGAGACCCTTCTTCAGACTGATTGTGGCACTTGGGGTGGTGGAGGGAGGGGGGAGGGGGGAGAAAGCTGGAAGAGAGGTGAGGTCAGAGGGAAATGCAGCTTGGAGACCGGTCATTTAGCCCACTTAGACCATGCTCATTAACACTATTTACACAGTCATCCCCCTACAATCAGTCTGAGGAGTCCCAACCTGAAGCGCCCTCTATCCATTTTCTCCATGTTGTGTCTCCTTGTGTCTTCACTAATCTTGGGGCTCAGGAAGATGAGGGCTGATCTTGCAGAGCTGTGTATAAGATCATGAGGGGTGGAGGGGAATCAAAGAATTAGGGGACGTGTTTAAGGAGAAAGGGGTAAGATTTAATGGAAACCCGAGGGGCACATTTTCAGACCGAGGGTAGTGAGTACACACAATGAGCTGCCAGTGGAAGTAGTTGAGACATGTACTATGGCAACATTTAAAAGACGTTTGGACAGGAACATGGATAGGAAATGCTTGGAGGGACATGGGCCTAACAAGGGCAAGTGAGACAGTGTAGATGGTGCATCTTGGTCAGCATGGGCAAATTGGGCTGAAGGGTCTGTTTCCAGACTGCTTGACTATGATATTTATTTTTAAAATCTCCAATGATAATTATAATTTGAAGGTCTCTCTACAGTGTTAATGAATAAACTTTACAGTGACGGATGTGATGGTAGATTGTTGGGAAATGTTTCAAACTACTTTTGCTATTTAAAAATTATCTTCGAATTGAATAGACAAGCTTAAGCTGTACCTGTAGTATGTTATGGGTCAGCATGGTAGACCTTTAATATCTTTCTCTGTTAAATCTCTCAGTGACTTGTCGGAATGGTGAATCTCACCAATGAACAGTGCAAATTAGATTTTAAAGAAGGAACTGCAGATGCTGGAGAATCGAGGGTACACAAAAGGCTGGAGAAACTCAGCGGGTGCAGCAGCATCTAAGGAGCGAAGGAGATAGGCGACGTTTCGGATCGAGACCCTTCTTCAGACTGGTCAGGGATCAGGGAAACGAGAGATATAGACGGTGATGTGGAGAGATAAAGAACAATAAATGAAAGATATGCAGAAAAGTATCGATGATAAAGGGAACAAGACATTGTAAGCTGTTTGTAATGTGAAAATGAGAAGCTAGTGCGACTACGGTGGGGGAGAGAGAGAGAGAGAGAGGGAATGCCCGAGGGCTGAGGGAGAGGTGGGAAGGGGAGGAGACAACAAGGGTTAACAGAATTGAGAAAATAGATGAGGTTGGAGGAGGTGCAGGTGAACCTCTGTCGGACCTGGAAGGACTGCTTGGGTCCCTGAAAGAAGTGGAGGGGGGAGGTGAAGGGACAAGTGTATCCAGAACTGCCCTCGGGACATCAACCGCCTCGACTTCTCCACTCCCCTGTCTAACTCCAATCTCTCCACCCCCAAACGTACTGCCATCGACGCACTCCGTAACAACCCAGCCTGGGTTATCAAACCCGCCGAAAAGGGAGGTGCCGTGGTAGTCTGGCGCGTCGATCTCTACAAAGCGGAGGCCTCGGACACCTCTCGGTCACCTCCTCCTACTTACCCCTGACCGACATCCACTACAAACCAACTGACTCCCACAGCTACCTGGACTACTCTTCCTCCCACCCTGCTTCCTGTAAGGACTCCATCCCCTATTCCCAATTCCTCCGTCTACGCCGCATCTGCTCCCGGGATGAGGTGTTCCACACCAGGTCATCACAAATGGCCTCATTCTTCAGAGAACGGGGATTCCCCTCCCCTACTATAGATGAGGCTCGAACCAGGGCCTCCTCCATACCCCGCAGCACTGCCCTCTACCCCATTCCCCCACTCGCAACAAGGGCAGAGTCCCCCTGGTCCTCACCTTTCACCCCACCAGCCGGCAAATACAACACATAGTCCTCCGCCAGATTCGCCACCTCCAACGTGACCCCTCCACTCGCCACATCTTCCCATCTACCCCCCTTTCTGCCTTCCGCAAAGATCGCTCCCTCCACAACTCCCTTGTCAATTCTTCCCTTCCCTCCAGCTTACCCCTTCCCCGGGCACTTTCCCTTGCAACCGCAAGAAATGCTACACTTGCCCCTTCACCTCCCCCCTCCACTCCTTTCAGGGACCCAAGCAGTCCTTCCAGGTCCGACAGAGGTTCACCTGCACCTCCTCCAACCTCATCTACTGCATCCGCTGCTCCAGATGCCAGATGATCTATATCGGTGAGACCAAGCGGAGGCTTGGCAATCGTTTTGCCGAACACCTCCGCTCGGTCCGCAATAACCAACCCGACCTCCCGGTGGCTCAGCACTTCAACTCCCCCTCCCATTCCGTATCCGACCTCTCGGTCCTGGGCCTCCTCCAAGGCCAGAGTGAGCAACACCGCAAGTTGGAGGAACAGCACCTCATATTCCGCTTGGGGAGTCTGCATCCTCTGGGCTTGAACATTGAATTTTCTCAATTCTGTTAACCCTTGCTGTCTCCTCCCCTTCCCACCTCTCCCTCAGCCCTCGGGCCCTGGCATTCCCTCTCTCTCTATCTCTCTCCACCATCCTAGTCGCACTAGCTTCTCTTTTTCACACTACAAACAGCTTACAATGTCTTGTTCCCTTTATCATCGATACTTTTTTGCATATCTTTCATTCATTGTTCTTTATCTCTCCACATCACCGTCTATATCTCTCGTTTCCCTGATCCCTGACCAGTCTGAAGAAGGGTCTCGACCCGAAATGTCGCCTATCTCCTTCGCTCCTTAGATGCTGCTGCACCCGCTGAGTTTCTCCAGCCTTTTGTGTACCCCCAGTGCAAATTAGATGGCAGCTTCCCTATTTCCACACTAAACTATGTCTGTGAGGATGTCTGACGGTGCAGTTGATTTACTCTGTATTAATGGAAGCACTGTCAGCCTTGATCCTCTTGCTAAATTGAAGCATTAGCTGCTTAGTGCCAAAGAAAGTGGTTTCCTCTGCCTCCAACAGGCTTTTGCCCATTCGTTAAAGATATAGTTTGGAAACAGGCTCCTTAGCCCACCAAGCCTGTGCCGACCTGCGATCACCCTGTACACTAGGAACAATTTATGATTTTTATCGTGAGAGAAAACTGGAGAAAAACCAAGCGGTGACAGGGAGAATGCACAAACTCGGAACAGGCAGCAACCATAGTCAGGATGGAACCCGGATCTCTGGCTCTATGAGGCAGCAACTCTACCTCTGTGCCACCGTGCCGTACCATTCTTGCCAAAAAATTGATTCATTGTGTTGGGATGTCCCTTTTTGGCTTGGAGGAGTCTCTGTATCTGCAAACCTGTTTTAAAGAAAAAACCTGTATACAGATTCAGTCAGATTTTAAGCATTTTTTAATGGAGCATATGTAAAATATACCATAATTAAACTACTAACATGCAGAAGTGGCGTTATACATTTTGATCAAATTCGAAGATTCCCTGAACGGTGCTATATCTGATTTGCCACATGTCTTTATGAGTAGGCAGATTTGTTCAACTTAATCATGCTAAATGTTAGATTTTTATGTTGGACACTGAACAGGATGATTAATTGAATTAGTTTTAGTTATGTTCCATTCCATGGGTAGATTTGGTTAGAATTGTGTTTTTCTGGCCCAAAATATTCTGGAACAAAGCACCTATTTTTGCTGCACCATGCAGAATGTTAGGCCCCAGCTGTTGCTGAAACTAGTAAATGTCACTTTAACCAAATGACGGCAGTAAGGGTGGTCTATCTCCTCCTCAGAATGTACAGTAGTGCAGTTGGTATAGCTACAGCCTCACAGCCCCAGAAACCCGGGTTCAACAGACAATAGGTGCAGGAATAGGCCATTCAGCCCTTTGAGCCAGCACCGCCATTTAATGTGATCATGATTGATCATCCCCAATCCGTACCCTGAACTTCAATCCTGAACTTGGGTGCTGTCAGTGTGGAGTTTGCACTTTCTCCAAGTGACTGCATGGGTTTCCTCCGAGTGCTTCAGATCCTCCCACATCCAAAGGATATGCAGGTTTGTAGGTCAATTGGCCTCAGTAAGTTGTCCCTAGTGTGTAGATTGGATGAGAAAGTCAGATAACATAGAACTAGTGTGAACATGTGGACGGTGTGGAAGGTGGGCAGAAGGGCCTGTTTCCAACCAGTATCTTTTAAAAAAGACACTTTGACCATTCACAAACATAACAGTTGAAAAATTGTGTACATTGGCAAAATGTTACAAATGCTGATGTGCAGTGATATGGGTTGACGATTGAACTAGCATTATGAATGATGTGTGGGCATTGCACAATAATCTATCCCAATGCTTGCCCAAAGAGAAATATAAGGTCTGGAGCCATCTATGGTCATCAATAGGGACACAAGGATTACTGCAGTTGCTGGAACGAGAGAAAAACACAAGCTGGAAGAATTCAGCAGCTCCGTTGACTGAAGAAAGGTCCCGGACCCAAAACGTTGCCCGTTCATTCCCCCACAAAGCTGCCAGACCCGCCAAATTTCTCCAGTACTTTGTGTTGTGGTCATCAATATTTGGACAAATACGGTATCCTACCCTCAAGAACTTTCATAGTAAATCTCAAGAAAGCATTTTTTGGACGTGAAACTGCATTCTATTTTCATTTTCACCATATTTCCACTTGTTTATGAAAATATGTTAGAGTTACTATACATTTTCATTCATTCCAATATAATTCAATGTAATTCAACATATCTGATCAGAACTAGGTGTATTGGTTCTGTGGGAGCAATTTACGGTTGATCCAAAGTCATTGAACTTAGTGTCTTTTTGGTGACATTCACATTTCCGGCGAGTCTTTGTATAGATCATACAAATTTCTTGAGCCAATTCAATTTGCTGGGTAATCTTCACAACATTCACAAGTACATAAATTGGGGACTAACTGATGAGTAAATCCAACTCAAATCACAGTTATTGGAAATTATCTGCAGAAATAAATGATGCATTACACAAAGGAATTAGTGTGAGTAATTCTCTAGAGTGTTCTTCTCATGTTATATTTTGGTCCCATAATGTGTATGTTTGCAATCATGACACAGATGTAGAAATTCTTCCATTGTAGAATGTAGTACACCTAATTGTGGCAGTTCGAGAGGTGTGATCAGGAAAGAGTTCAGTTTTTTTTAACAATTGTGGATTGTTACGATGATGGTGGAGAGAGTCACAAACTTCACATTCTTGGGCATGCATATTTCCGAAGATCTTTCCTGATGCAATTATAAATATAGCACATCAAAGCACATTATTGCTACTTTTCCTGCATCTGTATTCAATTGGTCATGTTTTATAGTTAGTCCAAATGGGCAGCTGCTTGGTGAACGGATGCAGCAGAAATGCAAAACATCGCTCACAAATGCGTGGTTGTTCTTAAATGTCAACAGTCTGTAAAATCGTGAACTGATTTTCGTTTTGACTTTACTTCAGACTTTTGAGATACAGCCTGGAAACAAGCCCTTGAGGCCACTGAGTCCGCGCCAACCAGCGATCACCACGTACGCACCTACACATGATGGACAATTTACAAATTTTACCAAAGCCTATTAACCAGCAAATGTGTGTCTTTGGAGTGCAGGAGGGAACCCAGGGAAAACACAAGCGGTCGCGGGGAGAAGGTCCAAACTTCGTACAGACAACACTTGTAGTCAGCATTGAACCCGGGTCTCTGGCGCCGCTAGGCAACAGCTCTGCCTCTGCGCCACTGTGCCGTTAACACTTGCGTGCATTGGACGATGCTTTTGTTGCAGTGCTGGTCTGAAATCGGTCAATTTTGGGATGAAAGTGGGATGGCGATAGCTCAGAGATCAGTCAATGGAAAGGAGTTCAGAAACGATAAATTTAAAATAAGGGCACAGTGAGAACAGGAGCACAGCAGTTTTGATGAAAGCTTCTTGGCATGGTGCCGATTTTGCTGAGAAATACCAGCAGGTTCAGGATTTCCACAGATGCTTCCACTACATGGGAGTTCCAGTCTTTCTGACAGCAGTTCACGTGTGCTCCTATAATTGCGATCGCCATTGCACTCCTCACAGAGTCTAATAACAAAGTGTAACATAGCAGCAGTTCTGAGGAATTCACGCACATCTGTGCTGGCTTAGACTTGTAGCACTGAGTTCTTAGTTAAGTTTAGAGATACAGAGTGGAAACAAGACAATTGGCCTACCGAGCCCATGCTGACCAAATAGCACCTGTATACTAGTTCTATGCTACACACTAGGTATAATTTACAGAAACTAATTAACATACAAACCTGGACTTCATAAGTGATAGGAGTAGAATTGGGCCATTCGACCTATCAAGTATTCGACCTATCAAGGGCCGAGAGGGCCTGTTTCCGTGCTGTAATTGTTATATGGTTATATGGTTATAAGTCTACTCTGCCATTCAATCATGGGTGAGCTATCACGTGCTCCTAACCTCTTTCACGTGCCTTCTCCCCATAACCTCTGGCACTTGTACGAATCAAGAATCTATTTCTGCCTTAAAAATATCAACTGACAGCCTGTACAGCCTTCTGTGGCAAAGAATTCCACAGATTCACCACCCTCTGACTAAAGTATTCCAAATGCGTGCGTCTTTGGAATGTAAACCGGAGCACTTGGAGAAAACCCACGGGAGAACATACAAATTCCATACAGTTAGCACCCATAGTCAGGATTGAACCCGGGTCTTTGGCGCTGTAAGGCAGCAGCTTTATCACTCTGCCACTGGTCTACCCCTTCTTGTATTCAAATTAAAGAGAATGGTAGCAAACCATATAACCATATAACCATATAACAATTATAGCACGGAAACAGGCCCTCTCGGCCCTTCCAGTCCGTGCCGACCATTTGTTTTCCCCTAGTCCCATCTACCTGTACTCAGACCATACCCCTCCATTCCCTTCACGTCCATATACCTATCCACTTTACTTTTAAATGTTAAAATCGATCCTGCCTCCACCACTTCTGCTGGAAGCTCATTTCACACAGCCACCACCCTCTGAGTAAAGAAGTTCCCCCTTACGTTACCCCTAAACTTCTGTCCCTTAATTCTCATGTCATGCCCTCTTGTTTGAATCTTCCCTACCCTCAATGGGAAAAATGTATCCACGTCAACTCTGTCTATCCCTTTCATCATTTTAAAGACCTCAATCAAGTCCCCCCTTAACCTTCTGCACTCCAAAGAATAAAGACCTAACTTGTTCAACCTTTCTCTGTAACATAGTTGCTGGAACCCTGGCAACATTCTAGTAAATCTCCTCTGTACTCTCTCTATTTTGTTGACATCCTTCCTATAATTAGGCGACCAAAATTGTACACCATACTCCAGAATTGGTCTTACCAATGCTTTGTACAATTTTAACATTACTTCCCTACTCCTATATTCAATGCTCTGATTTATAAAGGCCAGCACACCAAAGGCTTTCTTTACCACCCCATCTACATGCGATTCCACCTTCAGGGAACTATGCACAGTTATTCCTAGATCCCTCTGTTCCACAACATTCCTCAATTCCCTACCATAAACGATTAAGTTAAGTGTTTGTCGCTTTAATTGTATGTTTACTTAAATGTTATCACGTATTAGTGTTTTAGTTTCCAACCATTATTAAATGTTCAATGCTTAAAGATACAGTGCGGAAACAGGCCCTTCTGCCCACCGAATCCATGCCGACATTGATCGCTCCTTGCATGACCACTCCCCTACCCACTAGGGGCAATTTATAATAACAGAAGCCTATTAACCTACAAACCTATACTTCTTTAGAGTGTGGGAGGAAACTGGAGTACGCAGGGAGAACATACAAACTCCTTGCAGACAGCGCCCCTAAACAGGATTAAACGCATGTCTCTAGTGCTGTAAGGCAGGAACTCTACCTCTGTGCCACACACTGTTTTGGAATGTTTCTGAATAGACAATCATCAAGCAATATTGACAACTTTGGAGAGACTGCCATTCAAATGCAGTGACCAATTTGATAGGCTGAGCTTGTTCTGGTCCTGTCTCTCATCTCCCCATGGCAAGGATTTATGCACCCCAGGTCCTGCTTCGGCCCCTATTGTTGAGAGGAGCCACCTAACTTCTTCCAGCAACCTCCACCAGGAAAGGCAATTAGATTAGTAAACACTGGAAGCACTACGGAGAGTCCATGGAAAGGGAAACAGAATTACCATTCAAAGTCTAAGATATTTCGACAGAACAATTTGAGTTCTGAAGAAGTCTCGGAGTTGAAATGTCAGCTATAACATTTTCTCCTTCCAAGCTGCAGCCTGACCTGCTGAGTGCTACCAGTGTTTACTGTTTTTCTTTCAGATTTTCAGCAACTAAACTTTTATTTTATTTTTTTAATTAATGGTAGAATCGGATACATTTGTATTTAATCCAGAGATCAGCAAGGGCGGCACGGGAGCACAGTGGTAGAGTTGCTGCCTTACAGCGCCTGGGACCTGGGTTCGATCCTGATTATGGTGCTGTCTGCATGGAGTTTGTACATTCTACCTGTGACCACGTGGATTTTCTCCAGCTGCTCCGGTTTCCTCCCTTGCTCTAAAGACGTACAGGTTTGTAGGTTAATTGGCTTTGGTATAAAATTGTCATTAATGTGTAGAATCCATTCCCGCACGATGACTCCATGCTCGGCAGCCTCGCCAGCAGCTCGTGTGTTTCTTTGGACTCTTTGTTGTTTCCTGTGTGTCTGAATGTATGTCTCCCGGTGTGTCTTGTGTGCGGGGTGCTGGGGGGGAAATAGGGGCAACCGCTCCCAGTCACTTACCTCGACGGAGATGCAACTTTTTTCCGTGTCGCATTTTTGCCCCTCTCGCGACCTAACAACTGGATCAGTGCAGCCTTTCCGACCGGATACTGGCCCAGAGCTTCAGCAGCGGGCGCAGTGTGGACCTTAACGTAGCGGAGCTGCTGTACTTTGCCGGGCCTGCTGACATTACCATCATGGAACTTGGTCTGTGGGCGCTGCGCGAACATCACGGAGCTGCCTGCGATCCTTTGTCAAGGAACGCCAGAAGAAGTGCTCTGACCACGGGGCCTGTGGACTTGGTATTATAAATCCGCGATCTCCGGTAGGAAGCGGCTGATTCGGCAATTCCACGCCGCAGAGTGTTCCAATCCATCCCGATGTCCAAGTTTCGATCTTCCCAGCCCTTGTATTTCCATGCTGTTTCTCTAAACTGAACTAAAACTGAGCAATGAAGCACACAATTCCGTGTTAACTGCCACATTGAACCAATGGTTTTGAATGTTAGGCTAATGCTAAATGCCTGTTAGAATTTCCAGAATTGTCAAGAAATTTTATTTAATGTTAATTTTCTGGTGATACAGTTGAGCAATTTTATGCCCTGTAGACTTCTGATCATAATGTTTTTGAAAGGAAAAAACCATAACCATTTTGTGTCTACAATAATAATATCTCCTACTCAATTTCTTTAGAATTATAAGAAATTCCATATGAAAGGTGTAGACTTGCGAAAGAGCCAAAGAGTGGGAATCACTGAGGATGCATCCCAGCTCATCTAGAAGATGTATATTTTTCACACTGAAGTCTGGCTCAGCCAGTGGCACCTAGGAATAGACTGGGTGACAACCAAGAATAGTTTGGTGACAACTGGAGAGACAGTTGACGGCACGGAAAGACGGCACCCGGGCCAGGCTGGGTTAGCACCCCAGTCTGTGTCTTTCATGAGAAAGTCGCCCAATAAAGCTACGGAAAGGCCTAATGAACCACCTTGGCCTAAAAATCCATCAGGGGAGAGTGAAATGCTCAGAGAAGGAGAAAGAGGTGCAGCGCACAGGCCTCGAACCTGGTGAGATGCAGGAGGAGCCTGGCCACGACTCACCCCACTTACCCCAGTCCCTCCATGCACTAGAATCTCCCAACCCCTGCAGAGTAGTTATTAAGATGGCTGATCCGTGGGCGGTTGCCACTGGGACGAAAGTCGGGGCCTGATCAACCCCGGCTGGGTCGCCTGGGCGAGGGTGTCTGATGTTGCGAGGCCCAAAACACCCGATGACCCCAGATCACATCACTGAGGATGTGTCCCAGCGCATCTAGAAGATGTATATTTTTCACAGCTGCCCTCATTACTGGAGAGGTAGATAATCTTAATACATAACAAGAGACAGCAGATCTTAATATATCATACCTCAGAGTTTACAAAAGCATATGAACTCATTGTTGGAAGGAAAAAGTATGTAAGCTTCCTTGGTTTTGAGGATGAAGAGGGATGTGAGTTGTCTGAACCCTTCAAACCTGCGACAAATTTTCAGTGAAATGAATCAGTGTATATTGGCACAACACAATGATTCACTGGACAATTAAAAACCAATTGCAAGTACTTAAAAACGAGTCTGGAAAAACATTTATTCCACAATTATGATGGTTATAATTAAAATATAATTTAGTATTAGATTTCAAACTTTTTATTTACTCATGGATGTCTTTGAAGATACTGAAGAATGGTGCTTATGTTCAAAATCTCCTGAATGTATTTAACTTTGATTTCTATAAACATGGAGCACGTCTACAGTTGTGTCCTAATAGCTCATGACTGAAGATGTAGTAACTGTACCACTTGTGGCTCAGTTTTAATTAAGGAATGAATAATTAATACAAAAGTCAATAATTTCTCATTACTGTAGTTTACAATTAAATTGATATTGCCCTGCATAGAATGTTAACATTATTTCAATATACCAATCATTAAATTAATTTTGCTTAATTTTTTGTGGTACTTAACATCAAGTTTTTTTTGAAGCATGAAGGTGCTTCTGAACTGAAATACGCAAGCACATGTAAAACATATCTATTTTAAGTCTTCTCTGTGGAACAATTTATTTTTGTAAATTTGGTGCTCAGAGCACTGGACGGCAAATATTTTTCTTTCAGAACGAAAACTATTTTCAAATAACTAAACTTGACCTGAGTAATAAAACTTACCTTTGCTAACGGATAAGGTTAAATGGTCTTAAGTACTCTAATGTTCATACCGCTGGGGTAAACTGAAATATGAAATGCTGTTCCTCCAATTTGCGCTGGGCCTCACTCTGACAATGGAGGAGGCCTAGGACAGAAAGGTCAGATTGGGAATGAGAGGGGGGGTTGAAGTGCCAAGCCTCCGGGAGATCAGGTAGGTTTAAACGGACGGCGCGGAGGTGTATAGTGAAATGATTGCTGAGCCTGCGCTTCGTCTCGCCGATGTAAGGTTGACACCTGGAACAGCGGATACATTAGATGAGGTTGGAGGAGGTGCAAGTGAACCTCTGCCTCACCAAAAAAGACTGTTTGGGTCCTTGGAGTTGAGGGGGGAGACAAAAGGACAGGTGTTGCATCTCCTGTGGTTGCAGGGGAATGTAGCTGCGGAGGGTGGGAAGGGACGAGTTGACCAGGGAGTTTCGGAGGGAACAATTATTAAATGAAAATGAGTTTGTAAACTTTTGTTGGGTGCAGTTAGTCCAATCTAGCTGCCCTAAATCCTATTGCCCACAAATCGAACAATCACTGCAGTTCCTCATGGATTGCTCAGTCGACTTTCACACTGGAACATGTAATGATAAAACTACTTCAGCGCGCTAACCTGCACATGGGCTCTGGGAGTGAAGAATGCTTTATTATCATATGCACCAACAATGGAACAATGAAATTCATACCTGCAACAGCATAACAGGGCAGTAAATAGAATACACATAGATAATATTTAATATACAAAAATCCAAAAATGTTATAACCACGATGCTAGTGCAAAACAAAACCCCGGTCCTTGGTGCAACCAAAGATGGGCCAAATAATTTCCTAGTTGAGGTTAGTGCTGTGTGGTGTTCAAGAGGCTGATGGTTGTTGGGAAGAAAATTGTGGTTGTGGATTTCAGATTGCTGTACCTTCTTCCCGATGGCAGGAGTGAAATAAGATTGTGACCAGGGTGATGTGGGTCTTTTATTTTGATATTGGCTGCTTTTTTTGAAGTAGTGCTTCCTACAGATCCCGTCGATGGTGGAGAGGTCAGTTCCTTTGATGGCCTGGGCAGAATCTACCATTCTCCGTTATCTCCTGGGCGTTTGAGTTGCTGAACCAGGCCATGATACAACCAATCACGATGCTGTCTACCATTTTGTATGGTATTGAATATTGAAGTTGGGAAGTCATGTTCCAGTTATATAAGACATCAGGAAGGCTGCATTGAGAGTATTGTGTTCAGTTCTGGACACCATGTCATAGGGTTAGGCTGGAGAGGGTGCACAGAAAATTCACGATGATATCGAAGGCCTGAGCTGGAGGGAGTGGTAGAGCAGGCTAAGATCTATTCCTTGGAGCGCAGGAGGATGAGGGGTGATCTTATGGAGGTGTATAAAATCATGAGAGGAATAGATTGGGTAGACATACAGTGCCTCTTGCCCAGAGTTGGGGAATTGAGAACATACAAACATAGAACCATTGGACATAGGTTTAAGGTGAGGGGGGAAAGATTTAATAAGAACCTGATGGGTAACTGTTTCACACAAATGGTGGTGGTTGTATGGATCAAGCTGACGGAGGAGCTAGTCAAGGCAGGTACTATCGCAATGTTTAAGAAACATTTTGATAGGTTTAGAGGGATATGGATCAAGCACTGGCAGGTAGTGTAGATGGGACATGTCCGGTGTTGGCAAGTTGGGCTGAAGGGCCTGTTTCCACACTGTATCACTCAATGACTCTATGACTCTTTTGGTAACCTATTGTGTTTCTGATAGTTGGTTCTACAGCATAAAGCCAATGGTGTTCAAGTTTTGACAGTAAAAATAAAATCATGAAATATTTAAAAAAAAGGCAGAAGGAAGTCATCATTGATTACAACCAACAGTGCAAAGATTTACTGGTCTTGCCTGATATTTTTGTGATTAATAGTTGCTGGGAGATTTTTTTTGCCTGGTTTGTGGATTATATTTCAACCAGATGGTAAACACGTCTCACCTTGGAAGTGTAGCTTTCCGTGACAATCTTTTAAAAGGTAATATTCAAAGTTAATGTGAAGTGTTTTCTTTGCTGACTTACCAGCTTTAATTCATTGAAATTTGCATACTTTGAATGTGTTCAAATATTATGGAGCATTGGGTTTGGAAATATCCTCTGATCAATTCAGAGGTGATTTTTGTAATGTCAGTTTTCATTTACAGTCTGACCTTCAGAATCTTTCGTAAATCCAAAATCAAGGCAGCAGGCTTTTTACCAGTGTATCCAATTTTGATGTTTGACAAGATCATCTGGAGGAACAGATATCTTGGTTTTTTTGCTGATGGAAAACTCTGATCTGAATTTGAAGGCTGATTATCCTCTGGCCATAACAACATCAGCCTGAAAGCTCGTCTGTTCTTATCAGGTTGACAGATCTCTTGGATATGTTGATACTTGACCTTTGCATTCTTACTTGCATCTGTTGTCATTTGGGTTGTGCACTGAACATTTCAAATGAATTATAATTCCCTATTATAAATCTCTAGAAAAATATACCTAAATAATAACGATGGAAAGATCAAATTGATCTGAATTATTAGAATTACAGACTCATCCAGCACAGAAACAGATCCTTCAGCCTTCCATCTCCATGCTGATCAACGTACCCATCTACACTTATCCCATTAGCTTTCACTTGGTTGTAGCCTTGCCAGTCTTAGCAATTTAAATGTTTGATTCAAATGTTGTTGGGTTACCCTCTACCACTTTCTCAGGCAATGCAATACAGATTCCATTCATACTGTGGGGTGAAAATAATCTTTATCTGAGCCCCTCTAAACTATTTAAACCTTTTCCCAAACCTTTGCTCTCCAGTTTTAGAGAGCACTTCAAGAGGAAATGTTTTCTCCCATATATTCCACAATTTTACTTTGTGACTATGTGAAGACCCCACCAGCACGCATGCGCGACATATCGTCCAACGCATTGCGAGCAACAGGCAGGGAGGAGCGTCGCTCCTCCAGCAGTAGGTTTAAAATGGACCTGCAGGTAAGTTTTTACTATTCTGAGGTCGTTTTTTGGCCACTCTGTATAATTTATTTTACAAAGCATAAACTACTATGGACAAGTCTAGGACGAAGTCCAAATGGACCGCAACAAAACTGACTGCGGAGGACCGCGGGAATGCGGGCAGTCAGCAGCGGCCAACTTCACCTGAGCTGCTAACCGTACGGCCAGCAGCCCCCTACTTGGCACCGTAACTGCCCGTGGGTGTACCTTGGACTAGCGGTAAAGCCACCCAAAAGTCGGATCGGCCCGGAGGCTCGGCAGGGTCCGGGCTGGAAGATTCACCACCTGCGGAGAACGACAGTGGCCGTTTATCTCGCATGGAGCGGTTAATGGAGCAACTGCTCCAACATAACCTACTCCAACAAATGGAGTCTGGTCACCATGGGTCTCCTCGGACACCCATGGCAGCACCTTTTACAGGGCTGCCAAATGTCTCCCTCATCTCAGAGGGGAGCATTAGGAGTCAATACTGGGCTGACTCTGAACATGGGGATTTGGCTGAGGACTCTTCCAGAGTGCTAGGGGTGCAGGAACAACAAGAGCTGCTCGGCATGGTCTCCAAATTTGCGATGCCCTCGCAAAAGGGACAGCCGTTACAACCGCAGCTGGCAGCCAGCATCAACTATCTCACCGTCAACCAGCTGCAGGAACAAACCATGAGTGACACAGCTGCTAAATATTTAGCACCAGACAACTGTGTTTCACTCAATGTTCCTCCGGTGAACAATCCGATCTGGGGAAACATCGGTGCTGGCATCAGAACCCAGGAAATAAAGATACAGAAGATCCTTAAACTACTGGCTTCCGGAATAACAGCATTTGCCAGGTCAGTGGATGGCAAGGACATGTCAGAAGAACAACAGGACACCTTGGCACTCTTCTGCAATGCACAGTTTGAAATAAACTGTTTTAGGAAGAGTGTTATCGGACCTGCTCTAAATCCCAAATTTGCGGGGTTGTGCAAGACCAGCAGCACGCAACCGCACGCAACCGCCTACTTTACTGTTCGGGGACAACCTGCTGTTAAAGACCTCGACGAGGAGCCGTCGGTCTAATGAAAGCGTCGTCCACTGCCAAGACCTCGTATCCTCGGTGGCAGCACCCCTACGCATCCATCAGCAAGCCAAGATACTACAACAAAAGAACAGCAGCTGGTGAAAGTTCCAAGGCTGTACGTTCAGGACAAAGGTCTTTTTTAGACCAAGGCCCATAACGGCCTTCGTGGAAGATGCTCAACCCCACACCCGAGCGCCTCCAAACCCCAAGAGACAAGGACGGAAGAAACCAACACAGCACCACCGGTAACCATGGAGGTCGGAGGGTCTGGTTTCTTCCGGAACATAGCATATGTAAATTCTTCACAAACTAGGGGAAGGTTACACTTGTTTAGAAATGCATGAGTTCCATAACCTCTGATCCTTTTATACTGCAAAGTATCCAGGGATACAAAATTGAATCTTTTCACAAAATCCTCCCTCCGGTTCAGCATGCACCTAGCCGAACGTTCGTGCTTTCACAAAAAGAAAGATTGGAAGGTCATGCAGAACTTTTGAGGTTACATACAAAAGGAGTAATTGGGAAATCCAAACACGAATCTCTTGAGTTTTTATCAAATATTTTCACAAAAAACAAAAAAGATGGTGGATGTCGCATCATCATTGCTTTGACACAACTGAATACCTTTGTGTCGTGTACGCACTTCAAAATGGAAACATTTGTTACTGCCGAACAATTAGTTTCAAAAAGATACTTCATGGCTTGCATCGACCTAAAAGATGCATACTATTCAGTACCAATAGAGAAGGGTCACTGCAAATATCTGAAATGTAACTGGATGGGGCAGCTCTGGCAATACAAAGCGCTGCCTAATGGATTAACATCAGCCCCCAGACTATTTACCAAAATATTGAAACCAGCCTTGGCGTTTCTCCGAAAACAGAAACATATCATCATGGCATATCTGGATGACATCTTAATTGTGGGAAAAACCCTGGAGTTGGCCAAATTGGCTGTTTCAGCCACCAAGCTCTTATTTGAAAAGTTGGGGTTTATCATCCATCCAGATAAATCCAAGTTAACGCCTTCTATGAAAATGGACTACTTGGGGTTCACAATTGACTCTGTTCACATGTCTGTGACTTTGCCAAAGGACAAAGTAACAGACTTAATAGAGGCATGCAACTCCCTTGTTTGCGTCAGTTAACCATCTATTCGACAAGTAGCTAGGGTATTTGGGAAGCTCGTGGCTGCATTCCCAGCCACACAATTTGGACCCTTGTATAACCAGAAGAAGCACTCAAATACCATGCTGGCCATTTTTACAGGCCAATGCAGTTACCAGTCAAAGCAGTTTTGGAGTTGCAATGGTGGATTAACAACACTCGACATTGCTCTAATCCCATCATAATCAAGAACCCTTCAGTTGTGTTACAAATTGATGCCGGCGCTCACGGCTGGAGAGCAAACAATACCACCTCCAGTTGCGGTGGTAGATGGAATGCACATTAGTTAACTTTACTTCAGACACTGGGAATAAATCATCTAGAGATGTTGGGAGCGTTCCATGGGCTTTGGGCCTATTGTTCGGACATGCACCATCTGCATGTTCGCCTACAAATTAATAATACCACCGTGGTGGCATATATTAATCATATGGGTGGAATTAAGTCGATATCTTGTGATTAATTGGTCAATACAATCTGGCACTGGTGCATCGAGAGAAATATCTGGGTGTCAGCTACCTACCTTCCAGGTAAGCTCAATACAGTGGCGGATGACAACACCGAATGGATGTTGGACCACCAAGTATTTACTGACATTGTAGCTCGGTATGGAACACCAGATATCGATCTATTCACATCCAGACTTAATCACCAATTACCAACATATGTTGCATGGGAACCAGACTCTGGGGCAGTAGCGATGGACGCTTTCTCATTACACTGGGGGGAATTGTTTTTCTATGCATTTCTCCCCTTCTGCCTCATAAGTCGGGTCTTGCGGAAAATACAACAAGGCTCCCCGTCGGGTATCTTGGTAGTACCCGACTGGCCTACTCAGCCATGGTTTCCTGTGGTACTCGACATGGTCTCAGAACCATGTATACCCATCTCCAAACGCCCGAGTTTATTGGTTCATCCTGTGACAGGCAAAAGTCACCCCGTGCCATGACAGAAAAAACCTGTTGATTTGCAGGATCTAAAAAGGCCACTCCTGAAATTTGGACTGTCGGACCGAGCCATGAACATCATCACAGCAGCCTACAGAGAGTCCACCAGGAAACAATACCTCTCATATATAAAAAAAATGGGAGAAATTGAGAAATCCAAAGCAAACATCACTTACCATACGGCTACTATAACGAATGTTCTGGAATTGTTGGCGCGCCTACACCTTGATGAAGGCTTGAGCCATCAACTGAGCTAGGAGTGCCCTATCATCATACCTGGGACAGGGTTTAGG
Organism: Okamejei kenojei; assembly: GCA_035221665.1. Lineage (NCBI taxonomy): Eukaryota > Metazoa > Chordata > Chondrichthyes > Rajiformes > Rajidae > Okamejei > Okamejei kenojei. The sequence continues at coordinate 53,519,126 of CM069136.1, forward strand.
ATACCACGGGGTTGGATCTCACCCGCTAGTATCTAAACTAATGAAGGGTATTTTCAACTCTAATCCCCCCAGGCGTAGGTACTCCCACACCTGGGATATTGGTATTGTGTTAAGCCTGCTCAGGGGTTGGGTATCAGCTACGTCCCTAACACTAGCGAAACTAACATATAAAATGGTGAAGTTGATGGCACTAGTAATGGCACAACGGGTCCAGACTCTACACAAATTAAGACTGGACACAATGGTAACATCCAAGAATAGAATAACTTTCTATATATTTGAGTTACTTAAACAGAACAGGCCTGGATCGCCTGGCTTAAAATTGGAGTTCCTGGCATACCCATAGACCTTCTTCTATGGTATAGTGACCCAGCTATTACATTACCTAGAGGTCACCAAAAGCCTAAGAGGCACGGAAATGGCTTTATTAATAAACGTCCTCATAAAAGCGTGACCGTGCAGACGATTTCAAGATGGCTTAGACAGGTATTAGGTGCAGCAGGGGTGGACACTGATGTCTTTAAATCTCATTCCACCACGGCTGCAGCTACATCGGCAGCAAGAATGTTGGACGTTCCCATGGACCACATCCTTGCAACGGCGGGATGGTCTAATGAAAGAACCTTCCAACGGTTTTATAATAAACCCGTTGCCAGACCTGAGACATTTGCAGACACGATTTTGAGTTCTGTATTATGATTTTACCCTGAATTAGGGGTAATTATTATTTGTTAATAAATGCATCATTGTTTTTCAGCACCCGATTCATGTCCGAATACGTTAACATACTTCCTCCATTGGTCATTATGGCAGTGTGTGAGCATGGACTCATTTCCACGGCCTGAAATCACAGAGCTTTGAAATCTTCACGTAGTCACTCACATGACTCCGCTTATCTTACTATATTTAGTCAACTTCTGTTATCTGTGATTTCACACCGCTGCTTTGAAGAATGTCATGCATGCAAGCTGGCAAGGTCTTTATGTAATCCCTCAATGTAACTCCTCATAAAATAAAGATCAAACTTCAAACTGGTAAGTTCACGTTTAATCTTACTATTTATGCCTCATCTATCCTTCATTCGACCTCTGCTTGGCCTTTTCCATTCCATGGAAAACAAACCCAACCTATCATTGTTGGCTACACTTTTCCTGAGTTGTTGGTGACAGGTCTGATTTGCTCTGTACCTTTTCATACCTCTAGTTTCTTCTTTCCCCTGATTCTCAGTCTGAAGAAGGATCATGACCCGAAACATCACATCTTCTTTTTCTCCAGAGATGCTGCCTGACCTGCTGAGTTGCTCCAGCATATTGTGTCTATCCTGTCACATGATAACTAAAACTTTCCTTCCCCAGTGACATGCAATCTCCTCTCCACCCTCCCCAAAGCAATGATGCCCTCATTTTACACTTAGTTAAGGGCTTGTCCCACTTGCGTGTCCTGGGCATGCAAATTACGTGACCTCGTGGTCGTGTTGAGCCATGACGGTCCTGCGAAGGTCGTGCGTGATTTCATGCACAGCCGTCTGGAGCGCGTGACGTAAATTGAAGATAGACACAAAATGCCGGTGTAACTCAGCAGGACCGGCAGCATCTCTGGAGAGAAGGAATGGGTGATGTTTCGTGTCGAGACTCTTCTTCAGTCTGAAAAGAAGGGTCTTGACCCTAAATGTCACCCATTGCTTCTCTCCAAGATGCTGCCATTCCCGCTGAGTTACTCCTGCATTTTGTGTCCATCTTCAATTTTCTTGGCCCCGCTCTGGGAGTAGAAGTGGGGCGGATCCGGATCGCAATGGCCGTGAGCCCCAGGCCCCGCTCGGCGATCGTTTGCCTGCATCTGCTGCTGTTGGAGGTGAGACGTTGCTCACACCAGGGTCTTGGGCCTGTCCCACTTTGGCTGTTAGTTACGCGACAGACCGTTGGCGCGCGAAGATTTTGTTCACCACAAAAATTCGTAGCCCCGCGCGATGTTGCACACAACTACATACCCCTCCTCGCTTCTCAGTGGGACTGGCCCCACACGGCCATACGATGCCCATGCACTTCAACGCGAACACGAGGTTGTGTAATTTGCGTGCCAAGGACACGTAAGTGGACAGGTCCTTTATTCTCTACATATAGCGTAAACCTAGATAAGCAATGCTGATGATGGGAATGGTGGCAGAAGATCTACTTGGATCTTGAATCAAAACGTAGTTGTGCCAAATGGCCTCGGAATAATTTGTTACAGTAGTTTTATGTAAATACTGTACCAGACTGCTCCCAGATTTCTCTTGGCCATAGATTTGCATCATGAACTGGTCTTTATAATTTTTCAATGGTCTAAACTGAATGGGATGGAAGAACATTCATTCCTGTGGTTACCTCGCAAACATTTTTGAGCTGAAACCATGTTCACCTTTGGTGATAGAAATGAATGCCTAGCTATTTTTACGGAGATAAAGTTAGATAATTGATGCATGCAATTTTACCCCCACCGGGAGAATGATTCAGATTTGCTTGACTCTCACACAGAACTTGTAATGAAATAAAGGAGCAGATGGTGCAACTTTCCATGTATGTTTTGTTTAATATTCAACAAATTGTTAATTAAAGTAATTTTAATTTCCACTGTAAATCACTATATAATTAGCTTTCAGATAGCCTAATGTTTCAGAGATAAAACTTTGAGATATGCAGACTTAAAATGTCCTGGGCTCATTTCTCAATCCATATTTACTCAGATAGCATCAGTTGAGGCAACAAAGGTGTCATTGTTCATTTCATTCTCTTTTGAAAAAGAAGACAGGGATGTGCTTAGTTGCTCTATGGTAAATTTGACAATGTATAAATCTGTAGATGCAGGGAAAGCATTAGACCAAGCTTAGTTGTGTCTTTGTAACTAATATACCAATGTTTCCTATTTCAATTAATACCCCAAGCCAGAATTACATGTGTGCACTTTGCTTTTTACACATGATCTGCATGGCTATGATTTAATAGCTTTTATCCAATTCGTTTTTATTCAATTCATTTTTTTACAATGCATACTCAAGGAACTGCAGATGCTGGAATCTTGAGCAAAACAAAGTGCTGGAGTAACTCAGCAGGTCAGGGAGCAACTGTGGAGAAAATGTATAGGTGACGTTTCTGGTCAGTGCTCCTCGCCATCCTCTCCAGCCTGAAACATTGTCCTTCCATTCCCTCCTGCCTGACCCGCTGGGTTACTCTAGCTCTTTGGTTTTCTAGAGTTCATATGACCCGTTTTACTTTAAGGTTGCGTTCACAAAATGTATAAAGTTAACCGAGGGTATGCGTCTATTGTTATATTTTCCCAACAAAACGTGTTCTTAAACCATGCCCACAAATTGATTTCTGGAACTATTTTGTGCAGTTAATACTGGCACCAGACTCGATCAGAAGTTTCAGCAGAATCCTTCCATTAGACAAAAGGTTGGTTCCAAGGACTCTCCATAATCTTAGTCAAGCAAGAACTGGAGAACATGCAGGCAGGTTAATTAGTCTCAGTAAAGGGCCTGTCCCACTTTCACAACCTAATTGCCGTAATGTACGACCTCCTATGACCTTCCACGACTATGTGTACGAGCTCCTACGACTAGGTTGAAGATCTCCCACGACTATGAAGATGACCTCCTTCGACTATGTTGAAGACTGGCTTCGACCATGTACGTTTTACTGCTGTTTGCAGTAGCCCTTTTGCTTCAGCAGCCTTTTAAGAAAGGCAGAAGGGGAAGAGCAAGGGTGAAGAGGAAGCACAAGAAGAGGTCTCAATGGGTGAATGGAGATGATGTGATGGACTGTCCCAGTACACCAGATGACTGGAAGAGAGTGGCTCTGGGCTTTGACAAAAGATGGAACTTAAAGCACACATGTAGGGCAGTGGATGGCAAGCATGCCATTCTTGTCCCTGTCCTGATACCCGTCATTTTCCTTTTCGTACAGGATGGCATTCTGCTGGAACCATTCCTCAAGGTCCCCCTCCTGCTGCCTGGTGAAGGTGTAGGGCATATCCTTCCTCCAGCCTCCCTCACCACCAATGGGGCATCTGCCTCTGATGCTGTGTCAGACACAGGAGAAAGGGCTGCTTTGCTGCCTTCAAATGAGGCAGTGAAGGATGGGGTGGTGGTGGGGACATATACTACCACCCTGGTCTCCTTGATCATATTGAATGGCGGTGCAGCCATGATCATATTGAATGGCGGTGCAGGCTCGAAGGGCTGAATGGCCTACTCCTGCACCTAATTTCTATGTTTCTATGTTTCTATGTTTCCTCCTCCAGATGTCTCTCATGCAGGGCTACCTCCTCCTGCACTGTCACCTCCTGTGGCATTACCTCCTGCCACTCCTCCTCTTGGGTGGACAACACCTGCATGGCCGTTTTTTTTTTTGGGTTGTGCCCTCCCCCTGCGATGCTGCCTTTTTGGTGCCATCTCTAAAACACAAGTCTCCTCTGCAAAAAACTCTCCAGCTATGAATGAACATGGCTTGGAATGACAGAGGTGAAGTTCTGCTGTTTAGAAGCCCTACCCACGGTACGAGTTCATTCCAAGTGCTCTCCCGAGTTTGCCCTGATCCGAACTCGGAGATTTACAGTAATGGCCACTGGTCGGTACTCAGGCTCTTGTGGACATTTTTCAACATGTTGAAAAATCTTCACGAGTCATCCCATGCTTACCTGCCATTAGGGAATCTTCCCGAGTACCTGCTGTTAGCATTATGAGCCGCTAAGAGACATCCCCGAGCTCTGACGTATCCGCTACGTTCATTCTCTGTGCTTACCACGAGTTTGATTTTTGTTTTACTTGGGAGAGCTCTTGGAATGAACTCGTACCATGGGACAGGGCTATTAATAACCTTATTTTTTCTACTGACCTTTTTTTCACCCCGGAGCTATCATCTTCGACTACCTCCGACCACCTACGACTACTTACGACTAGCATCACGACCTATTACGACCTACCTACGAGTAAAAACTATTGTTTTTTTTCCATGCCAAAGTTTTTTTACTCGTGGACATTTTTTATCAGGCTAGAAAAAACGTCGCGACCTGCTTGATGTCACGAGTACCTACGACTGGCATCACAACCTACTACGACCTACCTACGACCTCCTACGACCTCTTGGCGACATTGCTGCCAGTATGAGTCAAGGGCAAACTCGGCAGAGGTCATGAATTAGGTTGTGAAAGTGGGACAGGGGCTTTACTGTGTTTCACAGTTACTGTGAACTGGTTGCTGGAATGCTTGCTGAGAATAAATCTTGCAAGTCTTAATTCATTCCACTTGGAACATATTAATTGACAAATTGGTGACAGTGTGGCCCAAAAGTCATGTCACGAGCAGTCCCATGTGATGCAATCCACATTTTAAAAAGACAATGCGATTATCTCAGGTTTTGCCTGCATCATTATTAGAACAAGCATTTCTCAGAAGCATAGTAGCGCAGCGGTAGAGTTGCTGCCTTACCGCGCTTGCAGCGCCGGAGACCTGGGCTCAATCCTGACTACGGGTGCTGTCTGTACGGAGTCTGTACGTGGTCACGTAGGTTTTACCTGAGTCCTTCGGTTTCCTCCCACACTCCAAAGATGTACAGGTTTGTTGGTTAATTGGCTTGGTATAAGTGTACATTTTCCCTAGTGTGTGTAGGATAGTGTTAATGTGCGGGGATCGTTGGTCGGGCGGGACCCAGCGGGCCGAATGGCCTGTTTCCGCGCTGTATCTCTAAACTAAACTAAAGTAAAAGTAATTTTGTGGATTTCCTTACAAACCTTGTGATCTCAAATGTACTGGTTGAGCACAGGCACAATGTTTTCTGGCTAGTTGCCCTATGGAGAGGCCATTGAACTTTATGGAGGACACGACTGTCTGATTACACCTCTGCCAATAATGCACAGATGTTGTTGTTGGATTCAAAGGGAAAACATGTAAATGGAGGAACAGCTGTGGTTACACAGACCAGGAGGGAAGATTCGGAAGTAATTAAAAGAAAATTAGAAGTACATGGAGTTTATGTCAGCAGCACCCAGAGAGTTGCAGGGGCAGCATTGACATGGAAATAAAAATGTTCGAAGCTAAATTTTGGATGAGCTGAAGATTACAGCATGAAAGCAATAGGGAGCCAACCAGGAAAACATTGAAATAGCAATTTGCAAGTAAGATGGCATAATTGATAACATAGAATAGAATAGAATTTCCTTTGTTGTCATTCAAACAAAAAGGTTTGAATGAAATTTCGTACCATGCAGTCATGACAGCAAAAAAAACTCACAATTAACACAAATATCCTTCACAGTGAATATCCAGATACCTCCTCACTGTGATGGAAGGCAAAATGTCTTATCTCTTCCCTGCAACTTCTCCCGTGGTCAGGCAGTCAAACTGCTGCAGCGAGGCAATCGAGGCTCTTGATCTTGAAGCCCCCGGTGGGCAATGGTAGATCCCGCGGCCAATTAAGCCGCGCCAGGCGATGAAAGGCCCTGCGATGGGCTGATTCAAACGCCGCGATTCGGGACAAATGTGCTGTTGCGGGAGCTCCCGAAAATCGGTCCCCAACCAGGGACCTGCGAGCCCCCGATGTTACTGTCCACAGGGCCCGCAGCCGCTGCGCCACCACAGCCTCCGAAGTCAGCCAGCTCCACGATGGTGAGTCCACTGGCTCTGAGACCAGAGCCTTCAGATCGATTCCAGTTGGAGGCCGCCAGCTCCACGATGTTAGACCTCAGCGAAAACAGAGACATGACAAGGAAAAGGTCGCGTCCCCGTTGAAGGAAGAGATTTTTTAAAGTCCCCCCCCCCTCCCCCCGCATATACACAACTAAAAATAAACCAAAACATACCTCTAACAAGACAAAAAAAAGACAAAAAGGAAAAAAGACAAACGGACTGCAGGCGAGCCGCAGCTGCTTGGGTAATGCTAACACTACATGTTATACAGAGAGGACATGGAGGGAAGATGCGTTATCTTTATAAAATACTAATTCTGTTGTCTCAGCACCAGCCTGACCCCCTCTCCCTTCAACACACCTTAACATCATGCACTTGTGGGGCCAAACCACATGATTGCTGGTATGTGACAAATTAATGTAACTCTTCATGCATCAAGGGATTTCTACACTATTGTGATTCCTATCTACTTAAACCTGAAGCAAGGCTGTGCTCAATGGCCGGAGATGAGATTATGTCAAAAAAGACAGTGCTGAAGCATTTTGTCTTTTTTGTAAAACCACATCACTTTGTCTCTTTTTTTGTGAACCAGCATCTGCAGTTCCTCGTTTCTACATGATGATGTGTCAGTCTGCTTTCCCAGATTACCTACCACGTAGTACAATAATCTCAGCCATTCTAATCAAGAATGGACCAATGATCTTTTAGTTTACTTCATGAACCAGGATCAGTTTGAGAATATTCTATTATTCATTCTACTCTATTCTATTCTATTGTCCAATTTACAAAATTTAGCAATGTTACAAAATTTTGAGATTTTAAAAATCAAGTCTGCAATTTATCCCATCAGATAAAGCTTAAAAATAAGTTTAATTTGACACCCAATTCACTTTCATACCTTCAGTATTAAAAAAGTTATGGCCATTTTCATACTTGGAAATTAGCGTTTTGTTCCCTATTGCTTTTCCATTGACAAAACACAAAAGCTGTGATCGAGTTATCAAAAGCCCATAACTTTCTTAAAAATTAAGAGCCGCAAGGGAGTATATATCTAAAATAGCAAATGGATCTTTTTTTTGAAATAAATGACACGCCAGACACATCACCAACATTATTATGGGAATCTTTCAAAGCTTTTATTAGAGGTGTTTTAATCTCATACCAAGCCTTTCAGAATAAAAAAAATAAGAATGAACAACGGCACCTAGAATAACAAATTAGACAATTGGATATAGATAATGCTAAAGACCCGTCCATGTATACACATAATAAAATATTAATACTAAAATTTAAATTAAATAAATTACTATCAGAGAAAGTTCTAAGATTATTCCAAATTACAAGACATGAACAGTTTGAATTTGGGGATAAGTCCCATAAACTTCTCGCACGCCAGTTAAACAAACGAGAAAAGGAACACACAATTTCAAAGATTAAATCAGATAGAGGGGAAGTATTAACATTACCGAATTAAATTAATAAAAGATTTGTGAAATTTTATGAGAATTTGTATACATCCAAAACGACAACGGACACCAACAAAGTCACTGAGTTCTGGATAATTGCAATCTTCCCAAACTAGAATTGCAGGAACAAGAGGAATTGGGAGCACAAATCTCAAGTAAGGAAATAGAAGAAACAATAATCTAATTAAAAAATGGAAAAACACCAGGTCCCGACGGATTCAGTAATGAATTCTATAAAAGTTTTTACAATATATTTAGTCCTCGTCTACAGAAAATGTACACACACGCTTTCAGAGAACAAATATTACCTGATACATTAGCAGAATCTACGATTACATTAATAGTTAAGAAAGATAAAGATGAGGAAGAACCTGGATCTTACAGAGCTATCGCGTTGTTAACTATAGATCAAAAAATATTAGCAAAATTATTAGCAAGAAGATTAAGTAAGTACGCCAGTAAACTAATACATCTGGATCAAACGGGGTTTATCCCTATGAGACAATCATTTGAGAGTAATAATTTCAGACGTCTGCTTAACATAATGCACTCACACCAAACTAAAGATCCAAATCTCGCAATTATTTCGCTGGATGCAGAGAAAGCATTCGATCAGGTTGATTTGAAATATATGGTTAAGGTATTGCAAAAATTTAAACTGGGAGAGACCTTCATTCAATGGATTAAATTAATATATAAAAAGCCAATGGCCAGAATATTAACTAATAATATTTTATCCACAAAATTTCAACTGTCAAGGGGTAATAGACAAGGCTGTTCATTATCACCATTGTTATTGCCCTCATAATTGAACCACTAGCGGAAACAATTAGAACTCATCCGAATATCCATTGATATAATACAAAATATTCAAACAATAAAATATAATTATAAGCTGATGATGTACCTTTGTACATCACAAAGCCTCATATCACTATACCCAATATTTTAAATTTAATTGAGGATTTCGGTTAATTTTCAGGTTATAGAATAAACTGGAATAAAACTGAAATCATGTTAATATAACCGAAAGATTCTCCACATCTCGTACAATTTCCTTTTAAAATAGCTGTGGAAAGATATAAATATTTGGGTATTGAAATCACCAGAAGATATCAAGACATGTTTAAAGCAAACTATAACCCTGTACTTAAGAAACTACATAATTTAATTAAATTCTGGAAAACGCTTCCGATGTCCGTAATAGGTTGAATAAATGCCACAAAAATGATTTTTCTACCACAAATCCTATACTTGTTCCAATCAATCACATTATACCTACCCAAAAAGTTTTTTTTTAAATTGGACTCAGATATTACAAATTTGATTTGGGATTATAAGTCCCATAGAATACAAAGACCACACCTGAATAAACCCAAAGTAGTAGGGGGGTTAGCACTCCCCAACTTCATGTATTATTATTGGTTGGTAAATATTAGAAATATGATTCAATTGTTGCATAATTCTATTCATCAACCGGAATGGAACATTATGGAGAAAGAGGACTGCTCCCCTTTTAATATTGGTGCGATCCTTCTTTCACCGAAGATGGTGAATAATACAAACTACAACAAAAACCCAATTATACATAGTACAATCAAAATTTGGAAACAAATAAAATACAACTTAAAATTAAGAAACTTATCTCTCCTATCTCCTATTGCTTAAAACCCTCTATTTAAACTCTCAATTATAGATAAAGCATTTATAGAGCAGGAATTAAAATTTTGGGAGCATTGTATGATACGGGAAAACTATTATCATTTAAACAATTACAACTAAAATACAATCTGGGTAACAATCAGTATTTTAAATATTTCCAAATATGTGATTATCTGAAAAAACATCACAAAATGCCAATAGACTTACTAGATGAAGTAATGAATACAAAGGCGGAATCAGCAAATTTAATTTCATATGTATATAATATTATACTAAATGCAGTAATACCAACAACGGAAGGTATTAGAGGTGAGTGGGAAAACGAACTAAGCATAACAATTTCCAATGAAAGGTGGAAAGAGTACTTATTAAATGTGCACAAATGCTCAAATAACATAAGACACACTTTAATACAATTTTAAATTTTACACAGATTATACTATTCAAAAACTAAATTAAATAACTGTTTCCCCAACGTTTCCCCAACGTCTCACAAAATGCCAGTTTCAAGAGGCTACTATAACGCACTCATTCATCTTTTGTACAAAAATTCAAAGGTTTTGGATTGAAATCTTTGAAATCTTCACAAAACTGTTTAAAATAAAAATGACACCAAAGCCAGAATGGATTAATTTCGGAATGACAGAAAGTAGTTCGGAATTAAATAAATAATCTATTTGATTACAGCTTAATAATAGGAAAAAAGCTAATCGTAAAATTCTGGAAAAATTATACCAACATTAAATATGTGGATTTCAACTATGTTTGAAACATTACATCTGGAAGATATGAGACTCTGCCTGGCAGGAAAATCAGATTGCTTCTATCAGACGTGGTCTGCATTTATAGAATTGCTACAAAGATAGGGTGCAGGAGTACCTCGGGCCTTGGTCGGGGGGGATGAAAAACTATTGAGTTGGTGGATTCCTTTTGCGTGATGTATATAATATAGTAACTGGCTTTTTTTCTCTTTGTCTCTCTTTCTTTTTTCTTTTTCTTTTCTAGGGTCTATCTCTTAATCCCCTTTCTCTAATTCTTTGACCAAGGGTTTTTTTTTCTCCCCTTTGGCACGCTCTTTCACTTTCACAACTCTTTTCACCTGCTTCACTCTCTTTCTTTCTATTCTTTTTCTTTAAAAGCCATAAAATTATGGGGTACAATGATTGTAACAATATATATGTGATGTACACTGATGTATTTTAATAAATACAAATATTTAAAAAAAATAAAACAAAATTAAGAGAACTGAAAGATATTTTCAGTTATTATAGATTGAAGCATTCTGAAACAAATATGAAACAATCTTACTTGGATAACCTGAAATTAAAGCATATAATCAGTTAGTTACGTAATTGTAGCTAATTACAAAATTCAATTACCAGATCTAAACATCTATCCATTTCTTAAGAAAAGATTAACATTTTTAAATAGCCTAAGTGTCCAAATAACATTCACACAAGAATTCACAATATAACATGATTTTTAAATCTCATTGTCATGAATTTATAGGCCAAATGGAAGGAATTTAATGTTTAATTCCCGTAAATTAATGGGCATTTTAATCATCTTGCGGGTGGGTTTTTGTGGAACGCGATCGATTGGAACGTTGTGGTTGCAGTGAATTTAAGAATCACTTAAGCAAAATATTCCTTTATTTTGGTTGCAGAAACAGTATAGAAAGGAAACACTATTTTGCAGAAAATGCTTTGTCATTGTTGAAATGCCGCTGAATAAAACAAAAGGTTTTAAACATAACAGATTCCAGTGTCAACTGAGTGAACTTCTTTACATTTTGAAAATTGATGTATTTGGAGGGATAATTTTTTTTTGTGATCTGATGCTGCCTTTTGCTAATTGCATTGCCTGTGTGCTATCTTGATGGTTATCATACCATGACTACGTAGTTGACAAACATGTTAATTGAGCACAATACATTTAATAAATCTATTATTTCGATTATTTATCTGTATTTATCTAAACATTGCTATCACTACGTACTGACACTAAACTGCATTTCGTTGTACCCATACTTGTATCTGTGCAATGACATTAAATTTGAATTGAATTGAATTATTTGAGTAAAAATGTATGAAATGGATTCGCCAGTGACTAGAATGGGGATGGATGTGGCAGACTGAATTAAACTTTTCTGTACTAAAGAACTACTGAATTATTCGCATGTATTTATACTGGGTGCCAAAAGTAAAATGTATTGAATTCTGCAACACTTATTTCCAATTAATTGTTAAAACTATTTCCCACGTTCTTATTTCATGAAATGTTCATCCTTTTATCCTGATGTCAAATTTATCTCATTTTTTACAATTGTTACCACTTAGTCATAGAGTCTTACAGTGAACAACATGTCCCATCTACACTACCACCTGCTTACATTTGGCCCATATTTCCCTCTGAACTTGTCCTATCCTTGTACCTGTCTAAATGTTTCTTAAATGTTGCAATAGTACCGGCCTCAACTACCTTCTCTGGCAGCTCGTTCCATACACCCACATCCTTTATGTGAAATATTTACCCCTCAGGTCCTTATTTAATCTTTCCCCCTTCACTTTAAACCTACATCCTCTTGTTCTCGATTCCCCTACTCTGGGAAAGAGACTGTGTGCATTTACCAGATCAATTCCTCTCATGGTTTTTCGTGACTTCAAAATTATGTTGTATTTTCTATGCTCTCAATCAAGTAATACAGAATCCGGTTAGTTCCAGATTTAATCTGGATTATGGTCACGAGAGGGCAGAATTCCTGCCTTTGTAATACCCAGTAAACTTAGGATAAAAATTGGAAGGAGCTTTTTGATAATTGTAGCTGAATCCTTGTCCTCTCCTTCGGTCCTCCATCCCAACCATACCCAGTGCAACCACATGCATCTCAATAGTCTAAATCCCTTTAGCTCCTCCTACTGATTCTACCAAAGACCTACATGCTGGGAGCATTGTCTAATTCACCTACAATCTTGCAAGTCTTTTGGATGTGGGAGGACACCAGCGCAGCTGGAGGAAGCCCATGTGGGTGACAGGGACCAAGTGCAAACTCCACCCAGACAATATTGCAGGTCTGGATCTAACACTGCCGCTGCTGCTCCTGTCTGATAGTGGCTCTACTCGCTGTGCCACTTTGCTGTCCCAAAGCATTTTTTGAGTAGGTCACTGTTCCCTTTCGGGACTCAATTAATTGGAATTGAGTGTCAGAGAATTCAAAGTATTTTACCTTGTGCACCTCGCTTAAGTACATGTTAAGGGCCTGTCCCACTTACGTATCCTTGGCACGCAAATTAAGTGGCCTCGTGGTCGCATTCAGACGAGCGGGCATCGTACGGCCGCGCGGGGCCGGTCCCACTGAGAATCGCGGAGAGATATGTAGTTGTGTGCGACATCGCGCGGGGCTCCGAAATTCTTGTAGCAAATGAAATCTTCGCTCTCAACGGCCTGTCACGGAACTGATAGCTGAAGTGGGACAGGCCCAAGATCCCGGCGCGACGCAACGTCTCACCTCAAACTTTTGACACTCAAATGGCAGAAGCAGGCAAACGATCACTGAGCTTGGCCTGGGGCTCACGGCCTTGCGGTCCGGATCCTCCCCCACTTCTACTCCCAGAGCGGGGCCAAGAAAATTGAAGATAGACACAAAATTTAGGAGTAACTCAGCGGGACCGGCAGCATCTCTTGAGAGAAGAAATGGGTGACGTTTCGGGTCAAGGCCCTTCTTTTCAGACTGAAGAGGTCTCGACACGAAACGTCACCCATTGCTTCTCTCCAGAGATGCCGCCGGTCCCGCTGAGTTACTCCGGCTTTGTGGCCTTCTTCAAATGACGGCACGCGCTCCAGATAGCTGTGCGTTCGCATGAAATCGCGTGCGACCTTCGCGGGACCGTCGCGGCTCAACACGACCACGAAGTCGCGTCATTTGCATGCCAAGGACACGTAAGTGGGACAGGCCCTTTACTCATCCTGCAGATATTTGGTACAGAAATGTTCCATTCAAACAGCAACCTTGAACCACAATGTTCAAGTGCACATGGGTGAAATATTGAGACACTGTGGTGCGAGTGTCTTATAATATACTACGGATCAACACATTTCAGTCCATGTAATCTAAAGGGCCATTGTTAATCCTCCCTTTGTTAATCTCTCGGGTGCAGTGCTGTAGTTTATTCCTTAATTTTTACTGAAAGGTAACAATGAGCCAAGAGAAGTAATGAACACAACTGGGGATGTGAACTGAATCTTACTCATCATTCTGAATGTGTGCCTAATCAGTAAACTGCCTTATTTCACAGCAAGTAAACACACAAAACCAACAGTGCAGATCAGCTTCACAAGTAAATTGCTATCATTTGTATTTACTTAACTGGACAAAATAATGCAAATGTTCCATTTCACCACACAAATACGTTGGCACTCTTGAATTAAACAAAACCGTTCCTCTGGGATTGCCCTCGTAGCTTTATTTAGAAAGCCTGAATGACTTTACAGCTTTCCTTGGGTCTGAAAACATGAGTCTCTGCTTTTATTTAGATCTGGGTTCACAGCCAGGGGAGCAGGTTTGCCAGGCAACCTGAGCAAGCAATTGGGATCTGCATCCTCCCAGCACAGAGTGTAGATGTGGATTGATTATTGAGATAAACAATCATGATATTTTGAGTCTTTGGTGGGAACTAGCTTAGTTTAGTTTAGAAATGCAGCGTGGAAACAGGCACTGGTCCACCGAGTTCGCGCCGACTAGTGACACCCACACACGAGCACTATCTTATACAAACACGAGGGACAATTTACAATTATACCAAGCCAAATAACCTACAAATCAGTACGTCTTTGGAGTGTGGGAGGAAGCCAAAGATCCCAGAGAAAACCCACGCAAGTCACGGGGAGAACGCACAAACTCCGTACAGACAGCACCCGTAGTCAAGATCGAACATGGGTCTCCGGATGAATATTTACTTCTCTAACTTCAAGTAAACATTGCTTTCCGTTTCTCTTCATCCTTGCCCATCCTAGGAAGCAACTCTACAACTGCTGCACTGTGCTGCCACCGAGCATTTAGTAGCATTTAGCCACCTGTTGTTTGTGGATGCTTTTTCTAATTTGTGTAGAATATTTTTGGTTCTAAAATTATTCTAACACCCCCTATGTAACAGAAAATAATTAACATGTCCTGACTTTAGGTTGCAGGGGAAAGTATCCAGCGAGGGGGGTGGTTTAGGTGGGAAGGGATGAGTTAATCAAGGAGTTGCGAAGGGAACGGTCTCTGCAGAAAGCGGTGGAGATGGGAAAATGTAGCTAGTGGTGGGATCCCGTTGGAAGTGGCAAAAGTGCCACAGGGTTATGTGCTCTATGCGATGGCTAAAAGAGTGGAAGGTGACCTCAACAGGCCTTTCAGGTAAGGCAGAGGTTCACTTGCATCTCCTCCAGCCTCATCTACTGTATCCGATGTTCCAGGTGTGAACTCCTAAATATCGGCGAGACCAAGCGCAGGCTCGGCGATTATTTCGCTGAACAACTCCACTCAGTCCGTCTAGGCCTACATGTTCCCCCAGTTGCTGATCACTCCCGCTCCCATTCCCACACAGACATTTCTGTCCTGGGCCTCCTCCATTGTCACAGTGAGGCCCAATGCAAATTGGAGGAATAACATCTCATATTTTACATGGGCAGCTTACAACCCAGCGGTATGAATATTTATTTCTCTATCTTCAAGTAAACATTGCTTTCCGCCTCTCTTCATCCCTGCCCATCCTAGTTCTCCGACTCGTTCTACTGTCTTCCTAATGAAATATTACCTTCCCCTCAGCAAACAATGAGCCATTCTACATTTCCTGATTATCATCTGCTTTGAGCTGTCATTTTCACACCTGACCCTTCTATATCTCCAGACTCTCTCTCTCCCCTGACTCTCCGTCTGAAGGGTCTCGACCCAAAACATCACCCATTCTCTCTAGAGATGCTGCCTGTCCCGCTGAGTTACTCCAGCATTTTGTTTCCTTTTATAAATGTCTTTCGAATACCAATTTCAAACAGGATGATGACTGGGATGGGAAGACAAAGATAGTGGTGTGTTCGTGCATTTGAATCCCTTGTCCTTCTAGATGAAAAAGGTTGTGTCAGAAGGTGCTGAGGTAGTATTCTAGTTTTGTATTTTGTACTCGGTTTTTGTACTCAATGCATTTTGCATTCAGTTTATCCTAAAGAAATGCAAGAAAGTTATAGTTGCCTGCTGGCACCACGAGGAGTCCACTGCAGCCATCGGTGGTGGAAGAAATGAATGTTTAGAGTGGTGGATGGAGAACTTCCCAAAGGGACTTCTTTATCAAGCTTCTAGACTACTTTTGGAAGCAGCTAGAGAGTATTCCATTGCAATCCTGATGTACTTTATTAGAAAGGTTTGGGGGTGTCAGGAGGCAAGTCGTTTGACTCATCCCCTGACCTCCTCGTGTAGCCACAGTATTTGCGTGGCTGATCCATCATGCCCCCTTACCCTTCCCCTCCCCCCCCCCCCCCCCAATGATGGAGGATTAGTGAAGCTAATGCCATGAGTGCCATGATCAGGAGGGCAGACACACTCTTGTTGGAGATAGTCCTTATCTAGCTCATTTGTTTGTAATGCTTTTTCATATAATTATTATGCCTTCAATTACAGTTAAGTCAGTTGAATTAAACTTGTAGATGTCACTTTCTATCTCATTAGAATGATCTTTCCTCTGCAAGAAACGTGTTCTGGATATATTTCAGTCACGATGAGAGTCCTCGGGGATCAGTTGAAATAATTTATCAATATGGAGATGGCTGCATTGCCCTTGTTTACTCCTAAGGGAGATAGCACTAACTTCCTCATATTTCCTCATGTTAAACGAGGCACAAATAGTGTGGGGCAGTGCAGACAAGGGAGAAGAAGGGGCTACTGCGGACGAGTAGGTAAATATGTCCCTATGTCTGAAGAAGGGTCTTGACCCGAAACATCATCAATTCCTTCTCTCCAGAGATGCTGCTTGACCCGCTGAGTTACTCCAGCTTTTTATGTCTATCTGAGGTAAATCTTTCTATTCAGTTTTGAGATACAGTACAGAAACAGGCCCGTTGTCCCACCAAGTGTGTGCTGATCCACGTTCCCCGCACAACTAACACTATCCTACACACACTCGGGACAATTTAAAATTTTACAAAGCCAATTAACCTACAAACCTGCATGTCTTTGGAATGTTGGAGGAAACCCATGCGGTCATAGGGAGAAAGTACAAATTCCATTTAAATTGTTTCTTTTTTAAACGTGTTAGATTATTTTATTTTTCAAAAATCTAACTTTTTTTAATACATGCCAGATGTTTTGGAGTTGTTTGTAAATATCAAAGACACTTTGATATTTGAAACACAATAATAATGACGGATGTTGCAGCAGTGATCTTGGTGCAGAGCTGGGAAGAAACATAGAAACATAGAAACATAGAAATTAGGTGCAGGAGTAGGCCATTCAGCCCTTCGAGCCTGCACCGCCATTCAATATGATCATGGCTGATCATCCAACTCAGTATCCCGTACCTGCCTTCTCTCCATACCCTCTGATCCCCTTAGCCACAAGGGCCACATCCAACTCACTCTTAAATATAGCCAATGAACTGGCCTCAACTACCCTCTGTGGCAGAGAGTTCCAGAGACTCACCACTCTCTGTGTGAAGAAAGTCTTTCTCATCTCGGTCTTAAAGGATTTCCCCCTTATCCTTAAGCTGTGACCCCTTGTCCTGGACTTCCCCAACATCGGGAACAATCTTCCTGCATCTAGCCTGTCCAACCCCTTAAGAACTGCAGCAGTGCAGTATGAATAGTGATGCATTGTGATGAAGAAGGGTCTTGACCTGAAACGTTGCCATTCCCTTATCTCCAGAGATGCTGCCTCTCCCGCTAAGTTACTACAGCATTTAGAGGCTCTCTCTGGCTTGTAATGAGGTGCCTTGATGCTTTGCTGGGAGCGGGGCTTCCAGAAGGAGACCATGCCTGAAGGAAATTGCGTGTCCAAGGGCAGGCCACCATTGCACGTGATTGCTCCTTAGAACATGGAACATAGAAAAGTGCAGCATGGAAACAGGCCCTTCGGCCCACAATGTCTGTGCCAAATATTATACAAAAGTAAGCCATCTCCGTTGCCTACCTGAGGAGGTACTTTAGGCAGATACTATAACAGCATTTAAAAGCTAGTTGAATTGGAAAGATTTGGAGAGTTATAGGCCAAAGAACAGGCAATGGGACTAGTTTCGATGGAACAATTTTGTTGGCATGGATGAGTTGGGCAGGTATGTAGATAGGAAAGGTTTAGAGAAAGAAAGAGGAATGAGAGAAGAAAGAAAGATGTTTATAGGAAAGACATATGGGGCAAATGGGACTTGCTGAGATGGGGTATATTGGTCAGCATTGCTTGTGTCATAGGGGCTTGTTTCCATGTTAGAAGGTGTGAGACAAAAGGATGAAGAGTTGTGACTTGTAAAGCCGGAGAAGGGAATGTAGGTGGAGGTGGAGGGGAGAAATAGGTGTGAGTCTAGGTGGAACACAGGTTAGGTCGTGGAGAAAAGGTGGTAGGGGAGAAAATGGGGTGTGGGAGAGAGAGGGGAGGGGGCTATTAGAGGTTACAAAACATCTCTGAATTCAATGTTTGTACCATTAGGTTGTAAGCTACCAAAGCGGAATATGAGGTGCTGTTCCTCCAATTTGCGTGTGGCTTCACTCTGACACTGGAGGAGGCCCAGGACAGAAACGCCAGTATGGGAAGGGCGAGTTAAAATAGTTAGAAACTGGGAGATTCAGTAGACCTTGGTGGGCCATGTGGATAATAAGTGTGTCAGTACTCTCTTTCCACCACTTTCACTTCTGCTTGGCCTTGATGTGCTTCCAAAATAGTTATTCAAAGGCCTCAGTGTCATCCTGAATGTCCTTTCACCACATTGAATGATCATGGGCATGCATTTGAGAGGTCTGTTACATAATTTGAAGGAGCTTTTGAGAAGATCCTTGAGTCTTTCCCACAATCTACCTACCAAACTCTTCTCATGGCAGAACTCCGAATCTCTTGCACGTTTTGGTAGCTCGGAGGCAGGTGCATTATGTGAACTATCCAACACGACTGACTCAGTGGAATTAGGTCCAGGGAGAGAGCACTGACACTGCTTTGCTTTTTCTTGCTGTGGAACTCTCAAGTATGTCTTCTTGTTGATTTGTTCCTGTCCCTTGATTCCAGGTTTTTCAGCTGCCAGTGAGATTCAGCCAGAAGATCCTAAGATTCAAAGAGCTAACACAAATAGTATGTCTTTTGCTATTAAAATGTAGCTTCTGGTTGTTCTCTCCCCATGTTGCAGCTCCCTTCAGACTATTGATCCAGGGCTGGTATAGATACTGCATGTTTTTTTGGATGTCTCTGGGGACAAAGATAGCTGAATGAAGTATTTCTGGAGAAAAGGAATAGGTCATGTTATGGGTTGAGAAGAAGTGTGTCGACTCAAAACATCACCTACTCCTTTTCTCCAGAGATGCTGTCTGACCTACTGAGTTACTCAAGCTTTTTGTGCCTATCTTCAATAGCTGAATGATGTTGGCACCAAAGTATACTCCCTCCCATCTTATTCACATGGTTACAATGGGTATTAACCACATACCAGTTAACTTCGATCAACATCCACCAACATATCCCTTCCCCACAACCCTGGGAATTGCAAGGATATATGAAGTGTTACCTTGAGAGTCAAGTTCCAATCACCTTTTTTCTCACAATATGCTCAGAGGATGGGTTTTCCCCAAGGGAAAATCAACAAAATTGGTTCATACATCTCTTTTCCATATGTTTTTTAAATAGATGAATATATTGCAAAGTTTAAATACATTGCCTGCTCCTGAAAACAATTATTTCATGTGTGTGGGGAGAAGTGAGTTGAATATTGCCTGGAGATAGTTAGTTTGCAGGAAACTGCCTCTGTTAATGGGCTGCTTGTATCGAAAATCCAATTTTACCTTGGCTTCCTCAAGGTTATTGAAATAATAATATACAAAAGATTTTCACCGCTCTCTTTGATGTGAATCATTGTATGTGATTGCTTCAACTCTTTGGGATGTGAAAATTACCATAACTGTGTTTCAAGGAATAGCTTGGTAAACAACTCTTCAGACAGTAAAGGAGCCACCACTACTCATATCCCAATACGCTTGCTTAATAGAAATAATAATTATTATAATTACTTGGGGGCTTCTTCAAAGGATGTTGTCAGGAATGAAAGGACTGTTTTGATCTGCATTGATAAGAGCAGGAGTGAAGAAATCACAGTTACTGTATCGTTCCCTTCTTTCAACTTTTCTTTCCCATGCTGCATCGGTTATAAAACGTTTTCACACAAAACCTATTTATATATTATCTCCTCCGAGAAATGAATGGGTTCTGCTTTTACAGATATCCATAGGTCGATTTTATCCATGTAAAAAATACACAAAGATCATTTGATAAGATAACCATATCTTCACACTTTGTAATGAATTAAATTAAAAGCACATACGTCTGATAAGAGAGAACAGTTTTTCTGATAACTGTTGTGAAAGCGGTGGTTATTCCCCGTGGTGTAATCCTCAACTCCATTCTATCCCCCCTGGTCCAATCCCTCCCAACCTATCTCCAAGAAACCTCACACGCCCCTCCTCTCTGTAATAACTTCAGTTTTCCAGGCCTTCGTTCCCTCATGTTTACTATGGACGTTCAGTCACTACACACCTCAATCCCCCACCAGGAAGGTCGTAAAGCCCTCCATTTCTTTCTCGTCCGGAGAGCCAGCCAATTCCCCTCTCCTCCATTTCCACACTGACCTTTCTGTCCTGGCCCGCTTCCTTTGTCAAAATGAGGCCAAACGCAAATTGGAGGAACAGCACCTCATATTTTGCTTGGACAGCTTACAACCCAGCGGAATGAAAAGAAAGACTAATAAGGGCTGCGTGGTGGTGCAGCTGGCAGAGCTGTTGCCTCACAGTGTCAGGGACCCAGATCCTCCGGGTGCTCCACTTTCCTCCGCTACAGTTTTCTCCCACATCCCAAATATATGACAGTTAATTTGCCTCTGTAAAATTGCCCCTAAACGGGAGAGAGTGGATGAGAAAGGATAACATAAAACTTATATGAACAAGTGGACTCAACGTGTGGATAATGTGGACTCATTGGGCAAAAGGAACTGATTCCATGCTGTATCCATCAAACTAAAATAAAACAATTATTAAAAATGGAGAGGAATCGGAAACCAATTCTGCCATTCATTGGGCCGAACATTTGTCGGTCTGTAAGAATTTGTGTTATGGGAGGTTGTTCAAATGTCGGTTGTCATTTAGGCAGATATATAGAGAGGTACATGAACCAGGAAATGTTTCAAGGATTATGGGCCTATGAGCAAATGGAGCTAGCTTAGATGGACATCTTGGTTAGGCCGAAGGGCCTGTTTCCATGCTGTATAAGCGTGTTCGGTATTTCAACTGCGCATGCCCAGGTTATGGGTGATTCGGGATAAACATTCTCACCAGCTGAGCTATTGTTTGTGTATGGACCTGCATTTCTTATTTTTTTTTTTTTTTTTTTTAAATATTTTTTTATTGTAGAAACAGTATATACCAAGTACACTCTTATACGACATTGAGATTTATACAATGTGTAAAATTATAACGTATTGATTATTAATTAGTACTATTTATGATAATTGTAGTATTATCCATTATACATTCCGTTATTATTTATTTTATATAATTGGGAGTATATGTAGTATATTCCTAATATAAGTAATACACTTAGATTTCTCAAATCATAGATATTCTTCTAATTACCAAATAGAAATCCCCGCTAATTTAACTACGTAGTACCCAATCTTAAACAACATTTTTTTTAATATTCATAATGTTATCAAAATATTAATAATGTTTGTATTATTGTTAATTTTATATTTCATAGTTATTGTATAATTGAAAGTACATAGTTTTATATAATTACAAGTTTAAGACATCTATAATCTTTTTCATACAAACAGAGATAAGTGTGTACATATTAAAAATTTATATAGTATGTTTCTATAATTTTTTTTCCTTAATTAAAGATAGAGAGATAGAAAAAAGGAATAGAAAATAGAAAAGAAGGTATGAAAAGTTTGATGGAGAATAAAGTATTACTAAGTAATCCAATCTTGGAGATACATTCATGATTTGTTATGTGTATTTCTTCATCCACTCAGATATTCAGGCCTCAGTCAAGTCCCTGCGCCGAACCATTGTGACCCTGTAGATATTTTAATATAGGGAGACCATATCTCCTTGAAGAGATCTAACCTGTCCATGAGGGACAAGTCTCAATCTCTCCAAGTGAAGTGTCTCCGTCATTTCTGTATTCCACATTTTAATTGTTGGGGATACAGGGCCTTTCCAAAATTTTAATATTAATTTTTTCCCAATTATTAAAGAATAGTCGATAAAAGTTCTATGATTCCTTGTAATTATTTGTTCCATTTCCGGTATTCCAAGTATGATTAACTTTGGGTCATAAATCATAGTAATATTAATAACTTTCGAGATTGTTTTGAATATTTCATTCCAATATTGTAAAATCTTCGTACAATTTAGTAAATGAGTGTGACAGAGTTGCTTCCATGATTTGACATTTATCACATATAGGTGATAGTTTTGGAAATATATTATGTAGTTTAGATTTAGAATAATGTAATCTATGTAAGATTTTAAACTGTATAAGTGCATGTTTAGCGTTTAAAGAGCAATAATGTATATGTTGTAGGCTTTCTTCCCATATTTCTGGACTTATTATTTGACTTAGTTCATTTTCCCAGCGCTGTCTATGTATTTCCGATGATGGGATATCACTTTCCAACAAAATGTTATAAATGTATGATATCATTTTTTCTGTATTTGGGTGTTTATTCAAGCATTCATCTAAAATTTCACTCTTTCTATTTCTAAGTTCTTGTGTATTTGCGGAAATATAGTTTCTGATTTGTAAATATCTGAAATATTCATTATTATGAAGCCCGTAAATTTGTTGTAATTCTTGAAATGAAAGAAATGAATTATCCTTATAGAGATCCCCTATGTTTAGAATTCCTTTATTTTTCCATTGTATAAAAGCTTTATCCATCATTGACGGTTTAAACGTAAAATTATTGGCAATTGTAAGAGCTAGCGGTATAAATTTTAGTTTTAATGTTTTTCTTTATTTGTTTCCAAATACGTATTCCACTTTCTATTATCAGATTTTCGCTATAAGTTTTCTTAGGTACATTAATATTAGCAAATATTTAGAGCTAATTTCAAATGGAAAACAGTCTTCTCTTTCCATTTTTAACCAATTTGGTTTATTATCTATTTCTCCTAACCAAAAATTCATATTTCTAATATTAACTGCCCAATAATAGAACATAAAATTTGGTAAAGCTAAACCCCCGTTTATTTTAGCTTTACATAAATGTTTTTTATTTATTCTATGATTTTTGTAGTCCCAAATAAAGTTAGTGACTATTGAGTCTACTTTTTTAAAGAAATTTTTAGAAAGATATATCGGGATTGATTGAAATAAATATAATAATTGTGGGAGGAAAATCATTTTTATTGCGTTTATTTTACCTAACATTGAGATAGGTAAGCTTTTCCAATATAAGATATTTTATTTAATTTATTCAATAATAACGGGAAATTAGATTTAAATAAAGAGTCAAATCTTTTTGTAACAAAAATACCAAGATATTTTAATATTTTCATTTGTTATCTTGAAAGGAAATTGTTGTAATATCTGTAAATTATTCATGGTTTATTGGCATAAGTTCACTTTTATTCCAATTGATGCTATATCCTGAAATTAAACCAAATTCCGTTATTAGTTTTAACAAATTACAGATACTTATTTCCGGTTTTGTAATATAAAGTAGTATATCGTCCGCATATAACGAGATTTTATTCTTAGTATCTTTAGTATCGTATCCATATATTTCTGGATGTAGTCTTACCCTTTGAGCAAGGGGTTCGATTGCTAACGCAAACAGTAATGGTGATAAAGGACAGCCTTGTCTACAACCTCGAGATAAACTAAACTTAGTTGATAACATATAATTTGTTATTATTCTAGCTGTTGGATTTGCGTATAATAATTTAATCCAAGTAGTAAACTTATCACCAAGCTTAAAGGCTTCCATCACCGAAAATAGATAAGGCCATTCCACCTGGTCAAAAGCTTTTTCTGCATCCAACGAGATGACTACTAAGTCTTTTTTATCACTTCTTTTCGAGTATATAATATTAAATAACCGTCTTAAATTATATGAAGAATATCTTTTAGGTATAAATCCTGTTTGATCAGGATGAATTAATTCATTAACAATTTTGCTTAGTCTTTGTGCAAGAATTTTTGTTAAAAATTTTTTGATCGGTATTTAATAAAGCAATTGCTCTATACGATCCTGGATCATCCAAATCTTTATTTATTTTGGGTATAAGTGTTTATAATAGATTCGTTCAATGTGTCTGGTAATTTCTCTTGTATATATATCTGTTCATATAATGATTTTAAATATGGGACCATTTGGGCATGAAAAATTTTATAAAATTCCGAGCCTATACCATCTGGTCCTGGAGTTTTACCATTTTTTAAAGATTTAATAGATTCTTGGATTTCTTTTATTGAAATATCGGCATTTTAAAAATTCTCTATTTTGTAAATCTAATTCTTTTAAGTTACATACATTTAAAAAAGGCATCTATTTCTGTTTTATTTACTGTTGTGTTACCAGTATACAAATTTTTATAATATTGCATAAATCTTTCATTAATATCCTTGGGTTGTATTAATAATTCACCGTTTTGTGATTTTAATCCTATGTATAATTTTTTCCGCTTCAATTTTCCTTAATTGTCGAGCCAATAGTTTTTGTGGTTTGTCTCCAAATTCAAACAACAATTGTTTAGTATGTTGGTAGTATTTTAAAACTTGATCAGTATATTTTATTTAATTTATACTTCAATGCTACAATTTTATTATGTATTATTATATCTGATTTTGTTGCATTCTGTATATCTAATTGTTTGATCTCCCTTTCTAAGTCATGTTGTTCCTTCCGAATCTTCTTATTATGGAATGCTTGTGAAGAAATCATAATTCCTCGAAGATATGCTTTAAATGTTTCCCATAATAAAGAGCGAGATATTTCTGGTTGATCATTTATTTCAAAAACATCTTAATCTGGGTTATGATGTATTCCTGAGTTGTTTTATTTTTTAAAATTTGTGGATTAAGTTTCCATTGTCCTAGATTTCCTGTTTTACCATTTATTTTAATTTTAAATGTTAATGGTGCGTGATCTGAAAATTATAATATTATGGATATTTGGATTCGTAAGTAAGTGAAATAAGCTTTGCATCTACTAGGAAGTAATCTATTCTTGAATAGGTTTTATGTACTGGCGAGTAGAAGGAATATTCTCGACCAGTAGGATTTTCTGTTCTCCAAAAACATCTTTAATGTTAGACGTTTGAATGTATGCGTTTAATAAATCACTAGAGTGCGATTTAGTTTTCCTTTGTTTTGAAGATCTATCTAAATAAGGGTCTAATGTACAATTAAAATCTCCTCCAATTATCAAATTGTAGTGTGTTAATTCTGGAATATTATTAAGTACTTTCTTAAAGAATAAAGGACTATCAAAATTTGGACCATAGATGTTAACAAAAATCATTTTTTCCCTATTTATTTCTCCTATTACAATAATGTATCTGCCATCTTTATCAGATATAGTAGATATATGCTTAAATAAAGTACCTTTACGAAATAATATTGCTACGCCTCTTGATTTGTGTGTAAAGGAAGAGTGGTATATTTTATCTATCCATTTAGCTTTCAGCCTATTTTCAGCGTCTTTCTTTAGGTGAGTTTCTTGGATGTAAATTACATCAGCTTTCATTGCCTTTAAGTGTGTCAATATTTTTCCTCTTTTTATTGGTTCATTGATACCTTTAAGCATTCCAACTGCAAAAGGTTCCCCATATTTCTTTTTAAATCCTGCATTTTAGATTTGTGGGAATCTAGAATAGGGTCCAAGGGTCCGCGCAGTAGACTTAACCTTACACCCGAACACCGAGTAGATGAATTTTAGATCTCTCTTATGTGCTTCACGAGTGTATCTCCATTGTTCCAGTATATAACTCCATTCAAACTGAAAGATATAGTAAACATAAAAACATAATGAGAAGTGAATAAAAAGCTTAGAAAGGTGTATAAAGAATAGAAGAACTACAAATAAAATATTTGTAGTTTGTGAAAGCCAAGTTGTGTTGGCCATTAATCTAAAGGCTTCCGGCATTGATGTTATTAATTTAGCCAGCTCCTAATTTTAAGGAATTATTATTCCATAGTAATATTTTAACGGGAATATAGTATTAAAGAAATGAAAAGAATGATATTAAACATCATAAAAGTATATATATCTAAGGTTAGTTTTAAAAAAAAATCCAATTATAAAGCCACAGTTAAAGAAAATTTTTTTTTAAAAATACAAAAAATAGAAGTCATTATTAAAAAAGGGAGAAATATATTGAGGAAGGGATATCCCCATATGTAACAGGACATAAGATATTAATTATTAGTAGTATTAGTTAGCGATGGTGCAGAGTCTTGGTTAATAACAGTCATAGTAATAATAAAACCGCGTTATCATTTTAGTAGGTGTGTTATTTGTTTATGTTAGTTGTATATTATGAATAATTGTCAATGTTCGGTGAGCTTCTTCCAATCCGGGAAAACATTTCGTTCCATACGACATTGTCCATTCCTTCTGATTTCTTCTAATTCCATGTTGTCGTATAAAGTTTCATAAAATGTCAAGAGACCGTGCTAGGTCTTTAAAAATAGAAAAAGGCAGTATATTTGCTTGTAGATGGTTTTCAAGTGTCAAACTGCTTTGCAAATTCCATTGCTTCTGTTGGAGTCTTGAAAAAGTGTTCCACGTTGTTATAAGTAACTCTTAAGATGGCGGGGTAATTCAGACCGTATCTCAAGTTTTTCTACACCCTCATAAGGTTTTTGGCTTCGTTAAACGCTTTTCGTTTTCTGGCAACCTCTGGGGGATAGTCTCGATAGATATGATTCTTTGTCCTTGAAACATCAGATTCTTTGTTCTCGAGGCTCTTTGCATAATGTCCTCGAGGGTGAAATCATATTGTAACTTGACAATGATTTGTCTTGGGGGGGCGTTTGTACTGGTCTGTCTTCTGCCGACTCGGTGTGCACGAGCTAAAACAGGCATATCATCCAAAGATAAAACAGCTTGCAGTAATTTAGCAGTGAATTCTCGAGTGTCTTCGTGTTTCTCTAAACCTTCAGGAATCCCTGCAATCCTCAAGTTCTGCCTTCTTTGATAGCCTTCCAGCTGCGTGCATTTATCTGTTACTTTGGATAACAACTCCAGTAGACGTTCTTGTTCTGTTATCAGCTTTGCTGTAGACACAGTACTAGCCTCCGCTATCTTTTCAAGGTTTTTAATGCCGTCAACTTGTTGTTCGACCACTTTTGCAATAGGGTCAATCTTATGTTTAAAGTCTTTTTTAACATTTTCAAGTTTACCCTCCATCTTGCGTTCCAAGTTATTAATCATATCAATGATTTCATTCTTCAATATTTCTGATTCTTTCTTGAACTTATTATCAATTTGCGTCTTTGTATCTTTTTGAAATTCACACCATTGATTTTTCATCAAGTCCATCTGATTATTAATTTGAGATATTTCTTCCTTTATATCTTCCTGTATTACTTTCATTTCTTTCTTTATATCTTTCATTTCTGCCTTGAACTCACGTTTTAAATCAGCCATCTGATGAGAAATAAAAAATTCTCAAGTCCTCACCTCCTGTGTCTGCTTTCCTGGAAACGTCTTCCACGGAGCTGGCCCTACTCGAGTCCGAGGCTTCTCCCAGGCCTTCTCCGCTCTCGCCCGGGTTTTTTTACCCTTCGTTTTCTCGGTAGGCTCCGTGCCGTCATGATTCGTCGCAGGGCTGATGACGTCAGCCGGTACCGTCGGTGTTGAGGCGGCAGACAGTGAAAGCAGTCGATCGGTAAGTGCTTTTAAATCTGTTTAAAATCCCCGTTTTTTGCAGAATTTTTGCGGAGCTGGCTGGTGCTGTGGCTTACTGCTCCATAGCGCCACCGGAAGTCCCTGGACCTGCATTTCTTATATGTATTTTCCAGTTTTGCTTCTTTGAGGTAAGAAAATACTGCTTTCAAAACTATTAGCTAGGTGCATATATGGTTCATTTGTACCAAACTGCGATGATTTTGGTGGTTTTATTGTTTTATGCTTCAGTGAGTGAGCGAGATTGTGACGATGAATTACAACCATTTTTTATTGTTTTCGTTTTGGGGGGGGGCAGAATGAAATGAAATTTATGACCTCTAAAACTATCAATAGATAATATGAAAAGCATTTGTGGGGTTTTCACATACTATCTATGGCCATGGGCTGTGTGCACGTTTGTTGACTTCTGAATGAGTTCTGCATGTACATGTGTAAGTAAAGTTGTGTAGTACGAAACTTATCATGAGTCTCCAGACTAATCATGTCCCTTCTGATTCCCATTACATTGGGTAATTTTGATCAGTACTTGACATTCCAATTTTCTGTTATATTGAGACGTCAGTGAAGTAGTTGGCTGGTTAGCCTTATCATAACTAGCAAGATGATTTGACAGCTCAACGATGGATGTGGGAGGCCAGCAGTTTAGTCCTTTCGATTCTCCAAGCCACACATCTTTCCGTTCGCTTATAGGGATCGGGAATAATTTTTTTCCACATTTCAAGAGTTCCTTGTATTGATCAGCATGACGACGTTTTTCTTCACCGGCAGTCGGTAGCACAGGCTTCTTCATGTACGATGCAGCATAAGCAGGAGCAGCAAGTTCGTTTTTTCGTCCCGTCTTTTTCAACCCTCTGTCTGCTAAAAAATGTTTCAATGCTTCGACTTTCCATCACAGAAAGTCATCCTGTGTCATATCGTCGTAATTTGGGTCAGTCATAACCAATATGTGATTCAAAGAACAGGAAAACTCAGACCGAAAATGTACTCACATTTTGTACAGTGTTGCATTCGCTTTTTAAAAAATCCCGAATAACCTTTGCCAAATCCCATGATTCCTTACGTTTATTGAGATAGGGAACTCGCTTATTCAGCTATGACTCTATATTATTCCATCAGGCTTGGATAAAGTGGATGTGGAGAGGATGTTTCCATTAGTGGGAGAGTCTAGGTCTAGAGGTCATAGCCTCAGATTTAAAGGACGTTCCTTTAGGAAGATGAGGATAAATGTCTTTAGCCAGCGGGTGGTGAATCTGTGGAATTCTTTGACACACAAGGCTGTGGAGGTAGTCAGTGGATATTTTTTAAGGCAGAGATAGACAGATTTGTGATTAGTACAGGTGTCAGAGGTTATGGGGAAAAGGCGAGAGAGATGGGGTTAGGAGAGAGAGATACAGTAGTCTTTCCGCCAGTCTTTCCATCACCTTTGAAAACTTTTATTGCTGTTTATCCACATGAGGACCAAAGTTGTGCCAATGAAAGTCAAAGAAGCAATTATGAGACCATGGGACAAGAATAAAACTGTTAGAAACATCAGCCAACCGTTAGGCTTACCAAAATCAACTGTTTGGAACATCATTAAGAAGAAAGGGAGCGCTGGTTAGCTTACTAATCACAAAGGGACTGGCAGGCCAAGGAAGACCTCCACAGCTGATGACTGAAGAATTCTCTCTACAATAAATAAAAATCCCCAAACACCTGTCTGACAGATCAGAAACATTCTTCAGAAGTCAGGTGTTTATTTGTCAATGACCACTATGCGCAGAAGACTTCATGAACAGAAATACTTAGGCTACGCTGCAAGATGCAAACCACTGGTTGCCCGCAAAAATAGGATGGCCAGGTTACAGTTTGCCAAGAAGTACTTACAAGAGCAACCACAATTCTGGAAAAAGTTCTTGTGGACAAATGAAACGAAGATTAACATATCAGAGTGATGGCAGGAGCAAAGTATGAAGGAGAGTAGGATCAGCCCAAGATCCAAAGCATACTACCTCATCTGTGAAACACAGTGGTGGGGGTGTTAAGGTCAGGGCATGTATGGCTGCTGAAGGTACTGACTCACTTAACTTAATTGATGATACAACTGCTGATGGTAGTAGCATAATGAATTCTGAAGTGCATAGACACATCCTAACTGCTCAAACAAATGCCTCAAAACACATTGGCCGACGGTTTATTCTACAACAAGACAATGATCCCAAACATACTGCTAAAGGAACAAAGGAGTTTTTCAAAGCTAAAAAATGGTCTATTCTTGAGTGGGCAAGTCAATCACATGATCTGAACCCAATTGAGCATGTCTATTATTTGCCGATAAGAAAACTGAAGGGGACTAGCCCCCAAAACAAGCATAAGCTAAAGATGGCTACAATACAGGCCTGGCAGATCATCACCAGAGAAGACACCCAGCAACTGTTGATGGCCATGAATCACAGACTTCAAACAGTCATTGCAATGAAAGGATATGCAACAAAATACTAAACATGACTACTTTCATTTACATGACATTGCTGTGTCCCAAACATTATGGTGCCCTGAAATGATTGAATGGCAGAGTAGAAATGATGGGCCGAATGGCCTCATTCTGCTCCTATTTCTTATGACCTCTTTAAGTCGAGTGTTCAAGGATGGATTATATTGTTATTAGTATAAACAGCAATGTATTATGACTTCTGAGCCAGGAGGATTTGAATAACAGTGGACGGTGCTGTTATTGGACGAAGATGATGAGCAAGTAGTTGGACTAAGTTTATATAATTCCATGACAGGAATCCTCATGTTATTACCAACATTTACCAAATCAACAAAGATTCAAGAGAGTTTATTGTCCCAGATGGAACAATGAAATTCTCTCTTTGCATCAGCACAACAGAATATAGTAGGCATGAATGGAAGGGCTGAATGGCCTACTCCTGCACCTAATTTCTAGAACAGATCAGTTCAGTAATAATGGGCTATTAATGTTCAGTGTTTTGTTTGAGTTGAGTTTAATAGCCTGATGGCTGTGGGGAAGTAGCTATTCCTGAACCAGGACGTTGCAGTCTTCAGGCTCCTGTACCTTCTACCTGAAGGTAGCAGGGAGATGATTGTGTGGGCAGGATGGTGTGGGTCCTTGATGATGCTGCCAGCCTTTTTGATGCAGCGACTGTGGTAGATCCCCTCCATGGTAGGGAGGTCAGAGCTGATGATGGACTGGGCAGTGTTACTACTTTTTGTAGTCTTTTCCGCTCCTGGGCACTCAAGTTGCCGAGCAAAGCCACGATGCAACCGGTCAGCTTGCTTTCAACTGTGCACCTGTAGAAGTTAGAGAGAGTCCTCCTTGACAAACTGACTCTCCATAATCTTCTCAGGATGTAGAGGCGCTGATGTGCTCTTTATAATTGCATCAGTGTTCTTGGACCAGGAGATATCTTCGGAGATGCGCACGCCCAGGAATTTGAAACTCTTGACACTTTCCACCATCGACCCGTTGATATAAACGGGACTGTGGGTCCCCATCCTACCCCTTCCAAAGTCTACAATCAGTTCCTTGGTTTTGCTCGTGTTGAGGGCCAGGTTATTGTGCTGGCACCATTTGGTCAGTCGGCCGATCTCTCTTCTATACGCAGACTCGTCCCCATCAGTGATACGTCAGTCAGCGAACTTGATGATGGAGTTCGCACTATGACCGGCTACGCAGTCATGAGTATAGAGTGAGTACAGCGGGGGGCTGAGCACACAGACTTGAGGTGCTCCCGTGCTGATTGTTATCGAGGCTGACACATTTCCACCAATACGAACAGTCTGTGGTCCGTGAATTGGAAGTCGAGGATCCAATTGCAGAGGAATGTGCAGAGACCCAGTTCTACGAGTTTGGTAACCAGCTTGGAGGGGATGATTGTATTAAATGCCGAGCTGTAATCGATGAATAACAGCCTGACATATGAGTTTCTGTTGTCCAAGTGGTCCAGAGCGGAGTGGAGAGCCAGCGAGATCGCATCCACCGTTGATCTGTTGTGGCGGCAGGCGAACTGCATTGGGTCCAGGTTTTTTTCGAGGTAGGAGTTGATTTGCGCCATGACCAACCTCTCAAAACACTTCATCACCACCGATGTTAGTGCCACTGGTCGATAGTCATTGAGGCACGTCACCTTGCTCTTCTTGGGCACCGGTATAATTGATGCTCTTTTAAAGCAGGTGGGAACCTCAGACCTCAGAAGTGAGAGCTTGACAATGTCCGTAAAAACTCCAGCAGGTTGGTCCGCACAGGATTTTAGAACACGGCCGGGTATACCATCAGGTCCAGGCACTGTTCGAGGATTCACCCCTCTGAAGGATTTTCTGATGTCTGCCTCTTTGACTGTGACTGAAATACCATCACTGCGAATAGGGGCTTGAGAAGGCACATCAGTGTTCTCCCTATTAAAGCGTGCGTAAAACGCATTGAGTTTGTCAGGGAGTGATGCTACGCCGACATACGAACTACCTCCTGGTTTCGCCTTGTAGGAGGTAATTGCGTTCAGGCCCCGCCACAGCTGCCGACCATCTGTCTCATCCTCCAGCTAGGAGCAGAGGTCCCTTTTGGCCTTTTTGATGGCCTTACCAAGGTCGTATCTGGACTTCTTGTAGACCACTGTAAGATCAGACATCATTGCCCGGTGTCTGGTCTTCAGAAGAGTGCGGATCTCAAAGTTCATCCATGGCTTCTGAAACTAAAAGTGCCAAAACCAGATTGTTTACTGATTCATCTGTTTTAATAATCTTGTGATACAGAAAAGATTTACGAGGATGTTGCCAAGACTCGAGGGTCTGAGCTATAAGAAGAGGATGAGTAGGCTTGGACTCTATTCCCTGGAGCACAGGAGGATGAGGGGATGATTCTAATAGAGGTGTATCAAATCATGAGAGGAAAAGATTGGGTAGATGTACAGAGTCTCTTGCCATCAGTAGGGGAATTGAGAACCTGAGGACATACGTTTAAGGTGAAGGGGAAAAAAATTAATAGGAATCTGAGATGTAAAGGATGGTGAGTGAATGAACGATCTGCCAGAGGAGGTAGTTGAAGCAGGGACTATTGCAACTTTTAAGACAATTGGACAGTACATGGATAGGACAGGTTTAGAGAGATGTGAGCCAAACGCAGGCAGGTGGGACTAGTGTAGGTGGGACATGTTGGTTGGTGTGGGCAAGTTGGGCCGAAGAGCCTGTTTCCACACTGTATGACTCCATGACCCTATGAACGTAAGCTGTTTAACAATGGTGAATGTGATTCCAAAATAATTCAATGGTTGCAAAGTTCCTTCGGATATGCTGAAGGTGTGATAATATTTTATAAATCAGCTAACTTCTGAACTTGGTGAAACAGCTCTAACAATACAATTAGTAATTTTAAAACAGTTTAATGTACTTAAACGTTTAGTATCTGTGCGCTTGATTGCTTTGCTGTATTCCTCTGCAGCAGACCTGACCACTGACTAAATGTAAAATCTAATCTTGGCATGAAGATCTGCATGAACCAAATGTGCTTGTAACTCTGTTAATTGAAACAAGGCAGGTAATTCTAATAAAGCCTCCTGTATGAAAAACTAGCAGGATTACATCTATTGCCAATTTTACATCTCACCCCACCTGATTTTATTTTCTATTGAAAAGGTTGATAAACAAAACTGTGAACACAGTAGTTTATTGTTCTTGTTTCAGTCGATCTGTGCAAAGAAGCAATTGACCTGATCTGATCGGGTTTCCATGGGGACCAACATGTAAAATTATCCCTGAAATAAGTCTCTCCGATTAAAATATTTACTGATCCGGGGCTCCTGCATCAGATAGTTGTAAAAGACAGTAACTTTGACTTTTCAGAATCGGAGATGCTGGTGAATTTAGGAAACAACATTTTCTAATAAATTTGTAATGGACCCTTTTGAACAAAGCTTCATAGTCAATACATACCTTGTGATTTTTGTGTTACCTCTCAATTGCGTTTTCATTGAAGATGATTTTTAACCATGGAGTTTTACCAGCAAAGATAAACAACACATCGACCGTGGTGTATAGACAGTACTGTGGATTTCACATGAAAGGCCATCTACTTTACTTTCTGAAAGGACTTTATTGAGTCAAACAACATGGAAACAGGCCCTTCAGCTGAACTCCTCCATGCCGACCGAGATGCCCGAACTAAGCTAGTTTGCCGGCATTTGACCCTTTTTATTTTACTTTTTGAGTTATCAGACTAATTATATTGCTGTTGGTATGCTGCCTGAATTTGAGGTTGTTGGCTTTATAGAGAGGTTGGACAAACATGGAGAGTTTTCTCTGGAGCATTGGAGGCTGAAGGGAGATCTAATGAAGTTTATAAAATTATGAGAGGAACTGTTAAAGTTGACAACCAAAACCTTTTCTCCAGGGTGAAAATGTCAAATACCTGAGGGTTACAGCTTTCAGACGAGATGGGGAAAGAATGCAGGAGATGTGCGGGGCAGACCACAGAGAGTGGTGGGGGCTTGGAAAGCTATGGGTAGTGGTGCAAATAGAATGATAGTTGCAATTAAGACCCTTTTGGATAGGCACATGAATGTGAATGGCGAGATATGGATCATGCAGAAGCAGAAAGGATTAATTTAATTTAATTTGGATTAGTTTAATTTGTCATCATATTTGTTACAGACATCATGGGCTAAAGGTGCTGCTCCTATGCTGTATTATTACGTGTTCTTGGAAAATGTATGTATTCTATGTACATCTCTTCATTGTTGAAATATTGCTGCTTTAGTTTAGTCTAGAGATACAGCGTGGAAACTGGTCCATCAGCCCACAGAGTCCACGCTGATCACCAAACACCCGTACAATCGCTCTATCCTACACACAAGGGGCAATTTACAGAAGCCAATCAACCTACAAACCTGCATGTCTTTGGAATGTGGGAGGAAACCGGAGCACCCGGAGAAAATCCATGTGGTCACAGGGAGAACATACAAACTCCGTACAGACAGCACCTGTAGTCAGGAACGAATCTGGGTCTCTGGCACGATATGGCAGCAGTTTTACTGCTACATCACTATGCTGCACCGAACAATTTATTTACAATGGTTACAAGGTTTAGCTTTAATGTTATTCAGAGGTAAGGATGTGTCCTGTTCAATAATATGCAGAAATGTGTTGAACAGTACAATAAAGGAAAGTCAAGGAATTAAGTGCAAAGCTCATGAAAGCTCTCCCACTCCCACTCCCACTCTCTTTCTCTCAACACAGATCACTACATGCCAAAGAATAACCTTTAAGCATTCCCTCTAAGTGTATTTGCATGTTGGATGCCACTGCATCAGTCCAAGCATTAATGTTCAATGACAGAAAATGCCTTGTATTTGGAGCATTTTCAAACGTTGATGCAAACATTCCCTCAAAGAAAACATCCATTTGTCTCTTGTGCATCACAAATTAACATGCCTATCCAGGTGTCATTTCATTTTTGCTCCACATAGTCAGATTCAGCTTCTTTCACACCATAACTGCCAGACAGCATCATCACTGAACACTTAATGAGTGCAAAACAGCCATGCATAATAAGAACAAATAACTGAGTGCAATCTTTCACCTATTCCAAGAGCAAAAGTCACCTTGCATCAACATCTTACAAATTCACCTTTTTCTTTAACAGTGCTTCCATGAGATGTGACCTTGGGACCAGCTTCCTCTCGCACTACTGTGCCGTACCTTGGGACAATTTTCTATATAAAGGACATTGTGTGAAATATCTGTTGACCTGAATGCTGCAGTTGAAATGACAGTGAGTCACACAGCAGATTCCAGTGACCAGACATAAAGGTATGCAATTAAATGAAGCAATGGTTTGCTTCCTGAGCTGCCTTGTTCTTCCTGAAGCTGCACTTCACCAGTCCCTTATAATGGGACTCATCTTTGAAACATAATGAACAACTTGAACTTACTCTGCTTTATTACAGAGACATTAAAGAATTAGAGTCAGATCATCCCAATACACATTTTTAATTGGGTTAGAAATTCTAATGATTACCAAAAATACACCAGCACTGAAAAGTGTGGATTTTCATTTGGTTAACTTTTAATAAACATTGGAGATTTTTTTTTAAATATAGAAAAATTGCCTTTTTAAACATTGCCTTTTATTAAAATCTCCATCTCTTTCTTAATCCGATGATGTGTTCCCTGCACTGATGGTTTTGCATATTGCTTAGAGAGATATGCGCAAAATGGGGCTTGCTTAGATAGAGCACCTTAGTCTGTCGGCATGGATGAGTTAAGCTGAAGGGCCTGTGCTGTATAACCATATGCTTCATATCCCTCCATAT
Source organism: Okamejei kenojei (assembly GCA_035221665.1). Lineage (NCBI taxonomy): Eukaryota > Metazoa > Chordata > Chondrichthyes > Rajiformes > Rajidae > Okamejei > Okamejei kenojei. The sequence goes on from CM069136.1 coordinate 53,555,352, forward strand.
ACATGTGCCTATCTAAAAACCTTGTAACTGACACCACCTAATGCCTCCACCACCACCCCTGGCAGTGTGATCCAGGTACCTACTACCTTTGTGTTGAAAAACTTGAGAGACACATCTCATTTAAACATTGCCCTTTTCACCTCAGAGCTGTGCTGTTGTCTGATAATGGACCAATGGATTGCCTATCTAAAATGGCGCTCATCATTATATTTATTTAACTTAAACTTTCTTCCTGACAGTGTTAATGACAGATGCAAGGGGAACCCTTGAATGTAAACCATTTGTTTATTTCTGTCCAAATTAGCTTTATAAATTCGCTTTAATGATGATATATAGGTGTATGATCTCTTTCAGTTTGTGACAGAAAAATGATGAATGTGTAAATTTGCATTCTATGTGGGCTGGAACATCAATATCTTTGTGGAAGTAAACTGGGAGTTTGCTTAATTTATTAGTTCTCATTATAGGAGCCTTGTGGAAGCCAAGTTCCCACCTGCAATTGATCTGACATTTGTGTTACACACATCAATCTACCAGATGTTAAATCTGCTTATTTTTATTTTTAAAAGTTACTGCAACTGTCAATTGTTATACGTGAATGTAAATATGGTAACCTTTTAATACAGCAGGCATTTGAAGCATCATTCAAAGTGCCTAAATTGACATCTTCTAGATTGATATTTATTTGGAAGTAGGCATATAGCCCCTTTGTTGCTTCTTCCATTTCATTACACCATGGATAATTTGCATCTCAGCTCAAATTACCAAATGTTATTCCTTCCTCAATATTTTTTTTCAGATGAGAGGTGATTCACTGATTACATTTCCAAATGATTAGGCTGCAAGAATAAAATGTCTGCTCTGTTTTTCACGACTCCCTGCATCCACCCACCCCTTCGCCGTAAGAAATTATTTCTGAGCATCATAAGAGTAATAGGATGGGTAAATGTACAGAGTCTTTACCCAGAGTAGGGGAATCAAAAACCAGAGGACATAGAGTTAAGTTTAATAGGAACCTGAGATGCATCTATTTGACACAAAGGGTTGTGGGTACATGGAACGAGCTGTCGGAGGGGATAATTGAGACAGGCACTATCACAACATTAAAAAATATATATTTGGACGGGTACATGAGAAGCATGGGTTTGATGGGATATGAGTCAAGCACAGGCAAGTTGGATTAGCGTAGATGGGACATGTTGGTCAGGATGGGTAGGTTGGGCTGAAGGGCCTGTTTCCATGGTGCATGCCTCTACAACTATGGCTCCGTCTGCACCTCCAAACCCCATTTTATAAAATAACGCGTTGAATCACCCTTGAACATTCCAAATCCAAGTGTTTAAATAACAAATTTACACACAGTCATCATAAATAAACTATTTAAATCATGAAAGAATTTTGATGAATCTGCACTCTATGCATAATTTAACTTTCTAGAGGCTAGATCAGTTCAGTATTTCTGAAACTGAAGCAGAACGTAATCACTTTTGTATTACAAACCTCTTGAGAATCATCAATTGGGCGACGAGGCGTCGGATAAAATGATCAAACCTGCCATTAAATTAGAGCTTCAATGATTTTTGTATTTTGTACCATTCTTCCACCAACATGCACAGGAAACAATTTGGGTGATTATAAGACTGTATCAAAAGCTGTTTTGTAATGAAATTCTATTTGCTTTAATTTGGCATCCTGAGTTTTTATCGTCCCTGAAGTATTTTGATGTTTTTCAGAGGCCAGATTTTTGGCTCCACATTTATTTTGAGAGTCAGATGTCTTGATATCAGACGCTGAAAAGATGGGCAGCAGAACATTTTCTTTGGAAAAGTGTGATTCTGCTCCTTTAGATTGTACCTGTGGTATTGATTTGATTTTAAAATTAATGTGCAGTCAAGGTTGTATAGCTTTTTCACTTTGCTATAAAGCTGTGAAAGGCAGAGCATATTGCGAGCACCAGCCAAAAATTGCTTGTGAGTTTTCAAAAGAAATGATGCAAATAGCCAATACCTTTCATCCAGTTAGCTTTGAATGATGGCATGTGAGGCACTGGGACTTTTTAAAGTTTTGAAACTTTTTTTATCTTCCAACTAGGTTTTGTGCTAATTATTTTAGTAGTGTAGGAAATGTATATTGGTGCATCTGCAGAATAACTATAAACAGCATAAAAATAAAAATAAAAATAAATCAACTGGGATTAATGTAGGAATAATATGAATGTGTGGTTGATGACGAGTGTGAATTTGGTGACACCATTTTCATGCTGTATGTTTGATTCTACATTTACCATGTACATGGTGAGCAAACATGTAATATTTATGAATTATGCTTCTGAAAATTCATTCCAAAACATTAATGGGACCATGCTTTGGCAGAAGATTTGAACAAGCAAGTAGTATAGTATTGCATGCTTATGGTATGTGAATGGGGATGAATGTCTTTGTGCTCCACCTTAACAAAACGGTTTTCCCAATATTGCCCCTTTAAGCAGTGGCATAGGTTTGCCTATTTTATTCTGGTTGTTGCAATTGGATTAATGCCCTGGAGTTTATTCTATGTTTACCTTCAGAGAAGTATCAAGGGCATTTAATGAGGGCATCCATGGGGACCAATGCATTAGGTAGAAGTGACTGTTAAACTTATATAAAGTTTAATGTCACTGAAAATTATTGAATGTCATTAGAGTGGAATTGAATGAGCTGAAGAAACAGAGATATGGAACTAATTTTTTGGTTGAAGAGGAATATTTTGAGATTTTATTTTTGACAACCGGTGTGATTTAACTCTTCCTGCCAAGTAATCAAACGGGTTAGATAAGCATGAAAACAGGGCTTTCAGCTTCTGATAGTAATTTGCAGTATTGTTCTGTAATTTCCAATTTTCAAAAATAACAGCAAAGTCTACTATTTAACATACAAACAAAAACAAGACAAGTGCATGAGGAACTCAACGAGTCAGGCAGCATCTGCGTTGGGAATCAATAGGCGGCATTTCGGGTTGAGAGTCTTTTTCTGACTCGGTCTTGACTCGGTCTAAAGAGAGATCCTAATTCAAAACTCTCCATTAATCCACAGATGCTGGCGATACAAATAACTACAGATGCTAGCTCGTGAAAAAAGACACAAAGTGCTGGAGTAACTCAACGGGTCGGGCAACGTCTCTGAAGAACATGGATAGGTAATGTTTCAGATCAGAACCCTTCAGTTGTGATGGATGGGGGGAAGAAAGGTGGATGAGAGGAGGGGCAAGACAAAGCCTGGCAAGTGATCAGTGGATACAGGTGAGGGGGGGAAATCACACCCCTCTCACTGATATCCACCGACCACTCACCAGTCTTTGTGCTGTCCCACCTCTTTTCTTGCTTCACCCCCCTCCCCCACCACAAACCGTCTGAAGAAGCTGCTGCCTGACCCGTTGAGTTACTCCAGCAATTTGCCTTTTGCTCAAGATTACAACATCTGCAGTTCCTTGTGATGTCAATTAGCATGTTATTAATGGTTTATATTATATGCTCTCCTAGTGGTGCCAGATGCTGCAGGACTGAATTACCCATCAATTTCTCATATTGGATAATCTTATTGATGAAGGCCTTTGTTGCAATGGACATCTTGGATTAAGCTGCTTTATACTTACAGGGAAACTACGTAGTTAATTTTCTCCAAGGTAACGGAGGCTGATAGGGTCAGCAAATTTTGTGAAGGAACCAGCTAGAGGTTGTGCAGATCGGTGAATTGAAAGATTATATGCTAACATGTTTTTAAACTTGAACTGTTACCTTGGCCCTGTGATAACTTTTTATACTTTGAGTTAAATGATTCAGGTTGAAAGTCCCTTTTTACAGTTTGAGCATATAATCTCGCTGTCAGTGTGGGGGTAACTGGGAGAACACTGGGTTTTATTTTCCATGCTTTGTTTTAAAAATTATGTGCTCAAAAAAAAAACGCTCTATTTTTCCAGCTCAGGCAGATATAAGAGAGACTGTTTGATCAGGGTGAAGATGTCTTATGGTGTCTGAGTCAATATTAATCACACAATCAGGGCTGCCAAAATAAGTTATCCAGCTGCACCTCAAGAACAACACAAGGATACGAGCTGCTGCTGCAAAAACTGTCACCATAACATCTTGTTAGATTTCCACTCCTCCAGTGTGATCAGAGAGGAGGGTGCCACAGTGACCTTGGAATTGCTGAGGTCATGTACATTGCAAATCAAATGTCCACATAGGGATGTCCTTTAGGCCTTTCCACGTGTTTGTTATTCAAGGGTTCTATTTTATTTACAACATTGTTTTAAATTTCATATATGGGAAGAGGATAGCCATATTTCATTTTAGCAGATGTCACTCAAACTGTGTCAGAATTAATTTCAAATCCACATGCTCGATTCAAAGGTGAAACATTTATGCAAATAATTTATTTAAGATTTATTTAATTTTTTTTTTCATAATAGGAGCAGAATTAGGCCATTCGGCCCATCAAGTCTGCTCCACCGTTCGATCATGGCTGAGGTTATTTTTCCCTCTCAACCCCATTCTCCTGCCTTCTCCCTGTGACCCCATCTTGATCAAGAACATTTCAAACTCTGTTTTAAAAATACACAAATTACTCTCCACAGCCATCTGTGGCAATTAATTCCATTGATTCCCCACCCTCTGGCAAAATGAATCCTCGGCTCTATTCTAAAGGTGCATCTTTTTATTCTGAGGCAATGTCCTCCGGTTGTTGATTCTCCTGCTACTTCCCAAGGTGCCACGGCCGCAGTGCGCATCCTGAAGACCCGAAGGCTCATCGGACCGCGGAATCTGGCCAAAGGCTCCTCGGACTGCAGTACTGGGAGGGGGCCACTGGAGACATCGGTCACAAGGACTAGTTCAGCAGAAGGGTAAACAAGGGTAATGCCTCCAGCACCATTAAGGTCGGTGGCACGAGGCACCCCCGGGACGTCAACGATGAACGGGCGAGGAGAGTGACATTGGTTTGTGGTCCGATCTGGTCGAAGACAATGGGGCAAGGCCCTGCAGGAGCCTAGGGGTTACCAAGGTCGGGAACTACTCCTATAGATCAAGTGTGCGGGCGATTTTTCGACTGTGGAAATTGTCCCAAAATATGGTTGATCCGGCATATGTAATCGATGCCAAACGAATTTCGCTGTGTAGTTGCATATGTGACAAATGAAGCACCATTGAACTGGAAACATCCTCTCCACATCCACACTCGGCAGGGTTTTGACAGGTTTATGCATTGTATCTGTTTTTAAAAACATGTTGACAGGAAAAAACTCAGACTGGTATTTGTAATCTAGTCCAAGTTGTTTAAAATCTACCTCGTGTAAGCTCGTTTACCCAGGGATATTGAGGCTAATGATAATGTCATTATCAGTTGCCAATTAAACCTGCAGCTCCTTCACCAGCCAAGTATCAAGCACACTGAGCTTTCCCCAATTGCATTGTTCATCATCAGCTTTAGATTGAGAAACTGAATTGGCAGGAGAAAAGCACTTTCACCATTTCCACATGGAATCAATCTATGAGCAAACTGCGCAGTGCAGTTAGATTGCAACAGGTGGAAAGCTCAACATTTATAAAGCTATTTCCTCTTCAAATCAACACCACATCAAAAGCAAACTCTGTTTTCCCTCTTCTAGGCACTGGCCGATTCATATTGCTTTGACTATAACATTTTTTTTTTAGTTACCAGAAAATAATCTGCTTTGTACCCGCTCTGGTCAGATCGCCATTTACCATTGGTGGGAGGCACAGTTCCTCATTAATTCAACATGCTTTTGCTTACTGCCAAGAACTGAAATCTCTGTGAGAGAAAGGGAAGCTATCATTGGGTGACCAGTATTTATGCATTTCTAAATGCAGATTGATATTGTTGGATTAGCAAGGATGAATAATAATTTTGCGTCCTGTTTTCATCTCCAATTATCTTTTGCAACCAGTGGAAACTTTTTTTTCAGAAAGTTCTTACAGTGAACTTCTGACAATAGATTTACGTTGACTAGCTTTAAGCCAAAAGTGTTTAGTGCATTGTTCAGTAATCATGCGTCATAATTCCCATTACATCTAATTTATCATGACTAATTAATCTTTCATTATATTTTTCTGCTGCTCTGTATTTTATTCTACGACCTTATTTTATATCACCTTTATTTTTAATCCTTTGTGTGTGCATCCAATAACCCTTTGTTCCCTAAGTAATTTTTTTCCCCAATTTAGTCTTTTTATTTATCTTTGTACTTTGTATCCATAGGCTACTGCAATGTTTGGCTAAAGCTATTTGTTTAACAAGCCTTTCTCCAGACTATTTATTCTTACTGCAGGCACTTTGCTTTAAACTGAGTTCAGATGCATCATATCCCAATGGCATATTTCTGTTTTTGTCCCAGCGTTGGTGTCAATGTCACCTGAACTTGAGCACTTCCTGCCTGCACTTCTCTTCAACCACAATTAATTTTCCTGATCTATTTCTCCTGATGCCAATTAGCATGTGGCTCAGGTTGTCATCCGGAAACCTATTTCCCCACAGGTCCTGCTTTTTAATTTAACTCCTAGCTAAATCCCAATTAGCTGAATGTCAGTGGCAAGAAATATCCTTGCTCACAGATGTAAGCGAAAATCAACCAGGAGCTGAAATGAAGAGGTGGTCCAAAAGTGAATATGCAGGAAAGAACTGCAGGTGCTGGTTTACACCGAACATTGACACAAAATACTGGAGTAACTCAGCGTCTCTGGAGAAAAGGAATGTGTGAATAGGTCGAGACCCCTCCTCTGTCCCAGTATGAGGAAGGGTCTCGACTGGAAAAGGGACCTATTCTTTTTCTCCAGAGATGCTGCCTAACCCGCTGAGTTACGGCAGCATTTTGTGTATGTCTTGTAAAAGTGAATGCCATAACTGAGTACCCTTTTGTATCCTATTTTGAAGAGGTAACAGAAGGGATCAATAAGGGGAGTATAATATACTTAAGGCTTTGCATAAAGTCCTGTTTAGTGATTCATGATTAAGGTTAAAGATCGTGAAGTCTAGGAATTTGTAATGGAAGTGTAATATTTTACCTGCACAATGGGGTTTAAAGGCAACTCTGTACTCTGGCAAAAGGTAGGAAATGGAGTCCCACAATGATTGGCAACATGATCACTGTCATTTACAGTTTACATAAATTATTTTGAGTTTGGAATCGTATTTTTTCAGTTTATTATTGTCATGTGTACCGAGGTACAATGAAAAGCTCTTGTGTTGCATACCATCGAGTCAGCGAAAAGACTATACATGATTACAATCAAGCAGCCCTCAGTGTACAGATGCAGTATAAAGGGAATAACGTTTAGTGCAAGTCCAATAAACTCTGATTAAAGATAGTTTGAGGGTCTCCAATGGGGTATGTGGAAATCAGGTCCGCTCTCCAGTTTGGTGATAGGATGGTTCAGTTGCTTGATTACAGCTGGGAAGAAACTGTCCCTGAATCTGGAGATATGTGTTTTCACACTTCTATACCTCTTGCCTGATGTGAGAGGGGAGAAGAGGGAGTAACCGGGGTGAGACTCATCCTTGATTATTCTGGTGGCCAATTTGAAAGTGTTCAAGTACTGAATTGGTGCCTGTAGACGGGTCAGTCCAGGCTTGGGCCTACAACCCAGAGGTTCAAATTCAAATCTAATCAAAGCTGAGGAGGAAATTTATGTTCTATTTATAATATGGATTTGGAACAACTGCTAGCTTAAGTAATGATGGCCACAACAAACTGCAAGTTTTTCAGAAAAAAATCGAGTTAGTTCACTCCAGTCCTTCAGGTGAGGAAATTAACTATCCCTGACCAGACTTCTACATAAATGGCCTCCTCATAAATCTCTCAGTTCTACCAGCACTACCATCCATTTGATCAGAGGAATAAATTGGATGGACCCTCTCATGTCAACCTTTGCAACCTATGCTCCCAACCCAATCAATTTGCAGTCCTCATCTCTAACATCTCCGGATTAGTGCTTGCGTTGGGAGGGTTGATCCACAATCATTGGTGCGGCACAGTGGTGCAGGGGTAGAGTTGTTGCCTTACAGCGCCTGAGACCCAGGTTTCATCCTGAATATGGGTGCTGTCTGTGCAGAGTTTGCACGTTCTCCCTGTGACCATGTGGATTTTCTCCACGTGCTCTGGTTTCCCCACATTCCAAATGCTGGTATGTAGGTTAATTGGCTTCGGTAAATTGCCCCCTAGCGTGTGCAATAGAACTAGTGATCCCTGGTTGGCATGGACTTGATGGCCAAAGGGCCTGTTTCCACATTGTATCTCTAAACTAAACTAAAACCCTATCAAGTTGAACAATAATTATCCTCACCGAATCACTTATGGGCCTTTCCCATTTAGACGACTTTTGAGGCAACTACAGGAGATTATGCGGTCGGCACGTAGTCACCGCATGTTCGCGGGTCGTTGCTGGGAAGTCGCCTTTATGGTCATGAGGAGTTCCCGCATTCTCAGAACTAGTTGTATGTTGGAAAATTAGCGGCGACCAAAATGAAGTCGCCATGGAGAGTAAGGAGAATTCTCATGCCGTAGTGGGTGGTAGTGGGTCTCCAGGAGGTCGTAGGTGCTGACCGGTGAATTTCATTGGCTCATTAGGGGGAAAAAAACATGAAGAGTTGTTTTCAGAACCAAGGATAACCGACTGGTAATGTTAAATGTCCGCCGAGCTTCACAGCCGTGTATCTTTGGCTTCTTAAAAGTTGTCTCCACTTCTACTCCCCACCCCATCTCCCCCTTCTCCCCTCTTCTCAAAGTCAAAAAAGTCCAAAGAGTTTATTGTCATGTGTCCCTGATAGGACAATGAAATTCTTTCTTTGCTTAGCACAACAGAACATAGTAGGCATTGACTACAAAACAGATCACATGTGTCCATATACCATTATATACGTAAATACACACATGAATGAATAAATGGATAAAGTGCAAATAACAGATAAAGGGGTATTAATGTTCAGAGTTTTGTTCGAGCCAAGTTTAATAGCCTGATGACTGTGGGGAAGTAGCTATTCCTGAACATGGGAGTTTCAGTCCTCAGGCTCCTGTACCTTCTACCCGAAGGTAGCAGGGAGATGAGTGTGTGGCCAGGATGGTGTGGGTCCTTGATGATGCTGCCAGCCTTTTTGAGGCAGCGACTGTGATAGATCCCCTCGATGGAAGGAAGGTCAGACCCGATGATGGACTGGGCAGTGTTTACTACTTTTTGTAGTCTTTTCCTCTCCAGGGCGCTCAAGTTGCCGAACCAAGCCACAATGCAACCAGTCAGCAAGCTCTCTACTATGCACCTGTAGAAGTTAGAGAGAGTCCTCCTTGACAGACCAACTCTCCGTAATCTTCTCAGGAAGTAGAGGTGCTGATGAGCTTTCTTAATAATTGCATCTGTGTTCTCAGACCAGGAAAGATCTTCAGAGATGTGCACGCCCAGGAATTTGAAGCTCTTGACCCTTTCAACCATCCTGTTTATCCCGTTGATATAAACAGGACTGTGGATATAAAACAGGACTCCTTCCTCTTTTAAAGGAAGTGACCCTTCCCGTATGCTGTGCTTTCACCGTCTTAATTACAGCGCCAACCTTCGTGTTCATCGTGGCGTGTGTCTGTATCACATTTGCTTTGCACCATGTGAATTTCATTCAGACAGCACTTGTCCTGCTTGCCCTGTTCCAGGCCTGCATAACTAGCTGGTGAAGGAAGCGATGTGTGTGTGTGTTCGACCCATTGTCCACGCCCACTTTCAATCACCTGTTCACATTAGTCATACGTTCTCACCCACTGCCTATACACTGGGACAATTTTATGGCGGCAAATTACAAACTCGCACATCTTTGGGGTGGGGGAGGAAACCAGAGCACCCGGAGGAAAGCCATGCGGCCACAGGGAGAATGTGCAAACTCCACACAGAGTACCCGAGATCAGGATCAAACCCTGGCACTCTGAGATAGCATCTCTACCAGCTGCAACACTGTGCCGCCAAATTCGCCACTGTACCGCTGTACCTTCATTACTTAATGTCTGATAAATAATATCAATCTCAGCTCAAGTGCAGCAGTGGATATATATATACCATGAGTAATTACTCAGGGTAGGCTGTCAGTCGGCTTTAAAAAAAAATTTAAACCGCGCATGCGCAGATTGTTCTCTCCATTAAAATAAAAAATAAAAACAGTAACAATTCAATTTGCCCAAGGCTTCCTAGTCTCCTTTATTCTGAATTACTGAATGGGTGGGGGGTGAAGGGTGATGGCAGGTGCAGAGATGGTGGGAAAAACGGGAGCACATGGAAAAGTTGAATCAGTTGTCATCTAATTGAATGACAACACTTGTTCAAGGGACCAATTGGGGGGAGAGTTCCTTTCACAGTGTGTGGAGAGTCTGTGCCAGGGGTAAAGTTGCGGAGAGAGCAGGAGTGTTCAGAACGAGGGGGTCGGGTAACTCACTCACCGCTGCTGCAGCTCTCCCGTTGCGAAGCCACCGCATTGTAGACGGGGATAGAAGCAGCTCGGGGAGCTGCGAGCGGCCGCCGGGACCCGACAGCAGAACTGGCCGCCACTTCAGTGCCTTCTGCCGGACCACTCACCTCTGGCAGTGCTTTCCATCTGAACACCTCTCACCTGCCGCTCGCTCATGTCAGCCGTTTCCTGCAAATCCTTAAATTCCCGCAGCCGAATAACCTCAATCGTGCTGTCGGAATTTAAGGATTTGCGAGAAGCTGACATGAGTGAGGCCAGCTTGCAGCAGGAGAGAGGTTTTTAGACAGAGAGCTGCCAGAGGTGAGCGGGGGCCGGCAGAAGGCACTGAGGTGGCGGCCGGTTCCACTGTCCTTTCCGGCGGCCGCTCGCAGCCACCCGAGCTGCTTCTCCCCCCCCCCCCCCACCGGCCACAATGTGGTGGCTCTGTGCAAGGAGCATCACAAGTGGGTTACTGGCATGATTCCCTCCTTCACAATGCTCCTACCCTCCCCGCAACTTTACCCCGGGCCAGACTCCCCAAACACTGTGAAAGCAGCTCTCCCCCCACCCCCACACCCCGGGAAATACGGTATTTAAAAACATCACCAAGAAATGTACTTACCACATCATTGGTACACGAGCTCCATTCTTCTCTCTCTGTTTCCTAAGATACACTTAAAATAATGCCAATCCATATTTGAAAACCCCGCCAAGAAACTCGTACTGCGCATGCACGGTAGGCCGCTGCGCCTGCGCCTGCTGCAAAGGCAGAATTTCAGCTGCCTTCAGCCCCGCTTGAAATTGTCGGCTTCCAGCAGCACTGACAGCACGTGGGCTGCACAGGCCTTCAAGGGTTACAAGCGCTGCGTATGAAAGACACGGAGAATTATGCATACCTAAGAGATTGATCTCTTAGATAGGCATAATTCTCCCATGCCTTAACTATTTATATTTTGTAATTACCATGTTATAATTTTAGTCAGGGTAGGCAGTGCCTATCTTGCCTACCCTGACGGCACGTGCCTGATATATATATATATATATATATATATATATATATATATATATATATATATATATACATACATATACATACATATATATATATATATATATATATATATATATATATATATATATATATATATATATATATATATATATGTAAATAAACAGGAAACAGTGCTAAATTAAAATACTGTCATTGAACATGCACTTATCAAAAATGGAAAAGTTCCATAAATATGGGTTTGTAAAAATTACCCATTCACAGGCTTGAGATTCATAACACTACCTTGTACTTAATGGCAATGATTTCCTTCTTTAATAGACAGACATTCCAACCAATTAATCTCATCTATGTGACAGCCAGCTCCACTCATTTAAGGTCAAGAATTGTATCACTCACACTTGATGCCTTTCAAGGATGATTTAAGAGAATTGTACCATGCTCATTCTCTCTCTGAACTGTATTTATCAAATCGAACCATTCATAAATATTCATTATTTTGAAATACAGATCTTAAATGAAGGGAAATGTGACTGCATGTTAATGTGATTGACTGATGTTGTAAATCTATTTAAAGTATCACCGGCCTAAAACAACACCGATTATCACTGTAAATGTATCCTCTGGGTATGTTTGCCATGATACTGCATCTGGTAAGTTGGGGGATACATAGTCTGATTGGGATCTACGTTGAAACAGAGAATAACATTTGATATATAGAGCCATGAAATCCTTCAGCCAAGAAAGAAATAATTTAGCCCATCATGTCTCTGCCAAGATTAATTCAAAATTAATTGCATTGCCTTTAGCACATCCTATTATTCTTTCCATCCTTGTTTGTTTAAATTACATGCATCCAGTTTTCCCTTTCATTTCACTTTAGTTTATGGTCACATGTACTGAGGTACAGTGAAAAGCTTTTGCTATGTGCTATCCAGTCCTACCTTGAAGATGAAATACCATTTGTATGAGTCATTACTGGCACATGGTGTCAATGGCCCAGATATCGCTCGGTTAATACATCTATTCCAACTTACCAGAAAGATCATTTAAACTTCATCTTTCCTGATCTGTGACTCCCTAACTAGAACAAATGATCTTTTCAACTTGTACACACTGAACTGTTTTTCTCCCGTTATGTATTATGTTTACATATTCTGTTGTGCTGCAGCAAGCAAGAATTTCATTGTCCTATCTGGGACATTTGACAATAAAACACTCTTGACTCTTGATTATTAATACTTTCAGGGCATTTTCTCATATAACCACAACAAGCAGTGTGTTAAAGGGAATATATTATAGGACTCAAAGCAAATTATCTGTTTTTCAAAAAAAACAAAGTAAAAAAAATGAAAATTAAAAGGAGAAAACAGAAACAACATCAACCTCTCCCAAAACCAACATAATAATACCAGAAAATTTGATTCCCATTACCTTAAAGGTTATATGGTCAGAATATGTTGATTATAAAGCTATCAAAATTACAGTTGCTCCTCGTGTCAATGAGTGGGTAACCAAGTGGAAGGTGTCCTTTATAGTTTCTCTATCAACATCCGCTTTCATCATTCCAATAATTATAAGCTACAATTTTGGATGATTTTTGTCTATCCTGACGTACTGGCCATTGATTGAGAAATGAAATATAACCTATAAGATTATAAATTTTAGATAATATTCTTCTGTTCAAATAAATTGTCTGATATTGTTGTTTCATTCAGTACTTTGATAGTTGTGCAGAGGAGTGGGTGGGACGGTGGCGCAGCAGTAGATTTCCAGCCTTATAGCGCCAAAGACCCGGGTTCAATCCTGACTACGGGGGCTGTTTCTACGGAGTTTCTATGTTCTCCTCGTAACCGCACAGCTTCCCTCCAGGTGCTCCAGTTTCCACCCACATTCCAAAGGCATAATTGGCTTTGGTAAAATATTGTAAATTGTGCCTAGTGTGTAGGATAGTGCTAGTGTACGGGGTGATCGCTGGTTGGCACGGACTCAATGGGCTGAAGGGCCTGTTTTGGCCCGGTTCTCTAAACTAAACTAAAGTTGACACAAATGCTCAGTGAATGAGGCACCTTGCAATAAAATGAACAATAAAATCAATTTTCGATACAAAAGGAGGCAGCATGTTTGAAAAAGGCACTCACATCAGCAACAGAAAACCTTAGTCGAAAAATGAGATTAAAAAGTTCTGTTTACTCAACTGTGATAAATCTTAGCACCAATGAACTCTGAAATGGTGGGATTATTGGTAGCCTTTATTAGATTTCTTACTTTCTTCCCCAGTGATTGCATTCTGCAAAAGTTATTTAGTGCATGTTCTAACGGGGCGTTTCTGCTTACATACCTTCTGATGAACATTGCTACATCAATAAACTAACTCGCAGTCTGTTGTGGATTGCTACTGGAGATATAGATTTATCTTTTTCAAGAGTTCAATTAATTTCCAGCAGGAATGTAGCCTGAGAAGGTCCTGTAGAGTAAGCTGAAGCTTGGTTCTGCTGCGCTTTGTTTGAAACCTGCTTGTTCACAGCTGACGCTTGTATCATTGCAAACACAAGGTTAAAAATCTCAAACTGACAAACTTTTGTTTTTTCCGGCGATCTGCTGGTTGCAGATCTTTAATGGGATGGGATTGACAAAGCAATTAAGTACCTGCCCTAGAGCTGTAAACTTATTGAGTTCTGTCGACTTTACCCTAATTTTAAGAGGAGCCGATGTGAGGCATTTCCTTGTCATGCAGACGACTTTTTGATGAGCTCAAATCCCACTGAAGCGGAAAAATTTCACTCTCAAATCCAAGTGAAGACCTAATGTTAAACAGCTCCAAATACTTATGGCCATTCACTGGACCTTCAACCATTATTGAAATAAAAATAGATATGGCATCAGAAGGTCACAGCAAGTCTAATCTTATCTTCTTGCAACGCCAATACCATGCCTATCTTTAGAAGGCACACTTAGGCACGTTTATTTACTTTTCTTTATTTCATATGTTTATGGTTAATTAATGATTAAAATTGCCATGTGTTTTCAAATAATTCATCATTTTAATGTAGATGCGAGGAATTTATTTAGCCAGAGGGTGGTGGATCTGTGGAATTCATTACCATAGATGGCTCTGGTAATAATTTTTAAAGATTTATAGGTTCTTGATTTGAAAGGACATCAAGAGTTATGGGGAGAAGGCAGAATAATGGGGTGGAGAGGGAAAAATAGATCAGCCATGATCAAATGGCTGAGTAGACTCGATGGACCGAATGGCCTAATTCTGCTACTTTGTCTTACCATCTTAATTTATTTTTACTTTTTGGGAAGCAATTATTTATGTTTTATATTATTTCTGGCACAACCTGAAGGGTTTCTGATGGTAGCTCAACAACTGTAAGATATTCGGGTAACAGAAGGGTGTCAACCCAAAATGTTACCCATTCCTTCTATCCAGAGATGCTGCTTGTTACTCCAGCATTTTGTGCCTTTGTTTGGGTAACATATGGCTTTCCTGGTTGCAGATCTTTGATGGGATTCACAAAGGAATTAAGAACTACATTGTGGTGTGGTGAATGTGGCAATGCACACATACAATAGTAGACCATCTTAAAATGATAACATTTTCAGCACAATGCATGAAAGTATTGTGCTTCACAAAAAAATATATTTGCGTGACATTTGCAGTCAACGAGGAAGCAATAACACTCAGAAAACTGTCACAAGTTCCTTGGGACCTCAGTGGCACGGACTTGCTCTTTCCTCACCTCAACAGCTGTCAGATATTCATTCAAGGGGATCTCTGACATTGAGCGACTGCGTTTTCATCAAAGATAGACACAAAACGCTGGAGTAACTCAGCGGGTCAGGCAGCATCTCCAGAGGAAAGGAACAGGTGACGTTTTGGGTCGAGACCCTTCTTCAGACCCTTGCTTTCACCAAGCTGGTTGAGCAGCCGATCACATTCACAGAGTTTTCTGGGGAAATGCCCAAATTTTCCAGTGTAACTGTGGAAAAGTGTGACAGTGGAACAGTCCTCTTTGAAATACGTCAATGAACATTGAAAACTCAAAGTCGCAAATGGGGTGGGGAGTTGCTGTTAATTCTCCAACTGTGCTTCAATGCTGCACTCCTGAAAACCTCCCCACCACTAATGTTGGGGGATCTAAGCAAGTATCATACATCAGGTTGGAACTGAAAGTGCTTTGCCATGAATATCAGTGTGCGGTTGGTATTCAGATGGATTTAATTAGTTGTGTTTTAATGTGATTTTTTAAAAACATTTTAAAGGAATTCAATTTCAATTAAATAAAATAGTAAGATTAAATGAGAACTTACCAGTTCGAAGTTTGATCTGTATTTTATGAGGAGTTACGATGAGGGATTACGTGAAGACCCCGTCCAGCACGCATGCGCGACATTCTTCAAAGCAGCGGTGTGGATTCACAGAAAAAACACAACGATTGAAATAAATATAGTAAAGAAAAAGTAAGAACTTAATTACCAGTTGACCTGTATAATAGAGGGTGGGAGCGGAGGGCACGTAATCCCTCATCGTAACTCCTCATAAAATACAGATCAAACTTCGAACTGGTAAGTTCTCATTTAATCTTACTATTTTATTTCGGAGTCACGTGAGTGACTACGTGAAGACTTCAAAGCTCTGTGAATCCGAACTGTGTACCAGCTCATGCTTCACTCACTGTCTGAAGACCTTAGAGGGAGGAAGTATGTTATCACAATCAACAATAACCTGTTTGTGAACAAAAAAGGTTCATTAATAACAACAAAAAACAGAGAGCTCCCCCGGGCTTAAATTAAATATTATCTGCAGACTCTAAAATTCTGTCTGCAAATGGAGCAGGTTCCGCCAGCGGCTTATTATAAAACCTTTGGAAAGTTCTTTCCGAGGACCATCCTGCTCTGGCCAGAATATGGTCCATAGGCACGTCCATTCGCCTAGCCGCTGACGTGGATGCAGCCCTGGTGGAGTGAGATTTATAAACATTAGTGTTGATTCCCACGGACTTAAGCACCTGCTTGAGCCACCTTGAAATGGTTTGACTCGTCACCTGACCATGGGGCTTCTTGTGGCTTATCCATAAGGCTTTTTCTCTCCCACTTAAGTTGTATGTTGTGTCTATGTAAATGGCGAGATGGGTCTTGGCACACAGCCGTGGGTCAGATGAATATGCCCGGAACTCCATAATTGGAGGCGTGGTTCCTGGTCTAGTTTATTTGACCACACCCTGAATATGGAATGTGATACAGTCATGCTGTCCAGCCTCAGAACGTGGAGGGACTGTACCCTTTGTGCTGACACTAGTGCCATGAGTATGACTGATTTCAGAGTAAGTTGTTCCAGCGTGAGTGACCTGGGTGGTGGCCATCCCCTAAGGTACGTCAACACAATGCTGACATCCCAGATCTGAGTGTACCTTGGTCTGGGGGAATTGCAACCGGACATGTGCGTGATGCGTATTAGATGAATATGCTTTTAAACCATAAAACGCACCCAACATTTCTAAGTAGTTAATACCCCGTGTCTGTAGGCAAGATGATTCAAAATTAGTCCATCTGCCCCCTGTGCTGGATTGCATGTTTGTTGCTCCCCAGCCCAAAGCACTGGCATCCGTTTGAATGGTTAATACTGGGTTGGTGATTATTATGGGACTGGAGCTAAGCCTAATGTTCCTTGTCCACCATTGTAACTCTGGAATGGATTCAGCAGTTAAATTCATAACTCAGTCAAAGTGACCTGAGTTTTTCTTTAGCTCGTGCACTTTTGCTCTTTATAAATTTTGATAGTGCAGAGGTCCAAATTGTACAGCTGGAAAAGCTGCTACCATTTTCCCAATGACACTAGCTACCTGCCGTATGGTTGGCTGATGATTAACCATTAGTTTGTTGCATGATTGTGCCAACTCTGATGCTTTCCCCTTCGGCAGAGTTAGAGTCATGCGAATAGTGTCAATCATAAATCCAAGATAGTCCATGGTTGTAGACGGTGTCAAATTGGATTTATCTGGATGTATGACAAACCCCAAAGTTTCAAACAAACGTTTGGTGGCTGCTACTGCCGAAATGGCTGTCTCCAAGGTTTTCCCTACTATTAAAATGTCGTCTAAGTACGTCATGACTATATGCTTTTGTTTTCTCAATAATGCCAAGGCAGGTTTTAAGGTTTTGTCAACAACATTGGAGCTGAGGTTAGCCCATTTGGTAAGGCTTTAAATTGCCATAGCTGTTTCATCCAGATAAACTTTAGTTATTAACGATGCTCCTTGTGTATGGGTACTGAGTAGGAGGCATCTTTTAAATCAATGCTTGCCAGAAAGTACCCTCTAGAAATCAATTGTCTGGCTGTTTCAAAAGTTTCCATCTTGAAATGTATATACTTAACAGATTTGTTTAAAGATGTTAAGTCAATGATGATGCGACATCCACCATCTTTTTTAGTTTTAGTGAAAATATTAGACACAAATTCCAAAGGTTCATGTTTTGTTCTTTCAATGACACCTTTTGCTAGTAGCCTCATCAGTTCAGCTTGACCCTCTTGTTTCTCTTTGACTGAGAGGGTGAATACCCTTTGGAGTATATGCTGAACTGGCGGCATGTTTTCATGAACAAAGTCAATTTTATAACCATGAATGCTGCTGAGTATATATTTGTCATTAGTGATAGACTCCCATGCATCCAAAAACAAGTGCAATCTCCTCCTTGTTAGTATAGAGCCCCTACTGCTGTCCACACATCTATGGACTGAGCTATGGACAGAAGTTATTCTGTCTATGGACTATCTATGGACAGAAGTTATTCCTGCCGTCAGGAGTTTTAGGGCTTTCTGGAGCTTCAGGTTCCTGATATTCTGCCCCAAATGTCCCCAAATTTGGTTGTTTACAGCTGGTACATTCAGTAATGTACAATTTCTGGGGCTGCATATAATTCAAGAGCCTCATTGACCACCCGTTCATGTAGGGGTTTTGAGGACAGGTGGTCAATGCTGGCTGCAAGTTTTGGCTCTAAAGGCCGACCCGCTCGTGGAGTGGCCACGTAGCGGTTGACCACACCCAGCAGCTCTTCCTGATCCTGTACACCCTGCGTAATCCGGACATCTTCAGCCAGCGACCCCTCTTCTTGACCAGCCCAGACCTGGTCGCCAATGCCACCTTCAATAGAAGGTGAAGCAATGGCCAGTGCTGTAAAGGGCACTGCGGGAGTGCCTGAGCTCCCTTGGCGAGTCTGCTGCGACTCTCTCAGCAGATCTCGCTGGAGCAATTGCTCCACAAGCCGTTCCATTCGGCTTAGGCGGCTGCCTTTGCCGCTCTCGAGCGGTGAGTCATCTTCATCCAAATCGTCGGATACTACCGCCCGGTCCTGGCTGCAGGTACTTCCAGCCCGCTGCTCAGGCTGCACTAGCGGTGCTGGGCTCAGCTCGGTAGAAAATCCTGCCGCCTCTCGCCCCCCCCTCCAAAGAACGCTCCTCAACGGGAGACGAACGGGGGTGAGCTACAGATTTCTTTCCTCTGGTCTTGCTCATTCTTTCTGGAACACAAAGCAGACCACAGAGAAAATACACACGGCCACGGTAAAACACTTACCTGTCGGCCCGACTTTCAAATTGTAGCGGGAGCGCCTTGAACTCCCGTTCGTCACGGGTGCACTGCATGAACGCTAATGTCGTGCATGCGTGCTGGACGGGGTCTTCACGTAGTCACTCACGTGACTCCAAAATAAAATTAAGGTAATGACAATGGCATGTACAAGGCTTTTAGACCGACACATGGATGTGCATGGAGGGATATAGATCATGTCCAGACAAATGAGATTAGTTTAATCTGGCATTATTCATGTTGGTCATGGACATTGTCAGCTAAAGGGTCTGTTCCTGTGGGTTACTGCTCTGAGTATGTTCTACATAATTGTTTTTGTTGCTTTAAGCATGTGTTTACTGTCTAGATAAACCTGGATAGATCATCTTTCATGGCTGCTAATGTTCTTTAGAGAGTCATAGTCATACAGTGTGGAAACAGGCCCTTCAGCCCAACTTGCCCACACTAATCAACATACCCCATCTATACTAGTCCCACCTGCCTGCATTTGGCCCATATTGCTCTAAACCTATCCTATCCCTGTACCTATCTAATTATTTCTTAAACATTATAATGATACTTGCCTCAAATACTTCCCCTGACTGTTCATTCCATACCCCCACCATTCTTTGTGCAAAAAAAGTTACCCCTCGGTTTCCTACTAATTATTTCCCCCATCACCTTAAACCTATGTCCTCTGGTTCTCTATTCCCTACTCTGGGCAAAAAGACTCTGTGTTTACCTGATTAATTCTTCTCGTGATTTTGCATGCCTCTATAAGATCACCGCTCAACCTCTTGCACTCCAGGGAATGGAGTCCTAACCTGTTGAACCTCTCCTTTATCTCATCCACGAGTCCTGGCAGTGTCCTCATAACTTTCACAGAACACACATTCGGATTGCTTCCCCTCCCAATAGGATTGCATTATGGTGTAAAAGCCCCTTTTCATGTCTGGAGCCTCACAATAAGGGATCCAGCTGACTGTGCCACCACTCGTGATCATACTTGGTAAACCATAGCTTGATACTGAAGTCAGAAGTGAGCAATGATCAGCCATGATATATGAGCACAGGCTGGAGAGGCCGCAATGCCTCTCTTGTACAATGTATTCATCCAAGAATGGACCAGGAAGTTTAAGAGATATCAGCATGATTTACAAAGCAAAGAAAGTTTAAATTGAGTTTCAAGCTTTAAGGCCCAAACGCAGGCAAATGGGAATAGCTGGAAAGGGGCATCTTGGTTGGCAGGCACAAGTTGGGTTGAAGGGTGGCACGGTGACACAGCGGTAGAGTTGCTGCCTTACAGCGCTTGCAGCGCCAGAGACACGGGTTCGATCCTGACTACAGGTGTTGTCTGTACAGAGTTTGTACGTTCTCCCCGTGACCTGCATGGGTTTTCTCAAAGATCTTCGGTTTCCTCCTACACTCCAAAGATGCACCAGTTTGTAGGTTAATTGGCTTGGGTTTATATACTTGGTATAATTGTAAATTCTCTAGTATGTGTAGGATAGTGTTGATGTGTGAGGATTACTGGTTGGTGGGCCGAAGGGCCTGTTTCCATGCTGTACTGTATTTCTAAACTAAATTAAACTAAACGGCCCTGTTTCTGTCCTGTACGAATCTATAATTCCGGAAGTGGCGGCGCTGCCTGGCAGCTGCGGCTCACCTGCAGTCCGTCTGTTCTTTATTTTATTTTTGTCTTTATGTGTCTGTTTTAGTGATAATTTTGGTTTATTAGGCTGTGTATGTGTGTGGGGGTGGGAGAAACAGGGTTTTAGTCTCTCCCTTCGGGGGGATGCGACTTTTTTTGTCGTATCCCCCATCACTGTGCTGAGGCCCTAATGGCGGCTTCGGAGCTTCAGCAGCGACCTGGCTTTGGGGCTGCGGTGCTCCAGCGGCGACCTGGCTTCGGAGCTGTGGTGCTCCAGTGGCGACCTGGCTTTCGGGGCTGCGGTGCTCCAGCGATGTTCCAGCGGCAGGCCCTGTGGCGGTGTTCCGGCATTCCGGCGACGGCGGTGGCGGCAGCCCGGCTTCAGAGGCTCGGCCACGGGCCTGGTGGACGGCAACATCGGAGGCCTGGATCTCCTCAGCGCAGAGGGAGAACAAGGAAGGAAGAAGACAGAGACTCTAAGACTTTTGCCTTCCACCACAGTGAGGAGGTGCCTGGTGAACTCACTGTGGTGGATGCTAAATATATGTTTATTGTGTGTTTTGTTTTTTTATTATATGTTATGGCTGCAAGGTAACGAAATTTCGTTCAGACCAAAAGGTCTGAATGACAATAAAGGATAATCTAATCTAAATCTAATCTAATCTAATCTAATCTAATCTAATGGAGCCAAGTCTCTTTCTGTGCTTTGTTGGTATAACAGTTGGGAGCCACCTCTTAGAGCTTGCACCAGGTCAGACCTGGGTTGGAGGCCCCTTCATTTCTATGAGAATTCAGGATTATGTATTTGAATGAGAGGGGAAATCCGATTTTATTTTTTTAGTTTAATGTTCTTAATTATATGTGCCTTTGGGTATTTTATTAATCTCTATTTTTTCATTAATTGCTTACTTAAATTTTAGTGCATCAATCTCAGAGACATCTAGAAATTGTTAAAAAAAAAACTTAAAGCTCTTACAAATGGATAAGTTCTGCCCCCAGTTTTGCTTTTGCTATAACCCATCACTGGGGTCGTGGGTGGAGACCTCTGCACTACAGCTGCACCTGGTCTAGGTTGTGCTCAGACTGAGCTGCAGAACATGAGCAATAGCAGTGAGATGGGCCAGTGTCAGTGCATGGAGAATGTTTGGGTGGGGTGTAGTCACCTGGCAGGTTCTAGTTTTATTAATGGCTCAATGTTTTTTTTTATTGTAACATGTATCCGGTACAGTGATGCACCCGAAATATCACCCGTCCCTCCTCTCCAGAGATGCTGCCTGTCCCACTGATCTACTCCAGCATTTTGTGTCTATCTTCGGTGTAAACCAGCATCCGCAGTTCATTCCTACACAGTGACATACATTGTTTTTGCATACACCTCTTGCAAGACTATCCCTGTACGTAAACACAATCCCCTGGCTAGTACAGACTGTACAGAACAGCCCACTGAGTCCATATGCAAAAGGCACCATTTTGGCACCATTTTACAATCCCAGCTGTAGCTGGCCACAAAGGCCCGTTGCAATTGTCACCTCCACCCGTTGGTCCCGTGAGCATTGTCCTTCTTCTCTTCAGCTCTTGTTTCCCAGGGGGTGCCCCCTGCAGCAGTGGAAGGTAAGACCACCCCCCCCTCCGATCTTCTTACCAGGCCCTTTGTCCAGCGTCCGCCACCATTGCAATCTCCCTCCACCTCCCACCACCTCCTCTCCGATTCCTAGTCCATGGAGCAAACAGGGGCTGGGCTTGGCTGACTTTTTTTTTGTTATTGAGGAGAATCATTGATCTCTGAAATGATGCAAGAGGAAAAGATTTATTGTTGCCAACTTTGGCACAACTTGCCCACACCGACCAACATGCCCCATCTACGCTAGTCCCACCTGCCTGTGTTAGGCCCATATCCCTCTAAACCTATCCTGTACGTGTCTAAATATTTATTAAATGTTGCAATAGTACCTGCATCAACTACCTTCTCTGGCATCTCATTACATACACCTGCCACCCTTTGTTTGTAAAAGTTAACCCTCAGATTCCTATGAAAGTTTCTTCCCTCACCTTAAACCTATGTCGTCCGGTGCTCGATTCACCTACTCTGAAAAAAAGACTTGCTTACCCGATCTATTGTTCCCATTATTTTGCACATCTCTGTAAGATTACCCTTCATCCTCCTGCACTCCGAGGAATAAAGTCCTAGTCTGCTCAACCCAACACGTGCCGTCAGGGTAGGCAAGGTAGGCACTGCCTATCCTGACTAAAATTACAAAATGGCAATTATTAGATATAAATAGAAAGGCATGGGAGAATTATGCCTATCTAAGAGATCGATCTCTTAGGTAGGCATAATTCTCCGTGCCTTTCATCCGCAGCACTTAGAACATGCGAAGGTCTGTGCAGCCCACGTGCCGTCAGCGCTTCTTCAAGCTGTCAACGACAAGCGGGGCTGAAGGCAGCTGAAATTCTGCCTTTGCAGGCGCATGCACAGCGCAAGTTTCTTGGCGGGTTTTTTAAATATGGATTGTCATTATTTTAAGAGTATCTTAGGAAACAAAGAGTGAAGAATAGAGTTCATGTAACAATAACGTGGTAAGTACATTTCTTGGTGCTTTCTGTTTTTAAATACCATATTTCCCGGAGTTTAGGGTGGGGGGAGAGCTCCTTTCACAGCGTTTGGGGAGTCTGGCCCGAACAGCCCCTTCTGCCAGTCTCCGCACATCTCTGGCAGTGCTTGCCATCTGAACACTTCTCTCCTGCCACTCACCGGCCTCACTCATGTCAGCCGCTTCCCGCAAATCCTTAAATTCCGACAGCGCGACCAAGCGACCAATTGAGGAATTTAAGGATTTGCGGGAAGCGGCTGACATGAGCTAAGCCGGCAATCGGCAGGTGAGAAATGTTCAGTCGGAGAGCACTGCCAGAGGTGAGCGGGCCGGCAGAAGGCGCAGAAGTGGCAGCCGGTTCTGCTGTCGGGTCCCGGCGGCCGCTCGCAGCCACCCGAGCTGCTTCTATCCCCGGAAGTGGCGGCCAGTTCTGCTGACCATGCCTAGAGCGCTGCGGCAGCGGTGAGTGAGTGAGTTACTGACATGATCTCCAACCCCCTCCTTCTCAACACTCCTGCCCTCCCCGCATATTTAATCCCTGGCACAGACTCTCCACACGCAGTGAAAGGAACTCTCCCTCCAATTGGTCCCTTGAATTAGTATTGTCATTCAAGAAGATGACAACTGATTCAACGTGCTCCCGTTTTTCCAACCATCTCTCCACCTGCCTTTATCCTCCATCCCCCACCCATTCAGTAATTTTAAAATGAAGGAGATTTAGAAGCTTTGGGAAAATTGAATTGTTACTTTTTTTTAAGGAGAAAACAATCTGCGCAAGCACGGTTTAATTGTTTTTTTAAAGCTGACTGACTGCCTACCTTGAGTAATTACTCACGGCACATGCCTTGCTCAACCTCTTCCTAGACCTTAGGCCCAAGAGTCCTGGCAACATCCTCGTAAATCTCTTATACAAACTCCAGTTTGACAACATCTTTCTTATAACATGGTGAACAGAACTGAACACAATATCCTAAATGTGGCTTTACTAGTGTATTATACAACTGTAACATAACCTCCCAACTTCTATATTGGTACGTACTGGATAGCATGCAACAAAAGCTTTTCACTGTACCTCTGTACACGTGATAATAAACTAAACTAAACTACTTAGTATAGACACAAAAACTGGAGTAATTCAGCAGATGAGACAGCATCTCTGGACAAAAGGAATAGGTGACATTTAAGGTCGGGACCCTTCTTCAGACACAGAGCCCCCTGAAAAGTTGCATGTGGGGGGTTATTTGAAGTTTGCAAAAATACATTTTAGTTCAGAGACCAGGACTATAAAGTTCTATTTACAGGAGCAAGAAGCCAATACAAGGATCCGTGGATAATTAGATCCTATGAAGACAGAGCAGTGAGAGTAAATGAGCACTAGTACCTTGAAATTGAATTTCACCTTCTTGGTGCACAAAACTGTTGTCTTTTGCACAAGAAGGTGAGAATGTAGATGAAAAGACACTTGAAACATGCTTAGGTGGTTAAAACCCAAAGGATGTACACAAAAACTCGACTTATGTGATTCCAAATATGACCAGGTTCAGTTTACTGCTGTTTCAGACACTTTGATATGCATCTGTCTGGGAAGGATGTCAGTTCTTAAAAGCATACAAAAACAGACATACCAGAAACACTGAGCAAACCAGGCAGCATGTGTGGAGGGTGAAATGGAGTCCACACTTCAAATTTAAGTCCCTTCATTTGGAATTTTAATAATCTTCCTCCATCTGAATTATACCCCCCTCACAGCGCAGAAACAGGCCATTTGGCCCACTTAGTCCACGTCGACTAGCATTATCCTACACACTAGGGACTATTTACAATTCTTACCAAATCCAATTAACCTACAAACCGATATGCCTTTGGAGTGTGGGAGGAAACCGAAGTACCCAGGGAAATCCCATGCGGTCACGGGGAGAACGTACAAACTCTGTACATGCAGCACCCATAGTCAGGATCGAACACAGGTCTGTTATTTATTTTTGGTACCTAGACACAAACAATTATTTGAGTACGAGGTTCCAACAACAATATTATGATGAATTTAGATGAGAGGGAAATGTGATCCAGGATACTTGGAGAAAAGCCAGTGCTCTGTGTCAGTCAGTAGCACGGGATAGCTGACACTCACTCGAGCAGATGGACAGATCCTCTGTTTCATGTCCCATCTGGAAGACAGCACCTTTGACAGCACAGCACACAATTTCTTCAGCTTTGCAATGAAATATCACCTTAGATTAAGTGCTCAACTCTCTGGAACAAGACATGAACTCACAAACACATGAGCAGTGAGCCAGACTGGTATTTCTATCACACACACAAAAAGGTTAACCCTGGGTGTTGAAATTCAGGGTGAAATATAAATATAGCCTTCCATTTTCTAAATGAGTAAGCCACAATCAATACACTAAATATAAGCAAGTTAAAAACAGAAAATTATGGAGTAGTCAGGCGGAAAAGATGGAGAAATAAATCAAAGTAATTGTGAGAATTTTGCAGTCAATGGCACAACTATAGCTACCTGCATAAACAAAGAAAACTAATACTAAGATCGACCAGTTGGTATGGAATATGTTTCCATTTCCTCACAAGTTCAAAGGAATCCAGAGCATTCAGAAACAGTCAATAAAAAGTTGCAAAGAATTCTTTGACTCCAGAAATCAGAAAGTAAAAGAGTGCCGATATTTAACTGAAGCAAAACAAATTCTGTGGATGCCAGAAATCTGAAGTGAAAACTTAAATTGTTGGATAAGTAGGCTTGGGGACATCTGCAGAGAGAGAAACAGAGTTATTATTTCCAGTGAATGACTTTCTTCAAAACTCTGCCAATCCCCAGCTGCTGAAACATTTTACAAGCAAACCAAGGATCGCAAAATACAGGTGGACACAAAGTGCTGGAGTAATCAGCGATTCATGTAGTATCTCTGGAGAACATGGGTAGGTGATGTTTCAGGTTGTGACCTTCAGACTGATTGTGGTGGGAAGGCATAAAGCTGAAAGAGAGGAAGGGTATAGCCTGATTTATGATAGATGGATAGCTCTGAGGGTAATTGTTGATAGGCAGATAGTTGGCAACGGCCAGATATGAAAAAACAAAGGTGTGAGATAAGTATAGAATAGAAGACAATTGTGAACCCAGTAGAAGGAATATAGATGGAAGGGGAGGAATGGGTGCAAGTCCAAGTAGGGTACAGGGAAAAGAGGAGGCAGGGAAGGGAAAAAAGATGGGTTGATTGTAGGTTAGTTACCAAAAATTGGAGAAATTCAATGTTCACACCATTCGGTTGTAAGCCACCCAAACAATTTGCATGTGGTCTTACTCTGGCAATAGAGGAGACCCAGGACAGAAAGGTCAGTATGGGAAGGGGAGTTAAAATGGTTAGCACTGGGATGTCCAGCAGGCCTTGGCGGAGCGAACACCAGTGTTCAGCAAAGCGGTCACTGAGTCCATTTTTAGTCTTGTCGATGTAATGGAATACCGAATGTCATAGTTTCCCCAAACACGCCATGGCTTACTGGATCTCCATTGCTAACCATTTTAACTTCCCTTCCATTTCCATACTGACCATTATGTCTTGGGCTTCCTGCTTTGCCAGAGTGAGGCCACACACAAACAGGAGGAACTACCTCATATTCTGCTGGGGTAGCTTACAACCTAATGCGTGAACATTGGATTCTCCAATTTTATGTAATCAATCCTGAAGCAGCCCCTCCTTTTTTTATTTCCCTTCCACCCCTCTTCTCTGTGCCTCAAATGGACTTGCACCTATTTCTCTCCTTCACACTCCCCTTGAACCTCTATTCCTCCCTCTGGCTTCACAATTCATACCATTTCTATTGTTATACATTTTGCCATTTCATCTCTGGCCTTTGTCCAACCATCTGCCTATCAATCCCCCCTCCCCCAAACCTCTATCCCCACTCAACTGTATCCACCTATCACTTGTCACGCTTTATCGTACCCATTCTGTCTTTCAGCTTCCTCCTCCTACCACAATTACTGAAAAAGGCTCCCGATCCAAAACATCACCTATCATGTTCTCGAGAGCACAG
Organism: Okamejei kenojei; assembly: GCA_035221665.1. NCBI lineage: Eukaryota > Metazoa > Chordata > Chondrichthyes > Rajiformes > Rajidae > Okamejei > Okamejei kenojei. The sequence goes on from CM069136.1 coordinate 53,582,696, forward strand.
TTATCTTACTGAATCAATCTCTCCAATAAAAATGGGTACTAATGTGCAATGAATTCCATTTATCTGATCTTTTCAAAACATAAGGAATTCTAAACTAAACATAAATTTGTGAGATGCTGCCTGACCTGCTGACTTAATCCGGCACTTGTTTTGGTAAACCAGCACTTGCAGTTCATTGTTTCTTCAAAACGTTGGGGAATTGAATTTACATAGTTATAATCACACCATTTAAAGTATTCATTTTATTTTAATTCTGGGCAGATTACTTTAATAGACATTTTATACAATCGTCTGACAGATATTCTTTGTGGTTTGAAAATAAATCAATAAGACTGCTGTTTTGATGTGTATCATTACTGGATGCCGTAGTGGTAATGATAACAAAACTGTTGCCATTCACTATTAGCATACCAAGGAGCTGACTGCGGGCTCTGGATTTCTGTGCGTGTGTATTCTGATGCAGAAACACCGCTATTAATTTCACAGATGCAATGCGCCTCCATAGACTGTGTTGGTGACATTGTTCTCAATGGGTTCAATGGTTCATATTGTCGTGTGCACTGAAACATAGAAACATAGAAAATAGGTGCAGGAGGAGGCCATTCGGCCCTTCGAGCCAGCACCCCAATTCAATATGATCATGGCTGATCGTCCACTATCAATAACCCGTGCCTGCCTTCTCCCCATATCCCTTGAATCCACTAGCCCTGAGAGCTCTATCCAACTCTCTCTTAAATCCATCCAGTGATTTGGCCGCCACTGCCCTCTGTGGCAGGGAATTCCATAAATTCACAACTCTCTGGGTAAAAAAGTTTTTTCTCAGCTCAGTCTTAAATGACCTCCCCTTTATTCTAAGACTGTGGCCCCTGGTTCTGGACTCACCCAACATTGGGAACATTTTTCCGGCATCTAGCTTGTCCAGTCCTTTTATAATTTTATATGTTTCTATAAGATCCCCCCACATCCTTCTAAACTCCAGTGAATACAAGCCTAGTCTTTTCAATCTTTCCTCACATGACAGTCCTGCAATCCCAGGGATCAATCTCGTGAACCTACGCTACACTGCCTCAATCACAAGGATGTCCTTCCTCAAATTAGGAGACCAAAACTGTACAGAATACTCCAGATGTGGTCTCACCAGAGCCCTATACAACTGCAGAAGAACCTCTTTACTCCTGTACTGAAATCCTCTTGTTATGAAGGCCAACATTCCATTAGCTTTCTTCACTGCCTGCTGTACCTGCACGCCAACATTCAGTAACTGGTGTACAAGGACACCCAGGTCTCGCTGTACCTCCCCCTTACCTAACCTAACCCCATTGAGATAATAATACACTGCACAGTGTAATTGCTTTTGCACAGATCGCACATGCACCAGTCACCATATTTTGGTGCCATTTACAAAAAGTCCAAAGTTCGCTCGACGTGCTCATGGACTGTAGTGGCTCCCAATGCAGGTTAACCTGCAGGACCTCCTCCGTTTGCTTGGCCCACAAATGAAAGCCCCTCTCCTTGCCCTACAACCTTTGTGTCCCGGGGGTGCCTCCTGCAGCTGACTTAGAAATCACTGGAGGCATTACCCCTCTCACCCTTGACTCCAGAACTGCTCCACCATGTTTGAGGCAAGAAATTGAGAAAGTTTCCCAATCGAAAATGGAATTTGATTATTGTGCTTTTAAAAGAAAACCGTCCTGCTTTGGTAGACGATTGTGTAGGAAGGAACTGCGAGTGCTGGTTTACCCGGAGATAGGCACAAAATGCTGGAACATCTCTGGATAGAAGGAATGGGTGACGTTTTAGGTCAAGACCCTTCTTCAGACTGAAGAAGTGTGAAGTGTCTATCTGGTAGAAGACTGGTTAGTTTAAGCTAGTTCCTCATCTTTAGATGATCTTCATCATCCACAGCAATCAAAAACATCACGAATTCAACCAGCAAAAATCTTGCCGTATAAAGTGTAAGTGAACTTTTGATGTGCTAAGGCATAATTACTGCTTGGGAATCTATCTCTCCAATAAAAATGGATACAGGGTATGTACAGTATATGAATTTCATTCATCTGATTATTTCGAAATGTAAGGAATTCTAAACCAAACAAAGCAACCAAACTGTTTAAAATGACAGTGATATTTCATTGCGCAGACATATTTGTAAACTCCAATCTTTACCTAATTATTTATCATTTGAGAAAGATAATCTGCAATTCTGCATGTGGGAATAAGAATGGAAGAAATATAAGTGGTAGAACATTTGATTCTTCAAGCCTTGCATAAGTTCATAGGTTCTCTTTCCGTTCAGTGTCACTTTCCTGCACTAACCCTACACTAACCTTTGATATTTTTAAGGCAGTTGATTGAAAGCTTGATTGAACAAAACTGGGATAAAATAGTCAGATTGTTGCTGCTCTGCACCTTTCTTCACAAGTTTCTTTCCACCTCAACTAAAAGGTTTTATTGATTCTGAAGTTATAATAAAACAAAAATTAAGAATCTTTGCTGATGTAGAGCTGTGTGATGAGAGCAATGCTTTCAGACTGACGGGATGGGCCAGTAAAACAAAACCAGGGAGATGTGGCTACTTAAAAAAGGCCACTTTGCAGCAGATTTGCTTTTGTATTGAAAGATAGTAACAGTTTTTTAAAAATCAGTGTTGCTTTGAGTTCAACTCAAAGCTTCTGGAGATGATCAGATGTACTGTGCACCCTTGCAGATGAAGGTAAATGGATGGTCAATAGAAGGTGGGAAGAAGTGAAGAACAGCAGCAAGGCATTTATTCTGCAAATGGGCCAAATTAATTTGAGGGATTTGTGATAATTACAGTGAGATGATAATTAGCAAGGCAACATTGGAGACCACCATGGAGAAACAAGCAGAACTGGAAATTAAATCATATTAGAAGAAAAAGACCAATAATAATTGCTACAGGTGATTTCAATTATCCAGAAATAGATTCAGATCAGAACAAGGTACCGCCAAGGGAAATTCAGGCAGGAGTGAGAAGAACAAATTAAATGGATTAAAACATGACAGCCTTTTAATACTGAAAGTAGCAGTAAAGCAGTTGATATTATGGATTATCATTTAGTAATACCAGCTAGAAGTCTGTAGTAATGTAAATGCACCAAGTGAATAAAATATTTATTTCCTAGCTTTTTTTTGCCAAGTGTACAGAGGTGGCACAGTGGCGCAATGGTAAATCTACTGCCTTACAGCGCCAGAGACCCAGGTTTGATCCTGACCATGGGTGTTGTCTGTACACAGTATGTTCTCCCTGTGACTGCGTGGATTTTCCCTGGGTGCTTCAGTTTCCTCCCAGACAACAAAAACATCCAAATTTGTAAGTTAATTGGCTTTGGTAAATTTGTAAAAATTGTCCCTGGTGTTTAGGACAGTGTTAGTGTATGGGGTAAATGCAGGTTGGTGCAGACTCGGTGGGCCAAAGGGTCTGTTTTCATACTGTATCTCCAAAGCAATGTCTGGGGAATATTGAATGTTTAAATTATAACAAAAAAAAGGACTGTAACAATAATAAAGAGTTGCAACAATATGAGGAATATTTACAATCACTATTATTCTACAAACGTCCACAATTAAGAAATGACCCTCCACATACTTTATTATTGGCATTAATCATGTTTTAGGAGAATTGAATAATGCGGCACTGTGGAAAGACCGCATTCATCAGGATACTGTTAAGTACCAGGCTATAATTTGAGCTAAAGACAGATTCTGCAGTTTATTTAAATCTGCAGCAAACTCAAGGTTATTCTGTCAAAGATCTCGAAATACAATGACAATAACTGTAACCTAATCACTTTTCCACTTGTTCTCAGCTTTTGATTAACTGTGGCCATATTTTGTACTTGAACAAGCTGGGACAATACTAAAACATTTTTAATATTGCCTGCAATTTGTGGCCACAAGTCATATATCAAAACTGTTGACCTTGAACAGGAGAAATTCAGGAAATAAACCATGAGGAACACAAATGTACACCTCTCTCTTGAATTTGTACTCGCTATTTCTAAAGAATACACAAATCTTTCTGCCAGTAATCTCGTTCAGCTTTACAACTTGCCACTCCATTCTCCACAGACCATTTTTAAACTGAGCCACCATGATTGCAATCCCACTTCAAGATCATGTATGTTTTGTTTGGAAATAGAATGTGGAAACAGGCTCACCGAGTCCACGACAACCCGTTCACACTGGTTCTATGTTATCCCACTTCTCATCAACCTCTTACACATTAGGGGCAAATTAAGATGGTAAATTAATCTACACACCGTCATTAGAATCTAGGAGGAAACCAGAGCACCCATAGGGAGCCCATGACATTGCAAGGAGAACATACAAACTCCATATAGACACAGCATCTCTGATCATGGTGGAACCCAGGTCTCTGGTGCTCGACCAGCTGCGCCACTGTGCTGCGTTCAATTTATGAAGAAGTTAAATACAAAAGGACACTGGATGGGATCCACTGAGAATTTTTTAACATGCTGCTAACAACCCACATTATTCTGCAAGTCAACCAATTATGTGTCCCTTGCAAAGCTTCTTCATTGAAACTTGCTTCTTTTATTCTCAGTATCAGCTTTTCCAGCAAACTACATTAAAGATCATATTGAAATCTGACTGTACCAGTTCCACTCTGAGGTAGCTTTGTCATAATAGTTTGAAACTGGGTTGAGGAGTTGAAAATGATTCTGATTGAATTATAATTGTTGCAGAGCTAAAGCAAGCAACCGCCTCTGACATGCACAGCTCAAAAACAAGTGGTCTTTCTGAAGCAGCACCACTTCACCCTCTGCTGAGCTGCTAAGCTTCTCACTTCGATAGTTTCGGTGGATTTTGGAACTCTTACATCAGTAATACTAACGCACTGGTGAACCAAGTGCCTTGTATCATGAAAACAAATCTCAGAGACCTCTTCTTGTCACTGAATATTGCAAATTGTGTGGCACAGTGTTGCAGCTGATATTGCTGCTGCCTCACAGTGCCAGAGACCTGGGTTTGATCCTGACCTCTGGTGCTGCCTGCGTAGAATTTGCATGATCTCTCCGTGGTTGTGTGGGTTCCTTCTGGATGTTCCAATTTTCTCCCACACGCCAAAGACTTGTCGGTTTGTAGGATAATCTGACTCATTAAATTGCCTTCAGTTTATAGGGAGTAGGAGAGAAAGTAGGGTAACAGACCTAGGGTAACTCGGTGTTCAATGTCCAAAGGGTCAGTTTCCATGCTGAATCTTTCAATCAATTAATCAAACCCTCCCATCATTAAGAATCTTCAGTTCAGGACACCATCCAAGTGGTATTCAGAGCTGAAGCTGCTGCTGTAGGATTGATTTGGGACGTCCCATCTGACCTTCTGTCATGTACTCTTGTATTCCTATTTCATCTCTGCCATTTCTTCGAGCATTTCCATTTGTCTCAATGCTCCACTGCATTGTCTTGCAACCTATTCCCTCACACGGGCCCAGCTACTCTTCTCCCCCCACCCAGTCATTACTCCTATAACCATAATCTAAAATTAACAGGTATAATTGCAACGTTTAAAGCAGGTACTATCCTCAATGTTTAAGAAACCTTTGGACAGGTACATGGATCGGACAGGTTTCAAGGGCCAAATACAGCCAGGTGGGACAAATGAAGATGGGGCAGGTTGGGCAGGGTGGGCAAGTTGAGGCAAAGGGCCTGTTTCCACGCTCTATGACTCAACCACAATCCTACCCTCGGATGCAGGTGTATCTTCTTTTAACTTCCTATATTCTTTGCATTTTCTCTTTTTTGTTATTAGATCATCTTATCCTTTAGTACAAAATTAATCTAATCTCCCAGTTAATCTATCAAATCAGGTTCTGATGAGGGGCAAGAGAGTAGGGCAAGGGGTGGTGAAAGTGTGCCATTCCCAGCACTAATAACCTGTATTAAAATAACATGTGTAAAACTAGACTTGGAAGCAAGGGGAACTCTGTTGTTTTCTGAGTTTCCCACATTTACCAGCTTTGGTGGTCCCTGATTATTCGACTTTTGTTTTAGCTCCAGGCAAATACCTATGTCATCTGTATTAGGTTAACATGGGACATTAGGGCAGCATTGGGTCATAGTGTCATACTGCATCGAAACAGGCCCTTCTGTCCAATGTGCCTATGCCAACCAACATGCCCATCTACACGTGCCACCTGCCTGCATTTGGCCAATATCCTCTAAACCTGTCTTATCCTTATATGTGTCCCAATATTTTTTAAACGTTGTGGTAGCACCTGCCTTAATTAGCTAGTGTTAAGGTGGAGCTCGGCTACAACACTGGGAAAGAAAAAACAAGTTTTACTCTTTGTACAGGTAACTTTTTGTCTCTTCCCTGGCTGCAGACCCCTTGAGGCAGATACAGACCATAAGAAGATCACCCTCTAACTTAACTGCAGCAGATAAAGGAGAATTAGATTTAGTAGTTGTGGGTGTCGGATTGAGTGACACTTGCTTCACACATTGATCCTTTGCTGTGAAACAACACCTGGACAGGTTGGACTTCTTTGCTCTCTGAGGATAGAGTAGAGCTGCAGGGAAAAATCGAGGGGCAGTGGCGCAGAAGTACAGTTGCTGCCTTACAGGTTTGATCGTGACTACGGGTGCTATCTGTACAGAGCTTGTACGTTCTCCCTGTGCCACATGGGTTTTTTCCGGATGCTCCGATTTCCTCCCACTCTCCAAAGATGTGCAGATTTTTAGGTTAATTGGCTGTAAATTGTCCCTAGTGTGTAGGATAGAACTAGTGTACAATTGAACATTGTTCGGTGCGTACTCAGTGGGGTGAAGGGCCTGCTTCTCTAAAGTCTAAACTCTATCATCCAAAGGTTGAAAGGTTTCAAAGGTCTGTTTATTGTTACTTGTACCAATTAAGGTACAGTGAAACTCGATTTACCATACAGCCATGCTAAAAAAAGCAACAAGACACACAACTACATAAAAGTTAACATAAACATCCACCACAGAGGATTCCCCACATTCCTCACTGTGATGGAAGGCAATCAAGTCTAGTCTTCTTCCCTTTCATTCTCCCACTGTTGGGGCAGTCAAACCATTCACAGTCGGGGCGATCGAAGCTCCCGCAGACGGCAGTCGAAGCTTCCGTGATCACTGCGGTCAAAGCTCCTGTGGCCTGGAGCTCCCGAAGTCGGTCCGTAACCGGGGACCATGAGCTCCACGATGTTAAGTCCACAGGTTCCCGCGGTTGGAGCTCACAAGATCGATCCCCGTCGGGGACCGCCAGCTCCACGATGTTAAAGTCCGCAGGCTCCCGCGGTTGGAGCTCCCAAAGTCGGTCCCCAGCAAGAGGCTGCCAACTCAACTATATTAGGGCATAGTGCAGACAGAGATACAATACGGAAAACAGTTGCATCTCTGTCGAGGTAAGAGATTAAAAAAAGTTTCTCCCAACCCCCTCCCCACAGACAACAAGCTAAGGAACACTAAAGGGCCTGTCCCACTGACGACTTTCAGGAGACTCTGCGCTCGCCACATGGTGGTCTCTGGTGAGTCTCCTTTATGGTCGAGAGGAGTTCCCGCATTCTGGGAACTAGTCGCAGCCTCAGTATGGTCGCAGCAAATTTTTCAACATGTTGAAAAATTTTCTGCGACAAAAAAATTGGTTGCCATGGAGAAAATCAATACTTTTGTAGTCGTCGGTGTAGTGGTAGTGGGGTCGCCATGTCGTTGTGGGTAGTCGAGGCAGTCGTAGGTAGTTTTAGTTAATCTCCTTTGCTGACTGGGCATTTTCATTGTCTCATTGGGGAAAAAGACATATGCATGAGTTTTCAGAGGCAAGGAAAACCGACAGGTAATGTTAAATGCCCGCTAAACCTCAGAGCTGTGTATCTCTGGCTTATTAAAAGTTGCCTGGCTTCTTAAAAATGTCTCCACACCTTCTCCCCCCACCCCCGCTCTTTTAAAGGACTTACCGTACAGTGTGCTAGCCGTCCTTAACCTTCCTGTTTATCGCAGTGTGTGTCTGTATTACCTTGGCTTTGTGAATTTCAGACAGCGCTCCCCTGCTTTCCACTGCCCCCACCTTTGAGATGTGTTTGTGTGTGTGCCCCACTCTGACGGTCGCCCTTCCAGTTCGCGGTTTTTCAGGCGAGTGCCGCAAGCTTGAAGATCGCAGGCAGTCCGCTGAAAAGTCGCCTAAGTGGGACAGACCCTTTAAACATACATTTAACACACACTATAAAACGTCAAAGAAGGAAAGGACGAGACAGACTGTTGGCAAGGCAGCCAATGTGGCGCCACCTAGTGGTAATAGATGCTGCCCATTGTTAAATTAGTTTGTTTTATAGTTGGTAACATGGAAACAGGCCCTTCGGAACTAGACCACCCGAGTTCATTGGTAGGCGTGGACTCGGTAGGGTGAGGGCCTGTTTCCACACTGTCTCTCTAAACTCAACTAACCAAATTCTCCCAGGCTGCAGATAATCAGGTCTCTGCTCCAATCTAACTTCAGCCAAGGCTTTCAGCTAGCAGCTGCATTCCCTGAGATGATTTCCTCCACTGGTCCCAGCTGCAGAGAGTATTTTTAAGGGATGCAGACTGGTCTTAATTTAGCTTGCTTCAGTGCCAGCCGCTCGGGTTGCTATCCATGGCACTGCACTGAGCCAACAAACAGAGCACTTAGCACCAGATGGTCATTGATAATGACTACACAGCATGGATTTCATGTGTAAAGGTGTGCATTAGCTATGCATCACACTCTCAGTGCTCGTTTTCGAGTCCAATCCAACACAGCCTTTCCTCACTGTTCCCTCCTGCCGCACATTTCAGTCCTCCAGACCCAACCCTGTAGCTTCCACCATCTAACACAATTATTAACTGAGCCAAAGTGTGCTCCCTTCAAATGACTTGTGTATCATATTTTGAAAGTCAAAATTGAACGAGTGATCCTTTCAACCTGACATGCCCAGACCTTAGAAACTTTCTAGTTGTAAGTTGTGCGTCCAGTTCTCCACTTTCTTCCTTGTAGTCTTATTATCCTTTGCTTATTCTTTGCTTTTCATTGAAGCCCCTGCCGTGTTCTACAGCTCGTTTTTGACTGTCTGAAGAAGGGTTTTGACCAGAAACATCGCCCATTCCTTCTCTCCAGAGATGCTGCCTGTCCCGCTGAGTTACTCCAGAATTTTGTGTCTATCTTCGTATTTGACTGACAGCTTCACTACAGGGCAATATTCAGCTTGTCATCACCATTGCATTGGCAGCTTCTGAACTACAGTTCCTGCACAAACTAATTAGTACAACGAAAGGAAATGATGCAGATTTAATTGATATTTGGCAGCAAAATCACTTCATGCAGATTCCACAATACCGTCAAGCATTCTGCAACAACCTCCAACAGCACAACAAATAGAATGTAGAAAAATAAAGATTCTTCATTCTACAACTTTCCCCACGTCTTTTGTTTTGCACTTGAATGCGACTTCAATTATAACATGTACCCCACAATCTTGCTCCATTCTTTACTTTATCAGCTGATCCTCATCCCTCCCCTGCCTGCCTCCCTCTTCACTGTTACATGTACACACACATGTATTTCAATAAGCTCTTCTAAAGCTTACCTCCCTTGTCTAGTTCAGTAAAAAACACTGAGTCAAGCACTGGACCAACTAAACTTTATTTTTAGATTGAACAGCAAATTCCCATATACGAAACCTAAACCACCACAGGTTTGATCCTTGTCTCTGCCTGGCCAAGCACTTCAGCCTTGTGCAAGCAGACACACTCCAAAAAGTCACGCAGTCCAACCGTTCCTTCTGAAGATCGACATCGATCTAAAATGGGGCTACCTTTTTTAGGTCCACGAACCTTGAGGGGCCAAACTACATAGGGGTGGTCTCTTTACAGTCCAATCAAAAATATTAATTACATCAATACATTATTGACAATTCCCCAAACCAATTACAGAGTCTTCCATACAATGTTTCTGGAAGAAGCTTCTGGAAGGAAGCTAACTTACTGAATAATGCAACATTTACCCTGGAACTCAAAACAATTCTGCCAGGGCTTAACACTTTGGCCAATCAACAAGCAGCAGGATAACTGTCTTGCAACATTATTTACAATTCCTTTGCAGCAATCCAATTGTATCAATGCATTTACGTTTATTTACAGTATTATCAATTAAGGGGAAATGAGGAGAACATCTGGATCTTTCATCATCCTGCATATCAATCTGAGGCTCAGACTGGTCGGCGTCATCCACAGCCTGTAAATTTCCACTGACAAAGGTTAAGCAATTCTGACAAATGCAGGGATCCTCCATTTTATGGTGTCTTTAATTTGGTCAATATTAACATTCCCCCGTTTTATCATTTATGATAACCTTCATCATTAATGATAACCCCAAAATACAATGATGACTGCTTCACTCTAACAAAAAGATGCTGATGTATTTTCTCAGAATTTCATCAAGCTTCCCGAGTTTTCGTGGGCATAGCTTCATGATTCCGGTCTGATGACTCTTCACCTCCCGAGTTTTCGAGCGCATGAATCCCATCCATCAATCTTGATAGTTTATCTGTGCTTGATCCATAATAGAGTATAAAGTTCCTAAGAGAATCTGGGATGAAGTAAGTTAACAGTGCATACTTTCACTGATACTATTACAGTGATGGAGATGTACCCATGCATTCCTTCCATCCACTTTCACTGCTATTGGAGTCATTAGAAGAACTTGGTAGGGTCCTTTCCAATGAACATCCAATCCTTTCCTCACCCAATTCTTTATAAGGACATAGTCTCCAGCTTTCACTTTAATGGGAGTTGCTAACAAAGGTATTTCACTCTAGGCTGCTCTTACTCTACAATGTGAATCTCTTAAAGCTCTGGTCAAAGCTAGAATGTAGTCGGTCATCTCTACAGTCATATGGTGGAAATTGATTATTTTCATAGCATTCTGGTTCCAAGGTGTTTTCAAGGGTCTACCATAAACAATTTCAGCTGGGCTTAATCTAGATTTCCCTGCAGGCATGACTCTCATCTGAACTAGAGCTATTGGGAGGAATTTAATCCATCCAAGTCCAGTCTCCGCCTTTAATTTAGCTAATTTAGTTTTTAGGGTCCGATTTGTCCTTTCTACAAGGGGTAGATTTGATTCTAGGGCATCTAGTACCAACGTATAAAATCCTTCTCCTCATGCTTGACAATAACTTCCTTTGCATGTCAATCCCATTGCCCACCATTTATAGCAAGTACTCAACTCACAAGCTCCCGAACTTTCAGGCTCTCTTCTTTTAACTCCACTTTTAAGCTTTAAAAAAAATAATCAAAATCTTTGATCAAGCTGTTAACATGATTTCAGTTTCTTGTTCACTGCTACTTATGTTCATTAGACACAAAACACGGGGGGGGTGGTTGGGGGAGAAGGGGGGGGATGAAGGGGCAGATGGAAAGAAGGGGGGGAGGAAAGAGGGGGGGGAGGAAAGAGGGGGGGGAGGAAAGAGGGGGGGGAGGAAAGAGGGGGGGGAGGAAAGAGGGGGGGGAGGAAAGAGGGGGGGGGGGAGGAAAGAGGGGGGGGAGGGAAAGAGGGGGGGGAGGAAAGAGGGGGGGGGGAGGAAAGAGGGGGGGGAGGAAAGAGGGGGGGGGAGGAAAGAGGGGGGGAGGAAAGAGGGGGGGGGGGGAAAGAGGGGGGGGGGGAGGAAAGAGGGGGGGGGAGGAAAGAGGGGGGGGGGGGAGGAAAGAGGGGGGGAGGAAAGAGGGGGGGGGAAAGAGGGGGGGGGAAAGGGGGGGGAGGGGGGGAGGAAAGGGGGGAGGAGGAAAGGGAAGAAGGTGGTGGGGAAGACACTTTTAAGAAGTATAATAAAGTTTAGATGGCATTCCTTGGGCCTGAATACTCCAATGAGCCAATCAAAATGCAAAGTCAGCGAAGGAGATTGCCTACAGCTGCCCTCGACTGCCTGTAACTAAATAGCGACCCCACTCCACTGCACTACGAATTAAAAAGACCCATGCTGACCAAATTTTACTCGCGGAAAATTTTTCAACATGCTGAAAATGTGTCCACGACCTAGCTGGGGCTACGAGTATTCGGGAACTTCCCTTGAGCGTAAAGGAGAGTTCCAGCAACCTCAATGGACCTCCTAAGACCACGTGTCGACTACGTGGGGTTGAGGTTGAAGGTTGAAGACACTTTTCCAAACTTGCAGATTAGGGTCGCCCAAGTGGGACAGCCCCTGAACAAAAAGGATCAATAAAGGGAAACAAATAGAGGTCGTGCATTTGGATTTCTGCAAGTAATTTGATAAAATGCCACCTAAGAGGTTATTGCATTAGAGTGCACAGAGTTGGAGTAATTGTAATTGGTAAATGGTAATTAGAATTGTAATTGTTTTATAATGTAATAATGTAAGTGGGTAACTCACAGAGAACCAAGAGCTGGGAAAATGATCAATTACTGACTAGTGGGGTTCCATAGGAATTGGTGCAAGAGGCTCAACTATTTGCAATCTATATTAATGACTTGAATGAAGGGACTCAGGGGAGTGCCTTCAATTTGATATTGCAAAGAATAAGTGGATGGGCAAGTTCTAAGCAGAGTACAAAGGGATAGATGCTGGAGTAACTCAGCAGGTCAGGCAGCAGTGTTGGTGTATGGGTGACAGCTGGTTGACTTGCGTGTGGTGGACTGAAGGGTCTGTTTCCATGCTGTATCTCTAAAATCTAAAGTAATGAGACTCGAGGAGCATGAAAAGAGAACAGGAATGTAATGTGGATGCCAAGATTAAATCAACTATTATCTTATTGAATAAGAAAGACCCATGCTGACCAAATTTTACTCACGGAAAATTTTTCAACATGCTGAAAATGTGTCCACGACCCAGCTGGGGCTACGAGTATTCGGGAACTTCCCTTGAGCGTGAAGGAGACCTATTGTCCAACTTCTGTTCCTGTTTCTCATGTTCTAGTAGCTTTAGCATAAATGTTGTTTCAAGCTCCGATAAAGTGAAAGACTACACATTAAAAATACTTTCATTTCCCATCAGATTGAAGTGATACTTCTCTTATCTAGACTAACAAGAATATTAAAGACTCCTTTAAGTCTGAATAAGTTGGGCAGGGATTGTATTATATTAACCCAGCTGAAATTCTTAGAGAATAATTGTACTTAAAATGATATGAATCAACTGCATGGCACGGCCTCAATACATTCTTTAGACCAATAAATATGGTTTAAAGGGAATCATTTTTTCATTGGTTAGCCATATTTTTTTAAGTGGTTTGTATGAGCAATATAGAACGTTTAGCAGATCAACAAGCAAGATGCTGGGGAATTTTTCAACAACCATGCTAATTTATAGCATTTCCATCTGTAAGAGTCCATATTTGTCTAATTAAATCCCCTTCTGTCAGAGAAATATGTCAAATTAACACACAAACAATGCATTTGACCTATTTCTTCAGCGCACAAAAAGAAATTGCTACTAAGATAAAAAATATCCATCTGGTTGCCGTTTCCCTATTTTCCACCACATCAAATAACATCACAGGGTGGCACTGTGGTAGAATTGCTGCCTTACAACGCCAGAGACCCGGGTTCAATCCTGACTACGGGTACTGGCTGTACGGAGTTTGTCTGACGGGTGATGGCTGTACGGAGTTCCTGTGAAGGCGTGGGTTTTCTCAGGGTGCTCTGGTTTCCTCCCACACTCCAAAGACTTACAGGTTTGTAGGTTAATTGGCTTTAGTAAAGATTTTAAATTGTCCCTAGTATGAAGGATAGTGCTAGTGTATTTCGGTTGACACAGATTTGGTAGGCCAAAGAGGCCTGTTTCTGCACTATCCTAAACTAAACTAAACTGAATGAAAATGTTTCCGTTACTTTTTGGTCTGTAATTTGTGGTCAGCACCACTCCTTTTATAGTTCCCCGTAATATCCTGTTATTGTGTACCATCCTCGACATCCTTGTCTACATAGTGCCCATCACAGGACCAGCAATGTATGTGCAGGAAGCAACTGCAGATGCTGGTTTACACCAAAAATTGACACAAGTGCTGGAGTAACTCAGCAGTCCAGGCAGCATCTATGGAGAAAAGGAACAGGTGATGTTTCGGGTCAAGACCTTCTTCAGTCTTGAACAAATCTGACTGAAAAATCCTCACCAAAGTAACAGAATCTAAACCAGAAACTGTAAACTGTAATAGTTAATTTGATGTAATTCAATGTAAAATTATGGATGAAGTTAGGTGAGGATGAGAAGGGTGGAATGACCAAAGAGGGGGGAAAAATTTCAAAGAGAAAACATAATTGTGGCTTTAATTCTTCCTTTTTAAAAAAAATAGTGAAATCATGCCTATAACTGGAATAAAAGTAAACATATTACAACAATTTCCGTTTAAAATAGTTACGGATAAATTTAAATATCTAGGAATTAATGTATCTAAATCTTATAATCTATTATTCAAATTAAATTACCCTCAGTTATTGGATAAACTAAAATAAATATTTTATACTGGAAAACACTACCAATATCAATGATTGGCAGAATAAATGCTATAAAAATGGTCTTTTTACCACAATTATTATATTTATTTCAAGCTATCCCTTTATATCTCCCAAAATGTTTTTTCAAAAAAATCAATTCTATTATTAACAGCTCTAATTGGGATTATAAAAATCACAGAATAGGTAAAAAACATTTATGTAAATCCAAGATAAATGGAGGATTAGCGTTACCTAATTTTTTATATTATTTTTGGGCGGTTCAGATTAAGAATATGAATTTTTGGCTGGTAAAAATGGATCAGGAACCAGCTTGGCTAAAGATGGAAATGGAAGACTGTTTACCATTTGATATAAGTTTGATTCTTCTTGTTCCAAGTGAAGTACAAAAAAAACTTACAGGGATAACCCTATAATTTATAGCAATATACGTACTTGGAAACAAATAGTTAAACTTTACATCTGGATAATATGTCACTCTGTTTACCAATTGAATAATCCTTTATTTAAACCTTCTATATTGGATAAGGGGTTTAGACATTGGAAAACTTTAGGAATTATAAGGATAGAACATCTTTACAGGAAAGGAAAATTTCTATCATTTCAAGAATTAAAAGATATCTATGGATTACACCCAAATAACCTGTTCATGTATTTACAAATTAGAGACTATATCAAGTCAAACATGCAAGACTATAAGAATAGAGAGCCAGGATTATTGGATGAGTGGCTTAACAAGCACCCAAATACAGAAAAAATAATAGCGTGCATATATAATACTCTTTTGGATAGGGAAGTCCCAACAGCAGAATCATACCGACAGATATGGGAAAATGAAATAGGTCTAGCTATAATGAAAGACACTTGGGAAGAAAGTTTACGACGTATACACCGATGCTCATTAAATGCCAGACATACTTTGGTACAATTTAAAGTAATACATAGATTACACTATTCAAAAACAAAATTAAATAGAATTTTTCCTAACATTTCTTCTATTTGCGATAAATGTCAGAATTTAGAAGCCAACTTAACGCATAGTTTTGTAACATGCATAAAACTTAATAGTTATTGGGCTGATATTTTTGGAATCATCTCTGAGGTTCTTAAAACTAAATTGGACCTTGATCTAAAGTTAATAATATTAGGAGTCCCTGACTCAAGCTTAATTTTTCTTGATTACTGTTTGATAATTGGAAAAAAATTTATATTAAAATTCTGGAAGGGAACATTATCCCCCACAATCAAAATGTGGACTGTGGAAATGTCGGAGATGTTGCATTTGGAGAGAATTAGGTTTGTCCTAATGGACAAATATGAACTTTTTGAACAAATATGGTCTCCATTTATTGATTACTTAAAGGGGTAGCTGAGCTCAGCACCGTAACTCAATAAGTACCCTGGTGTAGGATTAGATGAAAAAAGTATTGGGATCTGTATACATGTCTCAAGAGATATTGATATATGAAACTGTTCCATTCAATGTAAAGATTCTTTTATTTAATTTTTAATTATATAATAATTGGTTTTTATTTTTTATATAATCATTATTATTCAATCACAACGTCTTGATTATTGATTTATACTTTTTACTTTTTTTTTTTCACTCCTTACCTTCCAAAAAATATAAAAAAATAGTAGCATATATAAATTATCCCGTAAAATTTAAATCTGTACAACGTTTTGTGATAAGTCTGATTTGTATTTGCAGTGCTGGTTTGTACATTAATAGAATATTGACTGGCCTTGAGGGGGATACGACATATATTGCCTGAAGTAGATTCATATTGCCCGAGTCGAAGACGAGGGCAATATGGATCTAGTGAGGGCAATATATGTCGTATCTCCCGAAAGAGGACAGTCAATATTGTTATTATTACCCATTATCAGACATCTAGAGGAAAATCTGAACATCTCATATGATATGAATGTATCTATACATTTTGCAATATGCATTGCAACATTGTGTGCAACATTGTATATAAGGGTACTAAAAGAATGTAACATTTATGTTTCATTTATGTAATTTATGTCATTCATTTATGTGACAATGTGAAGGTCGAACTTTTAAAACGCGAACCTTTCTCGCAAACGGCTGCCATTTTTTTTGTTTTGAGAATAAATTTTAAATTTCCACGCAGCGTCACGTTGCCGTCACGCAGCGTCACGTTCCCGGATGTGAGACCAGGGGAATATAAGACTATATTCCCCGCTGTTTTAACAGGTAAAGTCCATAGGCGTTCGCAAGAAAGGGGAATATAAGAAAATATTCCCCTGTTACCCCTGCTGGCAGTAAAAACGAAGGGAATACAATTTAGTAAAAGCATACCTCAGATGTGTGATATGGGTAATAATAGATAATATTCAATGCTTCTAATAAAAAAATTAAACAAAAATAAAAAAATAACAGTTGAAGTAAAACAACAATTGTGTTTTTTCCATTGAATCTTTTATCTTTATTTCTGAAGGAATGAATCTCCATCATTATAAAATTAAATTTTCAGTGTCAGTGAGGCCATTGGAAATAATTAAGACCTGTGACACCATTAAAATACACCTCCATTTCAATGAACAAGTCTCAGCTTTACTAACATGTTTAATATCTAGCAATCAAGTCTTGAAACATCATCTCATTTGTTTTAATGTCTTGGTTATTGATTTCGTTCTTAAAAGTGTGATAAAGAAATAATTATTTTTTTGAACTTCCTGTTTAGGCACAAGAACGAATTATTTCAAATAGTTTCCGAACTCGAAAGACTTGGGGACACTATATTTGCACTATTATTGTCTATTTATTTGTTTTGTTTTTTTTACTTATACACTGGTCTTTTTTTTGTTAATTATGGGTTTTAACGATTACTATGTTTACATATCTGTTGTGCTGCAGCAAGTAAGAATTTCATTGTTCCGTTTCGGGACATACAGTGCATTCAGAAAGTATTCAGACCCCTTCACTTTTTCCACATTTTG